>KB663610.1:12124286-12624286 GCA_000349025.1 Anopheles minimus | reverse complement strand
GAAAGGGTTAGTGTTCGTGAACTCATTCGTATCGCTACTGTCGTCCTTTTCTATAATGATTGTTTCGATAGCGTCATGTGCGATATAATTGTTGTAGGAGGAACATTCGTGCGTGTGTTGTGCGTTCTCTACTGTGCTAAACTCTGGCCCGATATCTTCATCGGATGAACACAGATCAATGCTGTCGATAACCATTGCACTTTCTGCAAGTTCAGCAATCTCTTTCCGTCGTTGCCGTTCCAGCCGGGCGGCTTCATCGGCTTCCCGCTGCTCGCGTTCGATTCCGGGCAGCAGGGCCAATTCCTGCACGTCAGCAATTGTCAGTCTTTCAATACCTACCACGCACGATCGGCAACGTTGCAGCAGCAGTTTGTTGTAGAACAGGAAGTTTTCAACCCGATGCTTGGTGGAAAGCTGGCGCCGAGGGAATTTGTATTGATGTTGGGACGGTTCGACAGAATCGTCCGACACTCGTTTAAACGTTACAGGGCACCCGTTTGATCCGTTGCTTGTTTTCACCTTACCAAACAACCATTTCGGTAACCGTCGATCATGAGTAGTTAATGGCTCCTGCAAACCGCCGCCAGACAGACTTGGCCGCAAAGGATAGCTTGTGCCAAAGGGTAGGGCCGGCGCGGCACAAAACCGTTCCATACGATCGAACCGCTCGGACAGATATTCGGGAGTGATAATGATTTTGGAAGTTTTCAGCAGAAACAATCCTAACGGTGAGGACAGCGGAATTGTGGTAGATTTGGCGAGTGTAACAACCTGGCGAGAGCGTCTAGGCACACGGTGTTGTTTTCCTGCCTTGCCACTCTCAACCGCTCCACCGTCGGTCTCGTTACTATTGCTACCGGACGACTTCGAGGGGGTCGTCTGATGCGTCACCGCTTCCTTCGTGTTGGCACAGCGCAACATAAAGTTCTGCGCGAGGAACGAAACCATCTTTTGCTGCTTTGACTGCGCACGGGCTGCCGAATCGAGGGGCAGCTGATCGTCCGGTACGGTGCCACAAAAGATTACGTCGTCGTCATCGCTAGTTTCCTCTTGCTCCGCATTGCTTTGCTGCGCATTGCAGTAACGCTCGTGATCCTAAAACGAGGTAAATGAATACGATCAGTACAATTGCTGTTAATTAATGGCACAAACTATCCAGTTATTAGTTTTCTCTATGTTTAATGATCGGTGTACAACAACTTTACCATGTTTTTATTTATCTTGCGTCGGATAACAGGTACTTCAAACGAACTGCAATCACAACACCGACTTATGTACTTCAGTTCTTCGAATTTAGTATGGCTCCAGCAAATTGTTTTCTTCACAGATTCTTTAAATTTTTCAACAGATCTTTTTTTTTTAATGGAATGACCTGAGCTATGGCTTCTAGATTTTACCAAAGATACACACCTAATGTTTAACTGTATAATACCTAATGTGCCGTGACAAGTTCCACGTATGCCAAACCTACTGCACCTATAATGATACTCGGAGCAGCTAACGATTTTGCTGCTGGCGCAGATGCGTCTGTAAAACATATTGTATAACACCGATGGTAGCACAAGTGGTGTACCGCATTAAACAATTTGACTATGGAAACGACAGTGGAGTTTCTTCGCATTTCGTCCCATTGCGTTTCAGGTTGTGCTGCTCCCAAAATTGTGCGCAATTGAGCAGAGAGCCTAGTGGAAACACCCGTTAACATTGATGAAATCCGCAAAAAAACAAAGCAACAGTTGCAAATTTATACGTGAGCATTGAAATATCAAAGCCATTGAATTTAAGGAGCATTAGTTCCATATCATAGTCAAACTACTGCTAAATTATACGACGTAATAGCTTTTTTCCGAAGGAGATTGACCACATGCCATAAGGTCACTTCTTGCCCTTGGGGCACTCGATCGGTCATGTATGGCTTTTCCACTTTTTTCCTTAAATGGAAGTACTACCCGATTCTGCATACGAGGGAACAGATAGTATGGAATTTAGTTACCGATGCTATATTGTGGTGTATTAATGTATCAACGATGATCAGCTCACGAGCTAACGGTTCATAGATACAACTTTTGATGACTTACCTTCATTGCACCCGCGGAGTACAGTTCGGCATCACAGTTGTCGCAGAGATAAATATCGAAGCATTCTGATATGACCATTTCCTCCTGCGCAGCTAAGCAAGTTTGGGAGTTAGATTGCTTCGGTAGAAGGCACTTGCGACTGTTCATCTTCCGTTGCTGGTCGTACATCTGCGGGAAAACCAACGAAATAAGTCGTGGGGTTCAAACATTTCGCCATGCTGCCTCGCTCGCTCATACCATATTTTCGTTGCGAAACGTAACCAACAACTTGTTCGAAGACCGTTCATACAGGGATGTGGTAGAGTTGTAGTTGTTAATGAATCGCAACGCCGTCGGCTGGAACTTTGCCAGATCCGCACAGTACCGCAGTAGGTAAATGTTATCGTGCGAATTGTAACACGCTACGACGAGCTCCCGCATTTTTAGCAACCAATCCTGCAATAGAAAAACAAATAAATATCAGTCGTCTGTAAAGAGAACTTGCCTGAACGGTAACGCGACTCACCCCGACGAAAGATTTTGGTCGTTTGAATGGTTTCATGAATTCCAAATCTTTTGGCCACCAGGCGGGTTTGTTAAATTCGGTCATTTTCTCTATGGTAACATTCCCCAACGAACACTGCACCATGAATGGTATGAACTTCTCCAGCTGCGCTTCCGTGATCTTGTCCAGTGACGTTGGGTAACCGTCCGCAAAAACAAGCGGCAGGTTAGATACCATATTTTTGCTGCCATCGTCTTCCGGGGTTTTCTCGCTCGTTGGTGGCATCTGTGAACACACAAGCAATAAATGATTTATGGATCGGCGATCGAACACGAACACTGGCCTAACGGTCCTAGCAGGATCCACTACATTGTGGTGATAAAACAAGGGCAGACAGCCGTGATGTGGGATGGAGCTCGTACGGAGTAAACGTCAACAGAACGAACCATCAAACAGGGAAGCAAATCCTTTGATATTTGTCCGGGTAAACAACTGTTTTAATATGCGTAATAACACATGCCATCGAAAAGGTCCTAACATTCGTGTAATGTCGTGTTGATGAGACTTTCTTTTTCGCCCACCGAAGACGAATGTGTCCGATGTTTCAAACCAGCATCACGAATCACACTGAAGCATCACTCGATCGATCATCTCTCTCCTATCATCCTTCCTTTCGGTTTTTCTTTCACAAAATGTAGAAAATCCGCAAAGGAAGCAGAACTGCGAACGACCACATTCTACTCGGGAATTTACCGTGTTTCCGCTTACCTCAGCCACTTTTCAAGCACGGGTGTTTCGCAAGGTCGGTGGTGATGATGGTCCAATATTCAGCAGCAGTTTTTTTTTTGTACGTTTCCAAATCCTTAGCAGATCTCAGCACACTTACAGCGACGTCTCACCATCGACGCGAGAAGACGGGGCGGGACGTGAGAATATATCCTCTACGCGCTCTTATTGCTGATGCTTCGATCAACTTCTTTGAGCGTCCGTCATCGTGCAGCGCAGCCTCGCGCTCTCGCAATACACACTCTCAACCCCGCACGGTAAATCACACAGCATCCACTATACTGTCCTATCGGAGGAGTCCTTTTTTCCCTGACTCGTTGATGCACTAAAAAGCTTGAAATGGTTGTAATTAACCAATATTTACGATTCCTTTTTGTCAGTGACAGCTTAAAGGAAAACGGTTTCTGGGGGTTTTGCCAAATGTCATCCGCTACTCCAATTTGCAGGGGTCGTCAGTGTGACAGGCAAGTTTAAATTGTTTCGCAGAGTTGCTTCCTTTTTTCAGAAAAATTTAGCCCGAAGCGTTTAACTTTATTCCCTCTTTTTCTTTATCTTAGTAACACCGCAATATGCGTGCCTCAAATACTTAATAAGGAGAAAAACAAACGAATAACCATGAAAACATGTTTCTCTATGTCCATGAACGCCTTCCATTGTTCGGAGGCGTGCACAAGATAGACAGATAAAGTTGTGCTATTTAGAAAATATATGGAAATGCATGTATGTATATGCGAAGGTGTGGTGTTTTTCAACTTCCAATCTGATACGAAATCATTTCCAATTCTTCCACAAATAAATTAGAAGTTCCAGCGTATTCCTTCTTCGGAACTTTCTTTCCAACGACTGCAGCGCCATCTAGCGGAAATCGCGTGCATGTTCGAACATCAGATTTGTATTTATTTACGTTCGAAGTTTGTGACCACCAACGAGGTGATCAAAATTACTCCAATAATAATATTTAGCACAGTTTAAGGACTGCTACCCTGAAATACAGTAACACCGAAGAGCAACAAAGCCTTGGTTGTGTTTATGTGAGTTTTTACCGTTTGCTATGCAGATCGCCCGACTTAAACGCCAGAGAAGACCAGACCCCCACAGTGTGAGTACGTTAACTTAATACATTGTAAGATATTGGGAATTTCTTCACGTATTAACGCTAGCTTTCATTACTTTATTGATGTAGTAGTTTGCGTAGTACATAACATAGTTAAAACAATTAACAAACATTTACGTTTAACATCATACGCTTTCATTTGGTATTGGAAACAATCAACAAACGTCCATTCAACGTCGTGTGCGCCGTTCTGTGTGCATTGTAGATCGCATCCTGATGCCAGGTTCTGCAGAGAAAAGAACAGTCATGAAACACACAGCACCCCACGAACCGCCGGTTCGTAATCACACTTACACTCGGGATTCGTTTCACGGGGCACCACCGAGACACGCCGGGAAGCGGATAAGTTTGCCATCCTTCCGAGGGCCCGTATGGCATTGCCTGTTTTCTGTTGAGATCGAAACAAATTGCGATTTAAAGCATAATGCTCCCGGCGGAAGTTCTAGCCGTGGCACATACCTGCCATTTTCTACGGATGATGAATTTTTTCAACTTATCCGTACGGATCTGATTAACACCGACATTGTCGCCGCTCTTGAGCGAAAGCCACTCAGACTGCAGACACTGTTGGGCGCTTAGCCGTTCTTCCTGGCGACCGCGGAGCAACCCCGCTATGAACTCCTTCGCTCCGTCCGACACCAAATCGAACGCTTCATCGTCAAAGTCGTACTCGGCGCGCGTAATGTTGCTGAACGTGTCCACGTCGTTGTCGCCCATGAATGGTGACAGGCCGGAAAGCAACACATAGCATATGACACCGATGCTCCACATGTCCGACTGGACACTGATCGGTTCGTAGTTGATGATTTCCGGTGCGATGAATTCGGGCGTCCCAAAGAGTACTCTCGTCGGGCTGGAGGCACACAGTCGCTGTGCCAAACCGAAGTCAATAATTTTTATCTAAAAGGAAGAGTCAAAAGCGAGGTTAATCATTGGTTAACCACTAACCACATCCCACGGCAGCTTTACCTCGTGACTCGTTTTAGTGGCGCACATGATATTCTCCGGCTTCAGATCGAGGTGCACTATCTGGCGGCTGTGCATGTGCTCCACACCCTGGCAGATCTGACGCACGAATATGACACAATCCTTCTCGGTGAGCGTAAAATCGTCCGCTACCACACGCTCAAACAGCTCGCCGCCCGAAATGTACTCCACCACCATGACGATCTCCTTCGGCAGCTCGAACGTGGCGAACAGCCGGAGCAACTTCGGATGCTCCAGGCTTTCCATGATGGCCGTCTCCTGCCAGACCCGTTCCTTGTCCTTGATGCGTATGCACTTGACCTTTTTGGCCGCCATTACGGTGCCCGTTTCACCCTGGCGGGCAACCACTTTGTAAACAACCCCGAACCGACCCTTGCCCACCTCCTTCACTACCTCAAACTGTTCGTCAAAGTCTCCGCCCGCGGAAAACTTCACCGTAGGCGGTGCCGACTGTTGAGGTTGAACGCTTTCCAGTGCCCCTGGGTCATCACCGTAACCGGGTTCACTGGGTCCAGCATCGCTGCAAAAGCTGGCCCCACTAGAGGTGGGACTAGCCGTCGGCCGGTTTGCTCGCAGCTCCGAAGTTCCGTTGGTTCGTTTGTCTTCGCTCGGTGTTACCAGATCGCTCGCAGGTGTTGGATGGCTCGTACCATGTACATTTTCCGCCCGTATCCTAAACCGATAGCAACCGTCCTGCTGCAAACTGTCGATTAAACACGAGAACGAGTTCGGTACACGCTTGACGCAGATCCAACGCTCTTCACCATTTTGTTGCATTTCGATCCTACTCTCGGAGAAAATAACGAAAAACCCGTTTTTCACGATTCGTATTGCTATCGAATTGCTTCTACTATAGCACTTACACAAATCCAGTTATGGCACTTCCTCCATCGTATGGGGCAGGATTCCAGGATACGGTCAGTGCGGTTTGGCTGACGATGGCCGTCGTCGGTTTACCGGCCGGAGGTTCCGGCGGTGACTCAACGCGCAAACACATCGATAGTTCCGTTTCCGGACAGGCTTTGTCTAGCTGAATGCTATATCTGCCGCCCTGGGCCGGTTCGATATTTGTTAGTAGGAGACGGGTGCGACCCGGTAGATTGTTCGTAGTGACGTTGCTATCGGTGATGGTACGGCCCTTGAACGAAAAAATGATAACGAAGCATACATAATTATGACACGGTGTTTATCATTGTGATAAATCATCACCTTAGATAAGATATACATTAATAAGCGTATAGAGCGACAGTGTAGCCAAATTGCTCAATAATAGCGACAAATAATGTTAGTTCTATTGGTTATTATTACAAAACCGGATCATCTCCCCATCACCTTTCCCATTCTGCTTTTGTCGTCAGATCCGATGTAGTCAATGTGTTAGAGATGGATACTCTACTGGGGTTGAGGACTCAGCTTTCCATCTGCCTGTAATAGGGCTTGATACTCTTCTTCTTTGGCCTAACGACCTGCTCGGTCATGCCTGCCATTTCTGGCTTACGAGACTTATTCATACCACGTAGTTGGATAGTCAGCCCTCACTACGGGGGAACAGTCCGGATGGGATTTGAACCCCGGTCCTGCCGTTTACGACCGGCGCCGCTTATCTCCTCGGCCACTGGACTGCCCCTTGATACTAAACTAGGCGAATCTAAGGTTAGGAGTAGAAGGCTGAAGGAGGCTACGAAAGATCTCGTCGCCACTAAAACACACCCTCTGTTGAAACTACCATGAATGTAAGGGGCAACCTTTCAAAACTAATCGTATCGTAATTTTAAATATCTTTTGTTGAGAAGGGAGTGGCTAGACGGATTCTGGAAGATCGTTGAACCTTGATTTCCTTCGTCAGATTCGAAATAATTTATATAGGAGTTCTGGCCAGTGCAAGAACCCCAACTTACATTCCGATCGAACCTCCTAGGTTCTTGGTCTTCCATTGGGTCGGGTTTCAAATTTCATTTCGTTTGAAGTTTCCAAGTATTGGTATGGCAACGCTTGTCTAAGATTATCTGCTCAAATCTGATCAGGTTCTCTTACAGATCGACATGATCCGATCTCAAATTTAGGAGCATTTCCAATCACTAATTGTCGCTTAAAATGTACGATCACCTCGATTGACTAGCAAGGTTGCGGATATTGTTGCTGTGTAGAAAAGCCGTTACCCCATAAGAAAATGTCTCTGAAGTTTATGCCCTTTTATCTTAGACTGAGCTCTCTAAGTTGGTTAGGCTTTTTAAGTTAAGTTTGGAAATTAGGGACACGCAAGTCCCAGCAACTCAAAAGTTTAGTACGAGCCTTTTCATGAAAATGCATCATATTAGTCCAGGATCTTCCTTGTCTTTTACATTAACACAATTTGAGATCAACGCGAAATAACTAGCGCTAACCTGCAAAAACACACGATCGTTAAAATTTGGAGCAAAAACGGCTGTACATGCTTGGAGCACAATTGGACATTGCTCTCAATTTGGTGTATACAAATATTTGAGATCTATAATTATGACGTTAAACAATCAAACTAGTTACAAGCAGTTATTAAAAATAATTTGCATTCCCAATAAAACAAACTCCTTCTCCAAACAGCTGTTCAGGTATACAAATATGCAATGTAAGCAACTCAATTTAAATATCTCATAAATATGCAAATTCTACCACGTCTACAAGAGCCAAACAAACCAGAAACAAACATGTATGCTAAGAAAGTACAGCCACAACAAAACAGCTGTAACTCTGTTTCGCCTCTTATGCCCACACAAATGTTTGTTTACATTGCGCAACCGTAGAAGTAAACCGCACTACGCCCTCGGCATGCGTGTCTGTTAGAACCTTGCACCATGGCGCTAGAATACCTGATCGAACACCCTCGTACCGCTGGTACCGATACCAAAAACGAACCGGTTTCGAGCCGGTTTTGGTCACGCTTCAAAAGGGTTTCCGACTCCACACCGACACCGACTGTACAATTATATCACGCCGGAAAAGCTTCAAACCGTATGCAAAAACCATTGCCCAAAACTTACCGATCGTTTCCAGCGCAAATCGGACGGTGGCTGACCTTGGTAGCAGGCTTCGATGATTACGTCATCACCCTGCAGCACCACTTCATCCTGCAGGCAGTGAAGAAACCGCAGCTTCTGCCCCACACTGTATCGTTCAATTTCCTTCCGCTCTAGCGCACCGACGTACGCTTTGGGCAGTACGCATAGATCGGCGTACGCGCACAGCTGCCCATGGGGATCGGTCGCCGTCGATGGGATGCAACACTTAACCTCTCCGCTTTGCCGGTACGCACTGTTGAATATTCGCAAAATGTTGCCACCATCGTCGCGTGACTCCATCTGCGGTAATGGAGTGGACAAATGTGCGTGTGTTAGCGAATGAGAATAAGGTCCGCTGTCAATTAAAGTTTACGTACCGAGAACCCTTTGGTACCGCTTGTGATTTCCATGCCCCGGACGAACCACCGCAGCCGTATGTCCGGTGGATACACGCACGCATAAAACTCCACATTATCTCCTTCGAGGGCGATCTGTGCGAGTGGGAAGCGTGCGAAGCGAACCGGCATTCGGTGATCACAATCCATCGTTGGCTGCTGTTGATCGAGTTCGAGCACGTCCAGATAGCAGCTTGAGGTGAGTTGCTCCTTTGCCGTCTCGAGAATGCACTCGTAGAGTCCCGCATCATCCAGGAAGGGATCTTTGAGCCGGAGCCCAAACATCCCATTGCCATGATCGATGTACCTGAGAAGCGAAGCATCGAATAAGAAGGCTATATAATCCAGCTCCCTAGTTACTTACGCGAAATCACTGGAATCCTTCACCGGTCGACCATTTTTCTTCCACGAACATTTGACCAGCTCGGAACACTGGAGTTCCAGACTTAGCTCCACCTCAGTGCCTTCGGTAATGGTGATCACTTTCGGCAGCTCGTGCACAATCCGTGCCTGTTTGTCGATCGGTCCAGACCACTTCGGATCGTGCACGTCTATTTCTGCGGACATCACCTTCATGCAGCCATCGATCGTTTCCAACACACACGTGTACGTCCCCGAATCGCTGGCCTTTGCCTTCTCCAGCACCAGCGAAAGATTCCGTTGGCTGACGCTGCGATGGAATATCCGTCCATCGTCCAGCTCGCGTCCATTGTGGAAACACCGTACGGTCGGTATGGATGGTGCGAAATATTCCGCGTTCAGGATGATGTACTCCCCGACCAAGGGCGAATAGTCGTTGATGTGGCGATAGATCCGTATACTCCCGATCGCTGGCTGGCTGTTGCGCTTCACCCGATTGATGGTGCGTATTTTCTCCAGCACTAGCAGCTCGATCGTGCGCTCCACCCGGCCACTCTCGTTCTCGATCACTAGCTGGTACGGACCCGCATCCTTTGCCAGCACGTTCTGGATCTTCATCGTGCACAGCGAACCCTTGCTCTGGATCGTCACCGTGCGTGACGGTTGCAAGGGCTTCCCGTTCCGCTGCCAGGACATAACCGGCGTAGGATAACCTTCGATAATGCACTGAAATATGGCCGTCTCGTACTCGTACACTTCCAGCTTCTGTGGCACGTAGATAAACTTCAACGGAACGGATCCGCTTTGTTCGCTGTTGCCTTTGGCGCACGCCAGCGCCGATGGCGGCTGATTCACCGCTCTGCTAGCCATTTCGCACGATTCTACAAAAAAACAGTAAAACACCCGTCACACGTAAGATGTCGTCCCTTTTGTCTACGTAGTGTGCTAAACGTTAAGAACAGTCGATAGAATAGGTTTATCGAATAGACGTCACGTCACTGATTCACCACTGATCTGTTAGGTAGGATGATTCACACTGGCCCAACGATTCGCTAAGCACGTACGTACAGGGAACTACTTCCATCGCGTAACTTGTAGACCCCATGTTACCGTGTTAGGTACCCCGAAGTGCCTTCCCTATGGTGTCCATGAACGTGCCAACACTTTGGTGACATTCAACCTTCTTCCCGTTTCCTACAACACAATCGTTCGTCGTCTCCATCGCGAAAGAAGGTCGTACTTTATGGATCTCGCAAGAGAGATCTTGATCTGTTGTGTGTTGCAGAAGACACATTCCGCCACAGCTGCGTGTCATGCATGTACAATGACATTCTCTTTTTTGGTATAAAAGAGCTATCGGGCCAATGTCAGCGTTGTGAAATAAATTTTAACGAATAGCTGATGATGCACTGATAAACGGACGCATCATAAAGGTGTGTGGAGGAGATACTGATGGCACTGATCGGTGTGAAGATGGTGATCAACTGTGTTTATGGAACTGAAGAATGGCAGGATAAAGTTACACCACCAGATAAACAGTGATAAAAAGGGGAAATAATTATATTAAATTTAATTATTTTCCTTATTTCAAGTAAAATGGCTATTCTTAAAGATTTTCTGTTAAAGTGATCAGATTGTTTTTTTCGCGGTCTACTTCGTCACAAAGCAGATCTCTGGGTTTTACAATAAAATGGTACATTTCGCCGTGTTCGGGCATCGCAAACAATGGAATTCCAAATATGTTGGAACCCACCCGATACGTGTGGCGTTGCGTTGAGGTGAAATAATCGACGAATGTAATGGTCGTTTTACGGGACATACATGGAAACCGACCCCCGAGTAGCGAGACTGCAATGAGTGGATATATGCAATTTATTCTTTTTTTTTACATCTTTTTTGGCCATCAACTGTCTTGTCAGCCGATCGTACAATCTAGAAAAGTTTATCAACAGCACAACGTGGGCTTAAGAGGAGAAAAAATGGTTAAAGAAATGTAGCACTTTTAATAGCCATAGTGTAAAAAGATGCGTCCAATTATTTAACACCACCATGGCGAAAAGTCACGGTAGAATCGTATCTCATTAGCGAACGACCTAGCCGTAACAGCTGCGGGTAGAGTCGCTAAGCGTATCAGCCCATATTACTCACCGTGCACCGTGTACGACCTTCACGGTGCGCCGACGGGTTGCCGGTATGGTGAGTCCGCCTGCGACTGACTGACATACTATTTGGCGGCACTCTATAACCACCACCGCGCGGTTTTCCACCGTTATGCACACGCCATCTTTCTCCCAGCTGATGCAGTGCCCGACCGTGTGTGGGCGATCGAAGCGGATCGTACGCATTCCGGGCGGAATTCTCTTCACCCACGGTTTCGTTGCTTGCGGTGGCACCGCAGTCACCCGGCACAAACGGAAGCAAATGTTTGTGCTGTGCGGTTGTGTCGTTTTACCGCGGAACATGTTTTTATGCCCCGGAAAGGGAATAAATCGACAAGGTAGCAGCAGTGAAAGCGCCACGATTAAAACGCACACACATGCGGAAGGGATGGATGTGTGTGTGTTTGTGTGGGTGATTGGGAGAAGAAAGAAAAGGGAGTTGATATATTGCGCACTAAAGAAAATGAAAAAAAAAACTACACACACACACAACCGAAAACACGATCTTATATAGTATGTTCCATCGATTTGTGTCCATAATTGAGTTACAGCAAACGCACACCGCAAATCCCTCCCGCGCTGGCCCATAAAGAGGGAGGTTGACACATTTGTTTGCCGTATTTGCAAACATTCAACGACACTCCCGTCAATCCCATCAGACACCCACTACGGTACACTACGCGCAGGCTCCGGAGGCTCCGTGTGCATGTGTCCGTTCCGACAAAACCGCGCAACACAATACCGACCGTATATTGTGGCGGCACAATGTCGCTGGAATGGAAAAATAACCTTGCGTAAACCGCGCATACACACACACACACACACACACACACAGCCACACATTAGCGAATGATCGCGCAAGTTGCCCTTCTTGCGTCTGCCATTACAAGCACACAGCGCACTCGTTCCACCCGAAAACCTCTCGAAACCAAAGGTCACAGCGAGAAGCCCGCGGTGGCGTAAGGCTGCGTGGGGTTTTTTTTTGCCACCAACTACCGCCAGGCCAGTGCCGGAAGTCATCCCTAACCATACGCGATCGTTCGTTTACATCTGGTCCGATCAAACTGCTCCGTTAAACGATCGTTTCGGCTAATGGAATCCCTCGCAAACGAGCGTTTTTGTAACAGATTGTCAAAGCCATCCACCGTTGGCACCGTTACCCAACACACACACACACGTACACAAACACACAAACAGATCAGAGAGTTAAAAATCGGCGTATCTTTCCGCGCCCTTGTACATATTTTTTCGTTGTTCGCAAGTGTCCTCGCGATCTTCTGCGGGGCCCCGAAGCTTGGGTCGCGATCACCAACAAACATCGCACTGCACACCAACGTACTTGCTCTAGCCTATAGGTGCTAATTAGTCGATCCAGATCTTGCCGATTGCAAACCGACCGAACCGATCGGACTGACACTGGCTGTGCCCGATCTTGGTTGGAAAGCGGCAGCCAACTGCACTGCACTGCACTGTCGAACGTCACGACACAAAATGCGGTATACACCATCTGGCTGTGGTCACAGTTGAGATGCTGCACCGCGACCCGATCGGTGCTCTCGATCTAGCGCCCGACGATCTAATCGATCGAAATTGACGTGCAACCGAAGCCTGCTGCGCGATAAACGGCACGACGGAGAAAGACGAAATGTATGTGTGTAAACGAGAAGGAGAGCCTCAGTAAACAGGTAACTATAGATGGGGGCCAAAATGTTGTGCTCCAAAGCATCTGACACGGTGTGGATAGCAGCCTAATCGATCAAAGTTACAAACCACGATCACTCTCACTCGTTCACGTTTGCTTCTTGTTTTACAAACTTCTATAAGAGAGCGATCGCATTCGAAGACTGATCGCTTATCGATATCGCATTATCAATTGAAGCCTTCGATCCAATTCCGCAGCATCCGCCGACACGCCGTTGCGAGTAATTGCTTGCAAGGGTCGCAAAAACCGTAGCGCAATTAGAACCATTCCGGTTGATCGATTTTAATCAACATGCTTTAATCAGCCAACCCTCCTCCGTATGCGAATGTATCCTTTCCCGCTCGCTCGCTCGCCCGTTCACTATATCCGTGGCTTTGACACTGCAACACCTCGTACCGTACTGTGTGACACCTACCAATTCAGCACGCAAATAATTTACGCACTCGTACGCTTCTACACACCTAATCACACACTGGTGCACCGTACTGGAACCGGCAATTTTCGACACCTTAACACCCAGTGGTGCACACACATAAATCGTGCCGTATCGACCGAACCGGCTGTAGAAAAAAAACACACACACAAATTGTTCCACAAAAGGCACAAACAGGGCGACAGACGCGCGATCGTGTACACAGTTGCACGCACGCACTCACGCAAGCTTCGGCCTTCAGGGTCGGCTTGTTGTGATCGCACTTTTCGCGGGACTTCTCCAATTTCCTACGGCGTGAAGTGAAAAGCGCGCTGGTTAAGTACCAAACGGCGCTTGTTTGTTTGTCACAAACCAGCTTACATGCAGCTTCAGCGTCCGACGCGATCGCTGGACGAACAACGAATGTTTTGGGTGCTCCAACTCAGGCGCCACATTTGCGGCGAGCACTCTACACGGCATGGAGAAGCACACGCACACACTGCCAGACAGAGGATAGAGTTCTCCGAGGGTAAGGGCACGGACATGTACACTCCGGTGGTTGTGGGTGCACTACGATCGCATATCTGGGTTTAATCAAGCGATCTTCGGCGTGAACGAATAGAAGGTCGCCCGTCTTCTATGGGTGAAATACAAGATAATTCCATTTTGTATTCAAAATAGCATCAAACGATTCAACACCATTCCGATGATACATTTTGAAGCATAAATCTGTCAGCGGAGAGTGTGTTTCCCACAGTCCCAAGCCGTACCATTGACCGAATCCGGGTTACGGTAGACCGGATGAAAGCGAAACGATCCATGCGACCATCTGCCAGATTTGGGGTGGATGTCGTTGAAGGACTTTGGTGTTTTTTCACATACCAAAAAAACTGTTGGCGCTTCTACCGACTCCCTGCTGCATCTGAACAAAACCTGTTAAACGCTACAGTTTGCTGCAGCATCCGTCTGACTCACTAAGCCACTTTCGTTTCGAATGTTTATCTCTCCCACAAAACTCCTTTCATGGAATGAAAAGATTGTATCGTTGGCGCAAAACCACAACCACAACCTCGGTTACAGGCAGGGGGTCGGGAAGTAGCAAATGTTGAAGGAAATGTACGAGGGCACAAAGAATCGATGCAAATGCGTTCGCACTGCCCTGGGGAAGTGTTAATGGCGTCGGGAAGCTAATGAACAGGAAAGCGAAATGATGTAAATGAATGGTGAAGCCGCGTTTTATGGTTCATTCATTTGGTAATGTTATAGTTTCGGCCATCACTGTCTTCCAGATTGGTGCAGTATATAGTACGAACTTTATGCGGTGTGAATTCCTGCAATCAAGGTTGAACGAATGTACGAAGGGTGAACAACGTGTGAAGCAGAAGATAGGTTTACTTATAATCAAACCGTGTGCTGATAGGAACGTTGGCACCGGAACGGTGCAACCGACCACCGACAGGAGGTCTAGAGATACAAAACCCTAATCTAATCTAATCTTATCTCATCGGCGGGGTTTCTGAGCTTACTCTAGAATCAGACATAAACAATTCTTATTTTTCTGCTATGTTACTACTTCCTCGTAAAACATTGGCCTGACCGTCGTGTGAGACCGACACTGCTTTCATCTTTGCCCCAGAACCACCCCAACATAAACAAGCAAAGCCAAATACAACAAATGATCCACAAACAAATCCACATGTGAGCTTAAAAGAAATGCAACCATTGCTTACATTCCATTAAACATATGCACGAAAACTGGGAGAATTCAACGAAAATGAATTATGATAAAAGTTTGTAGGCGTAATGAAAGTTTCCTACAGTCGTATGAAGTCGTTTGGCACAAAATCTCCTTGAAAACTTAACACCAACAGTGATCGTTCATGTTTATTCCACTAATTGCACCAGCACAACCCCTACGCTGTTTAAAAGCTGTTTAGGAGCTGCAAATATTTTTTATTTTGCTGTTGTGCTAGAAAAAGCATTATTTCACAGAAAAATATAAGTCAATGAGGTTTTGCAGATAAATTTAATTTTAAATTTTCTAATCAATTTGAAAACCAGATTTTTTTTAAATAAGTCCGTTTTTATTGTTCATAATTTTTCACACTTTTACTCCTTTTTGTCATCTTCCTCTAATCAAAGTGATACAAAAAATTAACGGCAATATTTCCACCATAAATTGTTCTTGGAAGTTAGCTTAACTACTTTAAAATATAATTAAATCGTCAAATTGAAATTTCTTTAATAATTTTCCAATGCACCACCGCAATACTGCAAACACCTTGAGCACGACGAAACTCACCACATCGCAACGGGGTCTGTCTATCAACCCTGAACTTAATCTACGCACGCATGGTGAGAATGCTGTCAGCTGCAGTCGAAATTAAGTGCATATAACTGTAGTGATGTCGGTTGTTTTATGTAATTTTTTGTTGTAAATATTTGTAGTCCCTGTTTGTAGCGTACGGTTGTGTTATTGTTTTTAGCTGGAAGGTAGATACGCAGTGCACGCTTCTCCCCGGACGTACAGTGAAGTCGAGGATCGTTTTTGCGGTGATCGTAGCTGGTGTGTGGCAGCAACAGCAGCAGCCAACAAACCAATAGAGCTTATGCGAAAGAAACGCAGCGCATAGGAATATCACCGTCCGTTGTCACCGTCGCTGTCGCTGTTGTGTTCGGTGGTTGTGTGTTCGTACGCTGTATGTCGTTGCGTCATGGTGCTCCGTTTATTCATCGACGGGCCAATCGCACTTGTCCCGGAACGCACAGTGTTGTCGTGTTTGTGCCGTGTCGTATCTTTCTGGAACGGGCAGGCATTGATAAGGCAGGCGCGCACCCACCGACCACCCCGCGCACGTAGAACCCCTTGGTAGAAGGGTGGTGGGTGGTTGCTCACAGCAACACAGGGGAACAGAACGGAACGGTTTGAGGCAGTGTCGAATGTCGATAATTGAAGGACCTGCTCGGCCTTAAGAAGCGGATTTGTTAGTTGGTAAAGTACAGTGTGCAAGTATGTGTGCGTGTTAATGTTCCGTATGCATTCCACAGGTTTGTGTCCGCGGTTAATCGCCGTTCAAGTGGCCGCGGACGTTCGCGTAGAAAGTTACATCCGATCACCGTGTTGTGCTCGTCGTGATGGTGGTGGTGATGCTGATGATCGTCCCACACCCGTCACTCCACCCGTCTCGTCTTGTTTAATTTGTTGAAGAGTGACCGAGATTATGTTTTTGCTGCATCTCTGTCAGTTCCGGAGTCTGCAGCATGTAAACAACCGGGTGCAATCATCGTGGTTGGGATCAGGGACGGAACGGGTTGCGGGCGGATGAAAACAAAATTTCATCCACTCGATTACGGAACGCCACCTGATAGATGAATGTTTTCCTAAGGGAACTCTGGTGGTGCCCTTTTGGGATGCGAATAGAAAAATGGAATCGTTTGCATTCGCAAAGAGCGATCATTATTTATGCCATTTTGTTCGTACCCTGTGAGTGGGTGTAGTGTGTAATTGATAAGCTTTCATCAAAGCACGATCGCGATTCGATCCCACCAGTCCCTTCATGTCTTACGTTCAACATCCACGGGGCTGGCATTGCGAATAGCGAGAGGTTTAATTATCCTCGTTGCAAGCACCCAGTAGGCTTTGTCAACACGGATGAATGATGATCATCACGGGATGACGAGCTCCCAGCTCCAACGACGTAGCAAAGAAACATGGCAAGCAAATGATGATCATAGATGAAATTACGTCGGTGGTTGGTTGCACGGTTAAAAGCTGAACGAACTTGTTTGAACAGTGTGTACATGTAGAAATATATTTTTTTGCTCACCCACTCTCATCTTGCCACCCGTTTTTAATTCGACGGGAGCTAAATTGCGGTCTGGATGGAGTTGTGTGTACGGAGTCGTAGTTGGCATAGAGTTGTAGTGCTGTGTAGCTGCGTGACTCGCGTTGTTGTTTTATTTTTTTCAAGCAAACACACAATTACGCCAACTCAGCACCGTACGACGGCGCAAAGTAAGGAATGCCCAGCGCAACCGAACAGAACTTACTGGTGAGCCCCTCTTCATCTTTTGTTTGTTTGTCTTGCGTGCGTTTTTGCTGGTCGATTTTAATTATTTTTTGCTTCCCGTCCCAAGCGATCCTCGGAAATGGCGATGAACAGGGATCGTGTCATATTATGAACCGTTGAAACATTACTACTCAGATAAAGGCAGCACCGATACGGGAAGGCTCTTGACCACAGCACGGCGGGGTAGTTCGAGTGCTGAAGGTGATATCGCACGGACGATAATTATCGATAGCTAGTCCGCACCGCCGGTGCTCACTGCTCACGGTCATTGCTACCGAGCGATGGATTAGCAGCCTTAATTCCGTTTTCTGCTTGAACCAGGGAGGGATGGCACGTAAAAAAAGCGACAAGTACTGGTCTTGGTTTTATGATGTGGTCGATTAAACGCAATACATCAGCAGAGCTTCACAGACAAAAGAAAGAACTCTGAAGATGGTTCGCTTGCAAAGGAATAGAAGAAATGTTGCAGCTACAAACATGTACGCAAAACCGTTTATAATACTATTTACCACTACGGCTCGGGTTGCGTCCCCCCACCAGAGACTATCAAGCTCAATTTTCCAATGAAACAAAGTGAATCAAAACGGCAGTTTGTGCGCGATGTAGATGAAACGGTTCTACTAGCTTCAACTCACGGTGACAATGGTTGCATGCATGTGCCGTGTAGGAGAAAAGGCGCTCACTCAAGCAAGATCCGAGGAGCAATCCGAGAAGATCACGTTCTTGATTGTCTTTACAATTGAGCAAAAAAACAGGAGGAAGAAGGAGGGGGTTTACTCAGCACGGAAATGGCACGGACCAGGAACGATTGTTGCTTTGCACTCGAGATTTGCCAGCAACAAGATTTCGTCCAATTCTCCTTGCGTCGTCCAGAGCGCATTGAGATGAGAAGCATTATCTGCTGGGACGAAAAAAAACGAAAAGATCAAATATACTGAATATATTATGAGTTCCATGTGTGCGGTGCACACACACGAACAGTTCCTTCGTGCGTTAGCTTTTATAAACAAACGTAAAAAAATAGAACCCCATCGTATCCAAAGTCAAGCTGTTTTGTTATATAAATGATTATTTTCCGTATCTCCAAAAAACGCTCTCGCTGTGTGTGGCGTTTGTGAAAAATTGACCAATTAAAGAGGCATATATTCTTGCGTCCATCTCTTGCGCGGAAGGGAAGAAAAAAGATAAGAGATAAGACGAAGCAAAAAAAAACCGAACGTAGATGGAAAAGATGAAGCGAAAGAGTTGGAAGAGAGTGTAGGTTGGCAAGGGTGGCAGAACGAAAAAAAAGCCAACACCCGCCATTGCCGCGTAATCGGCCAGTACTACAGTCCCGAGCGAGCTGCTGATTAACGCTGTCGTCTCCTGAGACGCATCGTATTGATCCCGAGATTTTCCCTTCCACTGAGAAGGACACTCGCGCAGCGATCGCACCGAACGAAGGGGAACAGGGGTGGTTCCGTGGGAAAGAGGGTTCTGGTTCGGTGCCAATAGTAGTGGGTAATCGCGGTCCGTTGATGTGTCGCGCACATAATCAGAGGCCTGAACCACCACAACGTATCCGCGTACGAACACTAGCGAGACAACGAACACGCGACGACGACGGTGCGCGTACCCGGCGCTGTTGCACCCAGTGTCTACGAGTGCCACAGACGATCGTTCGCTCTCTTGATCGTCGAATCGTGTAGTTCCGCGCGGCATGATGATGCAGTTTTTGCCTCTTACAGAATGTGTACCACTGCTCGCGAGCCAATATGCTGCTACCAAGATGTCTAACACCGGAATAGAATACAGCGAGCTGAACGACCGAACGAAAGGTAAGCGCGGTTGTCAGGTGTTTCGGAACCGTCGGTTGACACCTAGCCTAAACTGCCAAACCGCGATAAGAATATCTTTTGCATCGGTGGGCGATTGGTGAGCATTCTGATCCTTTATCTAACCGTGGGTTGAATTTTCTTTCCGCAGGAAGCCACGACAGCCCGAGTCATACGTCCGATACGGCGTATGAATCATGTCTAAGTCCCCTGCAACCGAACGATAGTAGCAGCTTCAATGCAATCAATGTGTGCGCTATCTGCTGTGATCGTGCCACTGGTAAACACTATGGAGCCGCTTCTTGTGATGGATGTAAGGGATTTTTTCGACGGAGCGTAAGAAAGAACCATACCTACTCCTGCAGGTGAGCAGATCTTGTTTAAAGATGTGCCTTTGGAATCGTTTCACTAACTCTATCTCGCTTATCTCTCTCTCCCTTCCTGCGCGTACTGCTGCGGACAGATTCTCCCGAAATTGCGTGGTGGACAAAGACAAACGGAACCAGTGCCGATACTGCAGGTTGAAGAAATGTTTCAAGGCGGGCATGAAAAAAGAAGGTAATACCACCGCCACCGGTTACAGCGCTGCTGTGCTTCTTCTGCTCCCGGATCTCATGATTGATAACAATGCTTCTCTTCTTTCCGAATCCCTCTCCCTTCATTTCGCCAGCGGTCCAAAACGAGCGGGACCGTATAAGCTGCCGCAAGCCGAGCACCGATGATAAGAACACCATTAACGGGCTGTCGGTGAAGTTTCTGCTGCGGGCAGAAAACTTTAGCCGCCACTTTGGGGCCGCCCTGGACGAGACGAACGATGCAGAGGAGGCGGACCTGTCGTCGAAGCGGTTCGCCAGCATCAACGATGTGTGTGATTCGATGAAGCAACAGCTGCTGATACTGGTCGAGTGGGCCAAATCCATACCGGCGTTCGCCGAGCTGCAGCTAGACGATCAGGTCGCACTGCTGCGGGCACATGCCGGGGAACATCTGCTGCTGGGGCTTTCACGCCGGTCGATGCATCTGCAGGACATGCTACTGCTGGGGAACAACTGCATCATTACCAAGCAGTGCCCGGATGCGAACATGTCACCGAATTTAGACATATCCCGCATTGGAGCACGCATCATCGACGAGCTAGTGAGTGCCATGAAAGAGATTCAGATCGACGACTCGGAGCTGGCCTGCATAAAGGCGCTAGTGTTTTTCGATCCAAGTACGTAGCTTTACGCGGTGCGTTCTTTAGTCCCTTCGTTGCTAAAGTATGCTTTCTAACGCCCCACAGGTGCAAAAGGACTGAACGAACCTGCCAAGATTAAATCGCTCAGGCATCAGGTTCTAAACAATCTCGAGGATTACATATCAGACAAACTGTATGATTCGAGGTAAGTGTATGATATTGCAAGATCATGCTGGAGATCACGCTAAATGTTTTATTCCTTCTCGTAAACAGGGGAAGATTTGGAGAGATTCTGTTACTACTACCAGTGCTGCAGTCGATCACGTGGCAGATGATTCAACAGATAGAGCTTGCCAAAATGTTCGGTGTGGCGCATATTGATAGCCTGTTGCAGGAAATGTTGCTAGGAGGTACGAGAAGGATGTTCCTCCAGCTGGACACATCTCATTTCATTTCACTTGTTATTGTCTTGTAGGTGATGCTATAGATACCTCATCGACGATCACCTCACCGATGAACATAATGAACACCAATAACAGCCCATCCGATTCGTGTGATACGACGCATCTCGCGTCGACGATGGGCACGGGCGTGGACCATGAAACGCAAGACCCTCTAGTACAAATGTCGTCCCTAAACGGAACCGGGTACGGTGGCGACCCGGACACTATGCTCATCTCGCCCATGGACACGGTAACCGGCCCGAGCAGTTACTGTGGCCGGAAAGCGCCCGGACAGACGACACCGGATCCGCTAAACAGCCAGCTACATGGGGCAAGAAATGCGGCCGGCGTTACTGCAGATGTTGGGTACATGCAGCAGCAAAACCATCAGGGACAATCGCAGCAGCAACGTCATGTGACGCCCGGTAGTGCATCGGCAGATACAGCCGTGTCCGTCGCGGACATATATTTCCACGCGCCACCGAGCGTTGGTACACCGTCGTCGCTGCAGCTCGACAGCGACGTTGCGATGTACAACAATAACAATCTGAACTGCTGCCAGGGCGAGATGACACACTCCGGCAAGGGTTGCGAGATGGTGAAGATCGAAACCAAACGGGAACCGGAAAATGCCTAAATATGCCAAACTTCTTTGCCTTCCTTAGCCCCCGAAGCTAACAGTAGCAGTAGCGCAGCCATCCGGCAAGCGATGGAACAATCAGGTGCAATGTGTTAGGAAAAAGAAAGCAATAGAGTGGAGGGAACACAGCATGGAACACGATTGATATTTACGGTGCAAGAAGGTTAGGAACGCGTGTGCCTGTGTGATCCCTAACGATTTAGTTGGTTTTCGTTAATTAGGTGTTTTTGTTTTACCTTAGTTTTCTTTGTTGCGGTAGGTTTTGTTTAATTTTCTTTTCTTTTTGTTTTGTTGTTGGATATCTATCTGGTCGGTTCTTCGGTTATGGGAAATTGTGGCAATATTAAGGAGATCGTGATCACGGCGACGTGCGGAGGAGGTACACGGGTTTGTGTGTTTTTTTACACAAACACTTCATTCTCTGTTCACGCTGGTGCCCCGTGACTGTTAATATTTGGTATGTGTGCGAGGTTTTTTTTTGTTATATCTAAAATGGCAGGAAAGTTAGGAAAAAGTGTTACAATTGTAAGAATAACGATGCTAGGTGTAGTTATATCCAAAAGTCAGACTCATTTTGTGAGGTAGGTGTTTTTTCTTTCTTTTTCTTGTACATATACAACAGGTGGTGTGCATTCGGGGAGGTGATTGTTATACTCTTTGCGTAGTTTAGGTATTAGAATTCCACACCAATATTCCTCCCCACCGTCTCCCTATCCCCTTGTTTTCCCAACCCACCATCCGTACGAATTCCCTGTGACGTAAAGGAAACTTCTATAGACTTGTTTTTTCTTCTGTTTTCTGGGACGAAAAGTGCAAATAAAACGACTGTTATTTTCTGTTTCCAGTTCGGGCAGGAGTGCGTGCTTTAAAAGAGCCGTTCTTTTATTGCTCTGCGCGACCGAACCAATGGTAACGATAGAGCAAATAGTTACGATGTTTTCCTTTGCCCGCAAACACAACACCCGGGAAAGAAATACACCTTAAAAACAACTCGCGACGAATGTTAGACATCTGTAGCAGCGGCATCAATCAACTCGGACGAATCTCTGGGACGCTTGTCCTAGTTGATACGATGGCGAGCGGTGGCTAGTTTCTCAACACACTCGCACGATGAGCGGAGTGGAAACATTGATAACCGTTGATGGCGACCTAATGTGACACAGGCCTGTCTGCCCGCCAGTCGGTAGGCTAGCCTTCGTGCGGGTAGTCTATCTGTCCCGTTCCCATCGTGCGAATAGATCGTTTTGCTGGGGGGAAAAGTAATCCGCCCGGTCACACGGAAGCACCGATCAAGCGCTCTCTGTAAGCGAGAGCCTACACAAGCAAAGTGTGAGCCGTACTTAAGTCTACCACTACATCATCGTTTCGTTAATACTGAAGTGCCGATGGGAGAATTCACTTTATCTGGTACGCTATAGTACATTCGGGTGGATGCTGCAATAAGTGAAAGAAATACAGCTCTACTGCTGTTGTTCTATCCCTCCCCACGGAGAAGATCGTGTTCATTCGCGGGAAGGTTTATTATTGTGTAGGGGGTTGAGGGTTTCTTTTTTTTCGAAATTCCACACACCCTATCGCGGTACGGCAAAAGGCACCAGTACGCGATCAGTTGCTAATCATCGGTCCAAGGATCTATCGCGCCCCGTACCCTTCGCCGTGTGTTGGATGCATGTGTTGCCACTTGTCAGCGCTGGACTATGAGTTGTTTGGCACGCGGTAAGTGAGTGTTCATCCGTCGCAGAACAACAAATCGAGTGAAGCCGTTTGCGAAGATCAAAGCCATGTCCGGGTCTTGCGAGAAGATCGGTGTGCGTTGCGCATGTACTTGTGAGGTGACGGTGAGGCCCTACAGTGCACGGTTGTTATAGAGTTTGTGTGTACGGTGGTGTTGGAAAGATTGGGAAAGGTATTCCGTTTCGGAGCACACGGTATGCTGTCTAAGGAATGTGCAGAGGCGCATACTTATCAGCACCCCCAAATCCTATACCACGCCGAAATTAGGAGTAACAAGTGTAATTGAAGTTTCGCAACACGTAATACTCAAGGCAGTCTATACGATCCGGCAAAATCGTTTGTGTAAGCTTTTAGGGAACTTAAAGCGTATACTTAGTGTTACCAAAGAGATTTGAAACTCGAAACATTACGGTCATAGATGGTGAAAAATGGTCTGCAGACAAGTCTCATCCGTTTCCTACGGAACCCTTGCACGAACCGTCCGGGATAGAAGAGTTTGACGGATTATTGTGAATATCCAGCGAAAGATCAGAGTACCTCTGTATCTTGTCTTGTGCCAAACAACATGCTTGAAGCAATGGCGCACATTAAGTCAAACCAACGCATCGAAGATCACCGGAATCTGGTCGACTGGTCGTTCTTTGCGAATGAGACATCCGGTGAGGAATACTACGAAATGCCGATCGATATGCGTTTCAACTCTGGCCATATTCTGTCGATCATGGTGTACAGGTAACATCGATCATGGAACAGTACACATTAAGTTTAAGGTTAATGATTGTTTTTATATTTCAATTCCACTCCAGTACACTGATGATGTTTTCAGCCACGGGAAATATTACAGTGCTACGAATTCTGGCCCAACGGAAGGTACGGGCATCGTCTAGGATAAACATAATGCTTGCCCATCTGGCAATAGCGGATCTTTTGGTGAGGATCATTTGCGATTGAATTGGAACTGATTAGAACTGGTAATAACTTTGGAAAAATAACTCATTCCCACAGGTAACCTTCCTAATGATGCCGCTAGAGATAGGATGGGCGTACACGGTGAGGTGGACGGCCGGCGATATAATGTGCCGCGTGATGGCCTTCTTCCGGACCTTTGGGCTGTATCTTTCCAGCTTCATACTGATCTGCATATCAGTTGACAGGTGTGGATGAGTGTGACTATATGGCAAGATGATGAAACAGTTCAATGAGCAATTCTTTGTTTGGCAGATACTTTGCTGTGCTGAAACCATTGAAGGTACATGAACATCGGGGCGTACTGATGATTGCCGCCGCTTGGATAATGTCCGGTATCTGCAGTCTTCCTCAGGTACGTTACCGTATGGAAATTCGGGCTGTGGGAAATAGAAACTTCTTATATTCACTATGTTTTTCAGTCATTCATCTTCCATCTGGAGGTACATCCCAACATCACCGGATATCAGCAGTGCGTGACGTATCACTATTTCGAGGAGGAAATCTATCAGATCATCTACAACGTCATGGTAATGTGTCTGATGTACACGGTCCCACTGATAGTGATCCTCTACTGCTACGGTTCTATATACTATGAAATATTTAGTCGTACAAATCCAAGGAATTTAGGTAATTCTTTTGAAACCCCTCTTGTATCACGACAGCTTACGATTCGTTCCCATTTACAGAGAGCTTTCGACGCTCGAGTATCGATGTGCTCGGTCGAGCAAAACGGAAGACGCTACGAATGACGATAACGATCGTGATCGTGTTTGTGGTTTGCTGGACACCTTACTACGTCATGTCACTCTGGTACGTTATTGCTCAGGCACGGCACGCATCAATCTGCTAACTGCTCCATTTTCTTCGATTTCCAGGTACTGGTTAGATAAGGAGTCGGCCAGAAATGTGGACCAGCGAATACAGAAGGGTTTGTTCCTGTTTGCCAGCACGAACAGCTGCATGAACCCGGTGGTGTACGGCATTTACAACGTGCGCAAGAAACATACCAAAAACCATCTGAAGACGCAGGACAAAAGCTGTGGCAGCCATCTTACGATGAAAGTGTAACGTGCAACCAAGTGTTCAGTGTGTGTGTGTGAGTGTTTTAGTAAACAAAGCTATGTTTTAAGCACGCTAATTATAGGGCTTCTAAATCATATAGGAATCCCGTGTAAGGTGTTGTTAGAAATAAATCCACAGTCTATGAACGTTTCCACGTCCATCAATATCCATCACTATCCAGCTGAATTAACTCAAATTCCCACGATCTACTTTATTTTGTTTCATCCTCTACCGATAGCGGGTAGAAAACCAGACGATTTATTGTACGTTATTATTGCCTTATGTACTGTAGAAAAAAAAAACAGTTGTCTCACTGACGTTGAACTGAGGTAGCAATGAGAATGGGAGAATAATAAGAGGTAAATCCTGATTATACGAAGCAGAGTTGTAATAATATATTATATAGCGCTACATTTAGTTGTACTACTGCGACGATTAGCTTTGCTGCGGGTTGAACTGGGGCGCCACTCTAAGCGCGATGATCCACCTGAACTTCACGCTGCAAACGTGGAGGAAGTTCACGGTAAATGGCTTCCGGAACGTTGTCTGTAGGGCGAAGAACGTCATCGTTAATGCAATCCTATTGACCATCCATCTGCATCTGCACTTACCATTGCATCGGTACACCAGGTCAGACCAGATGATCATTTCCTGCGAGAAGCAGAACACTCCCAGCCGGCCACCCTTGAGCGTGGTGTCGAAAATGTTGCCCGAATCGGCCACCATCTGCTCGCCGTCGAATATGCGCAAACGGATCAGTCCAATCTTCGGCCGATGTAGCAACAACCAACGGTAAGCGGTACGCTCCGTCCATCCCACGTTGCGTGGATCCTTCCAGAGCAGCTTCACCTGATCCTTGGTATCGCCCGTATGCCACAGACTGTTGCGCAGCATCTCGCCCGGTCCCGTGTTGCTGTTGATGAGCTTCAGCTGAATGCCCGGCTCGGCGGACGCACGGAACGGTGTCGCCTGCCAGTACGTCTGGATGTTTTTCTTCCACATGACCGCGTAGAACTTGTGATTGTCCTGGTAGCTGAAGATGAACCCGACGTAATCGTCATCGATTTCCGTGTCGACGAAGAAGGTACCTTCGAAATCCACACCACCGAACGCATCGTAACTGCAGGGAAAGAGAAGCATTAGATTGAATTCTGTTCCTGAATTTAGCGGTCTGTAATCGTCTTACCCAACAGCCAGTCCAGGATCACTGTTTTGGGTTTGCACAATTTCGGCACCCTTGTTGTAGATCACCCAGTTGGGATCGATCTGTGAGTCGCCCTCCGGATCCAGAACCACCGTTTGATAGGTACGGAAATCGGTCGAGAAGATCTTGGAATTGTTTGGACAGTTGTCGAGATAGTTCGGGATGAGATCTAGATCGAAATCTTCCTCACAGATATCACCGATGCCATCATCTAGAAAGTAGTGTAGGCAAAAAACATGGCAAATCAGTTTACTTCAGGAATTCTAGAATACCTCGCAACCAGCACACTTACTGTTCGCGTCAGTTTGATCGGGATTGAACACAATCGGGCAGTTATCTTCATGGTTCAGGATGCCATCATTGTCAGCGTCCGTATCGCACAGATCTCCCCTTCCGTCACCGTCCGTATCAAGCTGATCGGAGTTGGGCAGCTTCGGGCAGTTGTCCCGACTATCCTGGATACCATCGCGATCGCGATCGACATCACTATCACAAGCATCGCCAATAAGATCGTTGTCGGAATCCATCTGAAATGCACATTCAAACCAGTCAAATCTGGTGAAGAAAGAAGTTGAATTACACTATTCAACTTACCTGATTAGGATTTGGAATCATCGGACAGTTGTCGCAAACGTCACCGACACGATCACCATCAGTGTCGAGCTGGTTGAAGTTGGACACTTTAGGACAGTTATCATCCTCGTTCCGGATACCATCGTTATCGATATCTGGATCGCAGGCATCACCCAATCCATCCTTATCGACATCGTTCTGATCGACATTGGACACCGTCGGACAGTTGTCGCAAGCATCACCCTGTTTGTCTCCTCCATCCACATCACTATCAAGTTGGTCCGGATTGTGTACCAAAGGACAGTTATCCTGCAACAACGACACCAAAGATCACTATATCTGTACAACAATCAGTTACCACCAAAAAAATCCTACCGGATTGTTCAAAATTCCATCGTTGTCTGCATCGGGATCGCAGGCATCTCCAATACCATCGCGATCGGCATCTTCCTGACCAGAGTTGGGAATGTTAACACAGTTGTCGGCACGGCATTTCTCGTCGTTACACTTCAGGTTCGTATCTGGCCATCCATCAAGATCCTTATCGGAACCGCACAGGAATCCATCACCTGCCCAACCTACCTTACACTTACACCTGCGAACCAATCATCCCAGAACGATCACACTATGCCCTCTTTGGTATCTATCCGCAGTTCTCTATCTTCTTACCTATATTTGTTGTTACCGGCATGTTTGCATATGGCATTAGTGTCGCAGACTGTCCCATCCTGGCACATCCGATCCGATGGTAAACACTCGTGCGACGAACTACGGAGAAACCCCACCTTACACTGGCACTCGTACGATCCTTCCGTGTTGTGGCAAATCATGTTCGTTCCGCACCGGGCCGAACCGTCGGCACACTCGTTCCGATCCGTGCACCGCTGCCGCTGCATCGATCCATCGAACGAGGTGGCCGTCAAACCCTCGTAGTGTATACCTACGTAACCACCGGGGCATGGATCACAGCGGAACCCGGGTACGGTGTTGGTGCAGCGCACACGCACATCACACGGTTCCACAAGATCGCACTTGCAAACGGGAAAAGGAAGCAGTAACAGAATGGTCAGATAGAATGGTAGAACACGGGCCTTTAGACTACGCATTTGGATAGCGACGTTCAGCACTTGGCCCCGTGCAGTTACCGGGTGAGTTCACCGGAGAATGCGGGCACAAGGCGACGAACGTATCACACATACCTCATCGAAATCATGACAGGCAGTACCGTTGCCAGTGAAACCGGCCGGACAGGCACCGCAGCGGAAGAACGGATGCTGATCTAATCTACTGCAATGCACACCTTCATGTGGAGGGGGGAACATTCAAGGAAGGGTGTTTAAGGTTTCGGGCTAAACACGGTTACATTATCTCTAAGTGATGATGGTTTCATGATTCACACTTTCGCACTTACTGGGAAGATTTGCAACGACACAACACAGGAGTTAATAACGCATATATTAAAACAAAATGAGTAATTCTCAATGGTTATCAAAAAGCCTAGTTAAGAAAGATAACAACCGAACCAAAATTCTTGAAATCCTGACAATAACACCAACTTTACCTAACTTCTTCATATCTTTTGTAGCTTTGGCGATCGTTTCGTAATCTAAAAACGATCGAACCTATGGGACATTGCCAGAAGTTTAAGATCTTCCATGAAACATTCATCCATAGACGGTCAGTGATCTATTTCGATCTAATAGACTAAAGAACATTTCTTTTTTGTCGATCGCAACTTCACAGACCACCTTTCTTGAGAGAATGGAGGATCAAGCCTCTTGAAGGCGATATGAAGACCATCAGTAATCAGTTTCAACACATATGTTACGTCCGATCTGGAGGATAGAGAGGACTATGGGGAAATTGGAGTTATGATACGATCTACAATGCTTCAAATGAAGAAGATGAAAAATTGAGGATCGATACATTCAGAAAGGTGGTCACTAACATCCTAATCGGCTTCAACAGCGAATTCTGACTTAAAGCATATGGTACAGATAAAGGTGAGGCAGAGAGGCTAAAGGAAATTGTAATAGACAGATATCGAATATCGATTGAACATGAAAAGTCGCGAGAATTACTCAAATTAAATGATTTTTTAATGCATACGTTATCGGTCCATATGTGATCCCACTGCTATAAGATGCACTACACCTCAACATAAAACTATAAAATTCTTCAAGAGGTGTCTTAATATAGAACGAACTGGATCTTTAATTCTACCCACCGAATCGATGATCACTGGATTGGATGATGTCTTACAAAGTTGGGAAATTAATGAATTAAGAATCGGGAAGTAAAGAAAAACAAGCATGCACCTAATGTTTTCTACTCGTTGTTACCGCTGTTTCGGAAGGTGATCAAAGATGTTAAACGCGTGTTACACGGCCAACCGCGTAGCAAACAACATATCAATCCATGAACCAAACTTGACGAACAGTGATGATCAGTTTTATTATTATTATTCTGGGGTATCGTAAATATCGTTGGCTTAGTGAAGCTTAAGGTTAAGTACATTTAGCGCTTTACCGAGTACGAAATAGTAATGGTAGCGTATCGAAGAAAAAAAAGTATATGTAAATTATGTAAAAACCAAACTCAAAACAAGTGACACAGTATATAATTCGGCTGCAGTAGAAATATCGTTGTGGAAGAGGGTAGAAAGTATTACTTAAAAACTCGTCGGCACACTCGGTCGTGGACCTGTACGGGGACCACCTTTGTTTTACATTCACAACTGCGCATGGGAAGTGTAATTGAGGGAAGTAAATGTTTCGCCTCGAGAAGCCCCATAGCCCATGCGTACTAGGGGCCTCCCTCGACGGCAGTCTCGTCGGTCACCGAAGGTTAAGTATGGAGGAGGGGAAGATGTTCAATCAAGGCAATGACTTGGGAGCGTTTGACTATTAGTTCCTACCTGGCGCGCACGGCTTATCTTCGCAGGCGTCCCGAAACCGGCAGTGCTTACCGTCACCGTCGTATCCTGCCGGACAGGGACCACACTGGGCACCCTCGACCGTGTCATAACACTGGACGCCACTGGGGGGAAGAGAACCAGAGTTACGGGGACAAGTTGGAGTGGGAGCTTAAGGACTGGAAAGGATACTCACTTAAAGCATGGCTGATCCGCACAAGTTTGACCCGGGCGACAGTTACGGCCATCGCCGACATATCCACGCGGACAGTGACCACAGCGCATGCCGGTCGATGAGTCATAGCACTGCACGCCTGTAAACAAAACAACATTGAGTGTCGATCGACGATTGTGTCTACTATCTCCTCTCGCATTACCTGGGAAGCACGGATTGCTGTACTGACAGTTCTCGCGCAATGGTTGAGCCTGCTGACAGCCGGCACAGTTTTCGATCAAACCACGCAGATAGTTAATCTCATGCCGTTGACCTTTCACCTCCTCCTTTAGCTCTTTAACCAACTTCATCAGTTCTCCCAACAGCTTAAGGATGTTCTCTACACGAAGACAAATTGGTACATTGACGTTAGTGAGGGAAGATAGTGGCCACAACGCCACCACAAACTTACCATCACAATCACCATGAATGATCGGAATGTCTCCACGGTTGGCGGAGAAATCGGTATGGTACGCTTCCTTGTACTTTTCGGCCGTATGGTGCCAGTTGCGGATGTCCCGCTTCTTGTTGCGTTCGGGCGCAACCTCACCACCTGCGGACGTAGATTAGTGAACCAATTTTGGTGAGGTAAGTAAGTAATTGGATTCCAAAAAAAAACCCCAACTTACCCTGGGCTTTATTCTTCAGCATCTTCTCCACCGTTTGCTTCTGGCGGGAGGAGTGTATGTGATTGCCATTGCGGCGCAGTATCTTCTGACAGCTGGCCCGGCTCAAGGCCTTCTCCAGCTCGGAATCCAGAAATAGAGGATACTTTCGCTCGCGGAACTAGATGTTGCGGAGGGAGGAAAAAAGGAACCACACCAAACAAGAGAATAATATCATTAAATCAATCGGACCATCGGTCAATCTTAGTGGATGAATTAGTGTATCGATTAATTACCAGCTTGACGGTCGGTTCATCGCTGCTGGCAAAAAGCTTGGACAGATTGACCTCCAGCTCCTCGGTGGACGACTGTTTACAGTTCATGTAAACGGTGATCGAACTCTGGTGGAACGCGAATGCCAGCGATTTGATCGTTGTTGATTCGTTCAGATCGTTCAGTATTAGATTCTTCGAGTACACCTTCGAGTGGGTGGTGATATCGATGGTCACTGGTGGTGGTGGTGGGTAGAGAAGTACAATCGCGCATGAAGCATTTGATTTATCGCTTTTTAACCGATTAGGCGGGGGACTTACCGCGCTTATTTTTGCGATCGAGATAGAAGGAAAACTTATTCTTCGATTCGGGGAAATCGATCATAAACAGTGCCTCGATCGTGATTCTAAACTTTCTACGTGGTCTACAGGGGAAAATGAATGGGAGCAAAACGTACAACTTTGTTACCTTGTTTGCAAATTGAAAAAACGAAAGTGATCTTACCTAATGTGTCTCAGCGATATTAAGAAATCATCCTTAATGTATTCCTCCAGCTCAGTCGAAGCAACTAACGAAACGAAACGAATCGAAACAGAACGTTAGCCATTTCGTAATCGTAAGATCCCCCCACAATGTTCTCGATCTTTCTTACAGTGCTGTTGCAAAACAAGTACTGTCTTCACGACCGTAATTAGTGACAGCGCTAGCGATCCACATCGTAAGTGGCGCCCCAAATAAGAAATTAATTTAAATAAATCAATCAATACCGCGATCGTTGCAAATGGCGGCCCAAAACGTGGGCGCCCACAGTCACAGGCCCTTGTTGCGCTCACGTGTAGGTTGTGGACATGTGGAAGATTTATGAAACTGTTGGCGTAACTTCATACTCCAATTGGGAGTGTTCTGGATCGAAAATCAACCGTACGTGGGATTGAAGATTCGTGTGTTGGGGTGAATATTTTTTTTTTTTTTGGATACAGTTCAAGAACGATCACGGGATACTTTTATCGCACTTACTGGGGTTTGGGTTTTATTGTACGTTCAAAACAGCAGCTGGAATTGCGATATTTACGACTAATCGATAGCACACTTACCGGGGTCAATGGAGAGCGGTTGCACTTGCTGCACGAACACAAAAATGGACAACAGTAGCAGCAGCCCTGCCATCAGCGGCAGGGTTGATTTCATTTTGTTTTCTGTACTGCGGAAAGTGGGATGCAAAAGAAAAAAACAAATTTACACACAAACACTACGCACTGACCGTTGATTGAAATGGCAAACTACGTGTCGCAAATTGTTGTTCAACACATCACAGCGCGATCACTTTTCAATTATTACACCGGACATTAAAACGGTTGAAGGCTAAACTTGCAAGAATTTCGTTTATTTTTCCTCCCCCCATTCTGAACAACCAGACGGGTTGCAGTTTTGGAAAGGTTCCTGTTCCATTTGCGAGCGACGTGTGAAAGATTTCATTTTTTTATGCGCTTTTGTTTTGTCTCTCAACTCGTGTTTAACTCTGGTTCTCTTGTTAACCCGTCCCTTCCATTCTACGCCAAACCACTATCATTTGCATTGCATTCGGACACTTTTATTAATTGTTTGATGCTTTGATTTCAGTTCTTGTGTGTTTTCTCCTTCTCTCTCTCTCTGTTTTATCGCACATTTGCGTTCCCACACGGGCTGAAGATGCTGCTGCTAAGCAACAGTGCATGCTTCGGTTATAAGGTGTTACTATGGATCCCGGTGACTTGTGATCGCCTTTTTTAAAAGGCTCGTATGCTCCGTTCGTTCCCATCGAAGGCGACGAACTGGGTGATTCTTTGAGCGACATCAACATTACAGTCCCGTTCCACGTCTCTCTGTTCGTCCCCAGCTGCAGACATTATTGGTGGCCTCGGCGTTTGCCTTGCCGCGCACAGGTAGACAGAGACATCCCGGGCACTTCCCGTCTCTCGTGCACAGACGATGGTACAAAAACAGGAATTCCCATCCGAAAACGCTAACGGCCGTAACCCGTACGCATCGCGCGCGCAAGCACTGGTTGCAGACGACGGGGCCGCGAGAGGCATAAAAGATATACATATTGAGGAGAAGAAAAAAACACAACAACACACCGAGAGAAGACTGATCGGGCAATCAAAACCCGCCACAAAACAAGGGGGTAGAATGGAGGACGGTGCGAGAAGCGGCCGAGAGCTAAGAGCCCCGAAGCATCGGAATGGTGGCGCGTAGGCGTTTTTCAAAAGCGAACAAGGAATGACGGAACAAAACGTGTGGGCCGCTCCACATGGAGGCTGCCTACGGTGCTGTATAGCAGCAGCAGCCAGAGAGTGAACGTGTGGAAAACGGCTTCGATTCTTCCAAACCTGACCCGCACCGTTGGTGAGCCACCGAACGGGCCTGATGCCTTGCATACGACGGGAGTCTCCTCCGCGCGTATGACAAACACGGTGCGCGAAACGTAACGCCGTTCTGTTGCGGTTTGGATGCACGGCGAACATATGGGATTTTGAACGGCGTTTTGCCAAATTCGGAACCGAGTGGTCCGAAAATGGACATGCGGTCCGGTTGCAGTGGACCAGAAATTACTGGACGGCGCGCAAACCCGATCCCGAACCGTTACGCTAAGCAAACTATGTGAAGATCGTTCTTTTTTTTTTGGAGGGAGGACCCACACGATCGTTCTAATTGTACGCAACAGTGATTTAAACGCTGGAACACGAATAATCACGCACTGCTTCACTTTAAAGAACCATTTCACACCGAACGCACTTTGCAGGATAATAGTGCGCCCAAACTGTTCCGCACAACTTAAAACACGTGGGTGCTCTTACTCACTGTATATTCTCTTTCTCACGGCAGCTTGCTATTAAAACGAATCAGTAACTTTCATCAAAACAAAGTAAAAACCATGAACCAGGATCACGAAATGCACAACACAAAGTGTCCTCTGTTAGGACCAAACACTCCAGCGTGAGTGAGTCCAGCACCGGCAACGGTAAGAGTTGCCCGATCTTCGAAAGAAGGGAACGACGGAAAAGATCGACCAAACGCTGCGGGATCTCGCAGCAGACTAAGCCGCGGCGCGTACCTTCGTCTAGACGCGATCGCGATCGTACGCTCGTACATCGGCGCTGGCGCTGCCTCCTCTAGGTGGGTAGTCGTGCTGCATACTTGAAGTAGCGAGAAGCATCAGCGATCGCGAGGAGCCAACGGTGCACGGGTGTGGCACCATCGCGGAAGAAGGTGCCAGATCGGATGCTGTGCGTTTGTGAAACAGATTATGATTACTACCGATGGGGTTGAGGGTTTTTTTTTTGTTATGTTCGGAAATAGACGATCACACCCCGTACCTGGTGCTGATGACTCTCCCCGCGAAGGTGAGACCTTTAAACGAGGGTTTTTTGGGGCTCACCCATAGGTGTCCAGAACTGAGGATCGTCCAACCTCGAATGGCTTTTCTTGCCCTTCGATTGGTCTCGCGCCTGCCTTCCCAAAGTGTTCGAGGTTCCGGAATGGAGTGAAATAAAACTGTCACATCAACTGGACTGTATGGCAAATTCAGCTGGTTTCCTCCCTGTACGACCTTCTAGCCGTAGCGCGTTCGTGCTGCTTCCATAATGGCCATTACCGTCTAATGGAGCTTTGGCTAATAAAATCAAAAAAACCGTCACTATCCCCAGTCCTCCACTCTCGGGATGGCCGTTATGAGGGGAGATGAAACCTGTCCAGCACTTCCCCAATTCCTCCAACTTCTTCCGACACCATTTAGCCGGACAAGAAGGCGTTAAGCTGGGGGGGGGTTTGGAAAAGATTACCACCTAACTCGGCCAGTAATGACGATGACTTGGCCGGACCGTGACGGGCACGATGCGACCCGCCCGTTGTTGTATCAACATCGTTGAGATTCGTACTTTATGGAGCACATTATCGGCACAAAGCAGCGGACCGGATGGCGGAAAGCTTCATAATGTTTTTCTCATTAGTTCCCGCACTGCTTCGTGGAGGGTTGGGGATCGTTTGATTTCTGCCTTTTTTTTTTGCGCGCGCACAAGAAAACTTCGGAATTGGTAAAGCGTGGGCAGGAAACCTCGCGACCGATGTCGTGTAGCGCGTTTTGCAGTTGCGTTCGTTTGACACGTTGACGACACGCTACATTTCGCATATGTAGCAGATGTCGTACGAATCCTGCGGTTCGATCGTCTGCCGCCGTTGCGGTGATCTCTAAACCGCTCAAGGCAAACAAGTAGCGGGGGAAAAAGCATGAATTTTGTTACCAGTGGGGCGCTCGTATAATGTCCATCTGTTAACAGCTTTATTTGCATTGTTTTGTCGTTATGTCGGTTGGATATATGGTTGGGGTACTAATAACGCATTCCACCATGTTAACGATCACTTGGTAAGCTTATTCCGAAAAAAATGCGTTTTAATACCACGAAACACATACTATCAGATCGATAAGCATAAAAAATGTACAAAAGAGAGGATTACGCTGATGTACCCTACATAAAAACCTGTACCCGTGCCCTTATGCTGCACAACCTTGAGATCAGGGCCGTTCGGTAGCCGTGGATGGCCGCTGTTCTGCTCCGTGAGTCGATCGAGCGATATTCCCTACTGCGTTGATAATCAATTCATCAATCAATCGATACAACCTGCTTGGGGACGGTGTCTCACCGCAAGCAGAACCTCAATTAATTGTCTCGTGGTGTGGAATAATTAGCGTGCAAAGTGGGATGAGACAACAGTGGTCTGGAATGAAGATGCCCTTGGGTATGTTAATCCATGTACATAATCAAATGTGACTTTAAAGAGGAAAGTGTATCATGCTCATCAGCTTAATGGAATTTTCTTTAAGAGGCAAATGAGGCTATAGAGCCCAAAGTCTCTATAAAATTTAAAAAAAATTGAATTTTCTAAATTTAAAATATTTTTTTTAAATCTTTGAAGACCGCCTGTTTGTATTTTTTCATGGCAAAAACTTTACATAATTTTAGTAAAATTGTGGTAGAACTGTCTCAACTAGTTTTTCCCTCATTGTAATTCCTTATAATGCTCTTTTACAATTGTGTCCTTGGAGCGTGCAGATGGCCGAATGGTAAAGTCGTTGGTCTTCACGCCAACGGCGCGGTATCAAATCTCATGCGGACCATTCTCAAAATATGTAATCAGGGCCTTATTTTTAATCTAGAGATACATTAAGCCGAAGAACGGAAGGGGATGTTAAACCAATAACAATTATTCCTCTCATCCTCATTGAGGTTTTTAAGATACAAGAAGGCAGAAAACTCATTTGTTTGTATTGTGTTGTTTTCCCTATCCAAGAAACCCCATTTTTTTTAAATTTTTTATTGACGTCAACTACATTTACTGCTACTTCATTAATTTCAAAACACCCAACACTTGAAAAGAGTTTTTTGTATCGAAAGGGGCGTGTGCGTGTAATATTTTATTGCCCCTAATAGTGATGCCCGTCCGCCTGACTTAATTAGTGTGACGAATCGTAATTCTTTTCTTCGACATCCCCCCAATTTATGTTATTTGTGGAGGCAGGAACCATTTTCGTGCCGTACCGTGGCCACTAATTCGCACGGCACTGTGTGATGTCATCCCAGCGAGAGGAAGAGGAGCATTAACTCCTCTATTGATTGCTGCGTGTTTACATTCCTCACGAGAGCACGCATGTTGCAACTGTCAGAGTGCGTTCTCGCGTTCGTCAAAGCACCGCTGCCACTCGTGTGGTGACGGCTTCCTTCCACCTGCAGTGTCGTAACCTGCTCTACTCCCGGGAGGAGCTGGGGAGTGTGTGCTGAGGTGAGAGACACGCACAACGTTGCGTTTTCGGGGATGAAGACAAGTGAATTCGAAGATGCAAGTCGACGGACAGATGGTAGTGTTCCCAGCTAAGTGGCTGTCGTGTGACCAGCAAAAGCGAGCGTAAAGCTGGAACCGTGTAGTCGACGCCTGCGCGAAGGGCACGCACCGAGGAGACGTTCTGTTTGACATTTGTCATATGATGTGTGTAAACAAAGTGTAACTCACGCACGCAAGCACGCACGGATGCGGGTGGAAGTGGGGGTTTGGGGGGGGATGAAGAGAGCGCCGCCAGAAGTTGTCGGCTGACGGTTCGATGCCAGGTGCGCTATTGGAGATGGAGGGTGGAACTCTCCATACCTCCATGGACGGAAACAGCTGGTCCGGACAACACTGGTAGTGTTCACTTTCTTTCTTGAGCCCTTGCCCGTCCTTGACTGAAGTGCCCGAGTAGCCAACATTTAAATTCGTGAGAAACTGTTGTCCACGACACGGGGTTTCCAACAATCGGGCCCATCAACCCAACGGAAGAACACGACACTCGAAATGCCATTCATCCCGTCGGAAAGAAAAACAACAAAAACACGCGGTACACGGTACTCGACGTCGAAGGAATTCCGTCTAATTTTACTCACTCCCTTTTAATAAAACGAAAGTGCGCAGCGAGAGATGGTCCGATCCGATTTCTACCAGATCGCATACTATAACGATCAAATGTTGCTCTTTGGGACGCGCAAAGATCATAGTATTATTATATCCGTAGAAACTGTGACAAAAGCCTTGAGTTGCATACCTTACCTACCGCCCAACACCCTCCCCCCCCCTTTTATGAGCAAATACTCGTCCCCAACTCGTTACTGGTGTAGCCCATTACTCACCCGTGCCGTCCCGATGACCAATAGGCGGTATTTTTATGCGATGCGCCAACCACCACGTTTGCGGAGGCGTTTCCGAAGCCGGAAACGTGAAACATCCCATTTAAAGTAAACGCTCGTGCCCGCGCCCATTCATCGTACCGGTACGGGTGCGTAAACAGCGTCGTACCCGTACCTCATTTCGGATGCAAATTCAAACGCGATCGAACCGTTTATGTGCCGATCGCGCCAGTGGTGTTGGTGATCGATCCGTTCCGTTTGCATACTTTACCGTGGAAGAGTGGACCCAGGGTGAGAGGGGGGGGGGGAAGGTAGGGTCAGGTTTCTTCTTTATAACAGGTTGCTTTAATCGGTAACACATTTGAATTTTCACGCACAAACATAATCAAATATGCATTTGCATTCGTATGACGTGCAGAAGAAGGCTTGGTTTGTATGTGTTTGGTTTGGTTTGGTTGGGGAATGCTGATTTAGCTCACCATATGTCATCATAGTGCACGCGGGGATCCATTTCACTTGAGTGGCGTTTCTCAACCACCCCCCCCTCCCCTCCTTCCCCCCGCGCTTTCCCTGTCACCCGTGTCCGGAGCCCAACGTATCGCGTGCGGGTCGCGAGGGACGCGAGCTCTGGCATATGGTGAAATATGATTTCCCTAGCGCGTGTTCTTTATGTGGCACAATGGTCACTACCAACGACCGTCGGTCAGACGAGTCAATATAATGCAATGACGAGAGAGAGGGGAAGGTTGGAAGCAGGTACGAAGTGGTCTCGATTCGCAGCGCGGTCGATCCTGCAGATAGCTCTCAAGGAATTCCCGTCGTACGAAGCAGCACCCGATATCTAACCGTGCTCGGAAAAACTCTCGCGTGAGAAGAGCACAAGCAGAGGAAAATGCGTAGCATCAGCTCTCACTGCTCACTCGCTCGCTTCATCTCGCTCTGTCACGCGCGCGCGTTCGCTCACTCCGATGCTCGCGTGAGCAATTTGTTCAAGAATTTTCCCATTTTCCAACCTGTTCACTCTGGCGAGTGACGCTCCTCTCTGCTCAAGATGATTTTCCACTTTCTCCCTTTGTCTCGCTTTCTCACTCTTCCTCCCCGTAATCGTTCGCTCTCTCTCTCTTTCTCTCTATCACTCTCACGTGAGCGAAACGTTTGCTCGTTCGCTTCGGGTTTTGCTCACGTACTTTTCCAACGTGGAGCGCGCGAGTTTTCCACATCGAATGGCAACCAGCAAGCACGTACGTACGTACGTACGGGTCCGCTTTTCTCAGCGGAGATTCTTTCTTTTTTGACACGGGCGACCGAAAGACGAAACCCCTATTGTCTTCGTTGGTGCTGCGCGCGGATAGGGACACGGTGGCGATAGTGTCGTTTTGATATATTTTTGATTTCACAATATCGTTTTTCCCCAATTTTTTTTCTCGGCGCGCGCGTGTGTTTGTGCTGTCCCGTTTGCGTCTCGGTTCCGTTCCAAGCGAAGTGACCGAGAACGTGCAAGTGAGTGAGTGAGCGAGCGTGATGTGTGTTGAATGAGCGTGTATGTGTGCCCGTGTTTGTGTCCCAGTGTACGAATACAGCCAGCTCCTAGAAAAGCAGAAGCTCTCTCCAAGCTGCCGAACGAACGGTTGGAACCAAAACGAAATAAAAAAAACACACATACACACACACTCACACACAGTGTCATAAAAGATCAAAGTGAGATCTCGAGTCGGCTCACGGGAGTGTGTATGTGTGTGTCGGTGGTATGTGTGCCACCGTTCAACCTTGCGTATGTTTGGCGAGTTGCGGCCGAGCGAGTTTGAACAGTTCAGTGTCGGTGCAGTAGCGGTTCCCAATTCCGCAGTCACGGGCAAACACGTACGACCGAAGCTTGAATAAAGCGCCACCGACGAATACGAACACGACTCGATGAAACTCGCAACGAAACGAAACATGTAACGAAATCCAGGTGCAATTTTTCCACACAGTTGCGGGGACCAGTGCGTGCCAAACGAAACGGAAGCATCAAATCGTCCGCAGCCAAACCGAAAAGGAAACACACAGTGCGCCCCACAGTGCGTAGTGGAAAAGTGTGAAAGTGGCAAACCAAAGGAATCGAAAGAAATAGCCCCGTGTTCCACTCCATCCAGAAGGAGACCAACCCCCCCCCCCCAACCCCCTCACTTCCGAGGGCCAACGATCTGGTTGCAAGCGGAAGAAAATCCCCCCCCCCCGCCACGAAAAGCATCCGCTAGTGATACCGAAGTGAAGTGGTGAATTAAATTTTTCACATCGATCCAGTAGTGGTGAGGACGGGTGGCGGCTGTGTGTGGTAGTGGACGGGGACGGCCAGCAGTAACACGTACACGTACCTCCGATTGCGTGCATGTGTGGATAGATAGAAACGGTAGATATAGATAGAACAGTTTAGATAGATAGTATTGCTTGAATTTCCGTCACCCTGACATCACCGCAAGTGCCTGCATAGCGCAAAAGAAACGTGAGGAGCGTGGCCTGGCAAGCACCTGATTACTTGGATCCATTCATTTCTCCGCCACCACAGCGCACCACCACGGTACAACAATTACCCATCTCTCACACACACTCGCTTTCTTTCTCTTTCCCACACACACACACACACACACCCATCCAAACTCACATACCAACTCTCTCTCATTCTCTCACTCTCTCTCTCTGTCTCTCTTCTTTCCCTAACCTTGCTGGCAGTTCCACTAAGATCCTCGTGACGTTTGACAGCGTTGACAGTGTATGTTGTTGGTTTTGTTATTGTTGTCGTTGTTCTCTGGTCGTGTGGAAAGTGGGCCAACCTCCAACCCTTGGGCCGTGTCGGGGTTTTTTTGGATGGGAAGTTTAGCCGTTCGGGAAGCAAAACGGCATACACGGAACACCTGTTTTTTCTTGATTAAAGCTAATGCTTTTTTCCGTTGGTCAAATTGGAAAAACTGTACCGTAAATGTCATGCCATTGGCTGAGCAACCTTCAAACTATGGTATGCCTTCAATTGAGGAGCTTCAGCTGATGATGTTCCGCTTCTAGAATAGGTGCACGGTAAACACTGCGAGCTGATGAGAACATGTTGGAAAGGAATCTCCAAAGTTCCAGTAATGTCCAATGTCCTTTTAATGGATCAATATGTTTATGGAAGTCCTGCCGTGGATAAAAAGAATAACTGCTAAAGGAATTGACTCCAAATAGTGTAGAGTATTGAGGAATACCTAGACGACGACTTGTACAAAGACATCCCGGATCTTCAAATATCCTTGCAGTCTCCTCACAAGGACATAGTGCAACAGTGTTGTGGAGATCCTTGGAGATAAAGTAATGGTCCGTTTGATAACTCGGTATTCCGCTCCTTAGTTTTAGAACAAACAAGTGCTGAAGATAATGATTGTGTCGCGATCGTAGCCGATCGTTTGCCAATGTTCAATCACGAGGTTTCTGCTTCGATCTGGTGCCAACTTACATGGCGCTACATTGTATGGAGCTGATGCAAAAACGTGCTGCATCGACTAGCAGCTAGTAGCATCGATGCTTCCTTAATTTTCGGCCAACAACATCGACAACCTGTCAACCATGCACATCGCAATACAATCGTATGCGTAAGAAGCATTAACCACAAACACACAGACACACATCACGATGAATGTGACGAAGACGCACAGTCGGGCACACACTTTTAAGGTGTTCGAACGTGTGTGTTTTACGTATGTAGTTCGAAGTTGCGGAAAAAGCGATGAATTTCCCAGTTCTTCTCGCGCGTCAATCGAGTGCACGGGGGGAATACCACCGAATGTTAGTGCGGTATCTTAAACGTGGAGTGTTACTATTGCGAATCGATCGGTGTGTAGTTGATGTCTTAATTTGTCCAGTGCGTGGTAGTACAGCCGGACAGCATTCTTCTCTCTGGAGTCTCGTTGACAGCGGTGTGTCCATGTTTCAGTGGACATAATGGTGCTTTGAGTGTCGTGTTGAATGGGTCCCCAAAGGATATTTTTAATACTGCCATATTAAAACATACAATTGCAGCTCATGTGTCGGTGTCTGTGTGTGTGTGTGTATCGGGGACAAGTTCATGCGAGTGAAACCACAAAAAAGGGTTCAAACACAAGTTAGTAATCATATAAAGACTGTGCGCCGTATTGTTCAGGAAAGACAAAGTAGAGTTTGGTGCGGTGAAAGAATTGTAGCAGATTGATGTGCTGTGACAGTTAGTCGGTGGGATACTTGATCGGAATCGGATCAGTGCGATCAACCTGTGCAGTTTTTGATATTGCTAGCTAAAAGATAATGTTGCTGCTTATCTAATGTGTAAAAAAAAAGAGAGCCTCACAAGGGGAAGAGTGAACGGGCCCCAAAAAGAGAATTGACCGCAAGCATAACGTGAACTACCCGCGAAGAAGAGAATTCGGCGCACCGAAAGAAAAAGAGCCGAACCAAGATTGACAGCATTTGTTGCTGGGAAAGTGACAGCAACACTACACATCGATCGTACGTAGTGAGCATTGCGAGCATCGAGTTCATTTGCGCGCGCGAGGTATTAGTAAGATCGCTTTATCCTCGCGGTACAGATGGTAGTGCGGTACACCTGAGGGCGCGGACGGGAACGGGGGCGGGATCCCGGCACACGGTGGCAGCTAATTCGTGGCGGACTAGCTGTTTCCCAAAATACTGTACACCCTCTCTGGGGACGGACTAGAATGGCGATGGGAGCGCATGGGTTTGCACATACACAGAAACCCACCACCATTACTGTCAGGTCCGCACAACGCACCCAGACCGTGCATCAACTACACGGCGGTCCGATCTTCTTTCGTTCATTCGGCCCCATCATCATCATCATCATCAGCAGCAGCATCTTCAGCTTTCCCCATCCTTGCTCCCCAGCAAATGCTCCGGGTTGCGAACAATTCGCGGCGAGTGAATCGCGCACGAAACAACAACCGAAGCGAACGCAAATATGGCTAACCGAGCCGTTCGAGGGGGGAGAGATCGCTGCAACTGAGCAGAGCATTTCGTTTATTTTTCGCTTCCGTTGTTTTTTTTACTTCTCTCCCCATTGGGAGAGCTGCCTCGGTGCGAAGTGGCAGGAAAATTTGGGAACTGTTGCCCATGGTATTGTTCCGAACTTTATTTGTTTTTATGAAGCACTTTATGGGCTGGTACCAGAGTTCCTGTTGCGCACAGATTGCGCACAGTTACTGGTTGAAAATGTGGTTACTAAATCTACATTCCTGGACTGAGGGTTATTGGGACATTCAATGATCCAAACTCCAGATAGACCCGCTTCGTGGCAGGCGTACGGGAGTTATCGAATGAGCCCGTGGGATCTCTGCTCTACTTCTGGGGGTCCAAACCACCCAAGACTACGGTGGACGTAGAAAAAAGGGAAGCAGGTTGCTGAGCAACGCTACAAGTGCGCTCTACACCGAAAAGGAGCACGGTGGAGTAGCGCGAACCGGCGGTGTGAAGAGGACAGCAACATTACAACAGTTGAAGCTTATGTCAATGTCAGTTGGGTACAAATTATACACAGTTTAGTAGTCCGTGAATAGGCTAGGCTACAACTCGCCAGTCAGCGCATTGTCGGTGTTCGCGGACGCTTCGGTAGCTCGTCCAACAGTTTCCTCTGGTTACCCACCCAAGAATCACCAACCAAAGAAACAAAAAGAATAACTCACCTCCATTCCACGCATCTTCCAACCCCTGCTGCAGGATCAGGGTAACTTGGTGAGATACTAACTGTGGTCATCGTGGTCATCGTCATCGGATCCACCACATCCAACGTTTCTCCCTCTCTGTGTGTTTGTGTTTGTTCTTGTTTGGCGTATTAGTGCTTGGACGTGTGCGAGTGTGGTGAAAATCCGTGTACGGATTCCGGTGCATGCACGTGTGTGAGTGTGAATGTATGTTGGTGAGTCAAATTTTTGGTTCAACGGGGATGCTATTTTTAAGACTAAGCTTACTTGGACCGTCCTCTACAGTGGTCTTTACTCTTTACTTCACACGTAAAAATAATATGTGCATGTGGTTGCCTCTCTGCGTGCAAATCTATCCCCTCTCCCTCCCCCACCACGTCTCACGCCCCCTTCCTCGGTTCCCTACCATCCCCCCCCCCCCATCTCACGGTTCCCTAAGCGTCAATGGACGTGAAGCTCGTCCCTTGCCACAGGGCCACCGGACACCATATGGAAATGTTAAGCGCCTGCTGCGCCGCACACAATACACCGAACCGGAGTACTTCCGGCGCTTGTTGCGTCGACGGAGCTGGAATACACGCTACGCGTAGCTAACCCTAAAAATCTTCGCACAATGCCGTGATCGAAGGCATTAGAGAGTATTTTTATTGCGATAAGCGTAAAACGCAATGGTTCGCAGGACTCTCGGTTCGCTCGAGTAGGGCTGAACTCCCTCGCCCACCAGTTTCAAGGGTGGGGGGAAAATGATCAATAAATGGAAAACCCCACAGTTGGTCGTGGTGGAAAAATTGGAGAAAGCATGTTTAGCTACGGTGGCGACGGTGACGCAAGGGAACAATAGCGAATGGGGTTTTATGGCATAAACTGTACAGAGCTGGCAGCAGCAGCAGCGTGTTTCAACTGTTGGATTTATATTTCTCCCATCTGTACATACGGCAACGTGTGGTCACTAGCCGACCGAACACTGCTAACATGGAAAGCGTAAACTGATCCCGTGGAAATTCGAGCAGTGACCGGGAGTGGGCCGAAAAACAACGCTCCATACGGCATTTCCCTGTCAGGGGCATGGGTTTTTACGGGGTTGAAGGGAGAAAGTGACCATTGGGGAGGGACGGGTAAAACAGGGAAGTTAACATTTTCATCATTCTCTTCCCGAGTTTCGCCGAGTTCCGCTCCGGGGTCGATCGACGTTGTTTTTCTCACGCGCAACATGATACGGGCGATCGTCAGCATCATTATTAATACCATCGATCATGCAAACTATTGTATCGCAAACCGTCACCACCATCATCGTCCAATCATCCCGTTGCGTATTCCCTGTCGTTACGCATCGGAGATCCCTCTCTTGGTTTGCCAGGTTCTCACGCACACACAGACCACAGACGCACCCGTCCACACATCCTTACGTCTGGCACTCCATCCACCAGCCATCAGAAACACTTTTAAAATTTCCCCAATTTCCCGAGCCCTGCCCATTAGACGAATTTCCACCAATATATTTTTTTCTTCTGCTACCGATCTCTTAACTCTATTTTGCATTGCTCTCTTCCCCCTTTTTTACTCTCTTTCTTTCTCTCGCGTGCTTTCACTCTCTTCCTTTCCTGGTTGGCCTGGCGGGTTGGCCGCTCTCCGGCTCCTAACCCGGTGATCGCTTGCGCTTTCTGTGCAGATACGCACATTGAGCATCGTGAGGCCTCGTGATCTAGGTTAGGTTTTTGTCCACGGCAGCCCAGAGTGGTATCCCCCTGCAATCCCCCAGCGGATAACCATCACACACCGAAACGACGTGTTGCAACCGTGGCAGATAGATGCGTCTGAGTGCGTGATTGTGTTTGCGCGCGCGTGTGTGTGTGTGTGTTTAGCGTCCACCAGGGAAGCGATCCGATCCCTTGGCAAGTGGTGTGCGACCACCGATTACGTGCCGATCATATTCGCTCCAGCCCGCTATGATCCAGTGCGGTCGGTATCGCGTCATCTGCAGTCGCTCCATCGTACAGCTATTGCGATGAGTCGACGCACACCGGTGTTGCTGCATCCATACGACGTAGATGAGGACAACGACGACGAGGACGGTGTGTGTTGCAAGTGCGTAGTGCATCAGCCGGCCGCGATCGGTAGCAGCGTGGCCCAGCAGATATCAGTTATTGCTTATTGTTACGATTGTGACGACGGTGACGAGCGGCGGCACCAGCCACGGACCACAAGCTGCCCGGTGGTTTAGTGCGGAGAGAAATGAAAGATGTCGCACACGGCGGCAATGCAGGCGGGCGGCAGTTCGGCCGCGGCGGCCGCTCGTGCCGATAGTACGCACATTAGCGGCGGTCGGTACGATTTCGAAGACGGTGGAACATTCTGTGGTGGCTGGGATGATAACAAGGCCCACGGCCACGGAGTTTGTACGGGTCCAAAGAACAAAGGTGCTTATTCCGGAGCATGGCATTACGGTTTCGAGGTGTCGGGGATATATTGTTGGCCAAGGTAAGTGTCAAGGCAGCCGTGTTTCGTTTGGATTGCGATCGTTATTACGAGTTGCTAAATAAGGCTAGTGAGATATAAGCTGTGTCTTGGATATAGCGAATTTAGAAAAGAAGTAGTCTAGAATAGTCAAAATTAAATGTTTTAGTTAGTCAAACAATATGGAGGCTTACCGTCTGGATGTAATTTGGCGCACTATCGTGCGAAAACAGTTGTTAATATCTCTAAACCTTCGACTACTCGGCTCAAGATGGTACTGTTCGGTATTCTATTCTTTCTAGAAGTTGTCGTACAATAATAGAACTTTTTGGCGCTATGTCTTTTAAGTCTATGGTCTGTGGAATGTCTTTCGGAGTGTACTTGAGAGTGAATAACTCAGAGATTTCAATCGAGACAAACGTCGGTCTTGGATTCAATTACTAATAGCTAGATTTTATCAATTTGAGTCATCTACAGCTAAATAGCTTGTCTTAGAGACTCTGGAGGCACATCTTTATCATTCATCTACGATCTAAGAAGTGCTCCATCAAGTTAAAAATATTCAATTCAAGAATTAAAAATTTTATTACAAGATATTCTGTTGTCTACATTAAGACTATCGTCAGTTAATCGAAAAATTGGTAAACGATCGGAACAGAACGGTCTTTTTGAAGAAACGGATCGAATTGGGTAGGATCTTCATTTTTCTTAAATTCCTGGATATCTATCGTTATTACCAATTTATTATAGAAGAGAATCAGAATCTGATAAATATTGAAGGTATATTTTTAAGTCTAATGGTCTTGTAAATTGCTTGAACTATATGGTACATTGTTTGTGTGGTCTTGGATGTTTAATGAATGAATGTAGTTGTAAATTCAGTTATGTATGTAAGAATTTCGATATTAATAGTTCCATGACGAAAGATGAGAAGGAATGCGATACATAAGGATTTATGCCATTTGACGACCATTGTACGTATTTTATTTTAATATCATTGTTGTAAAATTCGATTATTTCGAATATTAAATTAATCTGTTCGTGTGTTTTTCGCACAAATTCAACGGAGGGTTTAACCCTATGCAATAACATTCGTGATAGATGGCCATAAACATTTCATGACTTTTGATTGGAATGCAGCGCATATTTTGTGCGCCAACTATGAGTTTTCATCTCTTTTTGCGTACAATTTAATATTTACAGTAAAATACATATACATAGCAGTGTGATATAAGTTAGCACACGCTACGTATGCTTGAAATTTGATGAATCTAGTGAAGCAATGACCGCCCAAATTCCTCCGCCATTACTTTGCACGATCCAATATCGAAACCTTGGCCCACAGCGCGCTAGCAAGCGAGAATCGATTTCTTGCTATTTACTGCTCCCAGCAGCATTGGCCGAAACACGAAACAATCCACCCTCCCCGGTACATTCGGACAATGCGAAACCATCGCGATGCAACATCGCCCTCCCACCGGGGTCCGGTTCTGGTCGGTGGAGTGAATTAAAGACACGAGCACGATATACTGGCGCAATGTGAAATGCTGTCTTGCCAGAATTAAACACTTTCTCGCCCGATGACGCCACCGGGGCACGTTTGGCGCCAGGAACGTCCGATGGTAGGTCTGTAATGTTTATTGCTCGTAACAATTCGGTCCTCGAAAAACTGCGACCGTTACTCATTTGCATTCGTGCACGCGCAACAGGCGGGTCATGTTATGAGTTCAGGCTCACATCTTGACGCCATTTGTAACTGGCTCGCTACGACAAGGAAAAAAGATGGCCGGCGGCATTCGGCAACCCGAAATGAAACGGGTCGGCATAATATTCTTTTCGTCGCCGATCATCAAAAGCCGCTGATCTAATACTAATGTGTCAAATTATTCAACTGGCTCTATCCCGGCGGCCGGTATATTGATCCGTTGCCGACGGACGGTCCAATTGGTGCGCTAAGTGTATTAATCTTGACGCGCGTTGGATGTCTTCCTAATGGAAGGGAAGTGAGAGAAACCGACACATTATTCATTGAGCACGTGGTTGTGGGTGACAGCAAGGATCAATAAAGATCATGGCTTTTGGAAAAAGTGTCCTAATGGCATATTTACTTGGAATATTGGTGAGGACGATTCTATGGTATCATACCTTGTAGTTCAGTCTAGTGCACCGAAGGTCGTAGCTCCACTCTTATCTAGCGCCCTTCAAATCAAGGATTATGATTGTTCCATTACGGAGTTAAAGGTCGTTGAGCCAAGAAGAAAAATCGTTTGCAGCACTACAACGTCAAGATACTTGAGGGTTTGCCATTGATGGATTCGTTGTTGTATTTAGAATCATTGATTTATAGCTTGAATTGGCTTACAAATATGCAAACAAATAGTAATGTCTAAATTAAGTCACAAATAAATAATCAGTATACAAATGTATGAAGCCTCCATTGTTGTTTAAGAACATGATAAATATCGGTTTTGGAGATATCATTGTGTTATTCTTTTATCCAAGACTTTTACAAACATTTAATTGAAAATCATTTCATCAGTATCATAATTGACGACAGAAAATGTGGCACTAATTAAGTCACAAATAAACAATAAGTAATGCATGATGTACCAGGCGCCTCCATCGTTTGATAACAAAATGACAAAAATCGATATTAAATTACATATTATTAAAATAACGGTTACTTAACAATTGGGTTTCATTCTGTAACCCTTATTAGTATGCGAGAAAAATATTGATTAAATTTAGTCAACAATAGACAATTAGCGAATATGGCGTATCAGGCGCCTCCATTGCCTTTCAGGAATATAATAAAATCTTTTTCCTACAATACATACATTCTGTATTCTTAAAGCTGATAGAGTTAAATTTATGTTTCCATCTATATCTCCTTCTTCTCTTTACATCACAGTGGCTCCACATACGAGGGACATTGGCAAAATGGTAAAAGACATGGGCTGGGTATTGAGGTTAGAGGCAGATGGGTGTACAGAGGTGAATGGACGCAAGGTTTCAAGGGCCGGTACGGTGTGCGACAAAGTGTATCATCGACGGCCAAGTACGAGGGAACATGGGCCAACGGGCTGCAGGATGGTTACGGTTCGGAAACGTACGCCGACGGAGGTACGTCTTGCGCTAGATGACCAGTCTGTTCCCACATTTACCCATGGACTTTCATTCGTTTTGTATAGGCAGCTACCAAGGACAATGGCAGCGAGGTATGCGGCATGGTTACGGTGTCCGCACATCGGCCCCGTTCGGTATGGCCGCCCGGTTTCGGCCAAAGTCGGTCCGCGTGTCGATGACCTCGCTGCGAAGTACCGACGGTGGCAATCAGGCACCGACGCCGGATCCGGGCGAAAAACGCAACCATCGGATCGATGATGCGCGTGGCGGATTCGTGCTAAAGGCGAAATCCGACGAGACACCGGTCCGCCGGAACAGTTTGGTAGAGAAAACAAAGAAAGGACTTTTATCGGTAAGTGGCAAATGTGGCGATGATTGTGGACCTTTTCTTCTCATTTTTCCCTCCTATGATTAACAGGGACTCAAAATTAGGAAACAAAAAAGTACGGGCGATTTGGAGAAACGTGGCACGGGCACGGGTAGCATTCGGTCTACGGCGTCGACCGCGTCCTGGTTGAGTACGGAATCATCACAATCAGGAATGACAAATAAGTAAGTCGTGGACGAGTTCAAGGGCGTGTGCTTAAGCGGTTGATAATCACACATTTACTTCTCTATTTGCCTTCCAAGGACAATGCACACGGATTCCAATGCAAGCTTTATAGTAGAGGACGAACAGTTGGATGCGAGCGTGGTGGAAACTTACATGGGTGAGTGGAAGAATGATAAGCGATGTGGATATGGTATTTCGGAGCGCAGCGATGGATTAAAGTGAGTATCCGCAGTGATCGTACAGTTCTTAGAGCGTCCTCACCGACTCTTCCCCTATATCTCCCCAAAAAGGTACGAAGGCGAGTGGTATGCGAATAAGAAGTACGGTTACGGTGTGACTACATTTAAGGACGGTACCAAGGAGGAGGGCAAATACAAGAACAACGTGTTGATCACGAGCCAGAAGAAGAAGCACCTGTTCTTGATCCGGTCGGCCAAGTTCCGCGAGCGGATAGACGCGGCCGTCGACTCGGCCCAGCGCTCCTCCAAGTACGCGCTGCAGAAGGCGGACATTGCGATATCGCGCACGGCCACAGCGCGCGGCAAAGCCGAACTGGCGGATGCGGCCGCGGACGAGGCGCGAGCCGAATCGGACCTAGCCATTCGGATCGCGCGCGACTTTGCGCCCGACTTCAATCCGTCCCTGCTGGAGCGGTTCGATCGGTTGCGGCGCAACCGTGGCTACCCACTGCCGGACAGTGTGAAGATGAATGAGATGCCGGGACGAGGTGGTGCGGAAGAGTACGGTGGCCACCAGCTACACAACCACGCCAACAAGAAGGAGCAGGAGCTGGCGAACATGAAGAACGCACTGAACAGCCCATTCGGGATGGGTGGTGGACATGGGGGCGCTGCCAACCAGCGTCTCTCGAACTACTACGACCCTAAAGGACCAAACACGAATAGCTCCAATATTGGTGGTCCGAACGGGCCAATGCAGCAACCGTCGATGGGACACTACGGTTCGCCGATGGGTGCGAGTCACGATCTTGCGGGACCGTCCGTCGGTTCGCGGCTAATGGACGATGGCTTACAGTCGATGTACGGTCGGCAACCGCCGGGCCCATCCTCCCAGCAGTACGGTGCGGGTGGTGGTGTTGCTTCGGCCAATTACTATGGAGCGGGTGCCTCATCCAAACCGGCCAGCGGAGGCATGTTGTCGAACGCGAAATTTTCCTACGAACAGTCGAGCTTACCGTCGCGGGATGATCCGGCACTCGGTGGCGTTACCAGCCCGAGACGGACGTCCACGATGCAGCCCGCTTCTTCGTCGATGTACGGCGAGCCAGCCAAACAGATGAACTCCCGTCCAGCTCCATCGCTCGGGGCAATCGGTAGCCAGTCGTCGATAGACTACTTCGACCATTACAAGCGACCGCCCAGCAGAGATGGTTCGGTCGATCGGTACACGCGTGCCGCTAGTAAGTTGGGCGGGGCCGGTGTCAGTTCACGCCAACCGTCGGTCGAGAAGACGGGCCCAGGCTATATGACCAACTCGGGTGGTGTCGATGGCGGTGAAGTTACCGAGCGGATCGGTACGTTACGGCGCGGTTCCCAGATGATGTCCGGTCCGGCGACCACCAACGGTTCCATCCCCGTGAACACTGGCATGGGCAATGGCAGTGTACGGCCGGGATCGAGAGCGACGACTCCACTACATCAGCTGCACAGCACAGACATGGGCCAGCAATCGCAGCAACCGTTCGAGGATGTGTTGCTTCGGCAACGAACACTCGGACAGGACATTATTCCCTCGCTGACGCAGCCGAAACGCACCGAAAGTCTCTACCTATCGAAACCGGCCATCAACAGTGTACCGATGGGTGGTGGTGGAGGTGGTGGCGGTGGCTTTGGTGGTGGCGGCGGTGGAGGTGGCATGAGATCGCGGGGCGGTGGTGGTGGTGGTGGAGGAGGGGGCAACGGTATGGCAGCGTTTAGTAGGGAGCCTAAGGTAGGTATCGGCTGTGAAGAATGTCTGTTCGCTGCTTCACGGTTGTTATTTTTACTCCCTCGTTATCTCCGCACTGTAAACATCGTTGTAAACAATGGCGGATCACCCAGTATCGCACGCCTTAAGTGGGGCGGATGATTTGATTAAGCGGGAAGCTCAAATGTTCGCTTTAAACAGGTGTGCCAAAATCACATACCACTGTTGGGTGATAGGATGTGGATCAAAGTTTTCTAAGGCCGTTTTCGTACGGCCCAAAAGGTTAATGGATTGAACAAATGTCTCCCGTTTTCCGTACTGCTGTTACACGGATCTTCCTTCGCTATCCGCTTATCGCAATGTAGGTGGTTTTGCAAGGCGCTCATTGAAAGGTTGCCCGGTTTCTATTTTCATTTTAATAGCCATACAATTACGCAGTCACGGTAGTGCGGGTGTGTGTTCCGTCACCGTACGGTTAGAAGAGGGAAAATAAATATGGCTGCCATTTGAGAGGAAAATCGATAGCGCTGGCATTCTCCTGTCTGTACTATCCTCAATTTTCCATCAGTCCCAGGTTTGCTCCCTATCTTTGCTCTCCTTTTCTCCCCATCTCTCCTTTTCTCTCTTTCTCTCTCACTTTGTGAAAGTTTTTCTCACGATCATTCCCTTACGCTCATGAAAGATCAATGTTTCTCTTGCTGTTTCTACTTTTTTTCTTCGGTGCCAAATAAGACACGATCCGAGTGGAGTAGGTCTTGCACATCTTGGTCGGCAGACATCTTCGTACGCGGTACAAGCCAAGAGGCAGGCACTCCAACCCCGGGATTCTGTAAAACAATCCCGTACGAATATAATCGGTTTACACAACAGTCACTGCTGGTGCTGATCGTGAAATATTGAAGCTAGCCACCTTGCGCACACTGGGACAGCTTATTGTTCCGCCGTTTTAGTACGCGTGCACTCATACATGCGATTGTTCCACACAGATGACGAGATTCATTAGTGCGCACGTGCAAAACGGTTCGGTATTGTGTGTTTTTTTGCCCATCGGGTTTACTTTTCTTCTACGACGTCTGTTTTCCAACTCTGTGTGTGCGTGTGTGTGTGTGCATTAGTGACAGGCGGGTAGATGGATGAACCTCGAATAGCTGGGAACGAGCGGGTGACGAACCTGTTGACGCCATAAATCGGTCATCATCGTAATGATCGTAAATGCAATTTACTCAGCAGAACGTTACATATGCGGAGGATGCTGTAAAGGCCTACAATGCATTTGCTGTCTTGCACACTAATATTACTTTCTTGGAACGATCCGAAGGGACCATACCGTCGACATTAGTAATCACTTGGCTCGTGGATGCGGTGTGAATCATTCACCGCAGGGTTGACTTTCGTTTTCGTAACTCAAGAATAGCTAATAGCCCGACACACCGAACGCGGCATACCAGGGAATACCAAATCCTTGGGTTGTGTCATGGGAAGAGAGAAGCCGTTGACGATCGAGAGGCATGTGATCATAATGACAGTAACTCTCGATTCATCTTGATTCAAATTTTAGACAACACAAAATTGTAATCGTAATTCAAACATGCTCGACAACTCCCCGAAAGTTTTGAGGTATTCTAAGGGAATCATAGAATTATGTCCCTCAGTTTCAATTTTTGCCACATCGTCAACTCTCTTCCGAGCTCGCTCACGCTCTTTTATTGCAAGATCCACAAATAGCATTTCTACTCAGCTACAAGGGGCTTCTGGTGGACTTAGTACATTTTTAGAACCCAAGAAAAGTCGTTGACAATATCGTGCACGATCGTGAAGGGGACAGATAGCTCGTACACGAATGTACCGCACCGTGCCCGTGGACAGAATGGCAGCGAAAGCGCTAGGAACTGGTTGCGGTTCTGATTCGGAGGGACTTTTGTGACACGTCCCGAACCCTTTTTTTTCCTCCCACCGTCTCCGCTTTCTTATCGTGTCCTTGGCAGTGTGATTATTCTGCTGGGAGTTTACGTATGTGTGTAACTTTTTGGTTTCTTTCGGTCGATCGTTTCTCGACAACATTGTACAACGGTTTGTTTTGTGGGATCGCTGTTATGCTCTTTAATTTTTTCGCCCTTGTCATTGGATGCGGGAGAGTTTGTGTGATCGAAAACACCACGGTTAGCCAATGTTTTCTGACCGTCCTCTGGCCATTTTCTCTTGGCGTGAGTTGACCAACCACGACCACACTCTTTGCTCACGGTACCGCAGCTTCTTCCGCGTTCATGCAGCATGTGTGTGTGTGTGTGTGTGTCCGTCCCCGTACAAACTGTCCCCGTGGGTGCCAGTAGGCAGTTCATTCATTGTCGAGCATGATCCTGCGTCGTGGAGCGAGTGCATCGGATTGTGCGGTTTGCTGGTGACTGTTCGTCCGTGTCCGCTGGCTACGGTGCCATTACGTTCGCGAAAGAGCACACGCGCTACTGTTGAAGGTGTCACAGGGTGGCAGGATCGTCGATCGGCTAGAGCGCGACCGTGTGGCTCGGTCCCGGCAAGGCAGCTCGTGCCCGACGGTGTGGTGTTAGTGTTTGCGGCCACGCGGACCCTCATTAGTAGCATATGATTTCCCCCTGGACCGTCGCCCGTGTGCCCGTGTGCCCGTGTGCCAGTGCTTGCAACTGCTATAAATAGTTTTGCGGCCCTGGACCTTCTCGTTGTGCGCGTACCCGTGGTGCGGATCGTACCAGTACCTGCCAGTCGACGCACACTCGCTTAACGCGTACGCGCTTCACGACGGCGGTGCGTTACGTTGGGTGGATTTGGGGCCCGCTTAGTAGTCGACTGCTGCGGGTGAACTAGGCGGTGTTGTTTAGCGCGACGTACGAAGTGAGAGCGTGTGCGTGTGTAGCGTATCTGCGTAAGGGATTCATGCGGAAGTTCCGCATATCAGTTACTAGTGGGAGAGCTTAATCAAAAGAGAGAGAGAGAGAGAGAGAAAGAGAGCGGACGAGTGACGAAGAGTAGCAGCAGCAGAAGGAAAACAAACCCCGAATCGAAGAGATGCAGTGGCAACAGGAAGTGGATGATGAGGATCTTATGTACTCGCCGGCCTTGCTGGCCCGGCGAGCCTCCGAAAGCTGGATTGAATTCCCACCGGTAGAGGTTCGGTTATTCGCTTCCAGTGTTTTAAACATTCCGTTCTGCGTCTCCACAATGGAGACGAATGTTTATATCCGTAAATGTAGTAACACAGCAGGATCTTACATTTCCCCCCAATTTATCGGTTATCGTTCCCGACAGAGTATTCCAGTAAATGCAACTCTACAGAGGAAGAAATCATTACCAGACGTACAACAGCTACCGTTCTCGACCGGTGCCATGAGCCGAGAGGAGGTGTCGATCCTTGGTTCTGCTCGGCGCGAAGAGGTCCGGCGACTGAGGGATGAGCAGGAACGCTTACGAGTTAATCCATTGCTGTATCTGGTCAGTCCACAAGTGAGGGTAAGTGAAATCAATCAACGTTTCTGTGGGTAATGGAATCGATTCCGTAACACGCGAACGATCGAAACCTGTCAGATGCCAAGTCTATTTTGGTGGACCGAAAGCTTCGTAGCGCTGTACATCATTCGCGATATTTACAAGCAATGTGACAAGAAACTCTTCGAATTTATGGATCACTAACATTTACATCTTTCTCCCTTGTTTCCTTTGCAGGATTGGTTCTCGCGCCAGCAACTGGTCATGCTAGTGCTGATCGTTAATATTGCCTTGGCTATTTTATTCTTTAAAATACTCACATAGCGTTGGCTCAGTCCATGTTTGCATTTCAGCATGTTTCTAAGAGAGGTGGCACTATAGAATAGCCGAAAGCAGAAATGAAGATAATATTTAAACGAACATTATGGGATAACTCTTGTCGCAAGCAGGGTAACGCTACAAAGTAAAAACCAAAATGCAAAATGAAAACTGTCCCCCCCAGAATCAAACCACACAAAACCAAAAAAATCAAGCTAATACTCGCGCACAGGACAAACATAAACCACAGACACAAACACACACACAAAACACAGTGGTGAAGAAGAAGGAAGAAGAAAGAAAAGAAAAACAGTCAGAAAGACGAAACTATTTTCCGCCCGCTGCATCCTTGCAATTGTGACCAGTTTTTTTGAACGTCGGACCTTCAATGCCAAAGGCGAAACCGGCGTATGTACACTAAAGTAGCGAAAGTAAAGGAGGAGGACAAATATTTCGAGCATGTGTAGTGTGAACGAGATGTTTATGTGAGGCAATCAATTAGTGAGCATGGCATGGAGATGAAATCAATAAAATTGTTTATCTTTGTGCATCAATCATCAAACCTTCGCAATTACGATCCATCCTTTACCTACGTAAAATATATAAAATGAACAAGAAACCGATATATAGTCGAGCAGGTGAACGATGAAACGCTAATGCCGGCAAGGAACGGGAACGAACCCCCACGGCTACAAATCAAGCGATGTGTGATTGGTGCGAAAGGATTGGAAAAAAGAGGGAAAATGGGAGTAGAAAAAAACAAAAACCAAACCAAAAAAACAAGTTAATGAACCAAAACCTTTTCAAGTTCACAATAGTAAAACAAATAAACAAAAAAGGGAAATGCAAATACAAGGATTAGTAACAATTTCGATCGAACGAGTAACAAAAGGAGAAGTTTAGTAGAAACAGAGAAAGATATCGAGAGAGAGAGAGAGAAAGAACAAACAAGTTAGGAACGCTATACAACCAAATGAAGGCAAAAACAAACTAGATAAACCAATTGTGAACCGATCGATCGGCGGGCGTTTGTGGGCGGTAGAGGAAACAAGAACAAAAAAAAAACAATTTGCAGCAGATGCGAAAGCCAAATCTTACGAAAACTTTGTTAACATAATTTTTAGCAAGAAGAAAAAAAAAGAAGAAACCAAACGCCATCTCGACACGTAAGAGGGCGCGAAGAAGATACATACAACCGAATCCAAGTTTAATTATTTCTTTCGTTTTTTTGTTCCAAATCACAGGAATATTCAAATTTGCTTAAGGTCAAGCTCTTAAGATTCTAATAAACAAAAAAAAAAGTATGTTGAATTTTTTCCACCGGGCCGTGTATTGCTTTTTCTCCGAAAGAGATACCCGAAATTGCCAATTCCATGCACTGCGGTTTAACGGTAAGTGGACTAAGCGGCTTCGAGGATTGTAGAATTTTTGGTAACTGGGAATGATGTGATAATATACAGTTTACAATACTTATGATACAAGACATTTCTGATATTTTTAAGCTCCTATTTCATATAATACCAGACCATTTTTATAAAAAATAATCAGTGAGTGATTATGTGGCTGACACGACCGAATATTTGGACCTGTTACTCCAAGGACCTTGACCCTCTTGTACCTTTTAATAAAAAAATTATTAAGTCTGTCCTAACCTTGCCTACTAACGGGGATCTACGATACTAGAAGCGTAGTCATTAATCACTGAGGGGTCAAGTTGTAGTCAAGGTGGAAGGACGTTAATAAAGGATCATTGCACTCTATAGTCTATGGGTTCTAGTGATCAATGAAGAATCAAGCTTCTAGGAAGTGCTAACCATAATGAAATTTCTGACTCCACCACATTCCTCTCCCTATTCCAAAGTGGCCTATGTGCAATGGATGTCTATTGAAGACGGACCTCAACAATTATTTAGATGGGACATTAAATGGGGGTCCCTTCAAACCAACAGGGTTATCCCTTACTCATCTGTTAATCCGCCACTGTTGGGGATTAAGATAACAATCACAACACAGCTGAATTTTTACGGAAAAGCTTTCATATAAGTATTTTTTTAATATAATTAAAGTTTAAACTGTGAAAATAAAGGCTTTTATCTTATTTTCCCCATTAGTCCGTAGTAATATTTGTTGAATTCTTATTTAAATAATTAAAATTAACTTTTTTTATCTGACGTGTCCGATGAGCTGTGGGAAATCGCACCTTTTCACGAATATCTCTCTAACGGCCGTTATTGCACTTTCAAACTGCTATAATACCCACCGCTGTTTATACCAGTCCGAAGCTTCACCAATTTACCGAAGCTTTGACAGTTGTGCGTTTTTTTTTCATCACTCGCAATTGGACGCTCAATCTGTTGGCATAGGGTCAACGCGACTACGAGTTGTTGATTTGCTGATTCTCCATTCTTGAACGAATGTTTAACGCGAACGAAAGTACGAATCCGGACGGTATAGCAACAAAAAAAACAACGGTACAAGCTATTCTATGTTCAGTGCGATCGAATGTAAGGTAAAGTAAACGATACGCCATTCATAAAATTGGTTATCGCGCGGCAGTGCTTCGGCGAAAGTATACGCTCGCTATTATTCCGCATTTACCGTTGTTTTGTTCATCGTCTCCTGCCTAATTGTCCTTGGTGTTTTTTTTTCTTCACTGAGTTCAAAGTATTTGCAACGCGTCGTAATAGTATACTAACGCCGACGGAATTGTTTTCTTTCGGGTTTTGTTTTGTCCTTGGGTTGGTTCGTTTCCTGTTTTGCTAGTGTTTTGTTGCGCATCGCTTTCACGTCTTGTGTACGTCCCCGCCTTTTGATGGGGAACCATTTTGAGCGTCGATGAAGAAATAAAGCCTCCCTCAAAAAAACAGTGCATGACTGCATTAAGAGCAGATTGAATGAATTCCTCTTCGCGAAGGCATTCAGACACGTTTTGGTGGATGATAAAAAAAATAGGTGCTACAAGAAGAAATGGGAGTGATGTGCAGCTTGCGGACCAGTTAAGTGGAACGTGTGTACGCAACGAGAAATCGATACGCACGCAAACACACATACGCACGCGGGAAACGGTTGTAGTACGCGTTAGCGCCGTATCATTGGGCGAAGAAAAGGAAGAAAATCCCAAATCGTGCGTACCAATGTGCCAGCATGATAAGGATAGCAAATAAGCCGTTTTGCGTACTGCTGGTATGCTACCCAAAGTGTATGCTCCCAGACGATGGAATGCGGTTCTTTTTCCCCCCCAAAACAATCAGGATCCTTATTCATTTGCTATTGAAGCTAGGTTTGGATTAAGAAAGGTTTGCCAAAGGGGGCTACAAATACAGAACGGTGCTACGCAGAAAATGGAAACATCACAAACAGCACTGCATGCTTCGTCTGCTATTATATAGCCGACGTGTTCTCTTTTACCTGGTAAGCGTGTGTGCGTGAGATCAACCGCGCCAGACAGTATATTGCCACGGTACCGTGATCGGGTACGTTCAGCGCTACATCCAAAACTTCATCCGCACCCTGCTTTACTGCGACACATGGGGTAGATGCGTGGGGTGATCGAGTGGATCCCAAAGGTGGTGAAGTCGACGCGGAATGGAACGGAAGGACAGAAGTTTAACATACCGCATGTCGCAGCCCGCCCGGACGTAATATTATTGCGTGCGAATGGACTGTGTGCGTTTGTGCTGTCTGGCGCACTGGGCGTGCGTTTGTGTGTGTGCGTGTGCGGTTCACAGTCTGGGCGCTACCAGCGAGACAAAACAGTGACCGACGGGTTTCATCATTCAATCCGCAGACTGTCTATCCGCTGGTGCTGCTGCTACTGCTGAGGTGCGTTTCGTGTGTAGCTGGAGGTAACGAAAAAGAAGCAAAAGAATAAACCAGATAAGAATTGCGTGCCAACGACGAGGTGTTGATGCAAGAGAGAGAGAGAGAGAGCGAGAGTACCGCGAATGGACAATCCAACGGAAGAGACACACAAGAAAGACGCCATAAAGAACGACGGATCTCTGCAGAAGGGAAAAACGACCGCAGTACGATCAAGTTGAAGAGCATCCGGTGGTGGACAGTGTGTGCGCCCCGACCGAACAAGCAATTGGCAAAATCAGCGGCTACTACATCTCGACATTGCGTTCGTACCACACGCGTGTTTCGTTTTCGACAGTGCAGCACACGACACAGTAGATGACATTCATAAGGTGACTGCACTGTTTCCGTTCAATGCGACTCTTTCGGTTCCACCAGCAAGGTGCACTGTGTGTTTTTAATTAGTGGAAATACGAGTAGTAGGCAGTTTTACATTGCTTCCTTTTTTTACAGTGTGTGCGTAGCTGTTTTTTTTATATGATCCGTGTACAAGTTGCTTACCTCTGCGAAGAAAGCAAATTACTTTCGGTATAAGTGCGTAAAAGAAGGTAAAATCGGCAAGGTAGGGGAACCTCTTTTTTCCCTCGCGCGTTTAAGTTTGTGTGCGTTACTCCTGGCATGCGCGTGTGTTTGTGCGTTTGTTGTTTCAGTGTTTTATTTTAAACCGCAATATCAAAGAGCTTCCAAATCGAAACCTTCAAATCAAACGCGCATCGCGTTGTGTTGAGTGAAATTTCGCTACAAAGTGACACCAAACGGTTCCGGATCTACTTGAGACGCTGGGACGTACGAGTGTCTACTGCTGCTGCTGCTGCTGTTACGGGCATTGCAGTGTTCCAGTCCACCACGGATAGTGTGCGTACAAAAGTTGGTGGTGTGCTTACTGTCTGGAGCTGCAACCGCTAGCCGTACCACACACGGAAGTGACTCGACGATATTTCGCGACTGGCAAGGTAAATAGAGACCGCTTGTGCAAAGGAAACGAAGCAAAGATGGTGGAGTTTGCTTAGCGGGAGACGAATGTGAAAGGAAGAATGAAAACGGCGGGTGGGCACCACCATTTTCGAGGTTTCCGGTTGGATAGGTTTTCGGGTGTCTTAAGCCCGAACTCCAAAAAATGGCGTATTGCTTTTGTTTGAAAATTTCCCATATTTTTCGAAGAGTATTTAGCGTGATGCAATAATTTCTTTCTTATATTTTTATATGAAAAAAAAACGATAACTCACACACACAAAAAACCCTATACCGGTGTTATTTTGCCATTCACTTTTTTTTCTTCTGTGTGCCGGTGGTTAACCACGATGAAGCAATCTGACGCAATCGAATGTACGAGAAATGTCAAAAACACCGAACCAACTAGATGTGGGTAGGATTGGTACACGGGGTGTAGCTAGCGACCACCGATTCGACTTCCTTTTTGCGCAGGATCCACGCCTGCCAGTCGTCACTTTTCCTTCCACAAATGTGTATAGTTCTTTCACGCACTCGAGCGCACACACACACACACACACACACATGTACACGTCCCGTTGTGAAAGGACACGACGTAATGTAAGCCATACCTGTTTCATGTTGGCATATCGAATTCAGAAAGAGTGGTGGTTGGTTGCTTTGATGTGGTGGTGGGTTAATGGCTGTCTGGCTGTCAAATTGGTGTATCCTAACGAGGTCAAGAGCGTGAATATGGTCCCGTATTTAGGGCAGGCTCCAAGCACCCGGCAAAATCTCAGGGACGTTTTTTAAGTTTTTTTCTGGTTTTTTAACATTTAAGAAACATCTTCTTTGTTTTATCCTTTTAAACATAAATAAAAAATGTGTTTATTGTTTTGTTTTTCATTAGTGCGTGAGACAGACGATAGGACATTTGTGGTTCGTAAAACAAAAAAAAAAAAATAGAAAAAAAACGGTCACCTTCTGCACCAACAAACCTGTGATGCGCGAAAGAAGGTGAGACTGTCTGGGGCACAGTCGTTATTGTCGCCGGCTTGAGCTAGACACCTCAACAAAAGATCACGTCGCGTCCCAACGGTAGGCCGGGGTCGTCTCTCGTTGTTGTCAAGCGTGTAGTGTCCTCGTTCGGATTTTTTTCTTCTTTTTTTTACTATTACCGCTCTGCGTAAACAAAATGAGTAACAAAATTGCGTACACAACCTCACTATAAGTACACGCACTCGCCATTGACGATCGTGATCATGATCGCGAGGTGTGATACTTGTTTCGCAAAACCATGAAACGCCCTGCTGTTACGCCAAATAGATAGAAATCAAGCGTTATAGTTAATTGCTGATCAAGAGCAGATCATTTCGACCGCTTTACATGTTTGGAGACTGTAAGGTGCGTCGGAAGAGTTCGACATTTTAGGCTCCCCATGGTAGCGAGGTGATGATTTTTGCAATCCTACACGTGCAGACATGTTTGTCGTGTCTCTGTATTCGAATGGAATCGAAAAATAAATACTCGAAACATCATAACAGTGGATTATTCTAAGAAATCGTTCGCGATGTTCTCAGAATCGCTCGGAGACGGTTTTACAACGTCCGTACGATTGGCGAAAACAACCCGTCTGAAGCGGTGTTGTTATCTGAAATAACTCGCACGGTTTCACCGTACCTTGAGAGTGCGTCGTCGTTCGTAACCGCCACAAAGTTTGCTTACAAGCAAACAATCCATACCACCCTTCCCGCCGTAAGGCGTCTGCACATTAGACGGGCACATTCGGAGCGTCAAGTGTGTGGGAAACAAAAGAAAAAAGTCCCAAAATTCACATACTGCTTCCGATGGTTGCTGACGATCGCCCAATGCTGCTATACGACCCGTCGGGTAATAGTGCGGTTGCTAGAATGCATACCGAATGGTTCCGGCGACACAAAGAAAAAGGGTAGAAAGGCAACGATTGAATGTCCCCACGGAAACAACAACTCCCAACCGTTTCGGCGGTCGTCTCCCACTCGGGAGGTTATCCGACAAGCGACCAGCGCTGATGTTTAGCGATCGCGACAAAACAACAACCCTTGGGGCCTTTGAAATAGTGGGGCGAGAAGCGTGCAGCAGCAGTAAGCGGGAAGAAAGCGCGATCGCAGGAATCAGGAATGCCGCCACTGATTGGGGAAGGAAAAAGGGCATGACACACGGCCCAAAGTCGCCGACAGTCTATGAATACATCGTCTGCGAATGTTTGGCGTTGCGCCGCAATAGGACACGGTTCTAATTTTGGCCCCACCAGGTATCGGCTAATCGGTCTCGACGAGCATCGTTAGGTTCGTCAACAGCCGTGAATTAGATTGAATTTTGCATCGGTGTGCTCCCAATGTTTACCGCCACGATTTATCTTGCTGGGTAAAACTGGCAATGGGCATCAATTTTGCGTAGAAAGTGAGTTTTTCGACGGTACGATAAACAAAATGAACAATCGAAAACCAAACCTAGAAACCAAAAATTTGCGTATGATGAAGAATGTGCTGGAATATTCAAAATTTGCAGATTGTTCCCATTGGTTTTCTGAGGCGTTCTTCAGTTGATTACAGTCCATGCAATTGAATCGTAGCTAAGAATTATTGGAGAAGCTAAACATTAATAAGGGGTTGAATCAAACTCCCTTCGAGAACTTGAAATCTTTAGGAATTCTCGATCTTCATCAATTTATGAATCCTTAGGGACTAAAGCATCTACGAAGATTCATGAACCTTTAAAAACTAAGAAATCCTCTGACAGTCATGACTCCGTAGAGACTAATTAATCTTCAGACATTCAAGAATTCTTAGAGATTAATGAACCTTCAGAGATTCGTGAATTTTTCGAGAGTCACATTGGAGCTCTTCAGTAGATTTTCGTTCACGTAGTTAACTTACACATAAGATATTTAATAGTTTTAGAACCTTTTAGAATTATGGATCTTCAATTTTTGAATGTGTATAGGCTTAGAAATCTTCGGAGATTTATGACTCCTTATAGACTCTTGAATTTCCAAAGATTCATGAACCTTTAGTGACTAATGACACTTCAAAGATTCTATAATCTTCACAGATTCATGAGCTCTTCAATTAATTATTTATTAAAACAAACAAATTGTCCAATACAATTGTTCAAGATTAATTCCAGAAGGGCGTTGTAAACTATACATTTGGAGCTTGGTTCAACAGAAAGACAAACAGCCTGCACATCCTAAAATTGTGGTACCATCCGGGCCTAGATTACATCCTATCTTGACTGACCCTGCAGGCTGATAATGACACCTTTCGTACGAATGCTCACCAAATATTGCCCTGCTGGATTGGATGTTGATATGCTGCGATTGCTGTGTCATGCCAATGCAAAAAAGAAAAGAAACAAAGCAACATCACGCGCACGTACACACACACACATAATTTGCCTGAAGAAAATACGGACCGGACCGATTTTCAAAGGTGCCAACGGTCGTGTACACGCGTGCTAAAAATAGTGCCGGATCGTTCCCGAGAACGCGCAAACATGCTTTTGATATACAGTAAAAAGCGTTTATTTATCGCTCAGACACACTATTTATTTAGCTCCGGTTGAATGAACTTCGGGCCAAGAAGAAGGGCGAGAAGGTGCCGTGAGTGCGGCGACAAAACAACAATTTCGTAATCATTTTCAAAACGAATTAAACAAGTCATTACATTTGTATTGCTTCATCATGTGAAGGTTATTATTGTACGCTCGATGATGGTATGATGGATACGAAATGTTGCATAATTGTTGTAATGGTAAAATAATGCAAGTTTCTAATATGCAAGCAGTGAAGATCATCTTTGAAAAAATCATAGTATTGAGGAAGATGAATAAAAAAGATGATTTCAGTGTTTATCGCGACGCGCGATCGTTGTACTGAACGATTCCGATGAATTCGATTGTGTTTTGATCGTGTTACGGATCTTCTCATCTACAGGGTGTATCGAATTCCATTGATAAAATTACACAACGCAACACGCAACACGAGCTACTACTCACACTCCCAATACCCATAAACGGGGCAGCGATCGTGATCGCCGGTAGTATAGCACAAACATCTTAATCTACGACCTGGCGCCAACTGTCGCGGTGTTGTTTTGATTCGCGAGATGTTTGCGAGCTACGCTCCCCCGGGGGTGGGAAGGGGCCAATGAGGGCGGACCCGTGATAAGCGTGCATGCGGATCCGTGTGCAAGTGTGTAGTGGTGGTGATAGAGACAAACATGCACCACACTCTGGTGTGCCGGGCGCGGTGGCAACCGGTACGCTTGACCGCTGGGTGTAGAAATTGCATCGTTTGCACAACAAACGCCTAGTGCTCCATGCGCGCGGACAGTTGTTGGCGCGTGGCCACATGCACCGATTATTTGTACGCCCGCGAGCACTTCTCGGCGTAAACAACGTCCTGTTACCAGCGTACTGCACCGCAACGAGTTTGCTCTCCGACGGCGACTGAAATTAACATTTTCGGTTAAATGACGGATGCCCTGATAAGAGCACGAAACGGCGGAAGTGACCTTTGCATTCGGCTTTGCCTTTTGTTTTGCCACGAAAAGGCCGGATAGTCACGAAACAAAGCAATTGATAATGGGAAGCTATGTATGGGAATTTGTTCCTTAACTTTTTCTATCTCCTTGAGAAACAAAATATTCATAACGATCACTTTCTTGGAACACAAACAAAAATCCAAATTAATTAATGCCGCGTATTTTCTGTGTTTTTCTATTCAAACTACGAAATGCGCATAAGGATGAGTCCAAAGGTTGGACAGTGTTTGTTTGGAAAATCCGTAAACAGCAGCGGTTAGTGACATTTTTGACATTTAAGTGCACCCGGTTCACGAGAACGGGACGGAAAGACGGAACCAACGAAGTAACGTGTTGACAGTGCAATAAAAACGTGTTACTTTCCTCTACCGGTGGCCGGTTGGCTTTCGCTGTTCACGCCTAGTTGTAACGAGACACGTGCTTGCGTCTGTTTACCGATTACTGCGCATTTTAGCTGTAATCTGTGTGTGTATGCCCTGCCGTGCAATGACGCCACCGACACTTTATGGCGCATCAGCTTTAATGTACGTGTCGGTTTGGGTGAAGAGAGGGAGACCGGTCAGTCGGTGGAAGTAGAGGACAGAATGGAAAGGAAAAGAGTGCATCCAGCAATCAATGGAGATTTTGTTGTTATCAGTTAGCGTTATTGATTGATCGGAATTGAAGTAATTAAGGATAAAATTTGGTATTTTGTACATTTACAAATAAAGATACAGGAAATATTGACGACTTCTGCATGATTATTGTTTATCAGTGAATACTCATTATTTGCCTCTCCAACAATAGCCCTAAGAAGTTGGACATTGTTAGGCCCGTGACGGATCTTACGGTAGACAGAATAGGCGGACCCAAAGCACGAAAAAAGTAAAGCACTGCAACGCTGATAGTCGATGATATAAACCAACTTCCCCGATCTCCCTTCGACGATCTTCAGTAGCATATCGAACGTTTGTTCTACATTTCTTCGTTAGGATCGGAGGAGATCAGTTATCAGATCCTTAGATTGATCATTCTAGTTACTGGTTTGGATCCTCCTATCTAGATTATTCTACTAAGAGACTTCAAGAACATTGGTTCTCCGCCGTGTAAGGCACTTTGTGTCCACTAGAAATCAAAAATTTGCAATATCCTGTCCGTGCTGGATGTAGTCGAGAACATCATGAAGAACTTTATTCCAGAAGATGTTTATTCCGGAAAAATATAGACATATGACATATATGACATTTCTATGCCAAAGCGTCAATCGAGACTGGCTGCATACTAAGAAGCGGAGTGTCTAAATATAAATAGATAACGAATCCTTCTTCATTTAACTGATTGAATTGGTCACAAAGTGTCTCTTGAAATTTATCGTCCAATCAATTGCATCGATCGTCCGAGAAGGAATTTCTGATGAATCTTTTTAACTTATCTAGTCTTGTCATCCTGTGAAAATTCTCTAAAACGCTCCAAGGCTCTACTCCACTACCAAGTGTGGACTCAATAAATCTAAAGTTATACTGAACTCCACAAGTCAGACTATATCGCACCAGATAATTTGTTTCTTTTTCGGAAGGATTGACTATTTGTGAGTCTAAAACAAATCAAATAAGCTATTATTCAGTGTATATTATTGCTCTTGAAGGCTATACTTCCCATACGAATAACCTCGAATGGAACAACACAAATTTAATTAATTTAATAAGTCCCATCCGCGATTGTCCAAATGAATGATATCCCGCTGGTCTTTTCATAGCAACGCCCTAGTACCGCTAATCATCTAAATTGGACGATAATTGGCTGGAATTGAACTTCGATTGAATTGTGCAAGCGGGATAGAGTTACAAGCATTTTACTCATGCCTTGGAAGATAATATTTTGCTATTGTTTAATTTCCGATCAACAAATATCCCAGTGTGTTACAATAATAACAAAATGGGCCAAACAATCGGTGAAAGAAAGTTTTACTTCAGTGGTGGTGCTTCTGTTTCTCCAAAGTTCTAGTTTGCTTCTTGAGTATTAATTAATTTCTTACCCTTGTATCGTCTTGACCTAATTTTGTGTGCAGTACACAAAAGTTGGTTGCAATCCGAATGCATAATTGATTTCTTTTTCTTTCAAACCAGTTGCTGTAAAAGGATAATGGAAGAAGAAATGGATTCTGTTCTGGAGAGAGTGTGGTTAACAAAAGGACTCGAGAAAATTCTGGAGTCGCGTACCCACATACCTTTCGTTCCCGTTTTGTGTGGTGATGATGCGCATGGCTGAATTTTCTATTCCAAGGAAAAGGATGAACATTCACTGCATCTTAGGAAATCGAATAAAGAGTGTAAGAAGGATGGGAAGAACAACTACGTTTGTATGGGATCCATTATTCGGTATACTTTAAGGAACATTATGAGCAGTACGTTTTAAATCATATTGTTCATTTTATTCATAATTGAATATGCATGCCTTTATAGATTTATGTTCAACACATACTACACATTCAATTGTCTCGATGTGCTCTATACCCTTTGGATGTTTGCAGCGCAAATTAGCCCTGCGTCTGTCCGTGGTGTCCAAGTTGTACTACGCCATCGGCAATGCATCGGCGAATGCACTGGCTTTTCCGTCTGCCCTTGTCGTCGTCGTTGTTTTGTTTGATGGAACGCAACTCGGTTCGTGTCGGAACGTTCGTGTATCGTGTATGTATTTGTGCATCGCTGTATGTGTGACGAGAGCGAGAGCAAGAGAAGGCTCTTGGGAAGTGTTTTTTGTTTTCTTTTTGCTACCACACGCGATGCAAACCGAGTTCGGTTAGGTCAGGGTTTTTCGAGATCCGCCGATGATGCGTCCGTCTGTGTCTCTCTGCACGGGTGTACACATTGGGTGTGGTCCGGGACCCAAGAACGCGTTCCACCCTTACCCTGCACTCGGTGTCGGTGTGGAAATTGGTTGCGGTTTTACCCATCACCCGTTGGCCATTTTCTTTTGCCATTTCGGTGTGTTTCTTTGTACGGCCAATCGTCAGCCCAACCTTCCATAAAACCTCAAACATCCGGCCCCGGGCTAGGGATATACGGACGGACACTTTGAATCGGTCTGATGGAGTTTTCACGGTGAGAAACGACATCCGAAGCCAATTTGCTACGCACACTGCACATGGGAGATTATTCCCGTCCCGAGTGGACGGAGAGTTGTGGAATTGAAGCCCAGACGCCTGGAGAGGAGGCTGCCGTGGCACCAGTCTCGGAAGTGAAGGTTGGAGATTCGTGTGGCAAATTTTACGTTCTGTGTAATGAATGAACGTACATTTGGTTCCGGTTCGTTTGCAACGGAGTAGAAGCACACGCGCGTGTGTTTGTGTGGGCGCTGAAGAAAGAGACGGAATGCACATTCGCGTAGTTTTACGATCTTTGGTAGAAAACGCTCTCGGCAACGCCTGTGTACGGTAGTAGTTGCATGTTGCATGTTGCACAGCATGCACTCTATCGGTGGGCTCCGTTCATTCTGTTAGTTGCGAGTGGTTTACTCCCCCAAGTGACTTATAAGACGACGTGTTGCTATTAAAGAAATAGTAGCAATCATTCCGCTGTGTTAAAGAAAAAGGAAACAGCTAATTAGTTTGTCAATGTATGGTGTAAAACCATAATAAAAGAAGTGTTAAGTTATCACTTGAATACGTTGCTTATTGAACAGTAAATAAGGTTCAACTTATATAGCATGAATTAATGCAACATAAATTCTTCGATATGTAGTAAATTGTATAAACCAACCGTTTGAGTGCGCGTGTGTATGCTTTATGTTTGTAATCTCCGGAACGAATCAATCGTGCACGAACGAAAAGCAAAGACTTAATTCTTCTCGGAACGCCCTCAATACAAAGTATGACCCAGTTTCCAGGGAAACTCCATGTGAGGTGCGCTGAGTGAAGTTGTGCAATAGCGTATGGCGCCTACAATCGTTCTGCATACCAGTTACAAGTGGCTGGCAGGTTAGATTTGTTTACATATGAAACTGGCACTTTAGTTGTTGACGCTATCGGCCACCGCAACGATACATAATGGGTAATTAATACTTAAGCAAAATGAGATAAAAGCAAAGCAACAAAAGTTCTGGGTAAATGGGGGCTTTTTGAAGTGAGCAACATTCTTCCAGATGTGCTACAAGAAACACTGATCATGGAGAAGATTTTCATGATGTGCTTAAGTACTTACTGATAATATCTTTAGTTTGCGAGTACTTCAAGAAATAGAAACAATTAAATGTGAGACAATGTAAATAAAATTCGCTTTGCTAGTGTTGGGTAAATCTGGTTCAGATTTAGATCCACTAAAATTCATAAATTTTCATAGATCCATAGATCTTCAAAGATTAATGAATTTTTCATAAATTAACTTATCCTCGAAGATTCTCTAAGCTTCCCCCAAAACTCATTTTTCTACACATTATTGTAAGCAAAAAAATAGTGAGCAATCACAAAAATGTTTTAGCAGAAAATTGTGTTTTTTAGTTCATGAAGCGATAAGATCTAATGAATCTCTAAAGAAGTTCTTAGCGTTCCTAAAGCCATGGAATAATTCCTGAGATTCAAGAATCTCTAAACTTTCATGAGTCTTTGAGGATTCATGAACATTTGTAGATTCGTCACATGGTTCGAATCAATCCTCAAAGAACATTCATATAAGTGTCACTCTTGAAAAGACTGATTACGTTCAACAACTATGTCTGAAAACATATCACTATAACCACTGATTACCAGTACTGACCATCGCAATGAATGATTGGCTATGATTTCCATTCGAATGCTATTACACACCATCGCTGTTGTTGCTCCAAAGTTAAAGCTGGCTTATGCGTAGGAAACGATGACCTACTTTCGGGAAATATCCTCCTCAAAGTGCCGCACACCGTCCCAAAAACCGACAGTTCCTTCCATTTTCCACCGGAATGTAGATGCTTTCCCGGAAGAAGATAAAATCGCAAAACGGAATCAGTTTGTTTTTGCTATTCTGAGAATATGGACTTCTTTTCTGTCGAACCACCGCCGCCGCCGGTTGTGTCGTTCGATGTTTACGCTTTTAGCTTGATTTTTTATTGTCTTTACGATTTATTTTTGTCCCACCGGCAGGCAGCAGCAGTCAAGAATGGGAAGAAAAGAACAACCCCCGGAAGGGGTGTGCTTTGGAGTGGGGTAGCTGGGTGGGTAGGGGTTTACTCGTTTGTTTGTACTATGTAGATCCGGGAAGAGAGTAGTGTAGAGATTAAACAAGTTGTACTCGCTGTTGTCTCGCTTTCACAATGAAATCATTGATCGTTATTGTGATTGATTTAATAAAACTTTTAATTACGATTAAACCGAAACAGTAAAACACATTTTAATTGCAATGCTGTCACATGGTGCAATTAAACCAGATGATTGTAAAAACATAATTTATTTCTTAAGGAATCAACAGTGTAAATGGAATATTTTATTTAAAACACACGGACACGGAGAAACTCGAGAGTGGCAAGTTGAGACGTGCAGTGTAGAGAACGATACTAGACAACAGGTGTAGTGAGCACGATCACCAACAACCCTGCTCCCCCGATCATCAGCATAAGGGATATAAGGGGGTGGCTGAGGGGCAGAGGTTGGTGAAGCAACAACAAAGTATGAAAATCCAGTGTGCAAAAATGGGGTTGGTGATGGCGAAAAGGCAAGGTGTGTGGGACAGGAATGATTCGCGTGCGTGTTGGGCGCGGGAGTGAACTCTGTTATTGCGCAGTGTTTTATTTCGACCGGGCCAAACTCCTACTACAGTACGGGCCAATGCGTAGCGATGGAAATGAGTCATTTGTACGGAAAAAGCTTCTGCTAATGTATTAGCCAATTTTTTTTTTGTGTGTGATCTGAGAAACTATTGCGTTTTTATATTTTTCGTGTGTTTGCTACATTAAGAGATGCGTTGCAAACTTCCACCGCTCAATAGCATATGATCGCTGATGTAATAACTGCGCTTACAGCCGAGATGGGTATGTTTGTCCATAAACTTGAAGCCGTGTTAGATAGAGACCACACAAAAAAATGGAAACAGGTCAGGAAGAGAAGGGAATGTTCACCAGCGTCACGTTTCCCCACAATGTCATGTGTACGGTACGGTAGGTGCCGAGTGCAACAGCAACCATCAGTGCTGGCGCCAGTTATGAAATAGGAAGACACGGCTGAAAGGCCCGTGCTGTATCACCGGTTTTGTGATGATTGCCTTTATCGCTAAACCATTCGATAAGGAAAGCAATGAAAACGACAATGTGTTTCGTTTGTTTCGTTGTGGCTAATAACTGTCATTGTTCCCTTTTCTAAAGACGCTCTTTCAAATATTTCGTAAATTTGAGCTTGAAAACCTAGGAATTTATATAACTAAACCGTTTCGAAGAATCATTCATAAGATTCTTTAATCGACTCAAAAGATGCATTAACTAAACGAGATTCATTCTAGAGAATCTTCAATAAAAAAAATAAATTTTTGGAAATTCTTAAATTGCTCCATGAAACTCCTGTTATACATTCTGAAAACCCCTCGAATATCCAAATCCAAATATTTAAAAAAAGGGGTTGAGATTCATCTACTACTTGAGTTTTGGATAAAATCTATGTCTTCATTCGCACGGTTCTAGGCTGCGGTTTATCAAATTGTTTTCTGCGTCGTGGATCATAACTTTTGAAACACAGAAATCGCGACCATGCACTAATCAACTCGTCATTAATTTGCACCTTTTTTTTCTCTATTGCAGCTATTATTACGCCGCGTATTCTATTAGGTGCGAACAGCACCTGAAAGACAACCGCGAAATAGAGTGAAACATTGATTACGTGTTGGAATTTGAGATAGACAGCCGGCGACGATAACAACAGCGCATTTCCGCGCTGACATTAGCAAAACTTACAGTATGGCTTCCAAAACTGCCCACAGTACGCCAGCCATCGCAATCTCCACGCCGGCACCACTGAAAACGGCGGCTTCGACGACATCGCTCACATCGAACATGTCCGTATCGAGCGGATTGAACATAACGGCGACCACGTCGATATCGTCGGTCGAAACCGCAATGTCCGCATCGTCCTCAGCCATCCCGTCGACGATCGTCAAATCAGGCTGGTTGTACAAACGGGGCGAACACATTAAAACCTGGCGTTCGCGTTACTTCGTGCTGAAGAGTGACGGCACGCTGGAGGGTTACAAAGTGCGGCCGCCGGACGATACCACGGCGACCGAACCGTCGAACAAGTTCACCGTACGCGACTGTCAGATCATGTCAATCGATCGGCCCCGCCCGTTCACATTCATCATCCGCGGTCTCCAGTGGACAACGGTGATCGAGCGCATGTTCCACGTGGAGAACGAACACGAGCGCAAGGCATGGGTGGACGCTATCCGTAGCGTGGCGAACAAGCTGAACGAGGAGGAGGTGTATCAGGCGACGCTGCCAAACGAAACGGCCGACGATGACTGCGAAATGGGTTCGATCGCAGAGGACGAACTGGAAAAGATGCCCATATACGGTACAGCCATGGATAGAGTGAGCGGCAAACGAAAGGTGGTAAGTACTCAAACTCTTGAAATAGTTTAGCAATTAAAAGATTGTTTGCAAAAGAAGCGCGATGCACAATGGAATTAATACACACATTTCTCTTTCTTCTTCGTAGACGCTGGAAAACTTCGAATTCCTAAAAGTGCTCGGCAAAGGCACCTTCGGTAAAGTGATCCTCTGCCGGGAGAAAACGACGGCGAAGCTGTACGCTATTAAGATACTGAAAAAGGATGTCATCATACAGAAGGATGAGGTGGCTCATACGATGGCCGAAAGCCGAGTGCTGAAAACGACAAACCATCCGTTCTTGATAGTAAGTTTTAACCGGCCCGCCAACCACGGATACATTTCGGGTTGCAGAAATAGTAATGCGTTTCTTTTTCGGGATTGCTTTCAACAGTCGCTAAAATATTCGTTCCAAACGGTGGATCGTTTGTGCTTCGTGATGCAGTACGTCAACGGTGGTGAGCTGTTCTTCCATTTGAGCCGCGAACGTATATTTCCCGAGGATCGGACGCGCTTTTACGCAGCAGAAATAATTTCAGCCCTCGGGTAAGCATGGTTTCTGGGGGAAAAAAAACAGACACATGTTGCGAATATGTTTTTGGGTCACCCATCGAATATACGCCTTTCAAGAGCTTTTAGTTGTATTCAAACTTGATGAAGTGTTTACTCCCATTTGTTATAAAGATTTTTATTGCTTGAACTCATTCATTGGGTATTTCCTACTGCAAGACTTTATAGATATGAGAATTTACAGTTTTCTTGTTTTCTGATTTTCCAAGAATTGTTGGAATTATGTTTTGCATATGTTACCACTAGTAAGGTTTGCATATTAATGGCAACGTCGAATGGTTCAACGCCATTGGATTGGCAAGAGCAACTTGTTTTTGTTTTCCATCCATGATTATGCAATACTGTTCAGGGAATTTCAGAGAACAACACTAACCGGAATGGAGCTACCCACATTGTCCGCGTTGATAAAAAAAAACATTGGGAGGGAAAACACACGAACTCGATCAACCGATGACGATAAGTGTCGCGCCCTGCATTTGCAATCCATTTGCGGATAAGCAAAAATAATAAACCGCTTGCCCAACTTCCCGTGACCAATCCGGTATCGGGCATTGCTATTTGTGATTATCAGCAACAGCAACAACGGCACAGTGTTGGTTGGGGGGCGACGGTTGGTGGCATATGTTTGTACCTTGTCACCATCCATGGGTTCATTTTTTAGTTGATTTTATTATTGGTTTTTCTACCTTTTTTATAGCAAACGATTGCACAATCATCCGCATGCATTCCGCTTGCCGTTGAAAGTGTTCGCGTCTCTTATCCTTTCGTCGTATTACTTCGCAATGTCAGCCACCGCGAATGAGAGGCCACATTTAACAACAACAACCTATCGCTCGTGTGGGATTTCCCGAGAAATAAAACAAGTTATGATGGGGAGTTTACGAAAACCGCACTAAACAAACTGCCTCCAAGCGCCACTGGAAGGCGTGAGAATCACCGTAGTGCTGTGTTTTTAAAGCGCAACAAACAATTCTAATTCTGTCCACCGTAGCAAATGCGTGGTGAAGTTGGGAGTCACGACACAGATATGGGAACTCTTACCGATCGGAGGGTTTGCATTAATGAGTACCGATGAACAGTTTCCAGCCACGGTGAATCCTGCCGCCCAGAGCAGCATCCATTGCATCAGTACCGAATTCCGGGAATGGGCGAATGATCGACGTGGAGTGTGTACCGTCATCTGCAAACAGCTTCAACCGCAAACAGTGCACGGGAAAGTCATCATTTCGCTGAAGATAGTTTCGCATCATCGCTGACAATGTTGCGTGTTTTACGAGACACTTGAAATTTTGTTTTTGTTTCGCGCGTGCGTGCCTGGATTGCCGTTAACAGCATTCGCCTTGAACTGCGCGTAAGTTTGCTAAATTTATGGCCACGGGAATGCGCTGCTTATGTGTGGTTGAACGCGGTTTGAAGGGCAAGGTAAACATCAGTAAAAGATTACCATCTGTCAATGGTTGCTGTGGGGGGGGGGGAGGGGGTGCGCTCCCCTCGCCGCACGGTCGTAGTCACGTTTCAGGCGCATATTCACACGAGGGCCATCATTATGCGCCGAGGAACTGGGTCGGGGTGCATGTACATAGAGGGAGATGATGTATGGGTGCTAAAACGGGGGTGGAAAGAATAAATAAGGCGTTGTGCATCAAAACAAATGAGTCAGCAACACGAGCGAATTGGGTGTGGGAACCAAAAGGGAAAAGTAACATTTGAGTCATACAAATATTGCGACGGGATTTTGCATGGTTTGTATATTTGTTTTGGTTTCCGTTACGGATTTGTCGTTCCGTAATATGTTCTCCAAACACTTTACTTTAGTTCCGTAATAGTTTTTACTGCATCTACATGATTAGTGCAAAAGGTAGCATAGGAATAGGATCTTTGAAAAATTTTAATTGATCCTGCTATAAATGTTAATCCTGCGACAAATGATTCAACTGGATTTGGTTACTAATCCGGGGTGATTCGTTGGCGGAGACTATTGTGGCGCCAGTCTTCAAACGGCAGATCGAGGTTTAAATCTCACCCGGACCGTTTCTTCGTAATAAGGACTGATTAGAAAAACTATGTAGTTATCAATAAGCCTAGTAAACCATTTTACGGCCTGTATGAAGGCATGAGAAATTTGACAAGTATTATCTCGTGAATGATTATTCCATGGTTCAACTATTTCCCTCCTCGCATAACTGATCGCCCGTACAGTTTTACACCCGCGCTCGGTTGTTTGTTGATTTCAGTCCCTTGTCGCGCTTTATTGTTCCTTCTAAGCTTTGTCAAGTACGTGTCGTTTCCGGTGAACTACGTCAATGGAACACACAATACCGCGTGCGGGGGAACCGCTGGCACAAAGATTCATTCATGAAAAATGCCGCTCTTTAAGCAGGGCCAAGCGGGGTTTTAGCATTGTTTGTTTGTTTGTTTACTGCGACGGTGTGGTCTACCATGGTGAAGATTCTATGCCGGCGGTATGACGCTTCAGCGAAGCACGTTCAATATATAGAGAGAAAGTTCGCAAACTCGTATTGACGTCAATGGAGGGCATTCGGAAATTCGGTGGTATCACAATATCGCTTCACATGTGCGTATGTGATTGCCTAAACATGATGACGGTTAGCCGGGCCCGGATGCGGGATAATTGTTCGCAACAGTGTGATGAATGTGAATGGAGCACTCCCGTACTTATTACAATGTTTCCAATGCTTGATCCACAGGTATCTACACTCGCATGGCATTATTTATCGCGATTTGAAGCTGGAAAACCTACTGCTGGATAAGGATGGTCACATCAAGATAGCAGACTTTGGTTTGTGCAAGGAAGACATCACCTACGGACGGACGACGAAGACGTTCTGCGGAACGCCCGAATACCTTGCGCCGGAAGTGCTGGAGGACAACGATTACGGGCATGCGGTCGATTGGTGGGGTACGGGAGTCGTAATGTACGAGATGATTTGCGGCCGATTGCCGTTCTACAATCGCGACCACGACATACTGTTCACACTGATCCTGATGGAGGAGGTCAAGTTCCCGCGCAACATTAGCCCGAATGCACGCAGCTTGCTGAGCGGTCTGCTGGTGAAGAATCCGAAGCAGCGGCTAGGCGGTGGACCGGACGATGCGAAGGAAATTATGGCCCACCCGTTCTTCGTCAGCATCAACTGGTCGGATTTGGTGGCGAAACGCATTACGCCACCGTTCAAGCCGCAGGTAACGAGCGACACGGATACGCGCTACTTCGACCGAGAGTTTACCGGTGAAAGTGTGGAGCTAACGCCCTCGGACAATAATGGACCATTAGGTGCAATTCAGGAGGAACCACACTTTCCGGAAGTAAGTGTTACAAATCTGTCCCTTTCCCCTCCGCAATTAAATTACCGCTGTGAAACGATTGTTAACCTTCCTTTTCTACCTTTCAGTTCAGCTACCAAGATATGGCCTCCACTATGAATACGCCAAGCTTTATGAACCATTCGCACAACTATCCGCCGATGCAGTGAGAAACAGCTGAAACGCATGCGGTGCCGCCGGGTGTTGCCTGAATCCCCGAAAGCGTCCGCCGACGAGAAGGGGACACCGTGAAAGAGACAGAACCCACCAGGGTATCTCCAGAATAGAGTCCAAACTGACTGGTAACTGGAAGCCGGACGAGAATGCGGCTGGGCTCAGCAAAGGAGTTATAAAATCTTACGTTTGAATAGCCGAGAGGAAGAGCAACGTAACCGCAGGAAGATGACTGTTATGTTCGTAGTTGCGTTCCATAGTCCAGTTTTTGTGTCGTTTCTCTGTCCGCTAGCAACAAACGGGAACAGGTCCGATATTTGCGTCAAGTTGCCAAAGCGACAGCGCTTGAAACGTCCGGAGGAAGAGATGTTAGAAGCAATAGACACTGAGGCAGCTATTGTCCCGTTGGATAAGCTTGATGACTCAGCGTACAAAGGTGACACAGAAGATTCCCTTGCGTAAGGGAGCACCTAATATGGAGTCCGATCATCCGGGAACTTCTCATTACTGAGAAGCAAGTTTTCTTCTTTCGAATACAGAAGCAAAGCCTTAACTAGCAGTTCTCCTGCATGTGTCTTGGGAATAACGAAGACCACTATCACTGTCTGCATGCATTTCGGAACATTGTCTCCGAATTCTTTAGTGAACAATGACGCGGCCCTTTGGGATATCAAGCCGCTCACTCACAAGCATTGCAGGAAAAGCAGGAACATGCAGGCCACATATTCCGCAGGGTTCTTAACTCGGGCTGCTTTTGCCCTACTGTAGATAGTGTTTACTATCTGCATGAGGTTCAAGCCCTGATAATTAAATTCCCGCGTTAACTGCACGATTTTCGTCATCATGTCTTCAGTGTCTTACAGTACTTCTAGACTCTGCATCTGAAAAATAGAAGTGACCAAACACCCGAGGAAGTCAAATGCAACAGCGCACAGAAGAGACGTTACCATAACACATTTCAGCTTGTCCCGAAGAGTTCTGGGTACGGACAACGTACCAGGCTCTTAACGGTGATATTGTTTCCGGATAGAGGACGAGTTTCAATACGCTCATACAATGATTCATATGTTTTACACCATACTCATCACACAACTTGATCATCATCACAATTACTGTAAACATAAACCCCCTGGACCTCCCATATCTTCCATGGCGAGTAAGAGAGAGAGCGAGAGAGAACGAGAGATTGGGAGAATGATATAGATAATTACCACCGTGCCAATTTTTGCCATAACAACAAAACAAACGCACCACCACACATCCACACCATATACCAATGATCTCAGATCGCGATAAATTAGCAGCAATCCAGCAGTAAAGCAATAATAGCGCAATAGCCCGACGCTCTATGATGCAGAGCACCAGATGAATGATCATCGGTGAGAAAGTGTTCGCATTTCCGTTGACAGTTGGAAGGCGCACGCTTGTGCCATTCACCGCGTACCGCACACAGAACAACTATCCATAAGCATGACACAAATAGCTACCCCACTTTTCTTCTCCAAGAACAAACATTGAACTACGGCATGTAGGAGTAGAAACCTGCGCGTTTCGTTGCAATCGGAATGTAAATGATGAGCATGTTATATTTTTTAAGAAGGTGTGTGACGTTAGAGGTAGTTGACGCCATGCGCAAAGGAAGCTGGTAGCTGGACCGGTGTACGAGTGACAGAGCCTTTCGAGTTGCTACATTTATTCGATTTATTTTGCTGCACTGTATGCACTGCAACACCCAAACACACAATTTTGCGGGCAGTTTCCTAATAATTTAGTAACATTTACTTAGAACTTTCTTTATTGTGCGGAGGAATCAAATGAACGCGCCAGCAGATGAGCGGCTTTTTTTTCTAGAATATAAGTATAAAGCGCGCGTAAGTGCATATGCAAGATGGAAAGCAACGGGCTGTGATAGAAAGAAGTTAATAATAATAGTGTGTACGTTAAGTAGCAAGCAGTGACGATAGTGACGCACTGCCCCGACATTGGCAAGTACCAATTAATAGTTAAAAGTGAACGGAACGGTAAAGCATACACGAATCAAAACGAAACCCGAATGGCCGCAATACTGCTGAATAGCTTAAGAAAAAACAACTTTACCTGTGGCATAACCACCTGTGTGGCCACCTCACTATTATTAATCCGAACTTCCGTTTGACCAGGACGCTTTGTAGGGGGATTTTTCTTTGCTGTTGCTACCGAGCGACTACCAGTACATTCAAGCAGATACTGTTGATTATGTTGATTCAAATAGTTTCCCACTGACGTTAAGTTTATGATTTTCCCCCTCCCTCCCCCACGAACGGGATTCCCTACCTCCCTCCCATTACCCCTCCGATGGGGGCAGAAATATTCATCGCGCTTTAATGTGTGTACACGTGTTCCTTAGCAGTTAAATGCAAAATAGTTTAATCACTACCGTAAGGGAGACTGTAGTAGATGAAGGGTGGAAGAGTAGGAGTCGAACTGCCGCTGCGTTTGGCTAATCCTTCGTGAACAACGAATTGGTTCTCCATCTTACCACATTCAAGCTTTTTTTTTCGAAACTTCCTACCATAAGGTACATAACTTTGTTTAAGTTTGTAGCTGTATAATTACTTAGTGATAATGCAGAGCTCCTTCTGCCTGCGAGTAGTAGAGCATGATAATCCTTTATATAGTTCTTTTACGTAGCCGGTAGCATCGTTACAATCTAGTTTAGGGTGTAGCCACAGCAAACAGGTGTGGTGCAGCGCACCTGTTGGAATGGAATACGGAATAAGAGAAAATATCACTGCCTTAGCTAATTCAGACATTGACATTGAAAAGTGCAACATTAGATGTAGAAGGAACAAAGTTACGCTAAACGAACTCAAATAGTGGTAGGAAGGAGGTGTTTATGCCAGGAACCGGACGCAACCACGGTGTCACAACTGTGTGTACAATTTAAGATTATGTTTTTTTCTGTTTTGCTATTACGTACGTAACTAAATGATGGAGCCCACAGTTCAGTGAGTTCCTGTAGCTGCAAACGTATTTACCTTTATTGAACACAAGCCCTGGTGTTTGTTGTTGCGTTACAATTGCTATATACAATACAAAAAACAATACAATATTTTAGCCTGCGTTCGTTAGTGTCCATTATCCACACGGACAACACTGGTGCTATTGCATTAAACATACTTTCCCCCCACAGAAAAGAAATGGACGCAGAAAATGCTAGTGCAAATAAAAAACAAGTGCTTTTGCAAAACAAAAGGCGCGTAAAACAGAACGTGTAAAATAAATAGAGAGATTGATATTACAGCAGTTTCATCCCGCTCATGATATAGCTTAACTAAACGTTCTATTTCGGGGGTGGGAAACAGCCGGCACACATTGGCTAACGGAAAACGTAGTAGTAAATAGCAAGCAAAACAATGAGCAAAAGCACTTCCTTCTGTCCGTTTTTTCCCCGCGGTATAACGATGCGTGACACTAAGAGCGTAATCGGCAAAGTAATAATACACGTACCATCATAACCAAGGCCACACTAGTGTTACAAAGTTAATCCATAAGTACTAGATAAATTTAATATAAAAAGATAATCGAAAATATCAACAACCTGCCACACACACAGACACACTGCTCTCTTGTGCACCAGTTTCCGAACTTTGGTTTTGTTGTTTGTCGTTCTACTGCTGTTAGGTGGCCGTATCGTCGTTTGCATGTTGTCGCATGTAGTGTGACCGGCGTGAACCAGCCGACCGGAAACGTGCTGGACAGTGGTAACATTCGTACGGTTTTTCATCGGTGTGTGTACGCATATGCGTCGTGAGAGTTCCTTTCTGTCGGAACGTACAATTGCACACCTCGCACTTGAATGGTCGAGTTCCTTCGTGTCTGTTACAAATGGAAAAACACGTGTGAGTGATACTGCGTTGTTAGTGAAAGTTTCAAAGGATACTTACATGAGTTTATGACGTTTCAGTTCAATTGTTTGGTTAAATTGTGTGCCGCATACATCACAGTGATACTTTCTGTTGGTGGGATTGATGTGTTGAACGATTTTTGTCGTTCGTTGCTCCGAATTTACTTGCCGATGCGTTACGCACGGATGCTGTTTGTGATAGGTGACAGCCGATTGTGATAGCATCACTTTACCGCATTGATCACACTTGAACGATCGGAATTTAGCCACCGGCCGGTCGTGTTGGGTCAGATTGTGTTTGTTTAAATTTTGTCGTGTTTTGAACCTTGCACTGCACAGTTCACACTCGAAGCGATGTTCTGTGCCATGCGTTTCTTCATGTGCACCCAAACGTTCCCGCGAAACGAACGCTTTGCTGCACTTGCTGCAGGCGTAGGGTTTTTCCTTCGTGTGCATACGCTCGTGCGCCTGTAGGTGGTGGGAGTAATGGAAAGATTTGGGACAAAACTGACACGCGTACCGTTTCGAACCCTGATGGGTGCGCGTGTGACGAATGAAGGAGCGTAGAAATTTGAAGTTCCCCAAACATACGGTACACTGGTACCGATCGCCCGCCGTCTTTAGGCAATGTGATTTAACGAAATGTTTTCGAAAAAACGTTACATTACCCGCGAGCCGGGTACATTCGTTGCACGAAGGTTTGCTTGTTTCCGGAACAGTTTGCTCGTTGTGGGGTTGCACATTATCCTCGGGAGTGTCTGGTTCAAAGGAAAGCAGTTCTTCGTCACCAGTGCAAACGTTTGCTTCTTTTAGATCTTTAATCTCATCGGACGATGGTACTTCTTCGTCGGATGCGTATGCAGAATTGTGATCAAGGTTTGTGTCCTCAATCACATCATCTTCTTCCACATAGTTGCTAGTATGGTCCTTCAATTCTTCATTTGCTACATCTAGATACTCGACTGTAAGTTTTTCAACTATTGGGTGTTCTTGAATTTTTATAGCGGAGGCAAAAATACTGTCTGCTGATTCTATTGCCTTCCGTTGAAACAAATAACAGGTACTTAGTTGTGTTAGACAAGCCAAACATAGGTGTAGCAAGCGCTCCTTGGCGAGTCTTGCAATCTCGTACTGAAATGGGGAAGTTGACACAAAACTTTAAGAACACATTTCCGTCCTAAAACGAGCACATTCCTCGAATGCCTACCTGTATGCCGGTAAACCTGCCGTACATTGTTCCGCAGTTCATTGCAACACCATCGATGTCGACTTCCGTGCTCAGCGGCACCATTGTCGATGCATGCTGTAGACAAATAATACATTTTTTAGGTCCCGTAGCACTCAGGACCAAGCTCATTGCGGCAAGTAGCACATAAAACAGCAAATTCACACGGTTTCTCGAGAATAATGCTACGCAAAACGTTTCATACCGCACCGAGTCAAACTGCTAACTGATGTTTATGTTGATTTTTATGTAAACAATCATTGACTTCAGCTCACTGTTGTTTATGACTTGTGGTTCAGTGCTTCAGGATAGATTCAGCAAAAGCGGACCATGTACCACTCCGAGTTTAAATATAATTGAAGTAATTTGACTAAAAATCCAAGCTATTCTGCGTACTAATCTATCATCTTGAAAAAAATATAAGCATATAAATCACAGAAAAGACTTGAGACAGAGTGCACAATTATTATCCTGATCCGATCCTGCCAGAATACAGGTGTAGGGCAAAATAAGCTGGATTGAGCGATTTTCTAACTGTGGAGATAATTTATCTTAGAGAAAATACAGAAAACAAACCTATCCTCATTAATAAATACATATATTTATGTAAACTTGAACCACAACCACCACAGATAAATATAATGAACGCCAAGCATTCCCGCGACATCTGACAGGCTGTCATTTGAAGTGACAGCATCCGTGTGAGCAAATTCAAAATTGGCTGCGTACGTGAATGGACTGTATGCATAGAAGCCCTTTTCTTTCGTATCCGTTACAAAAAAACAAAAACTCTTCGAACACCGCGCCTCCGCTTATTAGACGTTGTACATTTTCTTAGTTGAGTTTATTATATTTATCGTGAAAATGTATGAATATCATTACTGAAGCAAAGAACAACAAAAGATGTCTTTGACTCAAATTCATTGTGATTTTGTATGTTTGTTTGTTTGTTTTTGCCTTTCCATCTTTTATAACCGCCTCCACTATCCACCACTATCAGGGGATGGTGGTGCAGGTGATAGTGACGAACCCGAACTTAGTTCTTTCACCCTTCGACAAGAAATCGTGCCTATCGGTCCATCGGTACTATGGCCGAATTGAATGTTTCTGCTGTGCAGTTACAACCGTCTTCGGCTAATCTATGTCCACCGTAATTCTCACACCGTCTCTGTCTCGTTGCGCGCACGTGTACGGGTGTTTTTGTTTTGTTTCTGGTACCTTATGCTTAAACATTCCACCGTCACCGTCACGCACTTAGAACTTATGCTAATTTGATGCAGAAAACACATCTACGGATACAACAACGATAAGGAAAATTGTTTCAGTTTACTTTCCCGTTGTAAGTTTGGCGCGCTTAGTACGCGATGTACAGAGAGATGGCGGGAGTGAGACAGAGAGACCCGGTGTCGTCGATCGTGCTGATCGTATTTCGTATTACATCTGTATTTGCTTCTTCGACTGTTCGACTTCTGCCCTCCGCTTTCTCACCTGGTGCAAGTGTTTGGCCAGGGGTTGTGTTATTTTCTTTGTCTATTCACCATTCCATTCCCATCGAATCCCTATCCCTAGCTAAAGAGTATCCTAAGTATTCTCCTACCTTTCCACCGGCAGCACCATGCACACAAGACAGAAAAAATAGTACACATACACGCACGCACGCACGCACGCACACACTCGTTAAATAGATGTGCGTGTATGGCTTTCTTATTTCAAACTTGCATTTAAACTCGATCTCGTATATTTATATCTGCATATACTAATATTGACAAAATTTGTGAATCTGTGTTCGCGTGTGTGTGTGTTTGTGGTGTGTAGTGGTCAATAGAACTGATCCTTCTTCAAGATTATTACATATTTCCGCACTATTCCCTGTTGCTCATTCTCATCTCATTTACATATGTAGTGTGGTGTGTGTATGTGATTGTATTTATTTATAAACATCTTTCCATAATGTGTTTTCTTCTTTTCAATGGAACCAAACAAGTTGCACCTTTTTTTTGCAACCCAATAACGCAATTAAAACGGTTTTCCTTTTGTTTGATATTAAAAGTTTTTTCATCGGTCCAGAGTATGCTATGAATCAAATTGTATTCGCTTAATATTTTATTATTCTTTTGTTTTGTTTTGTTTGTCGAGCCATCGTGTTTTCGTTATTATTATTCGTAGCATTTATTTAGCTCGTGAGGTATTTCGTTCAGGTTTAGAAGAATTTCACTTTCCCCCATGTTTTGGTTCCATTTCTTGCCTGCTTGCTTTCGTATTCTTATTTGTGTGTTGAGCGTGTGCCTAAAAATAAATAAATTGGCTCCATTTGTTTGTTTGTTTTTTCTTTATTGTTGCTAGTACTTAAAGTTCTGTGAATTGATCCAAATATTGCACGCATTCACCAACCATTTTGTTACTCTTTTCCATCGTTTTGTTTTGTTCTCGTTTCTTTTTCCTTTCGTGTTTCATTTGTTTCTACTCAAGAGTGTTTTAGGTTTTGCTTTGTTTTCTTTGCGCTTTGTTGTACTCTGTTAAAAGGCAGCTTGGTTGCATTTGAACTTGGTTTTGATGGCGCTTTAATTATTGGCTTTAACAAAATAGATACGATGCGATACAGGTGAACTGATTGTATTACACAAACCAGAATTTTACTCAAAACGAGAGTGTTATCGTCATCTGCCAAGGTAGATGCTACTTTCTGCATCACGCTGTTTGTTTTGGGGCGGTTGGTAGTCACTAACATTTATTTTTATATTTTTTGTTTGTAAACGTATGACCTGAGACGTAGAAATGTATTTTTTAAATGCATTTAAAAATGATATTTCCTTCAAATGCAGTCTGTAAAGAAGGTAAAAGATATGTTTTCGAACATAACGCATTTCCTTGACTGTCTTTTGGCACATAAGTAGCTGAAGAACACTGGTAAGATGAGCAACAAACGATTGTCATTTGTAGCTTCCCACCGGTACAGTGCTGTCCATTATATTAAACTTTTACGCCATTCTGCCTGTTGCTTTCACACTACGTAGTATTTACTATTTTCCCCGTTTCGGCGTATACTTGAGAGTTGCCCTTTGGTTGCATTTGTTTGGCTTTTTAAAACACCGGGAAATAAATAGAAAGAAATGCACGCACAAGGACGATGGCAGATGTGATGTAGTTTTCGTTTGAACTAATCCTTTTTTACTGACGTTTCTCTACTGATGCCAAACGCATCCACACCGCAGTTACTTAAAACCATAAACATTAAACGACACGTGCGCCATCCGATAGCAAGAAGGATGAACACCGAGCATTCTACATTCCCTGATTTTGATTGCTTCATGATTTGTCATTCGGCTATGGTTCGTCTACACAAACACATACACACCATTTGCGGTTTTCGGTTGCCATGAGTTTCCTGCTTGGTAGATACTACAAATATCGTAGATAGCTTCGATTAAATGAATCTAAAATATCCCAACCGATTCGGTGTAACGTGACAGTTTGACAGCTTCCTTCTAGTGATGGTGTTTTCAGTTCAGAAAAAGGAAAACAAACAAATGATTACGGTTCGGGAATGTTGTTTTGCTTGACAGACCGATGGAGCCCTCGTTGGATACTGCTCTGCACAGTGCGTGCACAGTCTCACAGTCAAGATTTCGTGTTTTTAATCTTTCAGTCCGCATCACCGGATCGACTTCTAATAAGGAACAATGGCTTTTAAGAAACAATTTCTATACGCAAACAAAAATTCTATATCCAAACATGCTTAATCTACTTCAAATAAGACCAATCTAACTTTTGTGTATGATCGTCCTGAAACAGCGAACAGAGATCGGGGTTTGAAAAAGTAAGCTCACACAGTTCACTTATTTTGATTAATTGAAATGAAATAAAATGAGAAATTAATCCTATTCTTTTGCGTGCATTGTTTGGGATGCATTTTTCTTCCATTTTCCCTCCACAAAGACCCTTTAGTACTACATTTCGTTTACTAATCTTTGCTCCTCTCCTTCGTGCGCGTTTGAAAACAATATGTTTATGCTAATGGGTTCAAATATTTGACATTTTGGCAGCATGTACTGATCGTAGCCATTCGTTCTAAATAGCTCGCTCTCTCTATCGAACTGTGAGGTTGTGTGTTGTGTTTAGTTTTGAAATATTTTCGCATTGTTTTCTTTTCTTCTTCCCCTTCGTACATCTCATACACACAAACACATTGCGTCCACTGTAAATATGATGCTTTACATATCGCTCTGTTGTATTTGTTTTTTGCTGTCTATTTTCACTTTAACCTATTAATTGTATGACTAATAACTATGAAGTCCCTGCCATCGAAAGTGGTTTTTGGCTAGTTGATGCTTACAACTTTAGTAGTATATTTGCTTTAAATTTCTTCCACGTCACTGCAGTTTTGTCTACACTGTGTTTTGCATTGTTTCGTGAAAATGTAAGTTTGTGTGTGTGTATATGTGTCTCGTGTGCGTGTTTCGTGGTTTCAATGTGATAAATTCGAACATTTTACAAGTTTTTGTTTTTGCTTCAGGATTTATACCGATACCCTATACAAAGTGATCTTGGATAGTTAATAATTCGTACATTTAGAGTTATAAAACACTTGCAAGTCTCTTAATACTGCACTATACTTCTGACCTTGTCTCATCGAATATATATATGTATATATATTTTTTTGTTTATTTTTATATATCTTTTTGTTTGTTACTTTATTTCCCAATTTTTCATCACCCGCTTTTGTGTGAGAGTGTCTGTGTATGTGTTTTTTTTCTATAATTTTTCTTTTCCTTTTCATTTGAGCATAGGATATGTTTTTGTTGTGTTCTGTGCCTTTTACTGCGGAAGGACAGTAGTTTAAAAAAATGGTTTGGGCAATTATATAGCTAAATGTAACAGATCTTGTAGACCATTCTTTCCGATTGCAATAATTTGGTGACACCTACCGGTCTGGTATACGGAATTATATTTAAATTCATACACCCCCCCCCCCTTCCTTCTCACACTCTATACACACACACACACACACACACATTCGGGCGTCAATCTTTTTTGTAGTTGTGCCATTGTTGAATTTCGTTTGTATCCTCCACACTTTATACGGTTCCTCAACACCTGATAGATTGCAATTAGTCAAACGCTTAGTCTTATAATTATGTACAGCACTGTTGCTAATGCTCAACACATTCACACGAGAAGTGAATTTTATTTCATTATTGTTTTGTTGTGTGGTTGTGGTGTGGGTGTGAGTGTTTGTAATCCCTGTCGTATTTGTGTCTGCCCTGTCAGCAGCCTACTAAGTTTGTCTGTCGGGCTATGAAACGATAGCACATTCAAGTGAGTCTTAGTAGCCTGAGCTAACTATCTCGTCCATACTATGTTATGCTTACTAGACTTCTCTTTGTACGCTTTTGTTTGTTTGTTTGTTTGTGAACATGTGTGTGTGTGTTGTTTTAAAAATGCATAAATCTGTATACTACACTACAATTACAAATAATCTTTTTAATTGCTGTTGTTTAATGTTACTGTGTGTTCTTATTTTTCCTCCTTGTTTTTTGCTTTGCTTGAAACGATTCATTTACCTTATTTCACTAAAATTCTTCGTCTAGATTTGTAGATCGTAAGAAAAGGGTTAATAAATCGCAATCCAGCCAGTTAGGAAAGAAAAATGCATGCACACATCACTTAACAGTTCGCTGAGTAAATTCCAAGAGGTGTTTCGCGTTGTTTGTGCTGTTATTAGGTGTGCTTGGTTTATACTATACGTTCATTCTTTGAGTTAGCAATAAACCGATCTAAGAATTTTCTTTTTCATCTTGTTTTGTGATTTGTTTTTTTTGTTTACTATTTAAATAAGAAAAATAGTAAAAGGACGCTGGAGAAGGTTGCATACTAAAAGGTGCTTTACTAGTCAGTTCTTTTAAAAATTTTGTAATAATCTCGTTTTGTTTTGTTGCTGTTTGTTTTCCACTTCCTATGCTCACAATAGATTGTGTACCTTATAGTTTTTGTTTAAATTTTTGCTAAGAGTTTCTTTATTATTGTTACCTGAATTGTGCTATACAAAACATCCAAACCACTCCCACATACACACACACACACACGCACACATACAAACGACATTGGCAGATGGCGAAATTTTGGTACAGATCCGTGTTTGCCGAAAGTTTGTAGAGTTTCGCAAAAAAGTTCATAACGTAAACCATTTAAATAATTAATTTTAATTCTTTCCTTTCCCCCTCATAAAATCACAGTTATTCGTTTTGTCTTGATCTCCTTAAGTTTACGCGTCGTGTCGAATTTATCTACCGTTCCGTTGCGTTTGCATCGTTTGCCTGAGACAACAAGATTGTACAAAACCGATAGCCCGAACCGCAAGCCCACGTGCCCACACAGTCGATCATGGTGGAAGTGATCGATTTTTAATCATTTTATTTTTCGTTTATTAAATTGGGTGTTTTTTTGCAAATTAAATAGCGAGCTGGTCGCTTTATCTTTATCCCCCGTTCCCTTTTAACGTCACACATCACATTTAAATCGTACCGGTCATTGCGTGTTTGATATGTGTGCAGTGTACCTTATATGAATTTAGATATGTAGATGGATAAAACAACAGAATAAAAAATAAAACTCGATCGCAATTGTAAAATTCACAACAAACACACACACACACGCACATAGCTTTGATGGAAATATTATTCAAACGTGTCGCTTCCGTCCATGTTTCGGCATTATTGCACAATTTACACTATTGCTATCGGGTAAGTAAACTAAATCGGTAAAATATAATTACACGAACCGTACACTGTACACGCAATGTTTTAATGATTAATTAAGTTAAACGCTTCCCGCCCTTCTAATCTATCGCGTACGTTTTGTGTATCTGTATGCGTTTATAAATAATTTCACAGTAATATAAAAACAAATCCAAATAAAACATTTCCAACCGAATGTAATGGGGATTTGTTTTAGACGAATAGAAAAAATAGCTTTCCAACGCCACTGGTGCTAGAGTTCTTTTTCGAGCTTTTGGCCCGAAATTCATCACACAAATTCATATGGCAAATATTGCACCTGCGCGCACGGGATCACTGGAAATAAGGACTCTTCGTTTTGCTGTGTTTGGTTAGCATTGCAGATATGAATACTGGGTGGATATGTTTTCTTTTTCCCCTCAATTAGTGCTAGACGATATGAACGGAAAGAAAGAACTTTCAATAAATCTTTTCTAAGGGTTGTTGTGATATAAGTTGGCTTGATATGCACTTTGGTCACCTTGGATATGTACCAACGAATAAAATCGATAGCTAACGCGTTTGATATCGGTTCCGTGGTTGTTGCGCGGCGTTATGATTGATCGTACGCGATCGATCGCCGCTCGCTGTGATGTGATGTGACGCACCATGTTGGACCGTTTGGGTGCAGTTTGGATTGGTTGCGACTCGGCATTGCATTCCGCTCGTTTACTGTATGCCCGGCGGTGGTTGACCCAATTCGGCCGCAAAGTCAAACAGATGCGGATGGGCATGGGGATGGGTACCGTGGAGACCGGCCCCCACATTGCTCCCATTCCCGGACAGGACCGTCTTGATGGCGGATGTCTTCAGCAACCGTTTCAGCATGCCGCTCGATCCACGATGCTGGAGACTTTTGTGTGTGGTCAGTGAGTTTTTCGTCCGGTACCGCCGGTGGCAGAACTCGCACACGTACAGCGTATCGGACTGTTCGTGCTTGTCCTGGAAGTGACGCTTGAGCGAGTAGTAGCAGGAGAAGGTACGCCGACAGTAGGGACACTCCTGCGGTTCGTTTATCCCACCACTCGTAGGCGGTGGCATACGGAGTGGCATCAGCTGGGACGGGGAACCGGCAATCACCGACGAGGACGACGATGAGGCGGACGGTGAACCTTGGCCTGGTCCTGCTCCGGTGGATCAAACACGGGACGAAATAGAAGGAAAAACGAAACAGTACATATTAGCGCTGATTAGCTGACCAGTACAAAGCAAACGTTAATTTTTGCTGTTGTTGTTGCGCAATGCACATTCACTTTTACAATTTAGTTCAAGTGAATAAAATAGAGAGATAGAGAGATAGATAGAAGTAGATAAATATATATTTATATTCTTAAGGGCTCAATACGATAGGCGTACGATATGTTAAACTAAGTGTAATGGGGGAAGGTTTGAAAAAGAAATACGGAACCGACAGAAGTAGCCACAACACAGCAAGCAAACAGTAGCAAACAGATGCGCCACCGTGCCTGCCGAACGATAGAGAGCGTACGCTAGTTCAGTTCACAGTTGCGCCTAGGATAGTGAAACGTAACAAAAAAAAAACGAAGAAAGAAGTGTTTTTTCATCTCTCTTCAAAAAATCAAACGAAAAAACGAAAGTTTAGATCCTTCCACTGTCAGCTACCGTGGCGTGGCGTACAGCATTGAACAATTACGCCCTTATACGGATCTTGTGCCAGCACACGAATGTGCGCACAAGATGTATATAGGAGCGAAAAAGAAATTTAAGGAAAGAAAAAAAAAATCAACTGGAACTTACAAAATTACAATGCAAATCATAGCGTAAGAGAAGCATCCAACAATTGTGACTAATTAAACTTCTAGTTTCATATAAAAAATAACACATTCCATAGCAGATCATGTCAAGCTTTTAAGACAAAACAGGGAACATGCAGAATAGAGCTTTAATACGAAGATGTTTATAGATTTTTTTAAATCGATTTCAAATATAAAGCTTATTAAGATGATTTTTTGTATAATGTAAAAAAAGCAAATAATAAAAAATTTCACTTGCTTCATAAAAAAATAGAATCTGTAAATCATTCGAAAACAAAGTAAAAGAAATTTAATTTGATGAGTACAACTTATGGTACGCTTTGCGTACTTACGAAAGGTAAACAGTTAAGCACAAAATGTGTTAATACACTAAAACAAAAAGCGATGCATTGATACGTAGTAGCAAAACGAAAATGTGGTTTAGTATTTTGCATTATATACGAAACACGAAAGCCTACTTACGAATAAGATATGAAAAAAGACACGACAAGAAACATGTAAAATGTAGGCCCATATATCGAAAACAAAGCACATGGAGTTGGTAATGAGACGTTTGTTTGGGTTAAGTTTGTGAAAATAGGAAAAAAAAAAACATTTAAAAAATATCAGGAATGCTTTTTTAAGTAGTGATTTCAAATAATAAATGGAATGGATGAAAGATTTCGGGACAGTGTGAGTAAGGCAAGGATGGTTATCATTCATATACTTACTTTAGTAAAAGTATACTTACGCACTAAATTACTTACACACACATATACACACACACACACACATAGCCACATACAAGTGAGCGAGGATGACACATACACGAACGAAAAACATAAGAGAACGACAAGCAAACGTAGAAACACACACACACACAGAGGTAAGAGGAGACGTCATGCAGGCGGCTGGCGGCGGCTAAGAAGAAATGAACATATTGGCTAGAAAAAAAAAATGGCACAAGAAATTGGTTTTCAACACGGGGCACTCCCGTGAGTGCTCGGCGAGTTTCGGTTCTCAGTTGATCCTTGATTGTTTTTTTTTGTTTTTACGCTATACAAAACTCATAACACAACGGCAGGCATTAGAAACGGAGCATCTACCTACGGCGAAGTGGGGGAAAGAAATAAAAAAAACATACAAAGATATTTGCACGATCATGCATTTAGCAATGGCGAGGACGACAACGATAAGGACGATCGTCATACCGCCATTCTATATTACAGGCACGATGACAGTTGTGTAAAGTTTTTTAAATTAATAAATTTTTTGTATTTTTTACGTGTGTATGGCTGTGAGTGCGCGTATATTTTATACTATAAAATAGTTTTTTTTAACCATAAATTACTTCAGTAAATAATAAACGAGAGCTGGTGAGTGGAAAACATTGGCAAGAAAGCAAGTATTTGCCATGCAACGCGAATACAATTAAAGTAGGCTAACGATAATTCGCAAAGAGGTACTCACGCACTCACATACACACACAATGGAAAGCTTTTGAGTGCGCTAGATAAACGATTAGGAATAAATCCCTCAGTAGTAGGCTTTGATTTTCGTCCGTCAAGTCTTCATCGTGTCGATCGTCTTTTTTTATCGAATCGATCGATTAAATGTCGATCGTCTGAAATGCAACCGAAACTAGAGACCTGGAGAAAGATCACTCATTTTCACTATCTCACTCTTCTCTCTTTCTCTCTTTATGTCTCTTTTTCTCTCACACACACACTCGTTCAAGGTTAAACCCCTGTTACTATCGACAGTTGAGAACAAACGGGCAAAAATGTTCATTGGGCACGACGAAGAACCGGCAACATGAGAGACACAGGGCGATTGGTAACGTGTATACTAACAGCAGACGGTCTCACACAGGCACTAACATTCTGATCTATTCTCAACACGGCGTCAGTTGGTGTCTAAATGATCTTCTCGTTCACTTGTGTCTCGTATTGGTACGTATTTTTCCTGTTTTCGTTTTGTCGTTCGGGTTTTGAAAATGTGTTTTTTTTTATAAAGACAAGATCATTATCTGTAATTGGCCCCTACAGGACCGTAACGCGATATTTTTTTTGCAACTAACATGCATTGGCAAAGAAGAAGGTAAAAATAGGTTTGATAAAATGTTAAGCTTTTATTCTTCAAAACAATACGCTAGATAAAAAACTATTGTATATTATATTTATATATCTGTATATGGCAATGTTTGATGTTGCTTGTGTGTTGCTTTTTTTTTTGTATTGTGGTGTACACTTTTCGTTTGATTTTTTTTAACTCCATTTTTTCCCCATCGTCGATTGGATGTGTTTGCTTTTGTGAGTTATTTAAAGTTTACAGTGGGAGAAGTAAAACTGGAATCGTTATGTACAAACTGGGGGGTTCCGCTAGGGTGACTACTTACGAGTTTAACTATTTCTGTAGCTATTTTATATTGCTATTTACGTAACGATACTAAGTAACAGCGATAGCAATGCAAAATAAGCAAAAGGTAAAGCTGAAGAAAAATGGGACATGACTTTATGATGGTGGGACAAGACAGAAGTAAAAAAAAAACACAAAAGATTAAGTGGTCAAAGAGAGGTGTTTCAATATCAGTACTGATTGTTGGGACTAATTAAACTAAATTTTAAATTAAAATTATTAAAGTGAATTTTCTGGTACTCTGAAAGTGCCAACGAATCGGTGCCATCTACGGGCATCTAATGGGCTTGTATACAGCAAGAAGGATACGGAGGCGAGGCTGACGATCACACCGATCACAGTCCGCAATAACGGTGCAGATGCGAACTAAGTATGTGTTGCTAAACGAAGGAAAAAAAACCCGTAGAGGTAGATGTCTAGGTGATAATAATAATAGTAAGTGGTAATTACCGTGTACTTTCGACTTACAAGCTAAAAACTAACCTACTGCTCAGACTTGGGGCGCGACAGACTTAAAATGGTCACGCCTTGCTGTTCGCGCGTGAGTGTTTGAGTGCTCAAAAGATATTGCAGTTTAAATAATAAATCATACCTTAGTAAATACTAAACGAGCTAAGTATACGCTAAGACAGACACGATTTGTAACAAAAGGGTAGTACGGATACGAGTTCACGCGCGTCTTCATTTTTTGTTAGCAGTCATGGAAATTAAATATCATCAAGTTGCGCTAAGTAACTCACTTAGGAAGGGCAGCATTACAAAGAGAGTGCACGGAAAGAGAGTGCCTTCATTGGCTGCTTAGTACATTAGTGTACCGAACTGGGAACGATGGGTTAATAGAGTACTACTGACTTAACTCGCACTAAATGGTATGAAACTAAAAAATATCGGTGTAGGAGAAAGATTAATCGATTGAATGATATACTTCATAGAAGCAAGCGATAGGCAATAGGAGCGAGATAGAAAGATGGTGAGCGAGGAGGAATTTGTGAGAAAAGAGGAAAAACTAGTGTTAGCAGCAAATTTTATTCGATGTTTCGACTGTTTTAAGCTACGCTCCTTCTCACCTCCGAATCGATCGATCAATGGAGATCCGATAGTATAATGAGTTAAATAGAACTTTCAACACAATCTACCATTTTACAGTATACAATAAGTAGGTATAGTCTATATGTGAGGTTAAAAACGCTAATAGTGGAAGAATGTTTACAAAATCGAGCTTTAAGGCAAAGAAAGGATTTTTTTTGTAGTTGCATTGGAATGTTTTAGCATTTGCCAACACGCTGGCAAGACAAATTTGGGAAATTTCTTGCTCGTTTGATTGTTCGTTCGTTTTGCTATTAACAAACAACTGATCATACGCTATAACTCCAAACGGTGGAAGGCTATAAGTATAAATAGCGAGCGAGAGTTTGTAACTAGCAGAGCAATTAGATAAGGCACAAATGTGGTGAAGAAATGAGGTATTAAGATCAGAGTAGTAGTGGAGGCTATTATTGCTAAAGAAACTGCGCATTATGCAATTAGATAGACAGGAAGAGAGATGATTCGAGTAGCGGTTATGATAGTGATAGATAGAGCTGCAACTAATTGAGGAGAGATGCGAGATAGAAAAAAATTAAAATTATAACGTAAAACGCTAACCTTTCACACACACACAAGTCTTTCTTTTCATTCTCATGAGTTTCCTATAGGTACACACATCCCCATCCAAATACGCAAACACACGGATTTCTCGACTGTTTCGACTTCTGTTTGCACGTTTCCTGTCAATCTGTACTGTCATCCATCCTTCAATTTGACACATGCTTTGCTTAGTAGGCGACGATCGCATTGTGGCGGTGCTGTGCAACGATGAGCTAAAAAAAGCCGGCTTCTCCGCTATGGTCGATGCAGCAGCAGCAGCGTAGCAGCAGCAGTTGGTTCGTTATTTCTTTTGTTTTTACACATCTTCCATTTACAGCTTTACAGTTGGTGTTTGGTCCGCAGTAATAACGCTTACATTACTTCTTATTATCCATGGGCAGGAAGCTTTGCGCACTGTTGTTTGTGTGTGTGTGTATGTTTGTGAGGGAGTGTTGTGAATGTGTATTTTGATACTGCTTATTTTCCCGCCTTTCAGCTTGAGAGAGAGAGAGGCAGAAAACGAGAGTGAGAGTACTCTTTTGTATGCTAGTAGTACCACGTGTACGTGCACAGCACGCATCTCACTCTCACTCCGTTTCACGTACGCAGCCTACGTCGGGAAGTGTTTTGGCTGCGGGCTCAGTATCTTGCAGCCTATGTGTTTAACACATCTCATTCTCGTTAGAATCACAGGAACTGGAGCTAAGACTTCATGTTCCCATCGGGTTTTGTGCCGATCATGTTCCTTCTCAGCGCTGCATTGCACAGCTGAGAGTAATCGTTGCAGTCAGGTTCTTAGTATTTCCAATAAGTTGTTCGTGCTTGTTCCACTAATCTCTAGGTTTTGATTGGCTAGTGCTCCTCGCGTAGCGTTCTCGTACATTACACTTCTGTAGTACGCACTGGCATTCTGCCGACTGGTAAGGGGATGGGCGGAAAGATGGAGAAGGGACACCAACAGATCCCTGCCACGGATGAACGGGTGGTGTGAGTGATTGCTATGGTGTGTACTGTAGTGGGAGTATTGGTGATGGTCGTGGTGATGATAATACAAAAGGTAGCGCGAAGGGAACGAACGGAGGAGCGATCGGTGTGCTCTAGAAGAACTTCACATCCTTCATGTCCAGCTCACCGGGCCGGGACTTGTGGTATGTGTAGATATGTGTCATCAATGAGTTGCGCGAGCAGTAGACGCGCTCGCATATGATGCAACGGTACTCTTCCTGCCTTTCCGCGTGCTTGTCGGCGATATGCCGCTTCAGCGATGCTTTCGAGCACAGCACTTTGCCACACAGCTGACATGAAAACAGTTTCTTAGGAGAGCAGCCTGCAATATACAAGACACACGAAAAACATTCCAAAAACTACCCAATTGAAGTTGATGTTTGGTTTTTGTTTTGTTTGGTTTTTTTTTTTTAAATGTTGTTGTTCGTTTGGTTGTTGTTCTGTAACGTCAGGTTGTTTGCGAAACGGTGAGAGTTTTGAGAAGATTTGGTTTATTCATTTTGTTCTGAAGAGACAGACCGCGACAGGACGGTGGTGATGATGAGTAGTAGTCGTAGTGGTAGTAATAGAGACAGATCAGTGTCTAGAGAGTAAAGAGATTGTGACAGAAGGTGCGTGTGCTTGACACAGAGAGAGAGAAAGGGAGAGAAAGAGACAGAGCGATTGATGCTGCTACGCTACAGAGAGGTTGTTGTGTCTCGGTTTCATGTCAGAGTAGGCTGTGGCCCAGCGGGAAGTATACTCATAGCAACGGAAGCTGTCAAATTTGACAGTTGTTCTGTGGCTGCTGTAGTAGTTGTTGTTTTTTGTTTGTTGAAACCAGTTTGTTTTTGCGATAAATGCGTTCTGTTGTGCGAATAGTTATGGAGATCCACGTGGAGACGGACCGAAACGAATAAGGGACAGAGGGGTTTGAATGGATGTCAGCTAAACACACAAGAAGATGGGAAAAGAGTAATTGATTTGTTGTAAGTATTCGGAGAATGGTAGTACTCGTTACGGCACAAGATTCTACAGTTGCTTTGCAATAGTGTCCGGGTGTATCGGCCATAAATGGCCGGTTATATGTAGAAGGAAGAGATAAACAGAGTGAGAAAGAGGAATAGAGAAAGAGACAGAAAGAGAGAAACATTCAACAGAGAGACGAGTGAGGAAAAGAAGAAGAAGAAGAGCAGAGATAGTAGATATGGATTGGACATATCATTGAAAAGAGTAGTACATTAAGAAAGTAGGCGAACTGCACTTAAGCGATACATCCACGTCAAAGATGCGCGCGTAGATGACCGCTTGGAAAAAACGCCTAAATTAAAGCAGTAATCACAATTTGGTTCACGAACAGGCCCTTACTCTTACAATCCCTACACATTTTGAATTCCAACGTCGGACGCTGTGGATGAGCCGATAGACGGGAGCGTGTTGTAGCAGAAATGGGGAAAATCTTTTTGCAATCATGTGTTCCTTTTTTTGTGGGTTTTGGGTTTCGTTAACGCATTCGCTACTCGCTCGGTACTTAGCACGGTCTAGACATTCTGCACTTGCGTTGCCATTCACACTTCGTATCGGATCATCGGAAATTGGTTTTGGATTGGTTTCGTTACCTTCTTACGCATTTTGTGCGCCATAATTCGTACACACGTACGCTTTCACCTGATATCGGTGTTTCTTTTGCGAGGGGGGGAGTTATACAAAACACATTTAGATCAAAGGCAAAACGGGATAACACAGAAAAATAAATGTATACACGTATAAAACAGGGATAAGCAATTGTAATAACACTAATTACTGGTACACGGTTCGACATTGACATAAAAGCCACACAACATTCAACTGAGTAACACAATCATATATCATATCATATGTAAATATATATATAAAACACATTTAATGTAATTAAAAACCTTGCTAAAATGATGCGAAAATCATACAACACTGAAAACCATACCAACGAGTAGTAGTTGTAGTAGTAGTAGCAGTAGTAGCAGTAGTATTCACGGTATAAGGCGATGTAAAAGCGAATCGTTCGCCCATTCGAAAAAAAGTTAAACAAACACATAAATAGAACATAAACAAACCAAAAAAAAAAAAAACATTCGTCTTGCGCGTCTTCAACTCCAACTTCGGCTTACCACAAGAAATAGGGCCCATTTTGTAATTGTTCACAACTTTATGTTGCTTTGTGGCGTTTTTTTTGTAGCTTAAAATAGTTTGTTTTCTTCTATCGTCGCATTTGTATAAAGAATAACGCGTTTCGAAATATTAGATACTGTTTTATTCAATTACTGATATTTGTGTTTTTAACTGTGTTTTACAAGCTGTGGGTTGTTCTGTGTGTGTGTTATGCACTGTGGAGAGAGTTCCCTTCGTTTTCACTCTCCACCGATCCACCACTCTCTGTTTCATTCCTTCGTTTGCCTTTGCTGTTTTTATTTTTATTTTATAAAACAAAACCATTTTTCATGCTTCTGTTATATTGTTTCTCGGTTGCTCATCTGTCAACCCATGTTCACACAAACGTTTCTGCAGTTGTGTATCGAGAAGAAGTACAGCTTAAGTTTTCCTGTTGCCCTATTTCCTATATGATGCGATCTGGTTTTGTTTGTAGTGTTTTACGCTGCGCTTTTCTTCTCTTTCGGGGTTGGGTTTGTTTTTAGATTTTATTTTATTACATTAGGTGAGAGTTTTCTGTTTATTAGTACCATGCAAGATTTGTGTCTATTTTGTAATGTTTCGTTTGTTTGTTCTTCTTTCTTCCACTCATGTTGGTTTTGTTTGATTTGAATTGTTTGTTTCATAGTTTTTTTTTTTACATTCCACTATTCTTTCATGTTTTTTTCCGCTATTATAGGATGCTATTTTACGTTCGGGTTTGTTTTCCGCTGTTTGTTTGTGGCTTAACACACACATCAAATAAACTTGGCTATGCTGTTTGTTTACGTTTGTTTCTGTTTTGTTCTGCGTTTTTTTTGTTGCTGTTGTTTTTACGTGTATTCATCAACATCTTACAACTCACGGTTTAACTTAAGAACAAAAATGCAACTAGCAGATCTCTGCCTCTTCGTACCTCCTCATTGGGAAGGATACTTACTGTTCCAACTGTCTTACAAATTTACATTCACGGGTGCTCATTGTAGTAAGTTGTTTCAACTGTTTGCCATACTTCTTGTTTCGCTTGGCAAGCGGCCATTTTTTCCATTTTTATCATGTCTGTAGGAATCAATATTATTTGCTGCTTCCAGTAATAATCGTTCAGTGAAGTGTGTTTCAAGGGGGAGACTTTTGCCATTAGTTTTTGGGAAAGCGTACATATCAGATTTGTAGTTTCATTTTGCACATTTAAAAAAACAAACAAATAAAACGAAAATAAAGATCTCAATTTTCGTTTCACGAATTTTGCACATTATAGTTTTTGCTCTTCGCCCAGCCATTTCTATTTTCCTTTTCCCGCCGGAGCAAAAGAAAAAATAAATTAAATAAACATACGAGTGAATGTAATAAATAAAACAAAATAAACTCTCTCCAAAAAATCATTGCCAGACTATTAAATTATATTAAAAAAAAAACAAATATTTCGCTAATTTTGGTTTTACTTTCGCTATCTCTTTCTCTCTCTCTCCCTTTCTTCCTGTTCCTGCTTTCTTATTCGCTTTGTGTTCTGTGTGTGTTTTTGTTTTTCCTTTTTAGTTGTTTACTGCACACTCTGCCGTTCGCACAAATGTTTTGGAAACGAAAAAATTAAATATTCAGACTTATGTTTCGCGTTTACACCTTTAAGCGTTTCCCGCTCGTAACGCGTGTTAACGCGCGGGTAAACCTTGTTTTTTTCACATTCCGATTTTCCTTAGCGTAACGGTTGTGGGGAGCATTGATGCCAATTCAAAAAATATTCTTAAATTTCAGTCTTTTAGACAATCACAAATAGGTTTTTTTTGTTTCTCTCATGTGTTTGTGTGTGTTTTTCGCCAAGAGTCGCTTCATTCTAATGTTAATTTCTTAACTTTTTTCTTGCGCTAGATGTTAGGGCACGCCTCATTGTAGCCAACTGTTTGGGTGTGTTTTTTTTGTGTTTTCTTTTTTTTTCAATGTTAAATTTTGTATTTTTCCTCATTGTTTTTAATTTTCCGCTTCCGCCTCTGGGAAGAACCGACTTGGCCACGCAATTTTGTATGGGGAAAATTTTGAGGGGGGAAAACGTTAACGCTCCTTAACGCTACAAAAAGTCTACAAAATAAATCACACGCGTCAATGTACAAAATGCACAAATGTTGCTCACATCTCGCCCGAATTGTTTTGTATAGCCCCAAATATATAATCTTATTCGTACCTCTGCCGTTGGGAGGATTTTTGTTGTTGCTTGTTTTCGATTTTTGCTGCTCTAGCCCACAAAAATATCATCCTAAGTGAATCACACTGAAACACAAACAGCTCACTTTTCAGCGCCCATTTTCCGTACCCCCGTTAAATTCATCACTAAGCCAAAGGTTGGAACATCATCTTTTTGTTGCTTCCTTACCGAAAAAGAGCACTGCCAACGTTCTGGAGCCCAAACAAAATAGCCTTTTGTGTGTAATACTAAATCAGTTTTGGTAACTTGTTTTTCGTCGCAATCATAATAATTTGTCTTTTAAACCCCTCTCCCATGCTTGTTTCGCACTGCCGTTGCTTCTCTGCACGAATAAATGATTATTACATGTTCTTCTTAAGATTCATACCTTCGTCCCAATTCCATTGGTTTGTTTGTTTGTATACAACTTTTGTTTCTCCAAATGTTTGGTGTCCAAATACATTTACGGTGCGAACCCCTTCCAGGTCACACGCACAATAATTTATACTCGATTTAGAATCTAATCAGTCGTATCGTAACTTGCAGGCCGCAATCTAAGATTTTCTCTTCAATTATCTATAATTTGCTTTGCATTATTGAGTGGCTGTAGTTTTTGTTTTTCTTCTCTTTTTTGTTTAGTTTCATTCTTGTGTATGACATTTTTTTGTGCTATTTACTTTTTACAATTGTACGTGAACGTATTCGTATGCGATCGCACACGCACTAGCTCGATCGATCAAAAAACGGATCAAACTTTCGACCGTGGATGTACTCGTTTATGTTTATGTGTGGTGAACCATTTAAACGGTTTTATTCTTTTGTCCTTTTTTGTTTTTTCTCTCCGGTTACCGCCCGGTACAGGACATTACGTTACAAAATGCCAAATTGTGGTCAAAAACAACACAACATTAATGATCTGGGAAACAGAAATGAAACAACTATTCCCTATTCCGCTGTGGCGAACAGAACAGCAGAACAATCCCTAGTTTAAGAAATATACAGACACACAATATATATAAAAATAACATATGTCGTTAGCATGTCGATTTGCACACCTATTGCGTAGCTTAACGTAGAACAAAGTTTAAGGCAACAGATATTGTATCGAATATCGACTTAAGCGGAACGAAATGAAATGAAAAGGTAGAGAAAAATAAGACCGTTGGTACAATTTAAGTGAGTGTACATAAACGCATCTCATTATCTCATTATTAATGTGTACGGTCGGTATGCTTGCTTATAAAAGAAAAAAAAAGCGGAAATAACTTCTCATTTTAAACTTAACATTCATCGTTATAACGTTGCCGGCAGTTTAAAAACAAAACAACAGGAAAGAAAAGTCCTTTCTACCCATCCTTCATTTCTCTTCTGATTCCTGCTCTTTCTCTCTCTCTTTCTTTTCGTTCTCTTTCTCACATTTCTTTACTGTTGCACACACTCACAGTAGCATTCGTCTAGCTTAAGCACTAAAACATGGGAGTTCATTAGTTCATCTCATTACGGGTAAATCGATCATGTAAAGGTAATTAGCAATTAATCGTAATTATATTAATCATAAATGGAAGAGTGGCAGCATGATGCAGTTCATTTGATTGCCCTAAAAGCAAACACCTTATAAAACCCCCATATTTTTTTCCAATAGGGGGACGTGTTGTATCGACGATGTTTAATATATTTATAAAAAAAAAGTAACTAAACCCTTCTCAAACGAAAACGAAGTGTACTAAGTAATTTAACTATGCACAACAAAGATTCTTGGTTTCATACAGCAGTAGCATAGCGTGTGTGAGTGTCTGTGTGTGTTTTTAGTACGTTTTTATGTACGTTATCCTCTCTTGTGTTCGACTTTTAGTTTTTGCTAACATTACACACTACTACAAAGCTATTTTAAACTGTAGCAAGTAATGATGTAGATGAGTTATTGTGTATTGTAATTTGTGCAGTTAAATATAGAAAAAAAGAATTTTAAAACAAAATAATTTGCGAACCTCCCTTCTTTCATTTAAATCCACAATCCCCTTACTGATCGATCTTTTCGTTTTCTTTGCACTAATTAACTTTAGTAAGTTGCACAGTAGTAAATAAGATTTACAATAATGCGCTGTTTAGCGTTCTGCGTACAGACGAAAATAAAACAAATCATTAAACCAAAATGGTAATAAAGGATGAAAATCAGTCTTTGCAATAATTTCACGTACAGTCAAAAATATACACTACATGCGTGTGTGTCCGCTTTCTTCTTTTTCGTTTTTGTTTTTGTTATGCAAACCGAAAATGCAAACTTTGGTTCCTGTTTAATTTTCATTTTGAGACAACAAAACAAAGAATTTTGCTAGATTAAAATAATTTATCAAGAAAAAAAACCTCCGACGACTTACAAAATGACCAGAACCAGACCAGGCAAAGGAAGGATCGCTTCGGGGCCATCCTTCACTTCCCACAAAAGATTTTTCTTTTTGCTTTCTTTTTTCGTTATCCTAATCTTTTAACACAGGTTTACGTTTTTCTTCCCCGCCTTACTTTCGTTTGTTTTGTTTTTTCGCTAACCACTCGCAGGGTGCTAGCAAAGAAAAAAGGACATACGTTCTAATTGGGCTTAAACTAATGGGCAGCTAGTATATGGATACGCGTAATAAATGTATGTAATAGGTTCAACAAAACAAAAAAAAAATAATATGGAGCAATATATACGTGTCTATATATATATATATAAATCAACTATTAAACATAAACATAATCGGCAAATTGCTTCGTACTATCCTAAAATCGTGTTGCGCTGCATTTGTCAACCTATTAACGGACCGATCGTGGTCCGATGGGTGAAAGGAGGAGGGAGAAAGAATAGAAGGGTGGAGGTAGGGGGGGGGGATAAAAAAAAAATAGGAATGACAGCCTCATTTAGATTCACGCTTTCTAGCAGTCTTGCCTAACTCAAATATATAAATTATATTTTTTTCCTATTTTTTTGGAACAATAAATAATTTTATTAATTTCAGATCACATTTTTTTGTTTTCACCCCATAATTAGTATAACACATTTTCCTTAATGAGGTTTCAATAGTGTTAATCGTTTTCAGAATACAGAATAATTCAATTTTAATCGAAATTTAATTATTAGTTTTGCTTGGATGAATCTATAAAAGGATCACATGGGAGGGGTTGGATGAATGGGGGTGGTGGGTGGGTTTTAGGTTAGGGTAGGTCTAACTAATCCTATCGTTAAGGATATTTAGCCGTAAACTGTGATTGGGTTGCGTACAACGCGCTTTTCTCTGGATGGCAAATAAGGGACAGAGAAAATGAGTGCGAGCGACTCCCAGAGGAAAATAAAGAGAGAGAAAGAGAGAGAGAGGGGAAATGGAGAAAAGATTTCCGTATCCGCTTTTTTGGGCTTTTTTTAAATACACACACACACACACATACACATACATCTTTTGGGACGTGAGACGATACCGTGCCGTTATGGATGTAATTTTCTTTAAAGTTTTTTCTCCATTTTTACTTAACATCACCCCCTGTTTTGCTTATCTTCCCACCCACAATTGGGGTGGTTTGCCGGGAGAGCAAATTTGCCTTGGACAATGAGCGCGATACTATTTACATATATTCGAGCTTGGTCGCGACACTATGCTTGATATCACAGTCGGAACCGCCGGCATTGTTGTTCAGCAGCTCGTGATGGGCGGCCCCGGTTGCGGCCGCCACCGCAGCAGCCGCCGCCGCCGCCGCCGTACCGTGATGGAGCGGACTGGCCGCACCGCCCCCGCCCCCTACCGCGGCCGCCACCGCCGCAAACGGGTGCTGCCCGTGCAGATGCGCATGGTGATGGTGGTGCAGGATCTTCTGCCGGCGATGGTAAATGCTCTTGTGATTGTTCAAGCTGTTCAGCGTGCGGAACACCTTGTGGCACAGGTTGCAGACCGCATTGTTCAGCGGCTGCAGATGCTGCTGCTCCTTGTGCCGCTTGAGCGTCAGTTTCGTGCTCAGCAGCTTGCCGCACACGTCACACCGATGGCAGGCCGCCAGTGGCAGCGGCAACGACAGCCGATTGATGCCGTGCCCGTGACCACCGTGGCCACCGTGCACGGACGGCCCTCCATCCGGTGGGGAGGCGGACCGCTGGGACGCCATACTTGCCGCCATACTCATGCCTGACCCACCCGGAACGCGCAAGTGCATTTCCGAACCACCGCAACCACCCAAACACCCGCCCGCCCCCAATCGCACGACAGAGATAGAGAGAGAGACGGGGGTGTAAGTAGTAGTAGGTGGTGGTGGTGGTGGTGATGGTGGTGGTGGTGGTAGTAGTAGTGGTAGTAGTAGTAGTAGTAGTAGCAGTGAAGTACAAAGGACGTACCGCGCATACATTACACCAGTTGGTTGGTTGTTGCGCGCGACCCCGGGGAAAACCGAAGAATGTGTCCAAACCGCGCGGGCATTTTAACGTGAGTTCGTGCATATATCGAGTGAGATTCGACCGATAAGCAGCACCGGGAAAAAGAAAAGAGAGACAATAGTGACTTACTGTTTTTGCGTTGCTTTGTTTTTTGTTTGTTTTGGTTGGCGTTTGTTTTTCAATTATTATTTTTTGCTAATTTTCATTCTAATTCGGGTTTTGTTTGCCACCATATGCTTGATTGAATTTATTTGTTCGTTTTTTTGTTGTTGATAGTTTAGTGCAAACAAAGAACGAAAGGTATTCGCCTACGGTAGGTTATAAGGTTAGAACGAATATATTCATCATCCAACGGCATACACTTACTGAACTCTATCTTTCAAGCAAACTATCGACTTTTGTTTGTTTCTTTGTTTTTTGTTTTGTTTTGCTATTTAATTTTGTTGTAAAGGCTTTTGGGTGTATTTTTTCAAATTTTGAAATTTTGAATTTTGATTTTCTCGCTTTGTTTCAAATTTTGCTCCATCTTATTAATGTTTGGGGAGGTTGTTTTCCGGATTCGGTTTCCTGATTTGGTTAGCTCAATCGATCGATCGTTGTTTTGCGCTCGGATAGGGAACACACGTTCAGCACGCAAAATAAACAATGAACAGTAAAGAAAATAGAAAATCCAAAAATGAAAAAAAGAAAAATCGAGAAAAAAAAAACATGGCCGAATATGAGGGGGTTTCTGTTGTTGCCAATTGGGAATTGTTTGGGAATTTGTTGGACATTTGTTGTCATATGGTTTTTGGTTACAACATATACGATTGCTATTATATTTTCCATTTTTCAAATAGTTATCAGCATCCATGAAATATAGTAACAACAAAAAGGAAGTGGGTGGTGGGGAGGGGCGGGGGGGGGGATATGAAAGTGAGAAAGTGGGGTAAAAACAAAATAGAAGTAAACACATAGAACACATTGACATGGTAAGGGTAAGAGAGTTATTGAACCAATCTTTTGCTGTATTTTTGTTTGTTTGTTTGTTGCTTTGTTTCGCACGGTGGAAACTACGGACAGGGAAGGGGTGGGTAGTGGGTGAGTGCGATGGGGTGGATTTTTTTTCTCTCTCTCTCTTTCTCTCTCATCTAATGCCTCTTACCGCAACGAATGCCTTGGGATATTCCAATTATGAAATAAGTAGTTTGATTAATAAAAGCTTTACAAAATTGGAGCATGTTTATGCTGTTGTTTGAGGGCTTTAAGCCACCCAACTTTAAACATCTAATCAATGTGAAATTGCAAAACGCTAGACACAAATGTCTAGTAGTGGAGAGACAACAGGAGAGCTTTTATTGTTTGCTGCTGTTAATTTATGGGTCTTGTCTGATTTTGTTTGATCGTTTTTTTGTTCGAAATATATCGTACAAATTTAATAAACGGATTAGACGACTTCAGTCCCCGTTGTTCAATCGTGTTTGGTTCTTTTTGTTTTGTTGTTTGGGCAATTCAGGAAATGTTCATATTAATTTTATTTGTTTTCGTTGCGAATGCTTCTCCATTTTATTTCTATTTCAGGGTGCCACATATTCTACATTCTTTCCCTTTTTTCTCTCTCTCTCTCGCTCTGTTAGACCAACATGTTATGAATTTTAAACAATGCAATGCAAATTATTCTAAAAACAGAGAATGATAAAAAAGGAGAGAGCATACATTTGCATTCATGAGGTGTGGTTATCATAAACACACGCTCACACGCGCGTAGGAGGAAAAAGCTTTAGACGGGAAAATATTTACCCAATCGAACAATAACAGCGTTCGTGTAGGTTATGCAAAAACCAAATCTGACACACGCAACATGCGAAATACTAAAAATTGTTCTCGCCATTTCGCCAAATCGTTCCAAATGGCGCTCAAGGGCGTGTAAACGATGATTCTCACACGTTTCCTTTTGCTCTTCTTACTCATTAGAATGGCTAATGATTGATGCAGATGATGGTAAGGAGCAAATGGGAAACTGGGAAGGAGGAGGTAAAACATGGGGAATTTTTAAAGGGACATAACGTGTAGAAACAAAACAAAAAATAGAAACTAAAAAATTAAACATCTAACGGCCAATAGTTGTTGTTTACGATGCTAAACGTAAAATGTAAAATGTACAAGTAGGAATAAAAAACCTTCCCTTCTTTCTCTGTTCTTATGTTTTCTTCCATTAGTCTTTCACCCCGCAATAGTCCCCCCCCCCTCAATAGAGAAAAATTGAATTAAAAGAAAATTGCTAGCTTATGGTAACACCACGGGGTGGAAAAATAAACTCCCTGCTTAGTTTTTGTTGTTTTGTTTTGTTCGCTTCTCTCCATTAGCTTTCCAAATTGCGCTCGTTTCGATAGTATGGAGTTTGGTTGATATGATTGTGATACACCGTGGGGTGCGGCGAGGGGGAAGGGTAAGGTGTTGGGGGCGGGGCGGGTTTGTACAACAAACGGGATAAATCAATCCGATTAATTTAGCAAGCCTAATTTTTGCTGCAAGTCACTATAGTGTCTCAATTTCTTATTTTCCAATTTATAACTAAAAAAAACAAAACAAAATCACACACGAATCAATGAACTCGCGCCCGGTGGACGGTGGTCGGTTTAGTAGGGGCGCGGTGTCGTTGTTTCTGTTTTCCAATTGATTCCAATCGAACCACTTCGGGTTTTTGTATCGCTCCCTCTTTCTCTCTCTCTTTTTTCTGTTGTTGTTTTTCGCTCTTGTTTTAATTTGGGAGGGAAAATATAATTTTGTTTCGAATTATTATTTTTTTTCCTCTATTTTGCACAGTGTTTTAAGTGTCCTGGGTGGGTATATGTATGTGTGTATGTGTGTGGGTAGTTTGGTTAGTCGTTGGATGATAACTTCGATTAGTGTTATTAACACATCCGACATTCAACAAAACGCAACCTTATTTTTTTGTGTGTGCGATGAAAGGGGCCTGAAGATGATAGATTTTTTTTGTACTTTTTGTATAAACCCTCGCATCTGCTTTCACTTTTCCTGTCCCGAAATTTTCCTATCCCTTTTTCCTGTACGTGGAAAGCCATTAAATTCTCTTCATGCAATATAACAAATGTCAACCATTACTATGCTTAAACATAAATCTCCATATTATTGTTCGCCCTTGACTTATAGATGTAAGGAATTAATATCGTTTTTTTTTAAAGTAGTGTAATGTTCGTCATTCCCATCTTCTCCTTTTTAAGAGAGCGTACAATATTAGTTTGATATATGTAGGTGCCTTTTTTCCATTTTCCACGCTTAGTTTTCCTTTTTTTGCTTTAGTGATGTTTCGTACTAATAGGACACTCCGTTCCATTCCAGTCCGACGTCCGACGATCGTCGCCATCAAGGCACCACCAACAAGAGTGAGATGTGGAAATAAAATCAACCCTCAGAAAACAAAATGTCGTGCCTGCTGTATTCCACGGACGGTACGCTTTTGTGTGTGTGTGTGTTAGCACGTTACTCCGTTACACGTTACACGATTAAAAGTAACCACCTGGACGATTCGGTCCGATCGGACTGCCGGGCATGGTCGCTGGATGGTGGTGGGCCGTCGGGTGTGATCCACCCCCGGCCGTACTAGCACCGGTCGACGACTGTGATGTGGGTGGCATTGGGTTGGCATTGGGCATCGGGGACGGGGGGCTACCGCCGCTGTTGCCGGCACCACCGCCACCGATCGCGAGCTGTACGAGCTTCTTGTCGTCTTTGGCGTACTTCATGTTTCTGTGATAGATACTCTTGTGGTTCCGGAGGCTATTCAAGGAACTGTACACCCGCTTGCAGATATTGCAGACCGGCTCTTTAGTCGGGCGCATGTGAACGTTCTGTATGTGGCGTCTCAGGCGCGTCAGTGATGACAGATTTTTGTTACACGGATCGCACCGGAAATCTTCACCTAACACTGATGAGATGGGATATGATGATGATGGTGGTGGTGGTGGTGGTTGTGGTGGTGGTGGTGTGATAGTAGCATTTAGCAGTTCGACGGAATTGACAGCGTACGAGTTCGATTGTAGCGATTTTGTCGTCAGGCGCCCTGACGACGGAAGAGTCCATAAAGAGAGGTGCAACATAATTAGAGCTTCACGTAGTATCAACGAACGGGAAGGTGAAGATGTTTGTTGTTGTTTTTTTTTATATTCATATCCACGAATGCTTCGACAAACAAAAAGTTCCAAAACAAAACAAAAAGAAGAAAAAAAAAACCTGGAGGAACATCGACTCGACTGGTTGGGTGGGAGGGATTGCGGGGGGGGGGGGAAACGTTAGAAAAGAGGAACCTTGGGGAACTGGAGTGGGAAGGGTTTAAAAAGAAAATCATGAAGCGATAATTAACTCTTTTCCCTATGCGGATCCCATTGCCCCCACGGAGGTGGTCTATTAGCAGAACTGGTAGTAGTACCTTCACCGGGAGAACTGTTTATTGGGTGTCTAATATATTGCATTTCTACACGTTTCGCAGTGTGTGACGGCTTTCCAGAATATAAAAAATAACCCAACGACAAAAAAAAAACAAACGATGGAGAAGTCTAGGGTTCCTTACTCTTTTTCCCAGGAGTTAACTACCCCTAAAAGTGGACAAATCTGAGACAAGGTGGGAATTGTGTACATTGGGAACTTTGGGGGTCTCTGGACGACTCAGGATTTTGATATGATGATGGTGATGAAGAATGTTGGTTTAGGGGAGACATACAGACAGCAAGTTCGTGAAAAACCATTCATTTCTTCCCTTGAAGATTACTTTCACAGGAATATTTTTATGGTGAACACTTTAATTTTAGATTAATGTCCCAAGTAGTAACAAAGTTATCGCGAACAGAAAAATACAGCGAGTTCCTCTTTTGCACAACTGTTCTCAGAAATTCTGAAAATCATGTCAAATGCTGCAACTTAACAACTTTTTTTTTTAATTTTAATTTAGTACAAAATAGTTTCTTGAACATTTTTGAAATGAAGTAGGAAGATCCATGAAAAGTAATGTTTTGTAAATTTAGCACAATAAATATTTCACGTACTCTGAAATATTTGAGTAAAAAATTTCGAACTTCTGAGAGTATATCTCCCCCCTGGAAGATATGCCAATTATGTTACACTATACGAATTCCTTGCACCATCCAAAACAAATATAGTACACGTGACAGGAACCGAGAGTGCCAAAAATGAAAACATACTAATAAAACGATCAAATACTAGTACTAAACGAGCCTCAGTTATTTGTGTAACCGAAAAATGGTAACGATGTTATTAAAACGCCATCCCCCTATAATCTGCCACGGCAGCAACACCCGGAGGGGGCACACACATTTTTATCCCTTAGGGGATAAAATTATTCATCCGACTATGTTACAGTAATAACGGAAAACATGTGCCTATCAATAATAATAAATATTAATGGAACAGTTGTTTTTTTCGTCAGCATCAAATAATACCCTGACAAAACATTGCCTAGCGAGGTTAATTTAGTTGCCGTTCCGTAACGGTATGCAAACCATTATGGCACAAAAACATTATAGCACACTACACTAACAGCAAACCAGATCAAAACAGGTGCCGTTCGTACAAATTCGGCCCAACAAACAGTAACGGGGGCATCGATAGGGATGGAAAGTTGAATGGGAATGTTAGGCGGAATGTTGTTGTTACATTGTCCAAAGAGGGGGGCTTTTTTTGTTTGCAACTTATTGTAATCCCCAACCATAGCTTCGGGGGTGTTTCTTTTTTGTTTTGGTGTTTTGTTTCGTTGTATTTCGATTGGGTTCGATTAAGGGTTCCGATCATTGCAGGTGTGTACGCGCTCCACCGTTTGTTTACGCTTCTCCAATTATACAAGCGACTTCATCCAAAGCTTCTTAAGTATAACAGTATCGTGTAAGAACTACGTACTAATATTTACAGTAAGTGTGTGTTTGTACAATGAGCTTTTTTTTGTTCGATTCTTCATTCTTTCAGTGTTTTTTTATCACATTTTTGTATATTCCACTTTTTCAACCAGTTCAGCATTCATATAACTTCAAATGGCATTTTTCTTATTTTTAGTATAAAAGTCTCCAAATTTCTTTTAATTTATTCATATTGCTCGACATGCTGACTGGCTGTTTAGCGGAACATTTGCCCAGTGGAACAATTTTGCTATTGCTTTTGTTGTGCCATTGTACATACACCGTGTTTCGATACGACCCGTTTGACGCATCATTTGTTTTTAATAATACCTTATACATAGCATTTTCCAATGTCTCCACCCATATCTTTGTACAGTTCAATTAATATAATTGTTTCCCATTTTTGGGGAATAATTTGGTACCCTTATTTTTACTTAGTTTTAAGGGGAGAGGGTTTTTTGAATTTTTGTTTGGTTTTAATATCCGATAATTATCACCCCAAACACGTACTAAGCTGTTTGGCTGCTTAAGATTATAGTAAGGTTGTTGTGGTTGTTTTTTGATTTGTTTTATAGCATCCTGATTTGTTACTATGGTTAATTTCCGTGTCCGAGGAACAGCCATAACTTAAACGTAACTAAATAAAATAATAATTACAGTAAATATTACCATTATATATGCATGAGATGCATATAATCCAAACCTCTAGATATTTTGTACAGTTTGTCTGCTGATTTTGCTCGTGTTACTTTTTACCTCTATTTCTGTTGGTTTGTTTTGTTTGTTTGGTTTGTGTTTGTTTGGTCCGTTTTGTTACATGTTCGTTGGTTTCGAGTAGCTCAATCCAATTCGTAATTTTTCTTTTGGTTGTTTGTTTTCTGATTTTGTTTTTTTTTACAAAAAAAAACCATATCGATTTAGATTTTGTTTTCTTTGGTTGTTTCTGTTTTTTTTTACAATTTGCGGGCACCAACAGTTGATAAAAGTGATGAAAAACAAAAGTACTTATTCCGACTGACTGACTGGCAGTTTGGTAAAAAAGTTGTAGTAAAAGTAATAGTAACAGTGGCAGCCGTATTGGTAATAGTGGCAAAAGATGTAGCAATAGTAATAATAGAGGTAGTAGTAATAGTAGTAGTAGCAGTTAAAGGTTTAGTGGTTTAGTATCGTAGTGGTTTATCGGTGAGAATAGGTAGTAGTGTAGTAGGGAGCAGTAACAGTAAAATAGTAAGATAGAACCGTAAACAGAACGTCACAAAGTGTTTCGTGTGTCGTTAAACAGGGTGTTGTATATTTTTCAAAGTAGATATGAAACATGAAATTTCCAATGTCCAAACAAAACACGTTCACTTTTATAAAAATTAAAAACAATGCAGCATTGTAGTTGTTTGTTTGTTTGTTTGTTTGTTTTTTTGGTGTTTGATTATTATTAAATGAATGGAATGAATATTAAACATTTAGAGGCTTTGCATAGTTTGATTTTTTTTTGACAACTTAAAACACACAACAACGACGTATAAACACGATCAAACACGTAATATTATACCAAACAACAGTTATACATTCTTACACTAGTCGAGAAAGAAAAAAAAAACACAAAAAAACGTAAAGAAAATTCCGAACAGCACACAACTTATGAAGAAAAGCAAACATGAGTACAATCGAAAACAAAATGGTTCATTAATTTGGACGAAAAACAAAACAGAAAAAGGAACTGGCACATTTGCTGCCGCTTATATGCTAGCGAAACATACATTTTAAAAGGTAATTCGTTAGTTTGCACTTCACGTTATGTATAGTTTGTGTTTTTTTTTTGTATTATTTTACCAATTAAGCGCTTTTTGTACGTTAGTCGCTCTAACTCTTTTAAATTTTGTGTGTGTGGAGGGTTTTTCTCGCGATGTAATTTGTTACATTTTTACATCACCACAAGAAAAAAAAAACAATTTCTAATTAATGATGGAATACCATGAAAATGTGCAAAACATTTTCAATACTTTGTTTTGTCATTTTTATTTACTAATGTAATAGTTTTAAATTTTTTGCTCATATGATTGTGCCAAGGCACACGAAAGAAAAATAGAAGAATCTTGAATTTTAAAACGAAAAGAATAAAATATACTATTTCCATTAAAACCTTTTGTTGAAAATATGTTTTTGTTTGGTTTTGTTTGGTCAGGCAAAAATTTTGACAACTTTCTTTTTTAGTTTTTGTTTGTTTGTTTGTTTGTTTGTTTGTTTGGGGAGTTCAAAGTTGTGTAAGTTTAGCGGTATAGTAGATAACGTTAAAAGCATTTACTGGTTAGTAGTAAGAAAAAATAGTAGGAAGAAAATATGGAATTGGAAAACTAATTTCGTTTGTCAGGATGTGTTTCAGATCATGAACAGATCACACCATTTTTTTTTTGGGGCGAAGAAAATTTACGGCGATTTTGTAACAGACTTTTTGACCAAAAACGAAAAACAATTAAACAAATAGTGAGTAAACGAAAAAAGAAATACAAATTGTTGTAACATTTAATGAAATGTGTTTTCGATTCTTCATTTACTTCTTTTTTATTTGCTGCAGTAGTTGTTGGTGTCGAGTTACGAACAATCTGAAACATTGCTCGATAATGAATTTGGTATTTGTTTTTGTTGTTACAAAAAAAAATCACACGAAAAAAAGGTCCATATTTTCCCGCATGTTTGCACATCATTAAGCAAAAGTTACCAAGAGGATATATGTTCAGAGTTAGTAATTGGTTTTTGTTGGTTTTGTTTTAATTTCATTTGTTTGTTTTTGGTTTTAATTTGGTTTCAATTGGAAAATGGAAAATATATAACGTTTTGTAAAAAAATAAATAAAATAAAACAGGTATACAATAAGAAAGTTTATGAAAGATAGTAGTCGATGTATGTATAAATTTTGTTGGCTCGTTGAGAAATTCAGAATTCAGAACAAAGTATCGTGTAAAAAAAAAAACGAAATAAATGCCAAAACTAACTTACCCTGTGGCGAACCGGCCAACTCCACCGCTTGCAGTGCCTGTGTGCTAAATCCTGTTACGAAAACACGTAAACGGACGCATATTAGTACAGAGCGGGTACAGTGTACTAAATGGGAAGTGAATTGCAGGGTTTTCCGGCATAAGTGGTCGGTTTTGAGCCATTTCTTGACTTTTTTTAAAGTTGATGTGGAATATGTCGAAATAACTGTGAAATATATCCATCCTTTTCTCTATATGGATGGATTTTCGAACAAGATCCAGTAATTGGTAATTTCTATCAATTTCTCCTAACTAAATACATTCCAGTTCAACATGGAAAGAGCTAAGAAATGGACAAACCCCACAATTACGATTCGACTCACCTGCCAACGCCGAAGGGTCTGCTGCTAGTGCTGCCATGGAAAAGTTAAACGAGGGTGGCGTCGGGAAGAGCTTGTTTTCGCTTGCGTTCATGAGAAACTGGGCCCCACTGTGGTGATGGATATTACTATCAAGCTCATGATCGTTTGGTGATCTGGTGGGCAAAAAGGGTTACCGAAAAGGAAACGCCACATTAACATGACTTTTCTGGGTCCAGTCCCGTGAGGTGGTACTTACCGCAGGGAACCTTTCACATCCAGTCCACCCTTGACGAGGTCGCCATGATCGTCCGTCACCGAGTCGGAGCTGTTCTCGTGATCGCCGCCCGTGCCGCACAGCAGATCGAGCGGTTCCGACTTCACGTCCTCGGCCGAACGTTCCGATGGGGAGGACGCTAGGCTTTCCTTTTCCGCCGAACATAGGCTGCCAGCGTTACTGCCGTTGGAGGTGCCGAGCGACGTTGGCATGCTGCCGGAGCCGCACAGTCCACCGCCGACCGGTCCACCGCCACCACTACTGTTCTCCTTGCTGTGCAACAGGTTGTTGTTCAAGTTGTTGTTGTTGTTGATGTTATTATTATTGTTATTAATACTACTCTTTATTAAGTTACTCGAGCTGTTGATGGAGAAACTGTTGTTGTTGCCTGTCAGAATGCATCACACCGAAGAAAAAGAGATACATCACTGTATATTAGTACGGGTAATCAAGGAAATAGAAACAAGAGTTTTTTGGGGATTTTCCCTTCACTCTCTCTCTCTCTCTCCTCTCCCAACCCCTGCATTCTACTGACCACTGTTTGCATGACCGGATAAGCCGTCCTGTTGCCGCAATTGATCCTTTCCCTGGGGCGATGGCAAATTGATGTGCTGCTTGGAGGCGCTCGAGGAAAAGTCGGTGGCCGTCGTCTGGGGCGTACTGCAGATCACATCCAGATCGCGCGCATTCGTCGGCCCATTGCTGTCCACCGACATCCGGTGCCGCTTCAGTGCCATCTCGTCCGAATGGGCCGAGTTGTTCCGTTCCCGTCGTAGGGCGGCCGCTGCAGCTGCCCGCTTGAGCAGCTGATTAACTATCGGTGCACCGTTACTGTTGCCGCCTCCACCGCCACCTCCACCTCCACCCCCACCACCGCTGCCACTGTGCGGGGAGGAGCTGTTGTGCAGGTTGGCAAGATGTGGCGGTGGAGATGCACCTTGCGACACGTACAGCGAGTCGTCCAGCATCTTCTCCGGGTAGATCGGATGATGCACGACACCCGATGGCAGGTTGGCTCCGAGCGATGTATGCATCTGTGCGGGAAGTACGTTGTTAACCAGTCAATAAAAGTCACCAGTAGGGTGGAGGGAGTCCTGCCGGACACTTACGCCATGTGTTTCCTCAGCTTGTTGCTGTGTCAAACCGGATACTCTCAAAATTTCCGCCGTCTTCAGGAAGGAGCTCAGTGATCGCTGATGCACGTTCACCTCACCGTGGTAGATGAACTCGACCAGCGCGTGCAGATCGGTGAACGCCACATCCTGCAGCACTATCACGGGATGTTTGCACGGTGTGCTCTGTGAAGGTGTGTAAAAGGCAATATGGTGATGAGCAACGATCCAGCAGCAGCCGGCAGGTGTTACGTTACCTTGAGCAGCTCGCGGAAATATGTACTGCATGCGGATAGCACGACCCGGTGCGCTTTAAGACTGCGGCCATCACAGGCGAGCGTCACATCGACAAAGTCCTCATCATCGCGCAGGTTCTCGAAGGCCGACGTGATACTGCTCTGGTAGTTGTTCCATCGCAGACAGAAGTGCTGCGTGTCCACCATGGTTGTTGTCGTCGTCCGGTGTTTGTGCACGGTAGTCTATTTTATTGTATTCTGTTTGATTGTGTTGTGATTTGTACGGTTGCTGCTACCACGGGACGCCTTATTCACTAATGTGCTTGCTTAATGCTTACGAGCTGATATGAGTAATCTGAAATTTAGAACGAAAAAAAGAACGCACATGTAATTAAATAAGATTCAAGAGCTTTCTAAATATAATATGTTTAAATGTTATTTACAGAAACTAGAAATAAGAGATACACTTTTGAAAAATTTGTCCTAAAATTAACACAGCAAGAAACAAACTTAAATAATCTCAGGAAATAATTGGAGTTCATGATACAGCTGAATACATTTAAAAACAAACTTTCATCAAGGAACGCACAGGATTTTCATTAAATGTAAAAACAATAACCACACCAAAACAAGATAAAAAATTGCACTAAATCCGACAAACACACTCGTACACGGGTTTGACTAGATTCATAAAAATAAAACTCACAGATCACCTCAGTTCTAGCGGTGAGTGTATTCTAACAAATGATACTGCAGTTTTTTGCGCCTCATTGTTGGGCCTGATTGAATCATTAAGTGCACCGTTAAATCCTGCATCATAAATCAACCGACAAATGCAACCGTTTGAAAACACTCACATAATAAACGACACAACACGGTGAGGAAACGATTTGAAAGCATTCACGGCACAGTATTTCATTTCTTGTCCGCGTTTACGAACTCGCGCGGATAAATCTTCACCACTGCACTCTGCGTGCCGTGCAGCTAGCGATGCAAAGCAGCTAGGGATAGATAATCCCAGGTGCATCGATGACCGGGCGTACAATTTATGATGTGTGCTAGAGTGTCGCTTTTCGGGCATGAATATTGTATTTTAGCGCATAAATCCTGATCGTTCGGAGTGTTTTGTTTTTGGTTTTTTTAATGCACTGCCGATTGTTTCAATCGATACCGAGCCGAATGTTGGAAAAATCGTTAAATAGAGACGAAAATGAAGCCGGCAAATTATCTTACTGACGCTTAGCTTCACTAGACTACCGCCTAACATACTGCGCACTAGTCACTGGTTCAGTGTAAAATGGGTTCATGACTTAGTCCGAAATAGACTTTTCGGTTTCCGACCGACCGGCCAATCGGTCGAACATTGTTAAACTGTCGCAATGCGTATGTATGTGTCCATGTGGAAAGAACCCGATAGCTAGTTGTGTCCAAACGACCCGAACTAACAGCGAAATGATTATCGAACGAAACATAATCATCAGCAAATGCAACAGTGACGCCAAGTGCCGAAGGGTTTAGGAACCGTAGCCCCAAATGTGATGACGCATCGTTAAACCCAACTGCTGGACCTAGAAGCGGGCACTAAAATTCTTGATGGACCCGAAAAAAAATATACGGCAAAACAAAAACTTGTCAACCAAAAAAGAAAAAAGTACCTCCGAAGGAAATGTGACCGATCAGCATATTTAAAAGTTGGAAATCTAATGTACAAAAAGGGGGTATATGGCTGCGGAACAATTAGCCACACACACGCACGCGATAGCAATCAACAGCGGGTTGGGGTATTAAGCTAAACGATCGGCGTATTTGGAGAAGTTGTTGGCGAGTCTATCAGATCCATCAAATAGCTAACGTAAACATGTTTCGTTGGAGCAACGATGTGGGCACAATGTAGTACGCCTATGAAGAACACCAGTGCATTGTATTTGAATAGGAAATAGCTCAAATACAAAGTTAAGTAAGGTTCAGTTCCATGTTTTCTAGTACACATAAAATTACCCACAACCATCAATGTTTCTGTTGAATGACTTACATGAATGAACTTCAATTTACATCAAATACTTCAACTAATTTAAAACGTTTTGCCTGAGCACTTCTAGAAATTAAAATTACTTCCTATCAGTGTGAATTATGGCAATGTTTATGGATTTTGGGGTGCCGTATCAAACGTCAGAAGTTAAATGTTTTCAGGAATGATCATCCTCATTTATATGCCTATTTTGTGATGTTAGCACTTCTGACTGTTAAACCTTCCATTTCTGGCTTATACACCCAAATCAGAATAGTCGGTCTACGAGCAATGGATGTTAAGAAAATATTGATAAAGAAAATGATCAAATCTTTAAAGTAGTGATATCGATTGAGGGTGAAAAAGAGAATCAAAATCATTGCTTAGTATCAATCGGACTTCCAATAAGCAGGCGATGAAAGCAAAAATCTTTGGAAATCTACAAGAACACGGAAGCGTCGAGGAACTGCAGAAAAAGGTGGAGAGACATTGTAGGTTTAGCAGTAAGAAAGCCTTTTAAGTATATGAAAGAAGTAGGATTTTTTTATTCTAGAGGAACAGTCTACCTTCATTGCTTAGGTAGCAGGGATTAATATTTAACAAAAAAGCAATGTATAAAGGAGCACATGATTCTCTTAGAAAACATACAGAGAGTGTTTGTGCCTTGAAAGGTGCCCAAGGAGATAAAATGTTTTAAACATGGAAGTTGGTACAATACTAACAAAATAGAAAAAGAATAGAAAGGATAATCGCTCTTGTAAATCAGGAAACAGCCCAAATGGGATATGATACCAGTCCTATCGTATGAATAATTGGTTCCGCTAGTATGTGTACTATTGACCCAGAATTCTTATAGAATAAATCCAGAAGTTCTTTATTTACTGGCGATCCAAAACTAGCTAGTCGTTAAATATTAAAGATTAAAATCAAAACACAAATAAAAGTATGAGGCTTACATATTCGTGTAATTTAACATCTTTTGCTAATGATTAAATTATTTAGATCTTCAAGCCTTTCATGCTATTTCAAAATATAAAAAAGCAAAAAACCGATGTATATCATACAATGCATATTTGATGCTAAATATTGAACTCAATATTGATTCAAATTTTCGTATAAAATATTGTAAAAATTTTGTTTAAAAAACTACACATAATTTACTGAACATTATCCATGCAAAAATACCTCTCACAACCCATAAATAACAAAATGATTTTGTTTTAAAAAGATCATGTTACATTGGTTCCCTATTAAACATCGTCTAACGTGTTTGTTTTAAACACTAATGTAAAAGCAAAAAACATCTCCAACGCCAGAGTGAACCAATGAACCGATTAACATCATCATACGTGACTGTCGTGGGACGCATAAGTACTCGGTTAGTTCTCGCGTGTTCCATAACACGATCTCCCCATACGAATCGGTTGCACTCCATGCAGACGAACAAACGGAACGAAAGCGGGGGCACAGAACTATGCTAGCGTCAGAAGACACATGCACAGCAACCGTACTGTGGCCACAAGTGGTCCATACCGAGCTACACACGTAAATGGACTACCACTCTTGGCTAGATTCACTCTCACTTTCTATATATATAACGGCACCGAAGGGAAAGCCCGGGTGAGCGGACGAGGGTGGTGAAGTTCGTTGTCGTCATCGTCATCGCCGTCGTCGTCGTCATGTTGCCGTCTAGCAGCCAGACAAACACCTAGCACTTGCTAGCCAAGTCGGTTGCGATGGTGGTGGGTTGAACGATAAAGCAAAAGAGGTAGAAAATATCGCTCAGAATGCCACCGGAGCGCGATTACGGCGACGACGACGGCGATGCAAAAGGCAATCGACCGTTTGGTCCGACGCCGTGTTTTCACTAGGTTAAGGTGAAGGTCAGGCACATCCATTCGGTACCACATAACGTCCGACCGACCGAAAGAACCGTACACCGGGCGGGTACAACATCCAACCCGGGGTATGCTTCAACTGTTCTGCATCCTTGCTTTGCTATGCTATTTTTGCTTGCACACGGCAGGTCTCGTTTGCTGCGGCTCTTATCGGTGCTCCATAGCATAGCTCCTGATGGGGGGGTTTCGTGTTTGTGTGTTTACAAAAACTGTTGAGCATGGGAATGCACCGATCATTTGCTCTCGAAGGTTGCTCTCACAAAGCACACCACAAGATAATTTTGAATAAATAATTTTTTAATAAATATTCTAAAAGAGCATCGCATATAGTGCGACATTTTACAATCATATTTTAATGCAGTTGTGCTTGTGTTATTGTTTCCTTGAAAAAGGAAAAGTTCAATATGTTTTATAACTCCTAAAATTAGGATACAGAGAAACGTGAATCATAGCAAGAATGATATTTAAGTTCTTATCTAAACAGTTTGTATTAAATTAAATATTTTATCTTTATTTTTTTATTGTTTCGGTGTTGAAACCTTACCAAGGTCAACGGATAAAGCCTCAACGACATTTCAGAAACATAGAAAATAAGACAAAGGATTGAAAAATAAAGGGAAATAGTTTACACTGCAAAATAGTGTTGGTGAAAAAAATCTACAACAAGTTGAAACTTATAAATACGAAAATAGAAGAGAAAAAAAACTCGATAATCTGCACCAAAAAATATATATCATCAGGTATTTCGGTCCAATACATAGAGATAAGTAGAGTTTCGCAAATTATGGAAACAATTTGACAGCTCGCACATACTCCGAACATACACTTTGGGGAAAAGCTATTCAAGTGAGTAGGTAAAAAAAAAATATTGATATGTACTTTTTTTTAAATTGTACATCATTTACATTTACTAGAGTTTCTACATATGTGATTAATATTTTTATTATTAATAGAACTTATTTAGAACCAAAAATTACAGACAACTAATAAGATAATTAACAAGATTCTACACATTAACAATTTATTTGAAAAATTCTTAAAGGAATAATTCGAGTAATTTGAATTTGCATTATTTTGCATCTGTAACTTCCGTAAAATCACTCACATGGGCATAGTTTTGTTTATAGTACTAGTAACTATGTCCTACCTAACATTACACCGTTCAAAAAAAGAAGAAAGAACCCATTCATACACATCGCATTTCCATTTCAATGTCAAGCGGAGAAAGTGTAAAAAGAAAAGAATCACAAATTCCTCTGTCAGCCACAAATCAACAGCAGAGGCAGTAGCAGCAGCAGCGAAACTAGTTGCGCTTTCCACCACTTTGGGTGAAGAATTGCAACAGCCGCCTCCATCAGGAACACACACGTGGTCTGTACATATGTGCGTACGTATGTGTATTTGCCAGGAACTAGCCACACGTGCACGGTGAAGCAAACGGTTCTAGATGCATTCATCTGTGAGTGCTACGCTATGTAGTGGGTCTCGGTGTGGTTTTTTGTGTGTGTTCGCTTACGTAGTTCTCTTTTGATACTACCAACCACGTGGCGGACACGTTTCGCCAAACCGGCAGCTGCTGGGCAAAGCAGAAATATCGCAATCGCATTTTGCATTTTCCCATCAAAGTGGACGCTACAGCAACAAAAAAGCGACACTTCCAGGATGTGCGCTTTTCCCCCCAGAAGCAGCGCTACCGGTGGAAGGTACATCACCACGTGGCCAGTCCGTCGTCGTGCAAAAAGGAGTAAAATTCTTATTTCCTTCCATTTTGCTTCATATGCTTTCAGCGACCACGTGCGTCCGGGTGCGGGTGGTTGCAGGCTTGCAATGAAAACAAAAAATGGCAAAAGAAACGAAACGAAAGCAACCAACACAGCCACACGCACGTATGTTGGGGGGGACGGGTAGAAATGGTGGTGGGTGGTGGGTGCTTCTGGTGGACACCGTCACACACACCCGCACTATGCTGGAAAAAGGGAATGCTCTCACCCGAACGACGATGTTCGGTTTGGCGAGCGCTCTGTCGACTGGTCCGAAAATCGCATCCGATCATTCTCACACATTCTCTTGCTCTCGTGTTTTTCCTTTTTGCACTTTATCACATACCGCTCCGCAGCATCTGGTATGGTGGGATCACTATCGTTGCTCCAAAGTGTTTTTTCATCGCCCGTTGCTCTAGGAATCTAGCCCCAACCCCTGTTGCTCTTTCATCCCTTGCCAGTTCTTCCCATTCCACATCATCTTTTGCTTCTGCTCATACGTGTGATAGTCGAACGACGGTTTAGTGGAACGCTTCTGCTATCGTTATTCGCCCTGGTCATACATGTGTGAATGGTTTGCCTTCAACACCGACACTCTATCGTTTGCTAGACAAACTTTATCCTCTTCTCCTTCGGCTCATCCCGCATGCAACTTTCATCTTTCACCGGAACGCTTCTGTGTGTGAGTGTGTGTGTTTGGAGTAAAAACGCACAACAAAACAACATAAAAGACGAGTCATATCTCACACGCTACCATCAGGTTTGCTGCTGTCGGACTGACGGAAACTGGACGGTTTGACGCTGTATGCAACATGTAGCAAAGAAACACACTCCGTCCATACCGTGCAATTCGGGTTTCGCATATCCTTGGCCCGACCGGTTGCTCAGCTGGCTGACGGCAGTCACACCGCAAGGTCAATTGACAAATGTTATCACACGTGAGCGACCAGGCGCACGCATCGCTCTCGGTAGTAAGGGTGAAAATGTTTGAACATTAACGATTGATGTTTAGACAGCTGGTATAATTTCGGGGAAACTTGATAAATTATTTAACTATATTAAACAAGATTTATTGAAGTTTGATTATTAAAAAAAATGTTTGGAAAATACTTCTTCCCTCAAAAATTAGTTCGAATTTTTATCGACTAGGAAAATTAGCTTTATTTACTTGAAAATAACTTTTACACCTCGGTTAGCTCTAAATCAATTTAAAAGAAAATTAAATGTCATTATTAACACTTTCATTAACTTTAACCGAGCCGCTCTAATGTACCTTAGATTAATAACCAATTTATTGATAACTAAAACTTTTGTTTTACTGTTTGTATGGCGGCGGATGGAATTTTGGTCCCGGCCCTTCATGTGAAAGACCGGAGAGCCGGTACCACTATCCCTCCAGGTCACTCCAAACTAAAACTTAAAGGAGAGTTTTCACTTGCACAAGATACAAGATAGCAAGAGCAAATACGGCATATTATGTACTTCCGATCCAGTTTAATCTTGCATTTTACTTAAAATATTGTATGTTATTCCTAGCAGTTTTATGTTATTTATTGCACGAATTAAACTAAGTAAATTAAAGTTATGGAAAGCCTGAGATTGTAGATTTAGACATTTTTAACGGACGAGCGAATGGGTTGACGAAAAAAAATGCTCCAGTTTGGTAAATTAGAAGATCGATTTCCTAGTTTTTCTTTGCTCATAGATCTAACAGTATCAAATTGTAAGCATGTGCATAATATTTCCTTTTTAATTACACAGTATTTCAATTATTTCCACAATTTTTCTAACCATCTTTCAGCTAAATTTAGAAAGAAACTCCTCAACCATATCATTAATCGCCTTTGTTGCGTTAAAGATTTTGTTAATCAAAAAGAACATCCAGGTATTATTGCTTATATAAAACTGCAACCTCAACTTATTCTAGGGCAAAATTTAAAAATGCCTGATGCAACGTACAACATTAAAGCTGCTGTGACAGGCGTTGAAACAGTTGGAAGGTATTTCCACAGCGAAAACGTAGCACTATTCGTGCCTATTCTACCGGTTGCTCCAATTCTGTGCAAACAGCAACAGATGCTCTACAGGTAGCAAATAGAGCAAGGTCGCGTTCAAGGTTGTGGATGGTGGAGCAAAGCTACCCCGTACCGAATTGTCAATTGGTGCCACAACTTTTATCAACATGGTTTCCCGAAATCTCACGCTCTTTCCAGCTAACTAAATTGTCCTTATTGTCACAATTCCTGGAAGCGGTAAAGTTATATGAAATATAACGCCGCCATGCAGCACATCAAAAGTCTTCCAAGCTCATTCTAACATTAGTTGATTCCTCGAAATGGTAAAACAAAATTTTTCTGAATATGCCTACATGTGGCGTAAGAGATCACAATGTGTCACCACTGTGACGTGTAACGGGCGGTGCATACAGTAAAAGTATAAGCAACGAACCTTTTTTTTAATATAGGAAAAAGGCACAAACTTGTAAACTTGCGAAATAGAACCCTCCCCGTTCAATGACCGGAAAGCAACACATACAGTGCAGCGAGACATCGATAAGATAACGCATTCTTCATCACGGTTACTGCCCGTACTATTCTTCCATCCTACTTTCGGCTGGCCACTATCAGTTTTGCAGTTTAGCGTTATCGATACGAGCGGCGGTGACGCACTTTGGAGGGGGGGGAGTTGGAATTTTTGGCAAATGAAAGATTGCAAAAAAAAAATGGTTGAAATCGAATCGAACAATTTACTACAATAAATGTTATAAAATGTTGCAAATTACCAAAACGAAACGCCGTACGGATTGCTACTGATGCAACACTGGGTGCGCTCGTTGTTTCATGTAGTGCGGCTGTTCAGTTCGTTCGTGAGTATGTGTGTGCTTTGGGGACGTATGTTTCCATTGAACGATACCAATCATCCCTACAAATTAGGGGCCGTGCGTGTGATTGTAGATTAGTTTTAAGATTTCGTCATTACCCAATCCTCCCGTGGGTAGTGGTGGGGGGAGACCAATATCACACCAGCATCTGACCCACACACGCTACCGGCTAAAATCACACATACACACACAGGCACACACACACACTGTTGCAGGTTTTGTTTTATCCTTTGCCACCTTCCTCGCCGTGGTCGTTGTGGCGGTGCATTAACAATTTATCAGCGGCCAGCCGCCGTTGTTGCTTCGCGCCGTCCACACAAAGCATACTTTTACGTTGCCGGTCACACTACATCCACACGACACCGCAACATTATCGCACCCGAAGACAGCACCGACCGACGATGCACTTATAAAACCCCCCACCCGAAAACACACGCGCACACCCACAATGATTTATTGCAGCTCCCTTTTTTGTTGTGATGGGTTTTGGAAATTTGGAACTAGCTGATAATCAACCACAGCAACAGCATTACAGCGCGGTTGGGTTGGACACACAATTTCGCACACACCGAAGGGAAGATATTGCACGGTTTATCACTTGATTTTACTTCCTTTTCTTTTTTTTTTCAAAACAACACAGCTTACACTTTGCTATTTCACGTACCCGTCGGTGCACTAGATCTTAAGGAGCATGTTGAGCAAAAAAATACATCACCTACGGAATGGTACGAATTGGATTTAAATAACCCGCTTATACTAGTGCTAAAGATGCATTATAAAACCAATAGAGCTATTCTTTCCCACCATCAAACACATAAAAAAAAAACGAAACACAAACACTCAGCGGAATCAGATTTTGTTTTATCACAAAACGTTGGTACACGGTTGTCTTAATTGAAGGTTACACATTGCAAACGTGATCTCGCGTGGTACGACTGTGCAAATTAAGTTTACGATAAGATAACACCACACAAACTGTTGCCAAATTGGCTCCCGAAGTAATAAAAGAGGACGAAAAATTGTTTCCAACATTGGTTATCCCACTTTTGGGTGTTGTTCCCGAAATTTTGTGTAGTTTTCGAGTAATTTGCATCAACATTTATTCACTATTTGTACAGGTGGTATGCGGGTATCGTTTGGAAGGTCGTTTATTTTGGGAATAAGAGTTGCAACACCACTAAATGCACCAGCTCATAACGAAAGGGATGTTTATCGCGTTTATCCCACCCAAATCGACTCATCGACCGGGACGAACCGTTTTCACTTTCGTTGCAAGCCACCGTTACCTCCGCCAGAGCGCAGCACGACAACGAACAGCAGCAGCAGCAGGCCCAGTTACGTGCGCAACCGTCACTAAAAGCGCGTGTTCGCGAAACACGGCCGGCCGAAAAGTGGTTCTAGCCGCAGATAATAATGGCCCGGGTCTGTGTGTTTTCTTTTCTTTACTATTTTGGCGCTCCGCTGCTCCGCACCGCACCGGCGATGTGTGTTATCAACGTGGGCTTGGTTTGTATTTCGGCTTGCAGCCATCTACCTCCCCTTTCCCCTATCACCCAATGCCTGCACTACCCCCCCCCCCTCCCCCGCGTACATCCACCCCGTTTCGAACCTTACTCATCCACTATCATTCGCCGCCCTCTGCTTAGTATCACGCATCTGTGTAACCTACTCACACGTTTCTCTTCCACCCCGACCATCCCCCGCATGACCCCTTCCCTACCACCCGCCAGTAATAAATATAGTCCATGTCCAACCGAGAGGGAAAGAACGGGAAAAAAATTCGCTTTCGCTGTCACACCGCTCTACGCGTCACACGTTCGCACAAGGTTGAATTGGCAAAAAAAGGGGTGATTAACAAAAACACTGACACCAACACACACCGAAAGCGGGAGGGGGAGGGGGGGACCGTGTACCCGTAACGCAACTACACCGATCATCATCGACAGGCGAGAACTAGCGCTAGTCTGTAAAGCTGGCTAGCTATAATAATCATCCACCATGCCGATCGGGAGCGGGAACACACTTTTTCCCGAAATTGTGTGCGTTTTCGCGTGAAACAAACTGACACTAACATTAGTCGGATAGTAATGGCATGATGTTTTTTTTTAAATTTAATTTCCTTCTAACGAAATTCCACATCGGAAAATGGTACTTTCCCACTATAATATCAAAATATAAAATGTTCCACTCTGTAACAATTTACTACAACTATCACAATCAAATAATTATCCTTTTATATTATCAGACACATATGAGAAGGTTTGTGTGTATTATAACTATTTGACATTTGGTAACCATAATAGCACACTTTTTGCAATTTATAGCACACTATCAACACATGCAACTCGCATCTTCCTCATAGGCCATCACCAACATTGCCGAAGATCACGTGGCACACAAACACACGTACGCGTGCCAAAATTGATTTCGGTTTGTATTATTTTCAATTCTGCTTTTTTTAATTTTCCTTTTTCGTGTTTTGCAATACGCTGTTTCAATCAAACTTGTGCCGAAACAAGACGAAACATGAACAACAACATCTAAATTGCACCAACCGGGATTTTTTGTGTGCGTGGTTCTGTTGCTATTGCCCGAACGCTGATAAGCAGCTGGACTGTCCAAACGCAACGCAACGGGTACGGTTGTTATGCTTCTAAAAGTTTTGCTGGTTTGCAAATGTTTTTAAAATGGTGGTGAGTGAGCAGTTCAACAACAGCAGGCAATTAATAATTCCATGTAGGTTATCATCACTGCTCGCGTGAAGCACCAGGCGCACGCTTTAATGGAGTTGACAGGAGTCAGACGACAAAATTTTCAATAAATCTTTCCAAACATCTCATAAACCGATTTTTCCAAATGATGTAAATTTGGGGTGTTTTTAAAGGGAAGTGCATTAATTGTTTCGTAGGGAAACGTCCTTTTCCGATATAACATTAAACATGGCCTCAGACTGTTAGGAGTATTTTTAATATTTCTTATGAGAATAATTTCATTTTCCACATTTCCCGACACACATCACAGAAAAAAGCAATATCTTCCTTTTAATCTTCCTTCACAATATAGTTACACTTAAAAACATCACAGAAAACACACGCACGCACGCAAAACATGCCACCAAGATGAAAGAAGTAGTTGAACATCAATCACAACGTAATCCTTTCGTTTCATAATTTTTCCGCAAACACCACACAGGAAACGATCGTACACTTTTGCTGGCTCGCTGGGTGGGAAAACACCTGTCAGAGTAAACCACCCATCTTGTGAACGAGCGGCTCGTAGGTAAACCACTTGAAACATCACACCGTTCACGCTGCACGCTGCTATTCATTGCCTTTCAATTTTAACAACGAAAAACGGCACATCATCAGTGATCACAGGCAGCACATATTGCGAATACCAGCATCCACACCACAGCATCAACAACCGCGTGCACAAACGACGGTGATCGCACCGCAGTAACGCTTTGGAAGGAACTGCCGCCGATATGGTAATCGGGTGGCCGCTGCCCGAATTTTTAAACGCACAAAACTACTGCCGCAACGACGAACACCGGACCCGGACTTACTTTGCCACAACAGACAACCCTACAACTAAAACGCGCAAGAAGCACCCGGGGTCGGTCGGTGGTCCACTACACAGCAGCAGCACCGACAGCGATTGGGAGAAATAAAACGCGCAAATCCAACTTTCAAACGATTTTTCCCCGGACCGTTTCGTTCAATAGTCGGTCGGTCGGTCGGTCGTCACTCAGCAGCAAGGAAACAGAAAGAGCGAAGCAAACAAAAAAAAAAACCAACAGAAAACGAACAACAATCCCGGTTTTCCTTTTTACCGTCCTGGGATCGGGTCGGTCGGTTCGCGTCCGTTTCCCGTGTGCTATTAGTTTGGCGGTTTGAGATATTTTGCTGATTTGCTGCACTAATTTTCCTTTCTATTCCGTCCGAAACCACCCGGCGCACTGGCCGGGCGGTCGGGAAAAAACCGTTCCGCAACCGTGGCAGGCGTCCCTCCGCTTCCCCCCGTTCCCGCCCCGACGCGGCCGCAGCCGCAGGATGGGGTGAAGGAAAAAAGTGAAAATTCTATGTAATGATATGTTGTTTTTCCTTATATATATAACCATTATTATTACTTCGGGTCGTTTCGAGCCTCGGTTGTTGCGCCCATCTCCATTCCGGCATCCGAAAAGGGGGTACGCTTTTGTGCACGAGTGTCTTGATATGGAGGAGGAGAGGGATGCGTCCGGGGACGCGTGGTTGTTTAGGGAGGAAAAAAAGGCATTCCGGTCCACTCCCCTCCTTACACCCTGCTTCGTTCACCCGGTCACTCAGGGGCAAACACACTAAAACACACCATTATATACTCGCGGGAATAGGACGGAGTGTAAACGGGCCGGAGCGAGACGGTGCGACACTAAACTTTTCCCGTTCAGTTTTGCCCTTTGTTTCCCTCCTTCTAAATGCGTCTTGGCCGCGGTTATCGGGTGGGCGCGGGGGGTTAGCGCGCGCGTTAGAAAACGTCAGAAACAGCGCAAAAATCCGTACCATTTTCCTTCTACACAACAACGCACACACACACACGAAAAACACCCCGTTCATCGTATCTCTTTCCTTCGTTCCTTTTGCTAGCGCCCTCTCTCTTTCAATATCTCGTTCTTTCGTCTAACAGCATCATCACCAGCAGCATCCGACGAAGATGCAGCGGAGAGAATCGCGCGCGCGATAGGCCGAATAAAAAATCGTGAGAGCGTCCGCGAGAAGGCGGAAAAAATCGAGAGTGGAAAAAATGCGACACACGCACGGGAAAAGGGAAGGCGGAAGAAACGGAACGAACCCCGTTGTAAGGATACTCAGCATGCCGAGTGCCGCTCGTGTACAGGGCAAGGGGGCGCGAAGGGCGTGAGGAAAAGGAGTGACCGATTCCGCGAGTGCCCACGGTCGGTTCCATGTGTGAGTGTTTCTTGTAAGTTGCACGTACCAAACGTTGCGCGAGAAAGGTCGTGGAAAAATGTGGAAAATGCTGAGCGCCGAGTGCCGGAGATGACTTCGAGACGTCGGGACTATCTGCCCCAGTCTGCGGGTGAGGGAGGGGGGGGGGGCAGACACGTGGGGTGGAAAATGCCGGTTTGCAGGGAGCGGACAAAAAAACGAAGAGAATAAAAATGCGCGCACTCCGACGGACGGGGGGGTGGAAAAAATTCAACTTCTTTTACTTTCCGATTTTTCTCGCGCGGCCGCGTACAGTGCGGTACCGCTTTTCGTCGACAGGACGCTGTACGATAGTTTTGAAATGGCTTTTTTTCTCGGTGAATAAAAGTCTGTATTATTCTTTAGACTAATTATGTGTATAATGCACTGAATCAATACGTGAGTTAGTTCATTGGAATCGTTATAGAAAGTTTATTGTGATTAAACTAATTTACAGCGTGATAGTCACTCCTGAGTTAAGTAAATTAGAATGGGTGAGTTAGTTTGGGCTTAAACTTATTGTGATAATTTGCAACTCATTCACAATAATTTAAGGCGATCGAGCGTGAGTTACAACGTTATCTAGTGAATTCAATATTGTTGGTTGTCATGTCAAAAAAAACTAATTTGAATTCTCCAAAATAACTTTTAATTTCCATTACATTTACTAATTAAATTATATTTTGGTTCGATTACTTCATAGTCAATAAATAGTGCTTTTTTATTAAAATTAACTCAAAGTAACTAATTTAAAATTGTTGTATCAATTTGAAAAAAAATGTAATTTATCTACTTTTTCATATCGCTTCTCAATTCTATTAAAATTCAGTACAAATTTTTGTACCGAAGGTTGAACGCAAATGATAACAAAAATTGATACCCACTGTTCCATTCCAAACAGCCTTTCCTATCGGACGTGTTCAGGATGCTGCCACTTGCTGCTGCTGTTACTGGTGATACTGGCAGGTTCTACTACTGCTATTAGCCTACTTTCTCACTCTTAACACACTCTCACTGTTCGTGTGTTTTGGTATACTTAAGCATTAGAAGAGAACACAACAGAGAGGAACGATGAGGATGAGCGAGAACAGTCGATCCCGCATTCACGTGCACCTTACACATTTTACATCGGAAAAGCCTATTTTTCGCCGTTCCGCGAAACCGACCAAAACTTTACCCCCTTTGCTTCTTTTTTAAGCACACACCTAAACATCCTCTCTGCTCCCTCCTCCCCCCCCACTCGACATGTTTTGTCCCATTTCCTCCATTGTGTCCTTCAGCTCGCCAGCAATGTATATCCTTTTTCCTCTATCTGCCATTCCGGATTTGGTGCGGCTCACCTAAAGTTCTTCCCTATAAAACCGTTCGCTTCTTCTAACGGTCTCTCCTTAACGATCGCATATTGACGACGACGACAGCAAACGATGGCAAACTACGAACGTAGGACGACGCAACCGCCGAAAAACCATTATAGCCCATCACTAATACCATTCCAGCGTGTAACGTCTCCTTTGAGCTCTTATCAAGCGTTCCCACCCACCCGCGCCCAAAGGGGGTGGGGGGGAGGAGATCTCTTCAGTGCGCGGAAAAATAAAAATAAATACAAATATGAGCGACGGTTTAAAGAAAACGAATGAGCGAACGAACAAACGAACGAACGCAAAACAACGGAAAATGTCGCACAAATACAAATTTCGTCCAAAACATAAAACCCAAGCACCATGTCGCTCTCTAAGCCGGCTAAACAGGGACGAACGCATGAAGCCGGCCGTTCGGAAGCCCTGTCCTGCTTGCACCCATGGCGGGCCCTTTGAAAGTAGCAGCAGTGCTTAGGGATTTAGTGTTAGTAGCGGATATACTGTGCTGGTGATGCTGTTGATGCTGCGTTTTACTGCGAGGGAATGATTTGAAAAAAAAAAACTTGAAAAGGGCGAAAAAAAGGACGAACACACAAGTTGGAAGCACATTTGAAAGAAAGAATAAGGCAACCATCCCGCTTACGAAGTGGAAGACTCGGGTTGGAATAATCCGGTGGATATGGATACATTAATGGTGGAAAAAATTAATTCTCTAATACACATGTACGTAGGTGAACGTTTGGATGCGGGACCACAATCGCACACGGGTGCAATAGAAATGGAATAGTAACAAAAGAACCTACCCTAAACCAACTATCAATTTGTCAAATAAATTAATGTAATTTTTAAATAGAAAAAATAATGCAAAACACTTTTAAACCAATGTTCTCAACCAGAGCAGACAATCGCTTAAGATGAATGAGGCGGCAATTGATTTTATACCATTTATGCTGTTTCTTGCACGAGGAAGAATGACATAGGAACGATTCCAACAGCCGAAAAACGATTCATTCTCCCTTCGTCGCCCTTTCACCCTTTCCCCAAACGCTCGTCGGAAAACCCCGAAACAATGAGAGATGTAAGAATAAACAGAGAGGAATCGTTTGGTAGGAGAGGCGAACATGAAAAGTAAAATCTCCAACGCTGCCATGGACCGCATGGACCCGAAAGCCGTTGGAACACGCGATGGAGCTTTTTCTTTCCCGGGAAACTTCGGCCCTAGAAGTCAGTCAGTCAGTCATGTAACTACCACATTAAAAGGATACCCGTGAACCGCGAGTGCAGGCAGCCAGAACCGGGTTTCCCCCGATCAGTTTCGAGGGCAAGTACAAGCGCCAGATCTCCTTACGGTGTCGCACAGGCACACACACACGTCGAGCTGAGGGGCAGGATATTATGTTGGTGTATTTTGCTGGCAAATAATAATGTGCCTAACAGAGCGAGCTCTAAGCATATTTTGCACGATTTGCCCATTTTTCCCCCACCGATCGGACAACAGAGTGTGATGGAGCACTGGTTTTTATTTTTGAAATTCTTTTTAATTCTTGTTTTATAGGGGTAGTTGAAGGAGATGCTTCCACGGAACATTGGGAAGCGAAACAATCATAATAAGAGAGACTACAAATCTGAGCTTCAAGATATTGCAATGCCTAAGATGATATTTAAATTTAAAAATGGATTTTGTGTAACTATATTTGGAATAGTAATTGTAGTTAAGACAAATTTTGCGAAATATGTTTAAAAGTTATCTTCGTATTATTTATTTTGAAAAATACTCTTGTAAAAAAATCCTTTCTCGTAGTATAAACTGGTGTTACGTTTATTGTCTAATAACCAAAAGAAGAAATAAATTAAAACACCCGCCAACGAGTTACTTTCCATCAACCTACGCTAAAGGACCGATGTTACGAGGCAAATCGAGTGTCAATTGAGCTAACCGGCTCAGTGGACTCATGAACATCAGTTTTTTTTTCGCCTCTCCCTGTCACATAGCATCTCTTCCGTTTATTTGTTACACCATGGATGACAAATTAAAAAAAAGGGGATTGAAAAGGACGAATATGATCGTCGTAGCTGGTGGACACGTTGCACGCCACGTTGGAGTTGATGGCTTGTACTTCTTGGAAGTTGGATAGCAGTGATTTTACTTTACGCTCGGCTATTACTATCGCAGGTGCAGCTGGTAGAAGCGGAGCGGATGCACATAAGTAACGCACGCCACTTTAGAAGCACTCAACCAAATCTCTATCCCCTTTGTAACTCTTCAAGGATAATCGTTTAAATATGTACTCTCTCTGTAAATTTGATTAAATTACGATTTTTTTTAATTAATAAAAAAAATATAAAATTACTTTATGCTTCTTAGAACACTTGTTTTTCTTCCTCGAATACATCCTAATTGAAAAATTCGTTCGAACACTGAAGGGTTTCCTCGTACACAACACAACGAACGCAATGGCGTATCGTTGCACGTTTTGTCCGCAGTAACGCCAAAAAGGATGCTTGAATGGATGAACAGTTGGCTGAGAATGTGGCCGTACCCATTTTTATTCTATTTTAGCTTCCCTGTTTTTCTCGCTCTTCTTACATTTCAACCTTTTTTCACCCTCATTAGAGCACGCGTAATTACTGTACACCATCAGCTAGCTGCCCACCCCTACATCAATTTTCCCGCATAGTTAGGGTTTTTGTTCTTCAGGTTCCTTTTTTTTTTGTCATCGTAACAATGTCGTCCTTCAGCTCTTTTAAATCACGCACTGTGCTATGCACGCGTACATACTTGCGCACACACGTATGCGTATTTTAGATTTTGAAAAAAAAAATTACGAGTTGGTAAGTAAAGTTCAATTTATATTTTGCACACTCCGTTCCATTGTTCGTGCAAAACCACCAGGATTCGTACTCGGCATGGTCTAAAGTTGTAATACAAAGTGCGTGTTTAGTTTGAAGTTAACTGCGCTCGTTCATTTTTTGATAAGGGATGGAACTCTGGAGAGGAAGCAAAGAGCAGTAACTAAGAAAAAAAAAACTCCCCAAACCAGCATCCTTTTTCCCATCTTGTTTTATTGCCGCTGCTGTATTCCTTCCTTTATCGCTCACTGTAAACGTATAACCTTTTCGCTATTTCCCAGTTTTGGTGTGTGTGTGTGTGTTTTTTTCATTTTTAATTTACATTCACCCTGGTACATTCGTTCCGTTTTAACGAGCACTAAAATGCATGTTTAGAAATGTGTGCTGGAGCACGAGCACTAAGAAACAAAAGGAAACATCCAGAAGAAAAACCTATCACCGCTTGCACACTTAAGAGAAAAGAAAAGAGCGAGAAAAAAAAGAAAAAAAAGAAGAGAAATCGCGCTTACAGCAATGAAAACCGAAGCGAAGGGAAAACTGCTAAGGAAAATATAAAACGATAGTGAAATAGAAAGAGATTAAAAAACGAGTGCAAAAAAGGCAAAAACTCCCTCCCCGAAAAAAGAAACGATAAGCTTACGTGCCACCAAAACTGACGAGAATAAAAAAAAGGAAAGAAAAGCAAAAAAACGGGGCAATTTTAAACTGCTGAGAACATGTTATAGTAACATAAAATGAGATGAAATAAAAACAACACCAACAAAAAAAAAAGGAACAAAAGTCGGCCCCCCCATTTTGAACCGCAGTAACGATGCGAGAAGGAGTAGTAAAAGAGAGATTTAATAGCTAAACGAAATCGAGAGCGTGAGCGAGGGAGCAAGCGAGACCGCGGCGTTCGGTTGTGCGGTTCGGGTGCGAAAGGGATAGGGTGAGCGCGAATGTTCAAATAAAATGGAGAATAAAGCAAAACGTAGAGAAGAAAAAAAAACGCAACACGCCGTACACATCAAGCAGGCGCGCACAGCCCCAGCAAAGGACCGTCGAATGAGGACGACGTAGTTAATGCATGAGTATTAGGGCTCGTTATTATTTTCTAACACCGCGCGCGCCTATGTCGCAGCCAGTCAGGCACTTCCGCCAACCGCGACCCCCCTTCACCCGCCCCGCCTCACCCCCTCATATTCATCACCCATACTGCTATCCACCCTCCTCTCCCCCCCCCCAACGAGCTAGTCGGATGTAGTTACCACCACCACCACCACCATCCCAACCTTCGACGCCACTGTTGAATGTCCTTGCCCACCCCACCCCATCCCACCCGTTACGTTCTACAGCATCCAAGGCGGGCGCCCCCATCGGGAGAAGGTGACTACAGAAATTGTTATTTTCTCAGCGATTTTTTATGTTCCACTTTTATATATGTTCGATACATAAAAAGGAAGCTTTTTTACAGTTTTTCCCCCACCCCACCCTTCCCCTCACCCGCTCTCCACCTTCATTACCATCCTCTCCCTGTTCCTCTCTTCTTCCCATCGGGTACTCCTGCTTGTAATGCTTTTTGTGTTGCATTACCCGTCGTCCTTTCGTCCTTTCCACCACCACCACCACCACAATACCAACGTCTAACTTGTACTCTCTCTCTCTCGCTCTCTCTCTCTCTCTGTTTTTCATGCATATTTTCCCGCTCTGTAACTGTGGTGTACTGTTTCTCTTTCGCACTATTTCCTTAGCGCTAGCAATTTGTTTCTTACTCCATTCGATGAACTAGAAACGAATTGCGAACGAAGGAATAGGACGGTTTTTTTTTTTTTTTGGTTAGATTGGATGCCACGTAGTTTTGTTGGTTGGAAGCGGTTTAGGAATGTGATGGGAGGAAGGAAAAAAAAGGTGATAGTGGTAGTAGCAGTAACGCGAACAGTACAACAGATAGTGGTGGTAGTAAGCGAGAACTAGCGATAGTAGAAGTATTAGTCGTTCGGCCCCGTGACTGTTGTAGGCATTTCCGTTGCTGTAGGACGATCTTAGCTGCTGTTTCTTTTGCCTTCAACTTATTGCTCTTCACATCGTTAAAGGAAGTCATCTGCACTCTTTTTTTTTATTTTCCATTACATTGACAGTAATTTTAGCTGTGTTCGTTTTTTCCGCATTCGTATAAACCTTTTTTTGTAGTTGTGTTTTTTTAAATTGTACAAGGAGAATTCCGTTGTTGCCAACGATACGTTCTTTCCAATCACACGTTTTTTTTTTGGGTATGGGAGTTTTGACTCTTCACCTCACTCCTCACTGACCCTGAGCGTCCTTGAGAGTAGTCGATTTAATTTTATTCTACAGTGTTTTTAAATATATTTTTTTATCTTCTAACTAACATGAGCTATAGCCTTCATACACTCCCTGCTCCTTCCCATCCCCCCCTCCCTTTCCCCAACATCCCAAAATCCCGCTTCATAGTACGCCGGATGCGCAAAAGAAGCCTAACGAAACACGACTGGGGCACGATTGTAGGCGCGGATTGTAATGGCAGGCAAATCAAGTACCCGGCCATGACGGGTTGGTTGGATCGCGAGGAACACAACAAACGCGTGTGCTTGTGCCTTTACCTACATTTTAATATTTTTCCAGGGAATATATTTTTCACCGGGCAAATAACTCCCGGGGCTCGCACAACCAATGCAACCAACCCCTTTCCGCGCTGGGTAGGTTGGCTAGTGGGGTTGGGTTGTGTTTTGTTTCTTTTTTCTTCTTTCCGTTGTTAACATTAGCGTTGGCGCTGATGCTGCATTACGTTATGGCTTCTAAGCCATAGTAGCGCGGCGGCAATATAGCAGTTTTATATTTCTTGCACCTCCCACCTTCCTCCCCCACCCCCCTCACACACGCGCGAGAGGATGAAGGCATGAAAGCCACCCAAGGGTGTGATGATATTACGAAGGAACGACCGTGGCCCTCTGATGCCGCTACTGTAGAATAAAAAAAACGCCCCACCCCGACACACACAGCACCAGCAGCAGCAGTGGGGTGTGTGATGGAGTATATACTCAGGACCATTTTGTATTTTTATTATTATTATTTTCCCTTGGATCACTTTTTTTTCCTTCACTGCTTGTTGGTTTGCATCTCTTTGCTCTATGCGACGCGCAACCACAACGTGCGCTAGCGGGAAAAGTAAGTGTTCCGTCGCCTACCCCCTCCCAGCCTGCACCCTCCCCGGAGGGGCCTGAGTGATGTATGTAACGCTGGGGCGGTAAGTGTGCTTGCGTGTGTGTGAGAAAGAGGACCAAACATTTTCTTTTCCACATCCCTCTGTTTTTTAATGTAACTCACCCACCGTTATGTTTGATATGGCAATAAAATGCTGTAATATCTCGCGAAAAAGGGCACCCTTTTGATACTAAAAACTGCCATCACAGCGATGCGATGGATGGATGGATGATTGGATGGGAAGGTCCGGATCCTTGCAAGGCTGGGAAGGAGCGAGGCGAGGGGGAGGGGGAAGAAGATCAGAGAAAAGAAGCCACGGGGTGGCACTTTGTATTACTCTCCCATTCAACTCCCCCCTTCCCCCCCACCGGTTGTGTTTTGCTGTTGAAAAATGTTAAGTAACTAAACTAAACATGCGCGTGCGGTCACACACATGTGCACGGTTCGAAGGATGTGCGCGTGTGTGTGTGTATGTGGCTGGCTTTGGGGGGCATTATTTTATGCGAAACACTTCATCCACCCACTTTCATACTTGACGCCTAGATTCGGCCATGTACGTGATAACCACTTCTAATGACTACACGGCACGCGTACGACCATCCTCAACCAGCTTGCTCATACGACATAAATTAGTTACGGCAAGGTGTGGTACGATTTAAATTAAAATCCTCAAATGCATGCAGGATACAAGTGTTCTATATGCGCCCCGGACGGAAACTGTGAACTTTTATTATGCGAATTAATTTTCCGCCAATCAAACAACAACTCGAACAGTAATCCGAAAAACAATGGAAGGAAAAGGTATGTATTCAAGCAGATTAATTTTAGCACATTATTAATGCTACTAATTCTGCAGTGTAATGCCATCCAAAGCTTAGAAGAATGTTTAGTTCCGTATTAGTCACTTATGGAATGATCATGTCATGCGAATAGCACCGGACGACTTCAGGCCTAAATGAGGCAGAGTAATAGCGTTGATGCAGAGTTAAAGATAGCACTCGATCCTTAGTGGATTGCAGGTATGTTAATGATTTTGATTTTTGTGTGAAGTTTGTAAGTGAATAATTTCTTTTTTCATTACACAATTGTAATCACGGTGTTCTACTTTTTATGAATTACTTTTTAATCCATGACGATTAATGCCTGGTTTATTGTTATAATGTCTAGTTATTCTGGAATCAAAAAGCCAGTAACTGGATAATCAATCCTAGCCGAGACTAGATACGCGACCTGCTTATAGATTCCGATAGGGTTTAACGATACGTGTTTGAGGGCCCTGAGCACATAAGGACTCCGTCAGCTGGAAGAGCCCCAAAATTCCACATTTACTAAAGCACTGGTAGTCATTGAGTACAAGGCCTACCCTATCATTGCTAACTTAATTTTCATGTTCTCCAAGTAAAGGTTTCGTCAAATGTTCTCCTACATCCATCCCAGCATAATATCTTTTATTCAGATTGTAAGCATTTCATGAAGTATGCCTGCTGTTAAATCAATCCAGCAAGGATCTCCAAAGGATTGGAGCCTCCACTAAATAGCTTAGATAGAATGCTGAGACGAATGAGTCTATAGAAGTGCCCAAAAGATGTTGAAGACACTAGACAAAGGTTTCCCAGGTAATTCATCGTCTTACCATGTAAGATGTTTCACAACGCCAGTATCGGACGACAACCAATATCTTGAACATGGTATCATCGATGACCTTGACTAACATTCGAAGGAATAGAAAAAAAACTAAAAAAACTGAACTGAGTCAGAATACTAGTACAAACTTTAGAATAATTCACTAAATTTGGTGACCTTGGCTTTCCGATTGTATATTTCAAAAGCAGAAGCTCTTTTTATAACAAGAAGCTTAATTGTACTTAACTTGTAACTTAACAGAAACTGCAATGCAGTAATGTCAAACTGATTCTGGTTTGCAATTTTTTTGTGATTGTAGAAAAAATCTTGTAAATGCAAAAAATCGTATAACCTTCTCAAACATCCGTTCAACTACTCATCTGACTGTTTGTTCCTTCATATGACAGCCGGGAAACCAAAATTCCTTTCATTACCGTATTGAAGTACCTTGACGAAAGGCCGATTGTTTGACAAGCCTGCCTGCAGTACATTAGTACCCAGCGGCTTGCGCATATGTGGATGTCTTTATCAAATGGTATCGATTGCATTTCCAATAAAAAGCGTCATTAAGCCCCACTTCAAATGTGTGTGTGTTTTTTGTGTACATATATCACAAACACAAAACAAACATTATGCACACCAAAAGATTTAAACATTCTTAATCCACTCGGGAAGAAATGAAGCTTAGTCTAATCCACTTTCAACTCCGTCCGACCAACTTGCTCTATCTATCATCCGTTGGAACTAAAATGTCCAAATGCTATTAAGAGTGGCATTAAAGTCAGGGCCAAAATATTCGCAAATCTTATCAGTGAGCAAAACGAAAAGGCAAAAAAAAACGCTGGGTAGTTGTATTAAAGGGGGTGAAATGAACCGGGAGAATAAGAAGACTCGATTTAGGAGTTGATAACAAAACGCTCTACTAGACGTAACTAACGTTGGCGAAATCTATGAACATATGAGCTTGATATAATTTTTGTTTTATCATATTCTTTCGTTTAACACAATCACTTAAATTTTCTGCTAATCAATAACTTTGCTTTGCTTTGATGTCATAAATGTACGCTCGTGTATGGCTCTAATATTTTGCAAACGATTATTTCTTCTGCTTGATGCATTGTCTGTGGACTTACAGGTTAGCAACATACGCTCGCGACGAGGAATCTTCCCAAGTGTTGAGGAAAAACAAAGAAAAAGCACTGTGTTGTTGCGGGAGGGGATGCAACATGTGGTGCGCACAAGGTCAGCTAGAAGCCACGCTAGCACAAGAAGCAGAAGAATTTAGCAAACTTGCGAAGAAAACCCCCCCAAAGCGAGATTAGAAACAGAACGGGCACACGGTTTGCACGTCCGCCGACAGCTGTGTTGTGGTGGTGCAGTATGACGCGCGAATCGAACGATCGCCAAACGCATGTATGCGTCCGGCGGTCCCATTATTAGAGGCCTGCACGGTAGTAGTATACTTACTAGTTCGGATGCGCGATATCACATACCACCAACACAAACCACTAGCCACCCCGTTGTACCGGGGTTGGGAGATTAAATATATTACTTTTTTTACTTTTTTTATTACACGTTCCCGAAAACTGAAAAAAAAGTAAACCAACTCGTTCGGGAGGACGTGGCCACATTTTTGCGATTTGCAAATAATTTGTATCTCCGTTCTGTTTTGGTGGGGCTTACCGATGATGTTGACGTGATGATGAGGTTTATTTTTGTTCGCATAGTTTTGCAAAAATTTAAATGAATGCTCACACAAACATTGAGTTTTTAATGAATATTTAAAATCAAGTATTGTCACTAAGAAGTTTCTCGAGAGTCAAAGCAGCAGTGAAGGAGCATTAGGGATTCGGGACAGACGTTTTGGATCTTTCCCACTATCAGAGTTTAAAGGGTTATAATATTTTCTTTATAAAATTGCTCAATAATTGAAAAAAAAAAAACATTTTCAAGCTATCTGTGGAGATAAGTTCATGTGTCCCATATTCTACAAAAGTAACTAAATTATGATTGTTCATATTAAATTATGATAATTTTTAACTAGCTGTCTCAAAATTTAAGCTTCCTAACATTAGGCACCAATCATCCCAAAACCGGGAAGATCACCGAAGCAACCTATATCTTATCGTTTCATAGAGTGAGGTATGTGTAATTGCATACTTGCTTGAATTATAAATCGTACGCAAAACTCAGTGTAAAAGTGGCAAAGTTTTATATAAATATAAATAAAAGTTAGATAGTTTTGCCGTTTTAATTGTCCCAACAGTATTAAAAAAATCTTTTGTTTATTATAATTATAATAGCAGCATAAATCAATAAAAAAAATTCAAGAAGGAATTGTTTTAGACGTCCTTCAATCTAAATAGGACAGCAATTTGGAAAAAATCACATGAATTCAAAGAAGTAAAATAATAATGAAGCGTTCTTCAAAATAAGTAGATAAAGAAGTGTATATTCTTGTAATTAATCCATATTTTTAAAGATATTTAATAAAATAGAAAAAAACTAAAGCTACTATCAATGAAATTATCAATTCTATAAAAAATTAAATACTTACCAGTGTGACGATAAGTTCTATCAACATTAAGTTCTAAGACATCGATAATACGCTGTAAATGAGAAATGGAAGATAAAAGATAGAAATTAGATATATGTGAAACTACACTGTACCACCCTTCCATCCTTGTCAACCCCAACTACCCATCCTCCCCATCACATTTCTTAACACATACGAAGAGAAATACTGCAAATTGTATTCATTTTCTGTCTTCGTGAATCCTTTCGTGTGTCTGTGTGTCGAGCACAGAAGAAGCACAGTTTGCGACACAATGTAAAAAGTGTACGATCTCGGGAAGAAAACAAAAGAAAAAAATCATCCCTCCCCCCTCGCACAACCCCACGCAACCCCCCGTCACGTGTAGAGAAGAAGAAATCTTCAAAACGATGCTATAAATTTTTTACCGATCGATACTATCCGTCGTCATGGTTGTCTTGGTTTCGCAAAAACACTGTCAGCCCGCTCGTGTCCCGAAAATACCGAGAGCGTCGTGTGTATTGGGGTTATAAATTTTAATTATTTACAATGCATTCGGTTGGCAGGCGCAGCAACCCGCAGCCTACTTCGGTTTGGAAACTGGCGTGGAAGATGTCTTGAAGGGGGCACGTAGGGCAAGGGCTCCACCATGCCTCGTGCATCGTCGTGTGCAAGCGAGAGCGGGTGATATGGGTGGCGGCGTCTATCCCATTCTATCCATCCATGTAATATTATGCCAAATATGAATACATTAAGTTTTGCAGCCAAAACCAAACCTTAAGACGGAGTGCAAAACGGCCAAAAAGAAGTATAAAGAAATCGAACATTTTTCCGAAACTACACACCGAACGTCCCCCTTCCTGCTATGCTTCCCCCTCTTCCACACCTCTTCGCTCTGTTGCTTTATGCGGTACACCATTTTCATGGGTACTCGGGGTGGAAAATGTAAAAAAAAAAAGATTCTTTAACAGGACACCCCATGATTTTGGGTGTCCTAGGTAAGAGGAGGAGCGGTGGGAGGTGGGGGGGGGAGTTGGTACTGCCAAATGGGGAAAGAGTGGGAAGCAGCAGCCAGTAACCCAGTCAGTCGGCACGGTGATGGAGGCGCGATTTATTTCTTCGCGTACTTTCTTGGCTTCGTTCCTCCGCGAGAGAGCCTGGGCCTGTTTCTTTTCTTTCTTTTTTTTTGCTGTTGTTTGTTTTCCGCTTTGTTGTATTATTTTTCCCCATCACACAGGATGCTGGCACATTTTACAGTTTTTCGCTATGTTTCTCTTTTCCGCCATCGTCACTAGCTCGCTCGCACTACATATATACACATCTCGCTCTGCCTTCGTCAATTACTGCCGGAGCTAAGTAACCGACTTTACAGTGCCTTCTTCACCACCAGGGCGGGTAGGGGGGGGGTGATGGTGGAGCGACGGTGTGTGTGTCAGTGTTTCGCCAAAACCTACCACTACTAAGCTCCGGTTCTTCGGCGGAAAATGGAAAAGATTAAAAATTTACCCCCATAAAATTTGTGCACGCACATACACACGGCGGAGGGTAGGAGGAGGGGGGGGGGGGGGGGGGAAAGGGGACTAGCAGGATATTAGGAAGAGATGCTACACGGGCAAGGCTACGCGGGCGGGACAAGTAGGCTGTGCGGGTTTGTGGCTCAATAACACATACATACAGTGCAGTTTTAGCTAAACCGTGATGGTTTTTGCTGAGCTGGCGAAAGATGGGTTTTACGCGAATAAAAACAAGCCAACCTACCCAAATCCATATTCCACCCAGCGAGGGGGAAGGGGAGGGGCGAGAGGAGGGGTGAAGGAACACACACACACACACACACACACACTATACCATCACTACACACAACTATAAAAAGCGATGCGCTGCTTGTGTGTAGAAAATGTAGGTATTAGCGAATCGCTCCGTAAATGCGACCGAATCCTGCTGTAATGGTATTGAGAAGGTACTTGACGTGCGTTCTTTTTTTCTTTTATTACCATCCCTATCCATCTTTTCAGCCCTCGCTCCCACCTCCCTTCCCGCTCGGCCACTATCTATCCCGCTCTAATCAGCATCTATTTCGCGTTTTATTCTCTTATCGCTCTCAACTTTGTTTCAGTTTTTAAATATCGCCATTTTTTTTGGTTTTGCTTTTGCTTGCAGTTCCAGGGGTTGAAGACACACTACTACTGTGTAGAGCTTTGTCGTAGGTATAGATTAGCAGCACACCACCGTGCCAGCACATAGGATAAGGAAAGGTCTGCCCCTGCGGCCGGGGAATCCAAGACCAAGACGAAAAACCTTGGCGTGTTAGTTTTATTTCACACCACCGGTTCGGATCGGATTTTTCATTTCTATCAACTCGGCGTTCGATTGTGTTGGTCCACCGCAAACGAAACACAAAATTGCAACGAGCAGTATAAATAAATAAAAAGAAATCCAAACTCGTGGTGTTCGTTCTCAATTTGTACTGCTTCCCCATCGGTTGTGAAGCGAAATGCGTTGTTGAGCCTGCGGTAGTCATCATTCCATGTAGTAGGCTAGTTTTTCCCGACTATGACAGCAACGGTATCGAAGTAAGTGTCTCCCTTTTGGCCCTTTCCACCTGCTAGTTGCAGGATAAATTCCACCGACTGGAGACACCATGGCAACGTTGCATCGGGGTAGTTGCTAAGAAAATTTAGCTAACAACGAAATGAAGGTAGTTATGGAGATGGCAGTTGCTCTATCTTTCGTAAAGGGATGCGGTTTTCTTTTTTCAGGTGAAAATAAAACCAAGCTCCATCGGACTTACCATCGGAAACGAAGATGTTGTAACAACAGACTTATACGATTGTGGTAGTCGTCTTAGTGAGAGAGAATCGTACCAAATTGTTCATACGATAAGGACTTAGGTTGCAACATATCGTCTCCTTTTCATAAGCAGTCGTTCTTTTTCTTGCATTGTGTAAGGCTTTTACTATTATATCGTTTGCTAGTTAGATTTAAAATGGCTTTTTATCATTATTTGGAATGGAATGATGTTGACATCGAGTTGGTTGAGGTGATAGTATATAACTTATCACCCTCTTATTATTATTTTTGGTTAAATTTTTTTTTAGGAGGACAACTATCTGCACAAGGTATTTAAATATTGCTAATCCAATTAAAGAGATACCGATTAACAAGAATAATTTTAAAAAAATATGAATAGAATCTCAAGGTATGTGAAGCTGTGTAACTAAGAAATATAAATACCAGAATAATAAAAGCACGTAATTAAACTATGCTAAATATTTCCTAGTTATTTCGCTACACAAATAATCAAACGAATGTTAAAATAAAATGGTTGTTGGTAATCTCACCTTGCCAAAATATCAATTTTAACTGCATATTCTCTTCTGAATAGACTATTTAGATCAACAAATTTGGTATCAATTGATTTTCTGTTCAAATTCAAGATGGTTTATTTTTAACGAAACATTAAAAAATAATGACGATTTCAGTTTGAGTTCAAAAATTCATGGAAGTATTATTACCTATTTTATCTTATCTTATCTGACTTATCGTCTTATCTATTTATTGTAAAATTTGTGAATTGGTCCAGGCAGGTTCGTATAGCTATAAAACAGACGATTAAAATTATGAAATATACAATGCAAAAGAAAAAACTTAAATACAAGATATGTCTCAGGATTATATTATCATAAATGTGTAGGCCTCACTATGAAACTTTGCGTCACCTGTCTACAGCATCCCTGCTTTGTTCTTTGCCGTTTTCCTGTGACTACTGCCCTTCGCTTCGCTGCCCTTATTCTCACATCCCTTTTTATCGCTCTCTATTTTTCTCTCTCTCTCTCTCTCTCTCTGTCCCTACCCATACAGGGAGGTTTCATCCAAAATGTATAAAATTTCCGCAGGCGGATAATACACCCCAAATGCGAACCGGGCAAAACATAGTGGTGAGAGAGGAGAAAAAAAAGATAAAACATAAAAATAGTAATAAAAGGGCCTACTGCAGTATCGGTGGAAATAAAGTATAGCATCTCGAACGGTCTGCTGCGTCGTGAATTTAAAGTGTAATTGTAAAACGATGGCTTTTACAGCCATCCGCTCTCGGTTCCGTTCTTTCCCCCTATTTAAGATATCCCTTCCCTTCCTTCCCTGTCCACCGCCACTCCTCATTCTCCTCCTTTGCCCATTGCTTATGGTTCGCTTTTCCGAAAATAATTCTTTCCGTTCGTTTCTCCACACTAATGTCGCATCCCTTGCCCTTCCGCTTCCGCTACTCGTCGCTCTAAAATAGCGCAACCACCATCTTCCCTATTATCTCCCCATCGTCTCTCCCCCCTTCCTCCCCCGTCCCAGCGAATCATATCTCCACCAACACTTTTATAGCTTTCAAAAACCCTCCTTCTTATCCTCCCTTCCCTCACCCCACACCACCGAATAGCCTTCGGAAACCCAGCACACTATCATCATAAAGCATTTGAGCCCCGATTCTGCAATATAATACAAAGTAATTTTGTAAAAAACATAGAGCTATAAAGCAACAAAAAAATCGCACCATTCGCGGCATTATATTCTCCCGCACTTTCCTACCGGCCTCTGTTTCCCCTCCATGTCTCTACACTCCACCGATGATTCACCCCCGCGTGATAGAAAAAGGACGAAATAAAAACTTCAATCTAACCCAACTTCATCGGCAATCCCAACCACCCACTTTTACAACATTCTTTACAACCACATTGTAGCTGTAGCAGGGGGAGAGAGTGAGTGAGAGAGAAACAGAATGAATAAAAAAACACACACACAAAGTTCGCTCTACACACCCAACCACACATACACACAAGTGTGTATATAAAAACTCACGCAAACTAATCGCGTGTGCCACCAACACGCGGCACGCGGCACAAACGACCGAACGAACGAAGATATCCATCGCGCAAAGCTGGGATGGGGATGTAGGGATAGAGCGTGGTACAACGGAAAAAAGCAACTAAACCCCAGTACTCAAAAATTGGGCAGCAGCAGCAGCAGCGCCAACAGCTCCCAGCATCAGGCCAGCAACTTCCTAGCCAGCCTAGGGCATTAGGAAAGGGAGCTAAAAATTTTACAACATCGTAATGGCTGTACGGATGGGGAGTTGAGCAGGAGAAGAAAAAAAGAAACATGCACACACAGAAGAAACCTAGAGAACCGTACAAGTGAAACAAAATCACCCATACTGTTGCAGGCGGAACGTAAAAAAATCGTAAGGAATAAAAATAAAATAAAAATACGAGCGTTGAGCACTAACTAGCGCAAAAATCTCATTCCGCGAGGCGATTTTCCAAAAGACCCCCGTTTCGTACAGCCCACCCTCCCGACCCGTGCCCGCACACCCACACAATCACACTAACCCAGCATCCCGATCTGGTTCCGAAGGATTCTAAAGAAGAAACGGGATCCACCCGTCGCATCCCAACCCAACCCGTGGAAGAGGGCACGCGAGCATCAATCAACTGTGTGTTACTACTGCGCTTCAAATACAGCACGTGGCAAAGGGAGGAAATGGGGTGGTTTGGTACAACCACCCACACCCCATCCTTCGCTCTAAAACAAGCGAACAACCAGCGCTAATGCATCGCGCAAAGTGAGTGGGAAAGAGAGCACAATATCAAAACAAATCATAAACAGAGAGGAATGCGAACCGGTGCGAGAGAACCGACCAAACTTTCGCGAGGGAGGATGCGAAACAAAACGAAAGAAAGAACGAAAAAAAAAACACCAGGGAAAAAACGAAGTAAGCCGTCGTAGAATAAAAACTAAGCGTGAACTATTTAGGAAAAGTGCCAACCCAAGCTAATAGGGTGAGGATAAGGAAGGGGAGTGGTGAGTGCGGAATGGAGGGTGCGAGCAAGAGAGAGAGAGAGAGAGAAGAGATTATAAAGCAGATAGTCGCGTGACAGGTGCGGAATGAGAGCCGCGAAGGAGGATGCGAAAAAAGGATCTATTTTATGTTTATTATGTATTTCAAATCACCCGCACCCTTTCCAACCCCGACCCGACCACCCACTAACCCGGGAGCATAAATAACATAAAAAATAGGGGAGGAACATCATGCAACAAACAGCAGTTGAACGCGCGATTTTAGAACTTTTGTAGCAGCAGAAGAAAAAAAACATTGGAAAGGATATTAGATCCTGTTTATTTCCTTCAAAAACGCTTAATACGCTCTCTTTTTTTCTGTTTTGTTAGTTAGAAATTAATTTTGTCGCATTTTTCCACTATTTCCCGATTTATCTAAACTTTTAAATAAATCGCCTATAAAAATATGGCAAAATAAAAATAAATCCTTACCACATACACAAGTGAGCAGGATCTCGCGAGAGCGGCAAAACCGAAGAAACGCCGAAGAAAAACCCGAAGTAGCGACGAAGATTTTCGCGCGCACTAGCTCCTGCGTGGGGGTAGGGAAAACTATTCGCGGATGTCAATAGAAAAAAATGTACACCAGTTCGTGAGAGGAAAAAAAATAGTATCTCACTTAATCGACTCTCTCTTTCTCGTGAGTGGGTGATTCTGTTTAGGAAAAAAAAATACTCCTTCTGTTATCCTTGCAGCTTCCCTCGTTGAAGTTTGCTGACCGTGAATCTCCTGAATACTGTCAGCCGGATGTTCGGCTCTCTGGTCGAGAAAATCATTCGTTTGTGGAAGGAAATTCCAATTCCCTACTGTTGTAGCCGGACGGCACGTACCAGAATGGCCAAGAGAGATGGTTTTTACAACTCACAAAGGCATCGCTCGGTTGGAACTGGGTACATGATTTAGATGGGAACAAACTACCGGCTGTGGATGGATGGAAAGAGAGCAGCCTGTTCTTGCAATATATAAGGCGATTTATTGGAATTAGGGTAGCACTGGGAGACACAAACTATCTTACAATAAAACAGGCGCATTGTGACTGCTGATACCATTCCCCGTACTTCCTAATACCCAACCGACCGAGCAGTTGGAAAATGGTAAAATAGCAAATTATAATGCGCGATACTGAGTGTACAGGTATTGTGTTGTAACGAGAGCAAATGTTCCCGATGTCGAGCGAAGGAAGGTACGAAGGACTTTTGTGTAATGCCAATTCATTGTGTGGGGATCAAGATGTGTGTATGTAAAGGGGGAGAAATTGAAAGAAGCTTATAAGATACAATTTGAAACGATACAATGTGTCATTAGCGTGCTTCCCAACTCCAGATGTTTGTAAAATACAATAAGTTGCAGTTTTGCTGCGAGTATTTTTATTTAAGCTTTTAATGTAGATCAATTTAATAAACAACTAAAAAAATGAATCAATTGAGAAGGAAAAAAATCATTTCCAATGTTCGCCATTGGCACGTTCCCACGCTTTAGTAGATTGAACCGAAGAAGATCTTGGAATTTAAACGCTACCCTTAAAGCAACACCTTCCGGAAAAGTGTAAATGATGGTGATGGAAGCAATTTCCCGGATGCTTGTAAATTTCGGTTTGAAGCAACACGTTGGTCGACCTTCACACCCACACTCCCTCCATTAACGCAACCGCCAGCCGCCAGCCCAAATTCCAAGCAAAAGGACATATCCGTCCGTCTACCGCTGGTCTGGGGTTAAACCGCAGAGACAAGAACCTTCCCACACCACACAGAAAAAAGCACAGACACACACGTTTGTGCACAAGAAGCCCTGCGGAGAAAATGGACACGATACGCATCGACCGTCCTCACCCGCCCTCCCCGCCGCAAAAAGTCCCCAACAACCCTCCTTCTCTGCTCTTCTCATTTCCTTCCCAACAAAACTCTTAGCCAAACTCACCGACATCAACAAACCAACGGCCTTGGCGGCGCGTTCTCCCTCCCCCCCCCCCTACAGCGCCTTCACGAACCACGTGATTTTCATTTCACCCCGGCAAGCTGTGAAAGGCAGACCGCAATTTCCGGAAATCCTTACGACACCGACCGTGCCACAAACGTAGAACGGGTGGGGGTGGCAAAGTGAATGTGTGTCTGTGTGTGGCACAACGAGGGACGGACGGAAAACAGGGAAGTGAACCGGTCCTTTTTCTCGGTGCGAAAACATTGCCTATGGGTGTGATGTTGGCAATCAAGGAGAAGCTCCAGGAACTGTGTGCCGCACGCTCGGAAGATGGTGATGTGACGCGCGTTGGGTGTGGGAGCCTTATTTGCAATGCTCGGAACACTGTTGCACGATCTGGGTGAAAAGGTTTGGCGAATGTTTTTTGTTTCGATGTGTGAAATTTGAACTTTGTGAAGTTTGACGTAATGTAGCTGTAAACGTACTCCACGAAGCCCATCGAACATCATCGAACCGGACAATAATGAGGTAAAGTGAAGAAAGCGAAAAACAAAACACACACAAACTTCAAAGTACCGTTTTACCCTTTTTCCACTCATTAGTTGGGGCTCAAAGAGGAACTCAAACAATCTTTTCGTCATCATCATTAACAGCTGCATCCTGACTAAATGACTCTAGCTGTAGCATCAGCAGCAACAAAAAAGAAACATCAAAATTCACTCCAAAAACCCACAATCGAATGGACAACGATCCCTAACGTGCATTTATTTAACGTTCTCACATGTGTGTGTGTGTTCCAGCGTGAAGTGTAACCTTAGCAACCCCCCACCACTGCAGTATAACGGTAATGTGGCGGCAAATAAGTAGGTCAAGAAATCGTCGCCGTCCAGACAGAAGGAAACCGTGTTGCTAGGGTGAGGGACAGAAGACAAAACAAGGCAGCAAAAAAAAAGCGACCGAACCAACCCCAAACCGAAAAGGCATCCGAAGGAAGGCAAAATAGCCGGAGAGAAAGGTGGAAGGTGGTTGGTGAGCTGGGAGGGATTGGACGAAACCTTCCCCAAATAAATGCCGCAACACACAGCGCACAGCATCCGCAAGCAAGCCACCACAAGGGGTAAGGGCAAACAACAACAACCAAACAAAAAAAAAAGAAGCCGTGAAGAAAGCAGCAAATCTTCCTACATCTGATCATTTGCTGCTGTAAGGGGGAGAAGATGGAGAAAAAGCGACAAAAAAAAGGTGACGTTAGGAAAAGGCCCCGACGATGAGACGTTTGAGCCGAACCATCACACCGGATTGGGTTGTGTGTCTCTGTGCACACCAACCTTCGCCATGTTGTCACGGTCGCTGCCCGCCATTCGACAACAAAAAAGGATGCGCGTCGACCATCGACCGAGCATCAGGTTTCCCGAGAAGATGCGTTTTTTTTTTACGTTGGTACCTTTTCTTGCTGGGGTATCCCTTTGCGTCCAATGCTCCATTGGGTCCGTAGTGTAACCTTTGCCGAGATGTCCCATCAGCTTGTAACGAAAGGGTGTTGGTGAATTGGTCTGGCCGTACTTACTTAGAACACAAAAACATGATGCTTCGTCGATTAAACTTTCTTCTGCTATGAGAAGCAACTCATTCGCCTTTCAACCTGAAGTATTATCTGGGTCTATGCGATGCACACTGACCTTTGCATAATTTTCTGAAGTTATGGGAAATTAGATTCATTGAGATTAATCGACTACAATTTTAAACATTGTTGAAAGAGCAACTATTGAGTATTGAATAAAGACTTGCCTTTATTCGATGATTTAGTAATCTCCGGCACGGGTGATTCGGTAGCCGTGAGGATAATAATGCCGGTCTTAAACGGAAGGACCGAAGTTCAAATCTCATTAAAACCGTACCACGCTTTGAGGAATGACTATCAAAAACTATAAGGTATCAATTATTATATGGAACCAACATGACCTAATAGGTCGTTACGCCAAGCAAAGAAGAAGAAGAAGTCATCATCGGAAGAATTAATCAGTTTTTCTTGACAAAGTTGTCAGCTAACAGCTCAGGTTAAGATTTATTTCTACGTATTGTTCAAATAGTACCCCATTGTTATTGGTTTGGACTTTATAAACTTTATTCTGAAGTTACTATTATCTGCATTTTCACAATATAAAGATAATTTAGCAATTACAATTGAGTACTGCCTTTCATTTAAAATTTGAGAGCATATGAACAATGAAATCTCTGCTATGACATGGAAAATAGTATAATCTTATGAAAAAATAACCACTTAAATTCAATTCTGCTCATTAGGCAAAAACAGAGTGCGCTCACAAACGGCAAATGACATTTTCATTTTTCTTTTAGTAGGAAAAAAAACTTCGATCAAATCCATACACACCCATACGAACAACTGGCAACTGGAATGCGCATATATAATTTCTTGCCGTACAAGAAGGCTTCTTCACTAAAGTATACATATGCACTTAGCTACTTACCAGGCGTGTGTATGTACTAAAAAACACATAATGAAATATGATGCTTTCATTTCGATTTTTACTTTTGCTCCCCCCCCCCACGACTACTTGCCTTCCTTTCTTTCTCTCTTTCTCTCTCTCTCACGCGCGCTCTTCATAAAGCAATAAAATCAGGCATTTTGCAGCGCCTACTTTACCTTCGTCTTTGTTGCTAGTGTTGTGCGAGATTCGTACCGCCTCGCTTCAGCCATCCTGCCCTCGGCAAACATCTTACCATCATCCGCTTTTTTATAGTCTTATACATCGTCTTAGAGCCTTATTTTCTTCCAACTCCTGCCACGCTCCCAAACACACATACACGCACACAACGACGTTTGATTTTATTTTTTAACGATTTTGCCCCTTTTTCACACCGTTTCCTCATTTTGCTGCTGGGAAACTTTTACGATCCAAGTAAGCGTTTGCTTCGGGTTTGGAGATTGTAACGGGGTGGTAAGGAGCGAACTTGGGCGGTGAAAAAACTCTCCTACACTCCCATCCATCTCGCTCGCAAAACAGTGCCAGGCGCGAACGCAACGCGAAATAATAACAATAATAATGATAATAAAAAAGCAACTTTAACTTCGCGCACGCACACACACACACATCCGAAGAAGGGAAGAATGGGTGGTAGAAGCGGAAAGGGGTGCTAGTATAGCAAGACATAAAAAGTTACCCATTTTTCCGACTACCACTACTAATGCTGCCCCGCATCGTGCACACGGCTTGCGAGCATAATGGTGGAAGCTGACGACGACGATATGACGATATGGAAGGATTTTTCCTGAAGGATTTTTTTCTTCGGTTTGTTGCTGCTGTTATTTTGCCCCTTCGCCTATCGTCTGTTGTTGCGTTTGGTTCGGTACTGCTGCTCTCCCCGTTCGTCTGTTTGATATCTATTCTCTAAAACTTCGCTTCCTCCCACCACTTTTTCCCAACCCCCATGCATCCCAAGCACACGATGGAGCGCTGTTCGTTATCCTCCTAATAAAACCTTATGTATAGTTCGCGTTCGCGAAAACAAACCATTCCAAAAACGGCTCTTCGCCAATCATCCTTCAACTAAACTTTGGTGCGCTACCCCCTCGCTACCAACCCCCCATATTCCTTTTCACCACTTGCCGTTCGGCGGTTCGTCCTTTCTCTTTACAACTCCCTCTGGCTCCCACTCACCATTCCTCCCATTTGTTCATCCTTTATGCTTTCACACGCAGCTAAGAGAAGCTACAACAAGAAAAAAACACCAAGAGGATCATACAACTTTCTATTTTAACATCTTTCGTCTCACTGCAGTCCTTTGGTTTAGGAAGAAGGGAAGGAGGGGGGACGGTAGGCTACTGGCGAGGTAGTAAGAGAGATGAGGTTAGCTCCACAATAAAAAAGAAAGCGAGCGAGTGAGCGAGATACACGCACATTTGGGGAATGGAATGGAGTTCGGTTTCGGTGGAGTTGCTCGCAGTTTGTTTTTATTTTATTTCCACCATTTTTTTTTTGGTTCGCTTTTTTTGGGCAAATCTTCTCCCACCCCACTCCAGCAAACCTCCAAAAAAGTGGGGAGTTGCCTCCTCGATATCTTTACTCAATTTTTTATTTGTTTTGTTTTCAATATTCCACTGCCAGGAAAGGGCCCCCAGTAAGGGTTGAGGCGGTACTGTTTTTCGGGGCACCCTTTTACATTATTAATGAGCAGATAAAGAGAAATGGGATAAAGGATATTGGCAAAAAAACAAAGCTCGAATATGTTAACAAAACGATAACAAAAAATATGTAACGTTTTAGCACTAAACCTGTTATTAGGATGTTCAAGCGATGGGAAATCTCCGTCAGAATAGTTATGTTTTTTACCAATTCTTTTGTTTTTTTTCTCCTTTTCTTTTGTCTTTGAATGTTTTAGTTATCTGCCTTATTATAGATAACTTGTTTTTTTTTTAATCTACAAACCCCCTTTTTTAAAAGAACCCACACTACTTGCTTCTGCTTATCTGCGCTACCGCCCAATCTTTACAACCCCACCGTTCATTCCACTCCCATCCCACCCGTTACATTTTATTCCACAATATTAGGATATAATATTGCCATAAAATCGCGTCAGCAGCAGCCACCGTTTCCTACCACCCCATGACCGATAGTGAGTCCCAAAACAAAACCGGCCGCGAAACTCACCAAAAAATCTCATCTTAACCCAACGAGGCAAAAAAAAAACCCCGTCCCGCCGAACTTACTAGGAGTGAACTAGAAAATGGAAAATCGCAACCATAAGTAAGTCGGAGTGTGAGAGAGAGAGAGAGAGAAAAAAGGCAGTGAGAGAGACACACTTTCCCAGCATCCCTTCCCGGTTGAATGTAATGCGCCCTTGCAGAAGGCAGGCGGGCGAGAGAGCGAGACAGCGGAAGGCCAGCTAGCGAAGCAGAATGTTGCTAACTAACTGCCAGCACACCCCACAACTACAACCATAAATGCTTATTCCCCGTGTCTCTAATGCGCTCTTCTAATGCTCGCAGCCGAACTAATACGCGAGTGTGAGCGAAACCGGGAGCGAATGTTAGAGCGGATACTACTAACACTGGAAGATGATCATGAAGCCTCGTGGTGGAAAAGAAGGGAGGGGAGGGGAAGGTGTAGTAGTGAAGGGCTGCTTTGATGGAAAATTCGCGACCAGAAAACGGCAAAGCAGCAACGCAAGGAGTCGTTCGTTCTTGCCCGTCCTCCCGTGTATATATATTTATGCTATTTTTTTGTGTTGCTCTCCTTCGCCTTTTTTTATTTTATAACTGCGGTCCCCACCAGGCGCCTCCACGTCGTAAAATAGGGGATGATGTTCTCTAAAATGAAGGGGGTCTTCGGTTGTGCAAGCGAGAGGGAATGAACCCCCCCAGGGTGTGTGTTTGTGAGTGTGCAAGTGGACGACGCAGGGCAGGGAAGGACGATTTTTAGAGTAGTGTGCTGCGCGCCCTTACTGTTTTGGAATAGTAAGTGTGTAGAAACAGGGCCACCACAAGCGGGTAGGGTGGGTTGCGGAAAAAAACGCGGACTTTTTAAAATACATAGTAAAAAAAAAGAAACAAAAAAGGACGAACGATGGTAGACTTAGCGGTTAGAGCAGCAGTGCGCTATGGAACGATGGAGCAAGTGGTGGAGAGGGTATATATGCCTCCCCTTCTTCATCACCCTCCCCCCCCACCCGCTTTAAGGACAAGTACGCGGCATGAGCTTCGGGAAGGAGCACGTTTTATTACATTACTTGGGGTAATGTTTGAGTGCTCTCCGGCTCATGTCAATAGACCTGTTATGGCAGTTTTCTTTACGTTATTTTTTTATTATTTGTTATCCTGCGCGATTCCACTTTTTTTCTCCTGTACTCCCCATCCCCCCCCCCTCCCACCCTCCAATGCGCATCACTATCTCTGCTTTCCCGCCGCCCTTCTACAGCATCCGTTCTAAAAAACGACCGATTTTGCGTTTTTCAGAGGATTTTTCCACCGCTTGGTTGGTTGTGTGTGCGAGTTTGTTTTTTTTTTTTGCATCATTATTTCGGTTTACGATTTCGGTACCAACGCGAATGGGATAGAGCGATAGAGATAGAGACTTTTCCCTGGGATGGGGGGGGGGCGGTGGGTGGTGGTTAGTGAGAAAAGGGGTGGAAGAGACATAAGAGGCGACGCGTACTGTCGTCGTTTTTTATTCGGTACTTAGAAGAGCACTTCGGGTACTGCCGGGGGGGGAGACGGGATGCGGTCGGGTGCAAACACCGGGAAAGTGCCGTCCTTTTTTACATAAGCATTAGGAGGGTGCTTGGGTGGGTGGGTTTGCTGTCGTGCGCGTTCGCGAATGTTTAAAAATAAGGGTAGTTTGTAATGTAGTTTAGAATTATAGAGAGGAAAACGGTAATAAAAGGCGAGAAAATGAACCGAGGGGGCAGAAGCAAACAAAACCAAACAGAAAAAAAGAAGAAGCAGGAAACCCACTCACCGCGGTGCACAGAGGGATGCTGAGAGACTGGCCGGGTAGGGGGGGGGGGTAAATAAGTGGAATGGGGAAACAGAGAGAGAACCGCTGGGAAAGGGAGAATGGCTGCGGCGAGGGGTTGCGTAACATAGCCCCCGACACATAGCCGATCACACGCACTGTATTAGTGTGATGTAGCGAAGAACAAAAAAAAAACCCAAACTGCAAACACACAAAAAATCGGAAATAGGATAACAAAAATCCGACCATTCTAGCGACTCGCGAACCGAACGATGTAACCCCGTGTAGTGGACGGGCCGGGCATCAGGATGGAGCACTAGCGGGTTGGAATATCTGCAGTGTGGTCTTGAGAAGTTGGGAGAAAAAAGCAAGAAAGAAAAAAACACACCAGCCAACAGAACGCTCTATTCCTTGTGCGGTTGTGTGCATGTAAGGAAATAGCATCGCATTTGAACTATATTCTCAGATGTGTCTGTAAATGGAATCCCCAACTCCCGTGCGGTTCCGCAGCCCCGAATGCTATATCATAAAGCGGAATTGATGCTGTAATATGTTGAATTATTACATCGGCAGTGAAGCGATGCCTTGAAGGTTGGAACGATAAGGACGGGGGTTTTCTTTCTTGCAAAGCTACTGCAGTGGTGCAAATGTGACTTAGGTTGGTTTGATGTGCTGCCAAATTTGCATTATTTTAATGATTTGGAATTGTAATACCGCTTCGGTTGCAATTATCATAAAAAAACGGATTGGTAAAAGCTTTTCCGTGGCAAGAATCTCGGGAGAAAGGAATAATAGAATACCGTCTACAAGATAAGAATAAGAAATGTTTTGGAATATTCGTGTTGTATAAAATATTCGTTTAGAGCACTTATTCTTTCCACTAGTTATAATGATTTTATAATCGATACAGCAAAACCATCAGATTCATGGAAATCTTCCCTTCGCTCAAATTTCCAAATATTGATCTTCCGCCTATTAACGTCCCTGTTTATCCAGCACCAAAAACCGCCTTGCGGTCTAGGTGAACTGTGAGAAAGCCTACTTGAACTTTTGGTTTTGGTGGACGCATTCTATGGAATTATGTTGTTGGTTGAGGAAAATAACAAAAACAAATTTTACAACTTGTTCAAACATTCCTTGAAAATCTGGGATCACTTCAAAATTCTTGAAGTTCTCCAGTCTATATTACTTTAGTACATGCTATGAACACTCAATCGTTTTTTAACCAATTACTAGTTAGTAGCATCAAGCTATGAATAACATAAGATTTTGAAACTTCAATAAACTGCAATCAGCTATCAGATTTTTTCAAATAGATAAGATGAATCACATTTGGGTGTCGTCGTGGAATGTTTGGCTCAAATTTGTCTACAGGTAAAACAGAGTTATCCGGTTTTGCTTGAACATAGTTTATTCTGGTACTATAGTTGATCTGTTTACTTGACGAACTTTAAAACATTAATTTATTTTTATACAAATAGATTGTGTTCTATAGCTTCATTAGAGTAAAATAGAGCGTCTCTTACATCACACTCTAGAACTGTCTTACATCACAAACTGGAACTGGCAGGTGCCCAAGAACTAACAAGCTTAGCATATTAATTCGTAAAAAATACTAGAAACTTATAACTGTCAAATACAGAACAGCGTTCAGTAGTGTTGATTGGTTAGGCGAATGGAAACACCAATTTCGTCGCTATCCATTCATTAAAATCTACAATTCCTTTTTGTACCATAGGTTGATTTAGGGTTGCATGCACATTTGGCTAGCCTTATTTACAAAAACTTTATCAACTTTTGTAAGAAAAAATAAAAGCAAAAATATTATTCTGAAAAAAAAACTGTCTGTTTGTATCCTTTTGAAGACGGTAACCAACCTTGAAATTTATGTCAAGCTTAAAATACCCAAACTTTCACCAGCGACGCAGCAAAGTCCTGTACGGCCCATGCAGCGTCTCGCCGATACGGCACACACAAAAGCTTCGTCAGGGTCCTTCTGTGACTTTAAAGTGCCTTTCACTTGCATCCCCTGTACGAGCGACCGTCTGGCCGATGTGAAAACGAAGTCTTGTCCCCAGAGAATGTAACCATCGGGCACAGTGAAGAAAGTAACGATGATACGAATGAACCAATCTACCCATTTTCCCTCCATGTCCTTCATGTGCATTCACACACACACACATGCACCCACGCATTCTCTTCATCCCAAACCCCTGCTTTCTACCGACAAGACGTTGGAAGGTTTGTCAGCGAGAGACGATGGCCGACGTGTTGTTTGGTGGTAAGTTGAAGCAAGAAATGGTCCGTAAAGAAACATGGTCGGACACGGATGCGCGCAACAGATAGAATTCATCGCCACTCCATATCGAGCCGTGTTTGGTGGGGGGTGTTTTGCGCCTTCCCCAAACAATTACCTTTTTCCCAAATTCTTTTGCACACTCAAGCTACAAGCTTCGGTCGGTGCGGCGATGAAGATTCGCTGAAGGAAGGAATAACGAGGCAAAGAAAAAAAAAACCAGAGACACAACCAGCGTGAAAGCCAACGAAGGTGAGGGTTTTTCTTTGCCAGCTTTGCCGGTGGCATTGCTTTTTTCCAGCATCACAGCTGACGGAAATCGCCCGAGAGGATCACCGGAAAGGCGCAACAACAACGATGAGGAGGGAAAAACCACCAACCCAACAGTAACAACAACAACAAAAACCATCTTCGTCGGGTTTTCGTGCGGGCATCGATTGGGTGAAATTGGGAGTAATCTTGACCTCGACTCGGTCGCGTTGCTGCCGAGTGTGCTTTAACGCTACAGCTTAAAGCAAACTTTTCAGGTTGTGCTGTTGAACTGAATACGATTTGTCGACGCTATGCCATTGCTATTGTTGAGAGCCCCATCATTAGTCGGTAGGTTAATCAAATGTTTAGCAAACTAAACTAATATCCGCAGCTAAACAACTTTGCTTTTCGTTTCAGGTTGGATAATCTGTATCACAAATGTAGTGAAGCGGCTAATCAATCTTTTGAGAGGATTCATTTGAATCTTGAATCGAAGTTCAACAGATTCACGAGTCGCTTTATGTCTTAACATTCATATTATTTTTCGTTTTAGACTATTGCAATGTTACTTTAGGTATTTGGTGGAATTGTGTTAATGCTTACGAAATCATTACTCGAATGATTGTAAAGTTCCATTAACAATTTGGACGATTTTCCAAATTTGTTGCTACAATCATGAAATCTTCCGATTTTCATATAACTGACGCATTTGAAAAACTAAGTCGTTAATTATTTATTTATATCTTATCATTTCAAAGTACTTGCAACTGTGGATAAATAAAGCTACAACAGTAAGTATGAAAGTTTTCTTTTTTTCGCTGTCTGAGCATTCAAAGTTCCCCAATTTTTGTATCTAAACGTGACTAAACGAATTAAAAAAAATCCGGTATGAAATTTTATTACTGAGATATTTCAATTTTAAATAAACTCAAACCCAAACTAGTGCTTTTTCCCACTATTTGGGAACATTAGTAGGAAGGTTATAAAGTTTTATGTTGTATGGATCAAGTTTATTTGGACCTGGACAGTGTTGGGTTAATTGAACTCTTTGTCTCCGAAGATTCAAGAATCTTCAAATATTCAAAGTCATTTAATCCGGTAAACGTTTCATTCAGAATAAAAAAATAAATAAGTTTGAAAAATTCAATTCTCTTACAACACTACAGACGAATGGAATTTTTGTAAATCAATCGATTCCATTACAAACATACCATGTCTGACGAGATAATACACAATTTGGTGCCCATCATTTGGATACCATGTCCGGCTTGCGGCAAGTTATTGTTTTTTTTCTCCCATTCGCCATACAATACACGTTTGGTCACATTTTAGTCGCACCTGCTGCAGAAAGTCCACCCCGGCGCACTGGCCCATGCCAACGATGTCCAGCGGAACCCACCATAAATAAATGATGCTACACATAATCGATAATATTTATTAAATACGAGCCCTATTCCGTGCGCTAGTTGGCCAATCCGGGCAACCGTCCCCAAACCCCTCGTGCTCTTCAAAAATTTTCGTTTGCCAAAATAAAGGCCCCGGCACAGGGGGATCGCTTTGGATTTGATGCGCAAAATGGCTCCCCGCTCGAAGGGAGCGGTGCACTGGAAAATGAAGCGCGACCCGACTTGAACAGGGGACAGGCGGACACATCGAATGCAAAGGAGGTGAAGGATTTTTATAATACATTTTTTACCCTTCCCCGTACCTTCTCTAAAACCCAAGCGCAAACAAATGATAGATGGAACGTACACACAAACACACAATAGTGTAATGGGTCGGTCATACGGTGGGGATCGATTTTATTTTCACCTCCCCTATTTTTTTACCGTTTGGTTCGTTTTGTCCGAGGAAATAAAAATAATAATGAGTTCGGAAAAATGTGCTGCATATAACCAAACCTATTACCGGGACGGACGGGCGGGCTCATACACATATGGACATCGCATAAAGCTTCGAGCTGGACAGCAAAGGGATCGTTTATTTGGGAAAAACACACCAAAACACATACACACACAGGCGCGTACATCAAAATTGTCTCCACAGGAGAGATTTTGGTGTGAAAAAAATGAAATTATTTTATATTTTTGTTTCCTACCTGATTTTTCCCTTTTTTTGGTTGTTTGGCAAACGCCATTTTGAATATATTATTCAATTTTATAGGTATATAATTTTAACTGCACAGTGGTGGCCTTGTAGTGTGAGAAGGAAGAAATTATATCACTTTAAATGTAAATGCCTTTATCAGGGCATAGTCGGTATTTTTTTTTTTGTGAATTATTGTTAGCGAATAATAGCGATTTACTCTACATTATCGCGAGACATTGTTTTAAAATAACTTGCATGAAGTTAAGGGACAAAGGTTATAAAAGTAAAAAAAAAAACATAACTTTGTATAATTTAAATTTATTTGAAAATTCATTTTGTTTTTGCATTCTAGCGAGGAATCGAAAAAAAAGTCAAGTAAATAATATATTTTATATTTACGGATAGTAAAAAAAAAATGAAAAGAGCAAATATTTTCAATTTTCAATAAAAATGTCGAATAATGAGGCATTTTTATCAAATTATGTTATCAAGCCAAGTTAAAGCTGAAACAAAAAAAACTGTGTAATGCATTTACTACTAAAAAACTAAAATATTTTAAGAGAAGAAAAGGAGTTTAGGTATATATTTCATTATACCAAATAATGACGAAAATTATAAAACAATTAGAGCTCCAATCTGGTGCACATCCCAACATGCACACACGTCAGCTTCGCTAACAAGCACTTATATAAAAACATTTAATAAAAAAGATCGATCGAGGCAGGTAATGGCACAGTGGGAAAATGTGAAAAGTGTTCAAGGTATATGCGACAAAAAAAAAACAAACCCCTTTCCTCGCACCCTTACAATCAATGCGTCGCCCGAAAAAGATGATGGCACGTGACGAAAAATAGGGATGTGATCAACGGCATTTTCGTGGAGGGTGGAGTGAGGTTTGCGCAAAAAAACACGCACGCACGCACACACACATGTACACGGAAAAACGACGAAAGTTGCACCCCCACCCCAGCGGGGTGTGGAAGGATAATTCGGCTACAAGCAAATGAGTAAAAATCGGTAAAACACGACGAGAAAAACCGGACTCCCGATACCCCACCAAAACCAAAAACAAAACGAAAAAAAAACTCCCTTACTCCCACCCACATTCGGCTCTTGATGTGTCCTTGTGTGTGGGTGTAGTTCCATCCGCGGGATGGCGGAAGATGATTAGGGTTGAGCGAACCGCTCACATGTGTGCAGGGTATGGTGGGAGCGGGGTGAGGGGGGATACGGTACACGGAAGGGGAAAAAGGCTGCGGAAGAACATCATGACGGGGGAAATAATATTAGAACCATCATTATGTTTGAGCATAGAAAAGTACAGTGGAAGAGTCAAAAAAGGGTGCAAAAAAGGCGAAAAAGGGAAAGGCAGCACCCGGCGGGGGGGTGGAAGTGGCGTTGGAAACACACACGGAAAAAAAACTACATAGACAGTGGCTGGCTGCGCGTCGACATCGCTATGGAAACATATAAATTCATTTAAAAAAGGAAACACTCTTTCCACTACTCCTAATTTCGGAAAAGCGAAAATTCATAAAAACCAGATTGTATGACGGTGTGCGTATAAGAGCAAGAGGGAGGGAGAGGAGGGGGTGGTCGATTGGGTGGGTGGTAGGCGTCGTGTAAGTATGTGTGTTTGGACTTTTTTCCTAGCGCTCGCGTCGCATCCCAAAGATCGCGCTTCCACCCTCCCTCTTCGGACCCGGGGTGGCGTGTGTATGGGTGTATGAATGTGTGCGTGGTTTGGAGATTTTTTGCAAACCTTTTTTTTATTCCCTTTTTATTTGCTCGCCCTTTTTTCGGCGATTTCCACCCACTGCTTACCCGTAACCCGCACCGACTATTTGGTGCGTACTGTTTGATGCGGATATTATAATAAATTTTTGTACATAAATTAAAGGTTTCGGTGCCACATGTCCCGCATACCTGCCGCGCCCGCCCGATCACGTGCTGTACATACATTTGCGCGCACACATACGTACTCGTTCGTATCATCTCCACATTAAAAATCCTTTGTATCGAGCAGCGAACACACGAAGCATGTATTGTGTGTTCTAGGAGTAACTCAAGAGCCATCCATCCTTGCGCCAAGAAGTGGAACGGAGGTTAAGGGAGAGGAGGAGGTCCAAAAGAGGTGTATGGATACTTGAAAAAAAAAGTGGAAGAGTTTGAGTAATGCGTGGAACGGCGTGATTTCAGCTATGTATTTTATTATGAGTATAATTCTTTAATTGTATTGCAGTCACATGGACATTAAATATTTATACTTTTGTGTTATTGTACTACATTTTTACTTTAAATTTGTTATACTATTTAGTCATTACTATTAACGGAAACTTCTCAAGACATTGCAAAAGATCAGGAGAAAAATCTTTTGCGTTAAAAATCGACTTATCGATTCTGCTCCCCCACTCTAATGTATCAATCCCCGCTCCCAAAAAAAAGGATCACTTCTTAATGCCATTTACAGGACACTTTTGTTACCATATGTATGTGTGTCATTTAAAAAAAAAGTGGGGAAACACCCAATGAATCAAACTACATAGTTAAATCCCTTTTTTTATTTGTCTGTAATGTGGCGTGAATATATGTGTATATGATTTATTCACTTCGCGTGCGTGACGCATATGGGTGGCGGAAGTGGGGATAGCGCAGTGCCGTTCATCCTCTCTCCCATCCACTCGCTTATCCACGCATCACCCAGAAAGGTGAAATTTTGGGTGCAAATGAGCTCCTTTTTTTTTGTTTTTTGGATTTCGCTCATCTTTGGCAGTAATAACATTTCATTTTATTTCATTCCCTCATTCGATTGTATTTGGTTAATTTTTGAGCATTGAAACAAAGAACAGCAAGAGAGAGAGAGAGAGGGAGAGAGATGAAGAGAAGAAGAAAAAACCAAACAAACAAAAACCAAATTAAATTTCCCCATTCCGTCACAACTTTTACTACATTCCCCATTTGCCCAACTACCCTACCACACTCATGCAGCATCCCCAGCATCGGGTTTCGTTTGCCCCCCAGCCTAATGTTTAACAATTCACCAAACCCCGTGCAATACCTCCTCCTCCCCCCTTTTCGCTATCCATCTGAGTCCCAAAAACAATACCACTCCCCATTAAATCCACCTCCCACCGACTCTTATTACCGTCCCTACCCCATACGTTTGGTTCGCGTTTTGTTGTATCACACTGGTAATGATATGAAAGTGCGTTCCAATAGCGAGGCGAAAGCGAGACAGCGAGCATTAAGCCGTGCAGGAAAGAGAGTGAGCATTAACGACAAACGAGGGGCACATGCGTAGAAAAATAAATGACACATAAAATAAAATCTCGCGGATACTAGGGACCCGGGAACGCCGAAAAACGTTCGCTCACACACGTACGTTAGCGCAAAATTTTCCACGCCCCCTTCCGTAGCGTAACGGGGGGGCTGAGAGGGAGGAGGTGAAGGACAGGTACTAACCAGGATACTAACGAAATCCTTTTTGGCGTGTGCTCATTACCCCTTTTCACGGGATCCCTCGCTCTCACGGTCCCAAATAAACAATTTCACATAAAAAAGCAAAAAAGAAAAACCCTTTCGACAACTGAAGCAAAAAACACATTTTCCGACTGGCTCGAGCAAATCGACCCCACATGGTGATGTGATTGTTTTTAGTTTGAAAAATAAGATACAAAAGCAGTCATTCGCTTCGTGTATGAATGCACCAAAGATCATGCTTGCCGTTTAACATCTACACCAATGCAGAAAGGAGTTGCACAAAGCAAATGCGAAACAATCACGCCATAAGATGGAGGGGTTTTCATCGTAAAGTGTGGTTCTGCTAGTTACGCGGTTTTCACCCTCCAACTTGCCAGCTGTATAAATAAGTCATCGCATCGCAAAAATGACAAGAAAGAAGAAAATACATCACAAGAGCCCGCCGAGAGGCTGACTGTTTTCTCCCGTGATTTGTCTTCCACGAAATATAAATCACAAGAGGTCCTTTTTCGGCTAAGCATTCCGACGGAAAAACGCACACACACATGCACTGTTTCCTGTACCTTATCTTACCCTTACTTTTCCTTCCGGTACCCCCCTTCCCATCTATTATACTTCGGTTATGGGACGAGAAGATGGAAGCTTTCTTCGATATGACTAAATGTCAGCTTTTCATCGTTGTAATGTATGAAAATGCGTGTGTTTGTGTGTGTGTGTGTGTGGATAGTATATGACACACGCGAAAAGGGAGACACGATCGATTATGCTGCTTAAAAAACGAGTACACATTACGACGAAAAAAGTACAATAAAAAGAACACATAACACACACCGACAAAAAAACGGTGTAAAGAAAAGCGCTAGCCAAAGCCAGTCTTGCGCTAGCTCTTGGGGAAGAATGTAAAATTTATTGCGTTTGTGTTCGTTGAGCTTTGTTTTTATTTTAAGGTCGCCACATAAAGTTTCAATACAGAACGCGAAACAACTTAAAACATGGAGGCAAATTGGATATTTGAGTATGAAAGTAGAGTTAAAGATAATTGCTTACTAATACTACCAGAGTTAATATAAAACAATAAATAGAAAAAAATACAATACTTAAATTCGCTGTTAAGAGTTGAGAAATTAATCCTAATTAAATATCATTCTTTATCTTCTCAAATCTAGGTATCAAAGTTTTTTTTCTTAAATTTTTAACAATTAAACAACATTTGTTTCCACGTTCTTCAAGCAGAAAATGATGAATTTATTAAATAAAAAAATAAAAAAAACTTATGTTTTCTCTTACTGTAAACAGAGAAATATTATCTTAACTTTGGAAACGTAGAAAAAAATAGAATGAAAATTGATATTCATCCTGTCGTGTGGAGATCGTTACTACTAGTACTAAACCACCAGGCTGCTCCATTAAAAAATAGTACTAATAATAATTATCTAATAATAACAATAAAAATTATCATATTTTACAGAACGGACACAAATAGTATATTAATATTTTGTAAATACAAATAACCAATATTTTCCCTATTCCCCCAAAACGAACATTTGTGCTCGCATGACCTAGTCATCTGCTCTATTCCCGTCTGTGTTCGACATGCCACGCCTGTGTCCATGCATTAGCATCGTTCTGAAGATAAATCTGCCGTCTCAAGAGGCTCCAATTACAATCGCAAACGACGGCTGCATGGACAAAACGAATAGAAAATGTGCAATAGCGAGCGAACGACGGAGATTCGCATTCGCCGCTCAGAACCATGCAATTCTTCCCCAGCTTATTTTATCGTGCACATGACCTTGGCGAAACCTCCTAGAGTTTGATTCTCGGTAAAGCGTCTAACCGACCGACAGAGAGCTGCGAAAAGAATTCACCGAATTTCGTTTGGACCCTCCAGAATGATGCGCGCACGGCATAGTAGGCAAACCCGAAAACGAAGAAGAAAGGTCAAGCTGCTGCCGTTGCTGCTGCATAGACGGCATCCGTAGACGATGACCGGCGAAAAATAGCACCAATAATAAAAACCACCATCACCAATCAGCCAACAACGACAACAAGAAATCCTACGCGAACCGACGCGGATGGAGAAACGAACAACACAAAAGGGGGAACGCGAAAAAAAATACGTTGTCTAGCGGCACGGAAGTAGGAGACGTTAGATCAGCGCACGTCTGGATGCTTGCAAGAGGAAGGAGCAAAAAGCAACCCCGAAACAAACCAGAAGAAGATGAAGAAGCGGTCGCTACTGCGCTAGTCGGTCGGAATGAAAAGTGCAGCCAAGAATGTACTTTGTGGGGGTAATGTGGTGCACTCCGCCTCGCGGCTCACGCTGCACGCTTCCCGGGGAAACACCATCGGAAGGAGGTCACTCAGTACTTGCTGCTCTTTGTCTAGCCGGTCGCACAGCTGTGTTCGTACGACTCGGTACGTCTTGCGCTTTGCGATTGTATCTTGCCGGCATGTTGGCCCAGACCTAGGCACAGTTCCAAAAGCCGGTGCCGGTTCGAAGGTGGTTGCGGAGCGGAGGTGGAATGAAATCGAAAGTATACACACATGTCCGCTGCCACTGCCACTGCCGGGTAAGTGTGTGGTGTGTATGCATGCTGCACGGCGAAAGATATGACCGACCGGAATACCAAACCGTGACCGACCGACCGACCGAGTGCCGAGTGCTAGAAGATGTCGGAGAGCAAAGGCTGTTAGATCATCTCGTACGTGAGGAAACACGTCAGCGCGCGAACACACACACGCACAAAGGTGCATAGGATTTTCCGTCTCTGGTGGAATTGGAAATCTTGAAAAGAAAATGCTCTTTAATTTTACCGTATTTTTTGGAGCAATCAAATGATGCCTTTCTTCAAGACACTTTGTTTAGAAATATTTTAAACATACTTTTAAAACTTAAAATATGTCTTATCTGTTTCTATAATTTATTAGGATTATTATCAAAAGTTTTTCTTAGACCCAACTTTCCATTTTTCGTTTAAAACTTATATAATTAGAAACGGAACTTTTATGCTGTTTTACAGCTGCTTAACAATAGCAGGTTCCTCGATCGAAATTGATATAAGGGTCGAAATAAGCAGAATTTTATTTAAAGTACCAATTGTTCAAGAATCTCGTACTGCACTCGTTTGAGCATAATTGCTAATTTTAGGATCAATGATGCCTTTAACCAGCTTTGCCATTGTTAGGCTTTAATGTTGCTAGATTCCATTCAAACTGGCAAGTCACCTGTAAGTTTCGATCAACTGATGTACGTAACTCAATACAAAGCAGTTTCCAAAATTGTTTGACAAAATCGGTTAACGTTTCACATATGCAGCGAATGTATGCAATCGTTAACACCTTTTCACATTCATATTTCGCTTTTTTTGTATGCCGCGGGTTTTTTTTTGCAATATAATTGATAGTTAATGGCTAATACAACTAACTAACAAATGAACTACTGTGAAATTAAATGTAGCTTTGAAAAAATGTTATAAAATTCATATCATGAGAAAATTTTAATCTATATAGGTGATAAAATAAAGAACAAAACGAAAGAGCAAAATGTGTTAATTATGAAGAGCAAAGAGCGACACAGTTGTAAAAAACCATTAATGAGTTAAAAAAAAATCTATTTAACCCAAATCTTTTGGTAGATTGGTTATAGATTATGATTGGTCATTATTTCTATGAAATTGTCTACAAAAAAAAAATAAATGAGATATTGTTATCGGGCGGTGAAATAAGCCTACCCGCTGTATAAATGCTGTTTAAAAGATGCTTCTAGATATGGCTTACATAAAGCTGCTGTTTAACGGAATTGAGCTTATTATAAATTATTATTTCAATGGACTTAATATTAAGATTCTTTTGTTTCTTTATTTCTTACAGTAAAGTAACACTCAGTATAAGAATGACACAAAAAAATGGTCATCTCTTTAGCAAATTATTCCAGTCTCGCCATTCTCACCCACATCGTCCGAACCGTGCAAATAGCTAAAAGTATTTGCATTATAATTCCCAAACACAACTCCAGACACGAAACGGAAGACGAAAAGTAACAATACCAAAGCGAAAGAAACAGAGAACAGAATTGCCCATTATTCAGTCTAGCACAACCGTCTGGCCGTCCATCGGGACCGTTCCATGGTTGCTAAATGGTACTAGTAAATAAGGGAGAAAAAAAATGGAAACTATTCCCCTGCAAAGATGATGTAGTGTTGCGCCCAAGAGCTGATCACGGTCAGCTTAATTTTGGCACGACCATCCCCGTCCCGTTTTGCTATTGCAAATTCAGTTCCAACTCCACGCTTTAGAGGGCACCGCGAACACATGTAATCGCGAAAAAGAAAACAAAACTTCTAAAAATCAACTCCCCCACCCCATTACTTGATCATCTACCAGTTGGTTGTGTGCGTACGTGCGTTTTGTGCAAGTATGTTGCAGTTTTTATTTCGATTTTGTTTTCCTTCCTTCGCTGACGCGGTGTCATCGACAAAACCGGGAACACACGAACGGTTTGCGCTTTAACTCAACACACCGGAAAGGCAAGGTTTCGCCTACGGAGTGCAACCAGCTACAGAGACCAACCGAAAAGAACCGCAACTTGCATTAGAATGCCAAAAATAGGGTGAAAAAGAGACAGGAAAATGGGGAGGGGGAAGGTTTGTCTCTTTCCCTCACTCGCAGTCAAGTGTTTGGCACTCCCCGCAACACGTTCCACTGCCCGTGCCCGGGTTGCAAATAGGAACGAGCCCCTGCTTCTCACAGTTAGGTTTATCTACCTTCTTCTCCCACTGCACTCTACCTCCTGACCCATTTCCTCCTAGCTCTTCTTGTTCCTCTCTCTCCTCAACCTTCTCGCGGCCCCTTCAAATCCATCTCTTTCACACACTAACTTGCACAATCTAACCTCACGCTGTGATGGCAGAGGACGGAAGTGCGAGTGCGAATGAACTCCATCGCACCACGCAGACTGTCACCCAACCCCACCCGAAAACCAAACCATTCAACCCTCTCTCTTTCTCACTGTCTCTCATCCTCATCCAACCCCACTCCTAGGATAGGCGCAGACGATCTAATCATATCGCATAGTTGTTGCTGCTGCGGCTGCTGCTGCCACACGGTGCAACGCGCTAATGCGCTTGGGACTCGCGTTCAAGGTCAGACACAGACGAATGATTTGATCTTTTTTCCCCCCTCGGTGTGTGTGTGTTTTTTTTTGTTATTATTATTTCGCTCTTTTAGACAAGCAACATTTGTTTGCGGTTAGGCGTGTGTATGGGAAGGCCTTTCGCTTGCTCGCTCACACTTGCACTCTAAACGCATTCGGGCGATAGTCTGACTGCGATCGTTTAGTTTCTTGGTTGTGCTTCTTGGTTTTTTTTTTCGGGGGTTCTTGCCTTGCTCTTGGCAAAACATTTGGTTAGATTTCAAGGTTACATTAGAGCCGGCCGCTATTAGGAGGCCATTCCTTGTCTGGGGGAGTGGGCGATGATGTCTAGCCAGGAGACGAAGCTGGAAGTGACGCGGCTGCACTCGGAACGGATCGTAGGTTTTTTTTTGTTGTTGCTTCTGTTCCTTCTTTGCTGGTGATTATTTTGGCTGCGATGGAAGTTTCTAGGGGACAGGAAGCAGACCTGCGCTTGAAAATGTTGAACAAAGAATTGAAATGGTTTCTTAGAAGCGTTAGCAATACGCATTCGACACGATCCGGTGCATTTGATTGTGGTGGCACAGAAAAAAAAAATACGCAAGGGAAGAATGATACCGTTTTTGAAACATTATACTTTTGAAGAGTGAAAACAGAAAACAAAGAATGTTTAGACGTTTTTGATACTTTTTATAATAAATGTGCTAATCGTTTGTGTGTTCCAATGTATTATTTACATTTAAAGAACGATCCTTCCTTTTATCAACTCATTCCCGGAACGTTCTCCCAATCCCCTTGTAAGCTTGTTGCTTTGAACGATTAGACTGCGCTGAAGCCAAACGGCCAAATGTTTTGCGCGAACCGGCCCAAACCAAAGTTCGATGACATTTGGTGAATGCAAAATACATTTAGTCAACACGTTCTGCATACGGCCGTGCAATAGGGCGGCGCAGGGGTTGCAGTGTGCAATGGATGCACCCCTCGCCCGCTTCGCACATCTCACCCCACACGTTCTCCTTCTTATCGTGGAGGGTGGATTTAAAGATCACGCGCTTCGCCGAGCGCCGATGTGCAGCAAAGTGTGAAAAATTTTCGGCCCAAAATTCTGGGGCCAAATTTCAAAACAACGTTTCTTCTTTCGTTTCGTGGAGGGAGATGGTTCGAAAGGGATGCGGCGAGGACGGGGGGAAGACATTTACGGACCGATGAAGCGGAAGCGGGATGGAGGTCTAACTGCGAAGGAAGTGCATTCTGGGGGAGAAAGAGGCAGTGGAGAGTGATGCCGGCGATGTGTTTGCCAGAGATTGCCCACCATCCCACCATCCAGAGTGCATTGACATCTCTATGCTCACGTTTCACGTTCAGCACCAGAGCGTCAGTGACGACGCAGCAACAAACCTCTATTTATATTTGACGGAGGGTGACTGCCCCTCTTTCACCCCTCTTTTCTCTTCACATCCCCGAAACCAAACGCATACAAGTGGACAAGAAGAAATCGACTCTCGACCTGGTCACCGTATCGCCCGTCGCGGACAATAATAAGACTTTTGCCACAACACCAAACAAATGTTCGTCAAAATCATGTTGCAAAAAAAAGGAAGAGAAAAAAAACAGGGCGCAAATACTTTTTTTCGTATTATTCTATATTTACTCTCTTCCGCTCTTTCTTTCCCCCTTCCCTTTTCCCCTGCCCCACACATTAGCTGCCCGTCTACCGCTATCGGTTGGAAGGCAGGGAAGGAAACATAAATACTCCATATTCGCGTCGTCGTGGAGAGATTTCTTCACCAAAATAACGTAGCGAAGAAAACAAAAAAAAGACAAGAATGTATATTCGCAAATTAGGTCAAACGCAGTTGGAACGCAAACCACCCCGAAGAGACTTGACTGTACTTTGCGGTATGAATGATCTTACCCTGCGAGTAAAACCGTTCGTCTGGTTTCGCACGCGAGACAACACAACCAATAACCCATATTTAATCGTTTCGACGGGCAGCACATTCCTTCTGCCTTTTTATCGATACTTGAACTGACGGGGTTTTTTTTATAATAAAAGTTTGATTTCAAAGTGTCTCTATTTTTGGCCATCGGCGGTCGTTAATCCTATCTTACGTTAATATTTAGAACCTGTCCGAATTTCTTCCCAATGGAACAGTTTATTATTTTTAATTTAATGTCTCCAGAAAGTATTGCAAAATTTTACAGCTCCGTACAATATGACATAAAAGTACGTAAAAAACCAATTTTTGCATTTATCAATCTGTTTTTACTTATAGTACTGCTAGTATGAAATTTAGGGAAAGAGGATTTAAATTTTATTAATAATGGTGTTTTTTTAACAAAAACTTAATTTCACGATTACATATGAATTGGATAATGTAATTATTGATAAACACTCGAATGTATAAACCTGTAGAGATAGTACTAAAAATGCTCTGATAGTTAGATTTTATTTATTAATTTTGGGTTCTATTAAACTATAAATATGAACAATATTCATCTTTCATATGAACAATATTCAATATTCATTTAAAAAAATAATTCTTTTTTTTCAATTTGAAGACCATTATGAGCCTAAATCTATTAGTACGTTTAATGATATAATTATAAACTACATAGTTATACTGTCCATTCTTACGCGTTTAGTCGCGAATTAATTCACAATTTTGAAGATACATTTGCTGTTGGTACAAATTGTGAATATTTGTAGAAATTCATCTTTTTTTTATCTTAAGTCACTTCAAAGAGAAACCCGAAATTTAATCTTTGAAAATAATACCAATCACCTGCCAAGCAGCAGCAGAAGTGTCTGGCCAGCTTCATGCGAAATAATGTCCACGTAACACATTTTATGGCCTTACCCCCCAAAACTCGTCCCGAACGCACACTCACACACGCGCATACATTATCGTGTGAAGGTGCAGTCCAAGATGCACAAATCATAAAACGCTTAAAAACGTGATGCCTATTCGGTTCTCTTATTATGTGCCCTTATATGTCGCTATCCCACATTGCATCACCAAATGTCAACCAAAACGGATAAAACAATCTTAAAACAAGTGGACCCGTCGGCGACGGCTATGGCATTGCAGGAGGAGGCCGGGTGCATACTTCTTTGCGTATTGCAATCTGATTGTTTCATCGATGGCAGGTCCGACCGACTCGCTTTCTTACTTACCTACTTTCGGCAAGGACGGAACGGCACTCAAATTAACGTTTATCCCCTAAACCATGCAAAGACTTGTTTCGCATTACGGCCATTTGCGAATAATCTACAGTACACGAACACGTTTTCACGGCAGCGATCAGCAGAGAACAACAACAGTAAATAAATGGCAAAACAAACCCCTAAAAGATATAAAAGTGTGAAACCATTACCCATAGCAAAAGCGAGTAATGTTTTTATAACTTTCAACTGTTCATAAGACAACAAAACCATTGTAAAATTTATTTTAAATGTCCCCAAGTAGCGTAAAACAATATAAAACAAACGTCCTAAACCACCATAACGTAACGGGTTTTAATTTCGAACTTTCGGGGTGATTTTTGTTTTGTTTTGTTTTTTTTTGTAACACAACCACAAAATCCACAAAATAAATACGACTTACTGCAATCACTTTCACTAAAACGACGTGTAAAACCATTACGCAGTCGAATGCATCCGTGCATCACGTGATGCAAAGCGAACCATGCCCAAAAGGAAAGGAAACCAATAGGAATTAATGTTTGCGGTTGAGTTATATTTTTGTTTTACTATTTAACAAGTAATGAATAATTATTTAAATCCGGAATTATTCCAACGACTTCCCATACGTCTTTTTAAAATATAATTAAGACATTGCTACCAAACGGTCCTATCATTTCTACAATCGGATTTGGTAGTAATTTTGATTAAACTTATTATCATATCTTCTCAAATATAAGCATTTGAGCGTAAAACTGCGCAGTTGCTTTTTCAATGTCCTTCCATTGCATCGCCAATGGCACTTTATCTCTGACCGTGTAAACTTTCTCCCAAAATTATTAGTGCCGGATCGCTACCCAGTGGATCGGATAGGTTGAGTCTTTAAAATGGCCAAACTTTTCAAAATCGTTCGACACAAGATCTTGCTGCAGCTTCACAACCGTTGCTGCAGCTTCACTCAACCACGGCGCAACATAATCTGCATCCTTTTACTTTAACGAATCGCCTTCACATACGTTTTGCTCCTTTCGGAAACAGTTCGTGAGTGAATGCACCGAGAACGGGAACAAAAAATCGATCGATCAAAGTCACACGATTGCAAAAACAGGGCCGTTGCGGATGCAGTGCATTAGCCAGCGATTCATCGAACCACAAAGTGTGCAAGTGTGGGCAGTGAAAAGAAAACGAAGCCGAAAAAGAAAGGAATGACGGCGCCATTTGCAGTAACAGCCAGCATAGCGTCAGACGTCGCCATTTCGGTTCGTACAATTCGTTCCATGCACGATCATCATCCTGGTTGAACAATTTTCGCTAACCAAAAGGAAAACACACACACACATATACAGATAGACACCAGCATCGTCTGTAGAAAAACGCACCATTCCCATGATCTTGTGATCGCGACCGGTGATGATGCAGCGCAATTTCGGCTAATGCAGCCACGAAGCCACGCATAAGCGTTGGGGCGAGTAGAAGCACTACGCGATTGGCTCAAATGTACAACCCGTCATACCGGTAAAAGGAAACCGTATGAAAAATCAACAAAACACGCAAACCGCTTACAGCGATCCTTCGCCTGTACAGAAGTATGTCAACGCTTTGCAACTTGAAGCGTGTATATCCTCGTTGAACGATTTGGTGCTGAAGTGTGCAAAGAGTCAAAGGGAGAAAGAGCTCGAGAAAGAAAAAAAACAGCGAACAAAGAGTCACAAACAGTAATGATGAGCCGAAGCACAAGTACACTGCGGTAAATGCAGCAGGATGCAATCATCTTAGGCTGGTAATGCATTGAACGCTAAATTGCATCCTTATGTCTGCACAGACGATCTTACATGCATGATTGGGCGGAGAGTGAGAGAGATAGAAAAAAAAAACTACCCACGGGAAAAGATGGAAGGGAGAATTCATTTTTAGGCTAAAATCTACCCTTTTTCTCATCCAGGCCGAATCCCTTCTCGTGATACAGTTCGTCACATAACTATAAGACGACTAGTTTTTAGAGAATATCAGGAAAAGTTGAAGAGATAGGTACAAATGATGTTATACAAAGTTGTGGAGAATAAACAAAAATACGTTTTTTCATATTTTTCTCAAAATTTTTCCAACACTTTTACATATTTATGTTTTAGCCATGAAAATGTCTTCAGGTGACTATATGGCCACTTTGGAAAAATCGTTGTTTCTAATGCAAATCAGCATTTTTAAATTCGGTAAAAATTGAAGGTAGTTTGAATGGCCCTAGAATAATGTAAAACTATTTTTCAATGTCTGGTGATTCTTGGTAGCAATAATTTGCGACTCCAAGCAAAATTTCATATGTTGTGAAATTTATAAATTTTGTATGCGCTAATTTTGGTTCAATTTATTTGATCATTGTGAAATTACACTAATAACCTTTCGTAAAGTGTGTAAACATCTCTGAGAAAATAGTCTTTTTGGGATGCAAATCGCTTGAGATGTGTCGTGATTTTCGTAGGCTTAATGCAAAAATACACAAAAAAAAACTGTTATAATGAAGAATAATTGGAGATATTGATCATATTTTTTTTAGTTTTTTCCTTCGATCCGCATCAGAGTGTCGCCCTCCTCTTTTACGCTAACATAAGGACGCAAAAGGATTTTTTTATTCTCTACATTTTAGTAGAACACCATTTTTAGTTATCTTTTCAACTTTTCTAGTTTTTCTCAAAAACTAGTGGCCTTATAGTTATGTTACGGACTGTATGAACAATATCCAACAAGTAGCTTTAAACACAGAACCGGTTTTCGTGGGATTGGTCTCCTTTGGGAAGGATCGAATATTTGCACCACCAAAAACTTCAATTACACACATTTACAGTTTGCTGTAACAAAGAAAAGTCTAACGAATTAAGGAGGATAAAGTTTGCGCAAATGAGAATTAAATTTAATAAAGCTGTTACGAAGATATCATTAGGAATTCGTAAACACTTGGAAATAAGGCATGTACTCAAGGATAACTTGTACAATAAATATGAAATACCAACTTTGTCCATTGAATTAACACAAAAACTGCATCCTATCGCAAGGAATCAACAAAATGCGTTTGAAGGTTAACTTTATCTCAGTAATAAATTGATCGTATAAAGAAACTAGTTTACCACATCCACAGCCATACTAACTCTCCTTCCCCAAAAAAAAGGCCAACTCTATTCTTGTTCATGCATCAAACATGAAAAGCAACCGAAAAAAAATGTCACGTTGTTGCAAAGTAGAAGAGAAAAAGACACAGACAGAATGGCCAATAATTTAAACGCTCGGACGAAATGGCAACGACCTCCAAAAAAGTTTTGAAAAACTAAAAAATGCATCACACTCTATGCGGTGCTAGTAGCGCGGTGGGTAGAAACGTTCGGTCCATTATGAACGATGCATCTTGCCCATCACGACACCAGATCACGGCCCAGAAACCTGTTATTGAGCGAACCAACCTGCCTAGTGGAGATGGGGCATTTGTTCCAGCCGAGCGCCAACTGCTGCACTGCAATAGAGACAAGGAGAACACGGTGGAGAGATCAGGAATTGGTTAATTTTTCGTTCGCTGGTCGCAAAACAACCCTCTCCAGGGAGAAGAAAGCATTTACCCCCTCCCCCTTCCTCCCCTTCACCCCATTGCCAAGAAAAGAGGAAAAATATGCGAAGTTTTTTTTTTGCTTTCCTCATTTCGGTCATTATTTTCCCAACATTGAAGATGGTACCTGCTTATGTGTGTGTGTCTGTTTGGAAGGTGCATTTTAGTAGGATGTTGTGGTAATTACTAAATTTCTTTCCCAGTCATTTTCACCCCTTCTTCCACCCCCACTCCCCTCGACATAGGTGTTCCCATGTGCTTTGCTGCTCTAGCAAGCAACACATTTTCTCACTGCCCATTGCGGGCCAGGATGACGAAAATTGCCGACAATATTTGTCTCGGTTCAATTGTTTCGCAGCATTGTAATACACACGTAATGGCCGAAAAGGGAGACACGTAGCATTGGAAGAAATGTTATAATAAGAGATTTCGTGCCTGCGGTAAATTGCACGTTAAAGAAAAGCGGAAATAATTAAGCCTTTCTCTGGGAAGATGTTTCAAAGACAAGGCAATAATAAATTCTATTCAAAGTGTAACTTTGCCACGTAAAGCAACAAAAAACCTTTGCACTTGTAGCGTTATCAGTAAATTTCTACAATATTAGAATCACCTTAAATATATTAAACAAGCTCTAACAACCTTCTGTAAAACCTATTTATTAACCACGACTTTAAATGGCGGATCTCCAAATAGAAAACTAAATTCAAAATGGAAGACACAAAGCTCTTACTGCGAGCTCACTAACCAAAACATACTCGGCAAGACTGGGCACCCAAAATAGCGATCTTCGTCACACCCACTTATCCTCCCCTTTCAACTGCACTCATCTTCGTTGCATCAAGTTGCACATGAAAACTAAGAGAACTGATTGGATGGTAACCCCAAAAAGCGGACCCCGAAAGCCTTTGTAATTGGTTTCTTCCAACGAAAACTAACAAAACCCATCTTGATCGTAACTTCTTCCCTCGTACATTCCCAACCTTCTTCGAAACTATCCTCCACCGTCGTGCGGCACAAAGGCATGGGGTAGCCTAACTAACAACTGACAGAAAACAAGAAAAAAGCTGGCCTTCTGGTTCAATTGTTACTTGCACTGCAGTGGCCGGAAAAAAAAGTGCAAGGAAATAGATCAATCCCACACGGCAGAAGAGGACAGACCGGCAAAGAGGCCAGCAATTTAGGTCCAATTTTGATTTTCTGCACTGGCGGTGCAGCACAGCGCTCATGCGTTTTTTTTTCCTCTCTCTCTCTCATTTCATTTCGGCAACAAAATGCAGTTTTTCGGTGCTCCATACTTCTTCCACCCGATTTACACACACAGACACACAGTCACAGGGTAAAATCGAGCCGGTCGCGCAGCGCTGCACTGCACACTGCACAAAAATTCCGCTTTTTGGTCATTGACCTCGTGATGTCCCCGTCCGCCCGCCCGCCATGTGCCCGTGTGTCCATCGTGTTTTATTTCGCCCCGCTTCTTGCACACAGGCCGCCGAGATCCGTTCCGCAATACCATAACCCCGAGGATAGGAGCTGATCAAATGCGCAAACCTCTAACCCACCCCACAGACACACGGGCCCACGCTCATAGGACGCTTCGCCCTGACCAACACATCCAGCACGGCGGTGAGGGCCACTATCTAAAAGATCCCCCTTTTTTTCGAACATTCGAAATAGGTTGCCGATGCGAAATGCATCGACTCCGGGGGGGCTTGGTATGGGAGAGAAAGAAAGAAAGAGCCAAGAAAAGAGAGCGAATATGTTAGAGCAATTGATCAAAATGAAACAAATGTAAGAGCGGAAGCGGAGGAAAAAAAACCTCCCAAAAAACACACACCACTACACACCTCAAGTGTGTCACACACTCACACACAATTAAGGTGCATACCACCAAAAAAATACACCCCACGATGGAGTATCAAAAAAAAGAAAAAGAAAAGAATAATTCAGCCTCAGTCTGTGTAGTACGATCTCAAAAGACATTTCACCACAAAACACGCAGGCCGAAAATTCACCACCCAAAATAAGTTTCACACCAGCACAATGCAATACCAATGCAACTTGTTAAACCACCTTCCACCCAACACCCCGGACCAGGCCCACCCCAAAAACCAAACCTCAAGATAAGGTACGCACAAACACAGATGTTGCATCGCCGCGTAAGCCACCATGCGTCCGCTTTACAGGCGCACCGTGGTGAATAAGCTCTGCGCAAATGTGGTGGAGAGAAAAAATGTGCATGTGCACTGTGCACACCTATACCATTGCAGGCAATGGATGCGTATATGTGTGTGTTTGAAGGAAGGAAACGCAGGGGAAGCAGATACGCTTAGACGAAAAAAGTGCATTCATGGATAAGGGGAAACCGCCCCATCTTTGTAAGCGACTCGGGTGGTTTAAAACCGTCTTCTTTTTAGCATTTTTCCTTCTTGGATTCTGCTATGTCTCTGTTTTGTTCCATCTAATTGTACTAAGACATTGCAATTTTTTTTCTTGTTTTTTCTTTATGTGAGTGTGAATGGGTTTTTGCTCTTCTTTTCCTTTTGCTTTCGCCATCCGGAAGCGTTCACAAAGAGCATTTTTTTTAGTTTATGTCTTAATGAACCTCCAGTGTGAAAATAGGATTTTTAATTGGATTAGTTAAAAAAATCCGATGATCAATATCAACAAAAATCTTTCTCGTTAAAGCTCAAGCAATCAAAAATCTAAAACAATCTTGTGTCAGCAAAGTATGACCGCCCTTCTTTAACGATCATTATGCTTCAAAAGTTCTTACGAACGTAAAGGAATATGTTAATCTGGCATATAAATCAGGCCATCGACTTTTAAACATCGAACAAAAAAAAGCATCATCAACGCCGTACATTAACTCTCTTCGCTTGCACGATCTCTAATACACGATACATCACTCTTCTCGATGGATCCTTGCAGGTCATCGCCCTTTCAAAATTCAACAATCATCAACACGCCACTCTCATAACTTCAGCCGCTTCCCAACCATATTCCTTGCCATCTCGTGCCATTTAGCTGCCTGAAGCAGAATAATAAATATATTCGTACGAAGGATTCGCTCATCTCATTCGATCGTCTCAACTACGATGGTTTTCTAAGTTGTGCGCAAAAGATGCAGCTCTCACACATAACACACACAAGCTGACCTCGTAAAAAAGCGAACACCACGGAGTGCCTTCTTCCTCTTTGCGATCCGCGTCACTCCGCATCAACAACATCATGGGGAAGATCAGCAACAGCTTCCTTCAACCCCTTATTCCTTCTTCTTCTCCGTACACATACCAGATGCGATGGTGGTGTGGAAAACATGGCTCCCAAAAAATGCATTGCCACGATGAACGTGAAGAACCATCAAGCATATCAAGTCTATTGCAGCTGTGGCAAGGAACGAGATGGAAGAAGTATGCCCAAAATGCAATTGCAGCGGAAAAGATTTAGGAGTAGGCAAGAAGAATCATCAGCAAAAAGGAGAAACTGGCTATAAGGCAGAACAGAACAGCTGCAAAGAGGTAGAAGAAATATGCATTCAGCTTGTGCAGATGCACCAACACAATGCACTTTTTTTTTTGCGCTGCTGCTTTGAGAGCGAGGCAAACGGAACAGGACGGGGCGGTGCATTGATGCAGCCGTTTAAATTTGAGGACGTTTGACCACCCCGGGTATACGCATACCAGCAATCTAACTGAGATGCAATCGCTACCACACACCCGGACAATTAAAGCTGGTGTAGTGGTGAAAAGTAGCTTGTACCACGGATGGATTACATGCGTTATCAACACCAAAACAGCCGAGACTATCGTTATCTGTGTACAGAAGAAAAATAGGGGATTTTTTCAAATAATCATTTTTTTCCGTATGATTAAAGCATTAAAGTTTAGATTAGAGATTGCAATGTTTCTTTTGTTGCCACATGTTTGGTGAACAGAAAGTACAGCCGGATGCAATCTGCAGTTTTACAAATACATACAGTCAAACTAAATTTCCTGTTTTGCTCAATTTATTTGTAAAATATATCTCTAGTTCAACTTTAATACTATCAAGGAAGAAGTGCATTAATAACCTTATTTTCTCAAATCTTCTGCATATACCGTCGTCCATAGTTTTTTGTCTGCTCGTTACAGGATCTTATTAGCTATAAAAAAGAAAGACTTTTTCACTTTCTTCGGCTGTCTCACGCTGTCTCATTGGAATTTCCAATCACGCCCGGGAGAAAGTTTTGTGAGTTGCATAAAAATGCGTCGAGCGTCCCCATGCGTAACGCGTAAAGTGATCTTTCCCTTAACACAACAAAATCGGCTCCAATCGATAGTAAAAAAAACAGATTGGTTCAGCTTCCCCATCACAAAACTTTGTGCATAAAATGTAAATGTAAATAATTTGTTTGATTAAATATAACAAATGGAGCAGCCTGGTAGCTTATACGCAAAGTTACCCATGTCGTTCAAATTTAAAACACTTACGCAAAATCAAATCGAACTGTTTTTTTTTTATATGTTAAGGTTTCAACTTTCGTTTGCCATCCATGTTTGCCGTTCTACTTTGTGTGTGTGTGTTTTTTTTAGTAACAAATTCAACGAACTGTATAGTCTCAAATAACACGCAGCGAGCAATTTCTCCTCGCTATTGGTGTGCCAAATCTGTAAGCAAACAAAAAAAACAGAAAATTGCAGCATGCAGTTTTAGCTGCATCCTGGCCGAATAGTGCTCGCTCTTTTCCTCACACACGCACACAAAGGGTGATGCATTATTTGTTGGGAGCCTAAAACAAGTTTTAAAAGATCGTTTTCTTTCGCCAGTACAAACGCATGGGGTTCGGCTTTATTGCAGCCAGCCACCATAACGGTGCACGGTAGAAAAGTGCAATAAAAGGAAATGGCACACACGCAGACATTCAAGATGGGGTTTTTGGAAATTGTTTCATAACTACAAAATGCTTACAATAGTACAAAAAACGCTTACTATTTTTTTTTAAATTTTTTTCTGTAATAGTATGGAGTTTAAGTATGTATAAAAGAAATTAAAAATAAATAATAAAAGTATCACTATAGAAAAAAAGTTGTTCAATGCATTATGTGAAATACACACATGAACATGCAGTTGCTGTTATCAGTAAAATATCGACAGTTGAAATTAAGAAAACCGTCAACACATAACGAAGGAAGGGGAAGTTTATATTCCTTCCCTACGCACGTACGATCTTAGCATTAATTGTCCATTTAAAGTGTAACTTGTTCCTATCTCACATCATTTTACGATCACTACCACACATTCAATCGCAAAAAACACATACCAATTCAATGGCAAGAGTTATGCGGTGTAATATTTTCGACTGATTTTGGTGCCCTGTTTCGTCTCTTTCTTTTGTGCCCATTTCCTTCTTTCGGTATTTATGTTGCATCCAAACTTCTTATGTACTGCTCATCTATTTTTCTTCACATAATTGCTAAAGGGAAGTGTACCAAATGCTGGTTGGTTCTGAACGAATATTTGTTTAGATCGTTTCGTCTTAAGTGAATGAAAACCGGCCTCAAAGTAATTAATTTAAATTGATTTTACAAATCCTTCGTACGATGGAACACAGATGACATACAAAAATAATTAAACAGCAGTGAATATAATTTTTGTTTTCACAAGTCAGTGTTATTGGGTAGCCAACTGAGAAGTGCATACATATAATCCACATGCAACTAAACTTTCAATTCACACATCTCAAAAAGTAAAAAAGCACAGATGACAGATGCAATAAAATGTCCATTATTGCTTTTTTTATTCGTTGCACATTCGTTTAACGAAGGACACCAATAGAGTGCACGTCTCCAGTCACCAAGACGTCTGTGCCGAAATGCATCGAGCAAACATGCAAACAAATATTGACTATGTAAAAGTGACACACATTAGGTAGATTTGGGGAACGGAAAGAGAAGAAAGCGTAAACCAAAGAAGAAAAAAGGCACGAAACATGAAATCATGAGAAACACAGCAAAATGGTATGATCGGGTGCAAAGAAACACTTCATTGTCTGCAAACAAGTCAATGCTAGCGAGTCTCTCTAAATTGTATGGTTCGGCCATAAGCGTATTACTCACGCACACCCATACACATGCATTGCACCCCAAAAATGCATCGTAGAAAAAAGTAACTGCATTAAAAGATACAAAATAACAAGCAAAGAAAGAAAAAAAAACAAACTACGAAGGAGAGACAGACAGATTCGAACCTAAGAAATTGCACTTTGAAGGTAAACTAGCTCCGTCGCCGATTGGGCAAAACGCATTTGTACCAGTGGCAGAAAAGAGTGGAGGATGCAGGCAATCGGAAATACCAACTTTATTTAACCAATGCACAATTTTCGACCAATGGCGATTTTGGCGAGCCCAGGAAAGTTGTGTGTCACACCACCAAACAAATCGAACAAAAGCAAAAGTACGTACACACGTCCGTCGGTTCACCTTGCGTACGGAGTAGATTTAGGCGTAAACGAGCTTTCGGTTGGTTGTTCAATGTTTTCACCGTCATCCACCCAGAAGAAGAAAAATGCATCCCATCCGGCAAACACTAGGCGTACGGACGGGTGGCTAACGAAGCGAACAGTGCGCACAAAGATGCAATAAAAATGCATCAAGATGCTACATTTTGGCTACCACACTACGATTTCCCTGGAATGATGAAGAAATGTAAAGCTGAGAAGGGTGAAATAGGCAGTTTGTTGTTTACCACCGTCTCTTCCCCTCCTGTAACTTCTTCCACACGTTTTATCTCTCTCGCTCTAACCCAAATGGAAAGCCGGATAAACGAGTTTTTTCTTCTTTACGAATCGGTCAGATCCTGGGCAGGGTGCCTTCGTGGCAATTCCCACCAACGAGAAGAAGCGAACGATGCAACAAAACGCAAACGCATTTGTAGCACCCACCCTAGCCCATTGCACTTCACCCCCCCCCTCCCTCCCCTCCCCAGCGATCCCCGAAATGGGGGACAGTTTTCGGCGGATTTTCGAAGCAACGACTGACGACTGGTTTGATTTGTTGGAGTTTTAGAGACGTCCACCACAACCATCCACTTGGTGGGTGCCTGCCCGTACCTTTCCGAAAGCCGAAAAGTTTAAATGGGGCGAATGACCACATAAACGACCACGGCTTAGTTGGCTTTTTCGGCGACTTGTTGCGCGCCATATTCACAATCTTCTTCGCACAGCTCGCTATTTTGCGAGCGACGCCTGAAACCAGTCCCGCCGATTGCTTGCATCCACGGCCAAATAGTTCCATAAAGTAGCTTTTGTTCCTATGCAGGCAGTCTGGGACTGTTGGAGTGCCGGGACTGGCGAAACAAACGCCAAATGATTTACTGGATGCAAGCGGCATCTTCTTGATTGGAGTTAGTCTATATGATATACATTTTTATGACCTTCGCGCGAAGGAACTATAAAACATTGTTTGGTAGAATGTCTGTCTGGGATGAGTTGGTGTGTTAACATTAATTTTCTTTGTTTTGGAGATTTTCTACGACCAGTGTGGTATCTAATTATTTATGGATAAAATTTAGAAGCATTACACTTAAATCCATTTTTAGACATTGGCAAACTAACTAAACTAAAAGTGTTCTAAAAAAGTCCAACTAGTAATTATCGGTAGTGCAAAGAGATCTATATCAATGAATTTAAAGAATAACAAGAAAATTCAGAATATAACTGGATATCCTCTTATTTCATTGAACCTGTACGACAGACGCCATACTGAATCAGCATGTTGCAGAAGACATCTGAACTGCAGACGTTCTGAAATGTCTTAGCCATTCCATCCCCTTTCCCGGCCTTTCATCACTCGATCTCAGTTTTGGTGTCCAGGACTCCTCTGTCTATTTGAACAATTTTAAATGACTTTACAGGTGGGATTCGCAGAACATGTCCAGCCCATTTTAACCAGTTTGGCCAGATTTTTTGTACAAAAGTACAAAATTTGTAGAGCTCGTCTTATGAGCTTCAGGCAGCTTTAGGCTCGTGATCTTTAGACAAGAGAACCTTCTAATATTTCTGTAACTATACAGGCTCAACATCAGACATTTTTGAACCTTTAAACATTAATGAATTGGTGAGATATTTTTAAGTAATTTCATCAGACTGTTGAGTATGTTCAATGTTCCAAACTATATAAAGTGTCAGTTTATTTAAGATCTACTTTACAAAGACAGTTGAAATGTTTAAAATTATGACGTCTAAAAGATCTAGAATATTACTGCATATACGAAATTCTGTGCAGATAGTTAAGGTATTGCTTTACTCAAAAAGGAATGTAAGATTTTATTACTAATATCCTCTCTAACTTTTCCCCATTAATGTATTATCTAGAATCTATAATTTAATACAAAATAAAACCGATTAATTACATTCTTTCTCGTTCAATTATCGCTAGTAAAAGATTTAAAAAACGCAATAGAAATCGTTTTATCGTCTACGATACTGTTAGATTCTTTTTATTATGTCTACAAGCATTAGGTCGGTTTTTAACACGCTTAAGTTTTGTTTTATTGTTCGAAAATCATGTCTACTCGTTCCCAGAATCTGAAACCCTCCCCCATGAGCCACTGAACCATCACCCATGACATACGCGTATCACTTTTCATTTCACCTTTCTATGCTATGCGGTGTGCTTTTCGTGTGAATGCAGATAATCTCTCGTACGTTGATAGAGAGAAAACAAATGTTACGGTAGCATGATACGGCTGAACGTTCCCGGAGCACCGATTCAAACCGTCAGAAGCAATCCAAACGCGTGAAAACAAGCTTCAATAACATCAATAGAGCAAGCTTCCAACAAAAAACCCTTATTCAAAGGACATCCGATGATGATGGTGGTGCTGATGTCGGTAAAGGCAATTCCGGGCAACCACGAGGATAAAGTGCTGCCAGCGAAAACTATTCTGCTTTTCTTTTTTTCTCATCCCCATCTCAGCTAGAACGTCACTGGCCCACCGGTTCACGTTATGGGAGCAAAAACCATATTCTCAACCTGACAAGGGAAAAAAACCGTGGAGCACAAAACACGGCGGAAGGCCAACAAAAAAAGGAAACACCTTCAACAAAACCCTTTCTCGTACGGACCATCGTACAAACTCCGTACGAGGTGCTGACTGTTCGCGTTCGTTTCTTTGTCGAATGTGCACTTGAGAGCGCGCGCACGCCGCGTACATGTTTGTGGCTGGTGCATAGTAGATACGGTGCAATTGCATACCCGCACAAAAGTAAAAAGAAGTGCAACAGGCAATGCACTGCACTGCACTTGCCAACGAGAACGACCACGACGACGACGACGACGACGACAAGTTGCAACGGGCATCCGAGCGCGCGTTGCGCGGCAAACGAAGCAGGGGTGACCGAAACGACACGCGAAGTGTTTTCATTCATCAACCCAAACCCAGAAGGAAACGGCGCGGAGGATTTTCATTCATAAGTTCTTTTCGCCGCGTACATGTGGTGTATCCCGTGTACGAGTGCTGAAGGGGTTTTTTGCTCTGGTATGTGCATGTCCGCCTTCTCCTGCTCCATCAACTTGCAGCACAACCTGCCGTAGAAGCTGTTTTTGTGGCGCTTCCTACTCGCAAGTGCAAGCGTGCAAGTGCACACGTGTGCAAGTGCAATTGACAATACTATCACTATTTTTAGACACGACCACCTACTTCCTAGAGAACGGGTGCGCTCTATTGCACGTTTTCGGGCCGCTTATCTATTGCAGTCTCGCTCTCACACTCTCGCTCTTGCAATGGTCTATTTTCTCCGTATGCACCGAATGCATCGTCCGATGCAATTGGTTCCGATGCAAAACTGAAGATTTCATTTCGCAGCAAGAACACGAACTCACGGAAATCGGGTTTCGTTCTTTACTCCGTTTTCTTTGCTGTTTATCATAAATGATTATAAACAAATAAATGCATTTATTCTGACTGCTTCCCCAATCTCAAATGGAATTTTTTTAAAGAAAACCCCCCATTCATCAGAACGACCGGTTCCGGTGTTGCAAGGAAAAGAACCGTTGAGCATAATTATGGGTAAGAAGACAAACTGTTACAATCCGAACGATGGGAAGCTAATTGCAGCGAATTCAAGGGAACTGCAGTGGACCGTTCATCAGCTGCTAGTGCAGCTAGGGCGGCTGCAAAACGGAGCGATGGAAATATCGGTTAATGTAAACCATTGGAAAGGCAGGAATAGCCACAAGAAGCTTGTTATTCTCAAGGATACTATACCGTTAACGGAATGTATTGTAGTACGACTATTTACGAACCGTGTAGAGGAAAGACTCTTCTAGGTAGGGATACTTCTTTCATTTTGCATTTTTCATTCTTTGATAAAATCATATTTTTAAAAGCATAGGTTAATTTGTATTTGTCTTCGAAATAACATTAAACCTGCTACTCATGAATTTAATATTCATGAAATATAATTTCCGTTTGAAATTATTAACTACTAAATTTAAATAATATGAGCAATAAGTCATATCAAAAAGAATGTTTTGAAATGAATTTCTTATAAACAATATAGAAATCATTAGCGATTAAGTAGGAGAAGTCGTGCTACATAGAGTTACTAAAATAACAGATATGAAAGCTTAATACCTTTATGAACAGTGAGTTAAGTAAATAAATTCTGTTTAAGGTATATTATTAAGATACAAAATATTGATGAACATTGTTTGCAAGGGCATATAATAATTGCTAATTCTATCCAAATGAAGCAAACTATTTTTAGAATTTTTTTTCGAAAAACCACAACAATTTTAATTGAAAATACGGCAGCTCAAAAGTTATACATAAAAAGCCCTGGTTTCAACTGCCTCAAGTGCTGTTGCAACAAAACCAATGATAAACACTTTAGTTCTACTATTAATCCCGAAATGATCGGACGATTTCATGAACGATAAAGTACTTTTTGACAGTTTGGAAGTGAAAATCTTTGCTGAGCAATGTAAATTGTGTCCTAGATTAATACACAATAGCTATACGACCTGATAATCAATAAGGAATTCAAAAAACCAAATACAATCAATTTTAATAAATCCTTTTACGTGCAATTGTTCGTGTTTGATTCACCTCCGATTCATTTGATGACCAATCATTAAAATAGGTCAGCAAGCTTAAAAAGAAGACAATGACGTCAACAGAAAGCCGACAAAAGTTTAATCACAATCAATCACAAAGAGATTGAATAATTTTGATAAAAATCCGCAACGGAATTTCAACACTCAAACGAGCATTGTGCTTCTAGAGTCAAACAAAAAATGAAGAACATTTCTAACTACAACACACTCCAAGGCCGCTAACTTAGGGATGGTGAAATCATCGTCTCTTTGTGCGTTGCAACAGTAGTAGCATGATCCCGATCTTTATAACCTATCGTGGTTCGTGCATACAACTATATGCGAATGTTCACTGTCCCTGTGCGTGTTAGTGTGTGCAACAAACGCAACGGCAGCAAATTTCGGCTATTCCCCCATAGTGCATACATTCTTTCTGTGTGCAAGATGTTCGGTTTTTCGTTTCCCCAACACAAGCTTCGGGACTAATGTGTTGGTGATGGCGTATACATCGTTCCTCTGCCAGAAGCACACTTTAAGCCCATTTGCTCTTGATGCAGTTAAATCTATTCTTTTCTTTTTTGTACACAAATATTTACACATTCGTCTTCTTCGGCCATTAAACGGCCGGGGCCGGTGTGAGCCACTGCAATCTGGTCAATGAACGCGCAATTTTTCTGACCACACCAAACGCGTGCGCATGCTAATTTAACTAAAAAAGCGCCCCCCCACCCCCCACCCACTACAGGGTATATCCACCCGTGCTTCGTTTGCCGAAATGAGCAACTGTCTAACAAAACGCACACAGCAGAGGACACATCAGTTGGGTTGTACTATCGGTCACATTTTTTTGTTTTTCTTTTTCCAAAGTAGCTGTTCATTTCCCTTTTTTCTTTAAAAAAAAAGTGCTGCTGCACATTTTCTATGCAAGAAATGTTATTTTTAATCCCAATGTTCCCATACATGTGCAGTTTTTGCATGTGTTTTGAATTTCCCCTCCCTTTTCCCGTTGTTTTTCGTTTCCTTCCCATTAAAATGGCATTTTCAAAGCCGAGTTTTTGCTAAAGCAAATTTTGAACTGTGCCGTTCTATTCCCGTATGGCGCTATTTGCATTTTTACCACCTTTGAAAAAAAAAACGAATTTCAAGACACAAGAAAATGAATTGAAAGAAGAAAATAACCACACGTTTTGATGGGCAGAGGCACATAGACGCTCATTAGTTCCCGCAACGTATCGGTTGCTAAAGGGAAATACAAAATTTCAATTGTTTATCAACTTACGGCAGCAAACAAAAATAGACAAAAAGGTTTACAAACCCAGCTGATGGGTAACGTAAATAGTAACCAATGTTTGATGCAATGCAACCATGGTGTGCATGTATAAACATCAGTTTTTAGCCATCATCATCAATTAAAAATTCTCGGAATTTAATATTAGGGCAGTAAGTGTAAATTACAGTGCAACATAACGACGAGCGCTTAATTTTGGGGACATCCGAACGTGTATGTGGCCCTGTGCGCTAGAAAACCCTTTTGTCATGACAAGGAAGGAAAAAGGGGAAATAAAACAAAGCAACCTACCTGGTGCTGCTGCTGCATGGGCAAAAACACGACTTCCAAAACTTCGGCCTACTGCTCTCAAGCTGTTTAGTGGGTTCTACAAACGTTTAGCAACGACCGTTGAATAAATGGACACTTATTTTACACTGTTTTAACTTCCTTTTTTTTGCACTTTGTCAAATCGACAGTCTAACGTTAAGCAGGGCGTTAGATAATTGGGCCACGACCATGCACGACACCGTACGGCATGTTCAATGCAGGACACATGCTTCCGTCACTATGGTATCGCACCATACGCCATCGATCATAGTGCACTGTAATATTCACACACTATCAATACCCTCTCCCTTCTTCACTCGACAAACAGAGAGAGAACAAGAGAGAATGACCGTTTCTTTTGATTATCAATTCACGGGTTCTATGCAGTTCTAGGTTGCAGTAGTTCTTCTCGGCACGACCAAAAAAGACCAGCTCGCCCCCCTGGTACACGGTTCAGAACGGCAAGCGCAACAGTTTGTTTCTGACTTGCGCGGGAAAAACTGTATTCAACCCGCGGAAAACCACGTGCCACCGATCTTGGCACACGGTTTCAATGCACGAAATATATTGCTGGAACGCTTTTCCTTTATGACACACGCGCACGCACATACATTTTGAGAACCGAAACACACGGACACACGCACACACACTCTGATGCACTAACGTTTTGCTGCCGCTTACTTGGATGATTTTTAAACAGGCCGGTTGAAGAAAATAAAACAAAAAACACGCACCGGTACAAATCGGTTTCGAAGATTGCTTCTGGGTGCCACTACGGATTGGGTATTGCACTGGATTTCATCACTGCAAAGTAAGAGAGAATGAAATTGTGGAAAGATTAGACATAAGTCTGAACACGACACAAAATGGGAGCTCACAAAAAACAAATGTCTAATTCACTGATGGAACGTCACACGAAAAAAATGAATAATTATTAATCGTTTCCTAATGTTCACTGTCATTTTAGCGTTCTAAGCACGTACACACATTTTGTCCATTATCTATTATGATAGTTTTTCTAATAGTTTCTATCACATTGTTTTGTAAACTATTCATTAACACTTATTTCACATAATAAAACACCTTCTGAAGAATCGAAATTATTCACCACCTAATTGTGAACGATCTCGCCATTTGTCCAATGAAACACGTAAGGAAACTGCTGGAAACTTGTGGACGAAAAAAGGGAATTTTGAAAGAAAAATTACACCACATTAAACTTTGAATCATTTCACCTCACAATATTGTCAAAATGCAAATTTGCAGCGATGTCTCACTAGACCCACAGAAACCCGAAACGAACGACAGCAAATGAAAAAATTCGCACCACCGCACACCGGAGCAGTGCAGTCCGTGACCGGGACGGGACGAATAATAATGGCACACGCACCTAAAACAGCCAGTCAGCCAGTTCGCTAGCCTGTTGTTGTACTGTTGCAGCGGCGTGTTGCACCGGACGCAGGAAGCTGCCGAATTGGGGTCCTCTGAAATGCTGTCCCGAAAAAAAAAAAAACATAGAAAGAAGCGAGACAACGCGGCCGCACAAAGCACAAAACCAACGCGAGGGGAGCAAAAAAAAATGTGGGAAAAAGAGCACACAAAAATTGCAACACACCACTACAGATGCGGGCGCGCGCACGCCCGAACCGAGTGGACAAAACCCAGGCAGCAGCAGCAGCACCACCAATCGTCCGCTGAACCAAAAATTGGAAAAAAGAGGAGAATAAAGCAACCAGCCATCAGCAAAAGAATATATGCGCGCGAGAAGTGAAAAAAAATGAAATAAAACAGCACACAAGTACGCACACACATAATAAAATCAAGGTAATCGCGGCGACGCCATGTGATGAGTGCGTTTTTTGGTGTGTGTTGTGTATGGCAGAGCTTTATGTATGTATGAAGATGCCGTCCACTGCTTGTTGCACTATTTCGCCAGCCCAAAATGACCCCGTCTGAGAGGAGGGGGAGGGAGAAGGGGGGGGGGGAGGGAGAATCGCACACATCGACCCTCCCGGGGTGTGGAAGCGAGATGGCAACTGCACCCTTCCGCATGTCCGCCCAAGTGCGTCCTTCACTGTGTGCCAAACGATGATGACGATGACAGGCGCGATATGATGAAGGAAGGCACACACATGCACAACCTGCTGCTGGAGGCAATGCACCGCCTGCCTCGATCCACACGACACGCTCCCGATGGGCTCTTCACATCCCCTTAAGCTTGCGAAGATGCAGAAAAGGGGGAAACGCAAGGGAAGAGGGCAGGGGGGCTCCTCACACCCCGCTAGAGCAAGAAGAGGAAAGGAACAGCAACGCAACGCCGAAAAAGTGCAGCCACCACACCACCACTAGCGAAATAGCGGCTAGCGAATACCCAAATTCGCCTACTGCGACCGATCGCAGCAGCGACAGAGGTTTCCAAATTCGCGCGCGCACACACATAAGTCTCCTGAAGGGCGAAGGGGGGGAAAGGGTAAGAAAAGAAGTTTGGGGTGGAAAAGGGAAGTTGGCGCAACGCGCATTTCGAGCAATTCGAGCGAGACAGCATTATGAAGGCAGCATTTCGGCTTTTTCGGCCAAATCGCAACGTGCATCATCGTGCATCGAAATGTTGGTGACTGTGGAAAGCAGACAACAAACCCCTCTGTAGCGGAAGGACGTGTGCATGTGTTTTCGAGGGGGAGGGGGAAAAGGGGGAGAGCAACGAAAGAAGAAAAAAAACTGTACGCTCGGGTCAGTGGATCGTCGACGATCCTCGGGGTTTGCTTTTAGAACATTTGGGGTTTGCTGCTTTTAGAATAGTATGTGTGCGTGTGTGTGTGTGTGTGTGGGGATGAGAATACACGAACGGGGTGAAAGAATAGAATGAAATTAGCACTATCACCCGGTCCTTTCTCTTTGCCGAAAAATTTCTTTCCCGAAATGAATCCGCGAGAGGGATGTAAGATCACCCCAAAAGAAGGAATGGAAAAAAAAAAGTTGCAAACTCTCCCCGGGCATGATCTCAGAATTTGGCACCAAAGTGAGAGAGAGAGAGAGCACACACTGCACAGCTTCTGCGATAGAAGAATGATGCGGGAAACACACATCTCAACAAAACTGCAATCAAATAGAACACGTCTGTTTGGGTTAAAGGGGAAAAAAATCATATGTAGTGGATCGAAAGGAAGAGTATGGGGACGAGAGAAGGGCAAGATAGGCAACCCTGAGATAGATGGATGCAAGTATAAGCATGGAGTTGGGGTGGGGGGAGGCAGCATTTTTTTTCTCTTGAGGTGGAATAGTCAATTGGTTTCGGAGACGCACCGAGAGACATCAACAAACAAACAAATGTGCTGCATGAGGTCTCCCCAAACAACAATACAGTATACACACACGCAAAACTGGTAAGAAAATTCGCACACCGCTTACTGCGATGCAGACGCGCTGCGACGCGTGACGAGAGCGATTTGCGAATGCACGCTCTTTCTCCCTCTCGCCAATCGCCATCGATCTTCTCCTTATCGCAATATGCACGAAGCAACCAAATAAAAAAACAAATTCGCACAACAGCCGGTTGATTCTTCCTTCTTCCTTTTTTTTTTGCAGTTTCTTTTCCCACCGCCTGCTCGCACTGCTGCGCTGCAATAGAAGTTTCGGCGCAGCCCGATGCGCTCAGAACACGATCGGGCCCGTTTTCGGCGTTCACTCCCGTGCTCGCCCCGACGGCAGTGGTGAATTTGGTGAATATAATGTTCATGTGTAGCACACTACGCCGATGCAGCTTAGCCGCTTTAGCCAGAAGCGGAACAAGGGTCGGATAATGTGTGCGTGTGTGCTGGGAAGATGGAAGACGCCGGTATGCACAAAGAGTATGCATATAAAATTAAAGAAAAAAAAATCTTCCGAATAAAAAACAAATGGGACAACGCGTACCAGCGGCATGTCGAGTGAACTTTGATGAATATTTGAATGTTTTGTTTTTCGCTCTCTCTCTTTCTCTCTTTCTCTTTCGCTTCTGTCACATTCATGTAATTACACTATCCCTATTCCAGCTTTTCTTAAACCATTTATTCAAACTTTTAACTACTTTTTTTTGATAAGTATGCACACTTACCTGTACGGTTATAAAATGCAAAACTAGTAAATGCACTAAACGGCTTGTCAACGGCACCGAATGACGGAAGCGAACAGGAAAAGGACTGCACACGACAATTACGCCATCCTGACTAACGTGCGACCACTCGAAACGGTTTCTTGTTTTCGTCTAAACCGCTACGTAGCGCAATTTGTACCCACAAACCCACACACACGCACACAACCCATTATATTTATCATCGGAGGATATGTGCAGCCGGGGGCACGATCGTGGCGGGGGGGAAATCGTTCCACTAATGCAATCCCGAAAAAATACATAACTAAAAATCCCGATCGAAAATGCACCGCGAGAGATGAAACGAGCGAGACGGCACGATGTGTGTGCAATAAAAATAATGATCATTTAGTTGTTGCATGTAGTTGCCCGAGGAGGGAATGAAAACGCGCGGAGCTGGCGAAAATGCACTCCAAAAGGATAAAACTAGGATGCACTCGTTAGCGGCAAAGCCGGGCCACTGTTAGAGTGAGCGAGAGAGAAAGTGTAAAATAAAAAGGCACGGGGGGAGAGAAAAAAATCTCTTTCATCCCATTCCCAGCCATACACCCGTGGCTATGTGGCAAGCGTAATGCTGCCCCAAAACACATGCGAATGAAGGAGCGCAAAGCAAAAGCAGGCTAAAATAGATACGAAAAGGAGAGCTAATCCAGCGCACGGGGGAAAAAACTGCAACCGGGAAAATCAGCTAAAACCGATTTAAAAAATATAAAACAAAAGCTAAAACACATTAGCCGGGGAAAAGGAAAGTGCACTGGAAATGAGGAAAGCAAATTACAGAACATCGAAACAAAAAAGATGCAACTGCACACAGATAAACTTCACTAGCTAACCCATTTCTGGTACCCAAATCACTTCCCCCCCCCACTCCCCTCCAACCCGCGGTCATAACGACAAACAAAACAAACAACAGCAGCAACAACAAAAAAAAAACTCCATCTCGTTCGCATAATGCAATTCAGGCTTATTTCATTGTTATGTTTTTGCGTCGCTTTCCCTCCCAAGCTCAGTTCGCGCTCATTGCCACCTCTGGTCTGCTCTGGCGGTTGTTATAATTTTTCGGATATTATATATTATTATATAGATTGACCCTTCGCTCATGTCCCGCCATCACCAATAGCATAAAACTGCATTCGTTTTTTTTGTGTGTTTGCTTTTTTTAATTCCAATGCACGTCGATGCACTTTACACTAGTTCTCTGTGTGTGTGTGCATGTTTTTTTTTTGTTTCGCTTCGTTGTTTTGTTTTGTATTTTACATTTTTTTTGTTCACAAAACAGGGGAAAAAAGTGTTCGCTCTCCTTTTTTCATTGTTTACAATTTTCGCTCTTTTCTTGTTTCGCTTACAATCATTCTCACCTGCGGCGCGATGTGAGGCATGCATTTTTATCCTCCCTGCACGGTTTCCCCACTCGGTTTCATTCCTATGTGTTCTGTACGGGAGGATTGATGCTCTAAAAATATCAACGCGTTAATAGCAGCAGCCCCCAACCCATAATGGCGTTGGAACAGCAGACAAAACAAAAAGCAAAACAGCAGAGAGGAAAAACAAAACTGCATCAGGCTTCCTCTCACATCATTATAAAAATTTCGTTGGTTAAAAAATCAATTGCATCCTGCCTGCCTGCTGGCCGATGCATTTTATGTTTCGGTGCTGCACATTTTATGTTTTCGGTCATTGTCACTGCATCCACCGTATTCGTATTCGGGCTGGGAAAGTGGGAAAAATTGCATCTAGTCCATCCTTGTCGGTCATTCATTATTGGTTCTATTGCTTCGTTTAGCATGTTTGGGTGTGTGTTTGGGTTGGTTTTACCCCGCCAGAGTCTTCCCATCCCACACCCTGTGTGCATTTTATCTATCGAAACGTTTCATAAACACCCAATCAATCGTCCCATAGCTCGCTAAGTGCTATCTTTTTTAACCCGGGATGGGAGGAAGTCTGTACATAACCTGTATAAATGGTTACGGTAGATCTAATCAGCGGTGAAGGGTTTTTATTTTTACATCTCTACACATTATGTTAACTTAAAAATAGTGATGATCTGAGTGATTTTTTATTTTATCTTCTTCTCACTGCGGACTGACCAACCGCTGATAAAAAAAAACAAAGAAATTAAAAAAAGCGAAAAAATGTGGTGAGAATAATTCACCACTCCTAAAAATTATTCATCTCTCCCTTCCCCCCCTTTCTCCTCTTTTAACTCGTTAAAATAAAGAAAAAAGGAGAAAGAGATAGAAACAGTAAGATCGAATTATTTTGACAATCTCTTCTATCTATCATACGCACTACAGTTTATCGCTCTCTCTCTCTCTCTCTCGCTCTGTAAAAGTGATGCATTTTTAACTTTTACACGCTGTACGGGCTGCACACACAGGAGGGACACAGGGCCAAAAATTACATCTGCACAATTGTGTGCATAGCGTTGCATGATAATGAGCAAGAAAGAAGCAAACGCCAAAAAACGCACGCTCAACCTAGAGCACGGGAAACTAGACGGAGAGGCAAAATAAAGCCGAAATAAAACACACACACACATGGATATTATTCACCCAAAAAAAAAAGAAAAGAAAAACACCACTTGCTCACACATTGACACCGTTTGTGTGCAGGGTGCCCCATATCAGTGTAAAAGGGTGTATTTTTTAACGTTTTTTTTCCAACGATGGAGGGTGGTGGGATTTTGGTGTATGTTTTTTTTTGCATTTGTTTTGTCACCCGACTGCAACCGGGTGTTGGAGCTGTTGGGGGCGGGTGTCGTGACGAGATGGTGACGTGCGGTATTGAGTAGAAAAAGAGATGATAATCAGCTCCAAACGAGGAAAAAAGAATAGCACTTATATATACACGCACACACACACACAGATACACAGGAGGACAATCGCAGCCTACTAGACAGCCAACCGGAGGGGTGGCTGGGTGCAAGATGACGTGGAGCGATAGTGTATTGCCTACTATGCAGCGTGCACATTTGCAAACGCACATTTTGCCATTTTCCTCTTGAAGTTTCGGATGGCACGCCGGGTTTTCATCATGTGCGTGTGTGTGTGTGTGTGGGGGTGGGTGGGTTCGAGATGTTGTAGTTAATCAGGGAGCGCATGCTGGATGGTGTTGTGCTGGGAAGTGCAAATAATTTGCAGGGTGGTAACATTTTGGTCGAGCCTCATCTTACAGGGAGTAACCGTTTTTGGTTTGTTTTGGGGGGATCTATTTTATACAAAAAAAAAATCTTACAAAAATATTAAATGCCATTTTGTTGTAAAAAGTAAAAAAATACTCCAAAATTTATCCCAAATTTTTATTGTTCTAGTATATTCAATTATGCAAAATAAAAATATCCTTGCCTTGCCGTTTCTCATGAATAAAAAAATGATTAAAATGCTAGTGCAAAATTGGTAATTTATTTAATTAATTACTTTATTTGTTAATGTTTTCCCGTAACTAGATCTGACTATCCAGTTACGTGATAAAAATAATCTATGATTAACAAAACATTAATTTAATTTAATAACTTTTAAGAACTTACTTAATTATTAAATAATTTGAGCAAAATAAATAACATAATCATATGTTTTATGAAGCTTGCTCATCAAAAATATCCTTAAATAGAATATTTATTAGTGTATGTGTTTATTCTGATTGAATTAAAAACGATGACCTTTCTGGTTTGTATAATCATGTGACCCCAACACAAAACTAGAGCCTCACTGTGCCTGTCCAAACGGGCACATGTCGAACACTAGTGCCTCGCACTGTACTGTTGCACTGGCCGTTGGTGTTGGTGCACGTTTGACGATCGAAGGCTGCACAACTCCACCGGGAGAGAGGGCACAGGGTGCCACTTTTCGTTAAGTATGCGGCCCGAAACCAGATGCGTCCCTCCTGGGAGGAAACAGGGTGCTTTCGGCAATGGGGGAGTGCAGGGAGGGAGGGGGTTGGACTATAATTTGGCGACTTTGTCCCCAGCGTATAGGATCGGGCCAGGTACCGCGGAACAAAATGCTACGAACGAGAGAATGAAGGGAACCAGTAATACACAGATCGGGCGAAAAAACGCATACACCCGAAAACTGCACCAACTCCCCAAAAACTGATAGGTTGATGTATTTCTTCTTTTTTTTCGTGTGTTCCCCACTGCCATGCCTTCGCATACTTCACTATTTGCCTTCTCGCTCGGGTGCGGACTGTTGCATGTTTTATCTCTCCTATCCAGTTCTACTGCACAATGTAACAACGATGGGTGTGTTTGAATGCAATTTGGGGAAGCGGCCATATACGTATAGATCAGCCACCCTTATCCGACGCTCGCGGGTATATTCATATCATTTTATTATAATATTAATTTATTCACTAATTTATACTCGCTGTGGAACGTTCTAGGCTAGTTTAAATAAAGAAACACCGATGAAAATGGGACTAAATAACGAAAAAGGAATTTAAATTAAAATAAAACTTAGTAAATGTAATAGTGAAGAAACAACTACAACATAAAACATCAAAAGTAGCAAAAACTGGTGCATAATAATCAAACAATTGCTTAAGATTAAAGGGGAAAATCAAAACTGAGACGAACGCAACACATCAGTTTGCGCAAGAAAGGAAACCAGTTTCGTGATCCTTTTATTTATCTCCTCGCAGCATACCGAGAATAGCCCGGGTGGAAGAACCCCACGCTTTGCCGTTTCCACACGAAAGCCTTTCAAATCGGCCTCCAAGTTTTACTGACCTTTCCGCCCCCTCGGGCTCGAGCAGCCTCCCCCTCTCATTGCAGTCACCATATGCGGTGCATACACCCGACCCGTCCAACGATGGGAGGGGGGAGAAGGGGGTTTGCCAAATACCACCAAAAACTGGTCACGGAACCGGGCGGAGAACTTAGAATTTCTTATCTTCGGGCAAAACGATGGCGCATACGGTGGGGTTTTAGGGGCGGGGGTTGGAAGAGAAAGAAAACGGGCCCCAAAAAAAAACTGCTACACGCGTGCAACTGGCTAGCAAAGTGCATTGAACCGGGCAACACAACACAACGAGAACGAGCGAAAAAAAAAAACACGCAATGGTGCAAGATGATGGACGAATGCAGCGAGAAAAAGGAAACGTTCTTGGCGTAGAGATGGTGGTTAGAATAAACCATAAAACTGATCGTTTATCGCCTGCGTGGATGGGCTGCCTTGACAACGGTGGTGGTTTGTGCAGCTTTTGTAAAGCAGCTTGTTTGTATGCTGAAGATAACAGTGGACCGACAGCAAATACATATTGCCACTGGTGAAACTGATTAGGCGGTGTGAATTCTGCATACGAGTGGGTTGATGTTTGCTTTTTAACAATTAGTAGCGATTGAACTAACAAATGCTTTTTTACATGTTAGCGATTTTTGTAAGTTGTAATGCTTTCTTTTGATTTTATAGAACGGATTGTGTTTTATTAGTTTAGTTAATTACGTTTAAGTTTGCAAGCGTATCGCTTGACATAAGTGATGGAACTTAGAACTAGAGAAATATTGCCTTATTCCTATGCACAAAGAAAAAAAATCATGCTTATGAATTTCATAATTATATTCTAATAGGCGGAGCCTGATCAAACTCAGACATGTGTTATTTGGAATTCGATGAGTAAAGTCGAATAATAGTGTTTACTACAAATACTTAAAACGATAAAACTTAAACGTGTACCATACAATTATAATACTAATGTGCTCTTATATTGAATACGTACTACTGGAACTACTTTTGCGTCTTTGTTCATCTTTCCTTTAGTACATGCGGCTTTAGATTGAGTTTCTTAAAGGTTCTTGCTATTAATTTAAATGTTTGTATTTTTGAAAATCATGTTTTGTAATAGGCCGTGACATAAAAATAATATACTTATTTCTTACAAATTTTAAAAATGGTGCAACTGCATTTGAAAATCTTTGTAGAGATTATTATCTACTCAAGTTATTACATAAGATGGTGCAAATTAGATATATTGAAACATAAAACGAAGTTTGTTAAGCATCATAAAAGTAATTTCTTTTTAAATAATTTCTAGTATTAATCTTTATGAACAGAAGAGTTTATAGGTGATGAAAAAGGTGGCACTATCTGTGTAAATGAAAGAATCATCATTAAGTCTTGATTAACATGATTGACTTTGCTCTGGATAGTATGTTTTTTAAGCTTGGAAGTAAATGTTTATTAATTAGTGTAAATTATATTGTCACAATTATACAGTTTCGATTGAAAAAATATGTGAAAAACATATTTTAAAATTTAAAATGAATTATTTTTTAAATTGATTCGTAAATAAACTGCTATTTTTCAATTTTTGTAAGGCGACCAAGCCGTATTAGACTTAGTTTACCACGTAGTTGAATATTTAGTCTTTGCTACGGGGAAACGGTCCGGATGGGATTTTGGTAGTGGTCTGTCGTGTGGAATACCTGCACCGATACCTCCATCCCTGTTTCCCAAAAAAGTTATAATAAAAAAAAAACAGAAACTATTAAATGCCTAATGCAAACGAACACCTAACAAGCAAAACTTGAAAAAGGAAAATATATTTCAAATAGATCATTATATTAGCTAGGTATTACACTAAAATCGGTCAGGGCGTATTGCTTTAGATGCCACATGTTAACTTAAATTACACATTTTAATTTGCAATCCACACAATCATAAATCTTGGTGGTTCAATCTTGGATGACTTCCTTTCCTTCTATGACGCTTAAACAGTCATACGGGTCCTGTCGTATGAGACCGGCGCCGCTATCTCCTCGGCCACCGAGCTGCTCCTTGGATCACTACTTCTGGATATGAAAACTAATCAGATTCTGGTATATGAATACATTTTCTGATTGTTTTTCTTAATTCTGAATCATAAAATATTTGTTATGTACATGATAGCAGAAAGCTAATTAAAGTTTCGTAAAAAAGAATCAATATTTTTCGGTTTTCCATAAATATGTATCTAGTACGGTGTCACATGTTATAAACTTTGTGTAAAATAATCAAGGGTTGGTAAAATTAGTGCATAATAAACTAGATGTATGGCCAGATTCGCTACATATCATTAAAATACTGGCAGTCGGAAGAAAATTTTCTTCTAGGAATAACTACCATCGCATGCGTACACCCTTAGCAGTTTAATTATCAGATTACATTTACAAAATTATGGTTTAGTTAAAAAGTAACTGGTCATGGTAAGTTGAAGTCCAATGCCGCCGGTCCTTAAGACCACATAACCACTCGAAAAGTAGAATTGTTTGTCTTATAAATAAATTCAAAAAACCATTTGCAAACCCAATTATTGAATTAATGATTTTGTGCTATGGATACATTAACAAAACATCTCAAAACATAATTTTTAAATTACTACAAAAAGATTGCGAAAGGTAAGATTTAAGAATTCCTACCTTCAGTTAGACACCGTTCTAATAGAACCTTCCACAATTAAAATTTCTATAAGACATTTTATCTTCTTCGTTGTTTCAATCTTCAGAATGATCAGCGAAATTGCAAACGTGAATCCTGCTGAAACTAAAGTAGGGAATGCAAAACAACAGATACTAATCATTTGGAAAATCAAGATCGGCAAGAATTGTTTATTTGCCTAAATAAACGAGAATCATCAAATTTGTTAAATCCGCCTCTCTCGTACTTTGAGTCAAACTTTTCTTAATCTTAATTTAAACTTTCTTTCTTAATCGAGGTACTCAAGGGATAAAGTCAAAGAAGATTCGAAACTAAAGTGTTGATGCCCTAGAATACATGTTAAGGAGACTACTGTGGAATCAACGCATAGTAAACTTATTATTTTCCAACTACTATCATTGAAGAAACATGATAAATGCAGTAGATTTTAATAAAAATAAAATTATCAGGTAGAGCAGCCAGTATTGCTAAAGATAAGTTAACAAACATGAACACATCTTTGTATACTTACGTATTATTATTATAATTTTTTCGTTAGTGTAAGCCACTAACATAATGTAACTAGGACACTAAAGTTTAATGTCAAGCCAATCTCCTGCATAGGTATGTAAAAGAAGTCTTTGGTTTCTTTATTATTCTTCCTTACACACACAACTAACATTAAGAAAATTTCCTGCTCGATCGCTAATAAAAGAACTAGTCGTTATTTTATTTTTTATGCTCAAAAGCGGTGTGAGAAATTATAAGATGAAAGTTGGTGATGATCTCAATTATACGAGTCGCAACGAATGAATCTTATGCGTGCTTCTTCACGATCCAAGACCGCAGCTGAGAAAATAACTAACAACGTATTTTTGTTCTTTTTTTTTAATTCATACAGAACGGCCTGTCCATATTGCTAACAATTATTAGTTACAATTTAATTATTATTAAACATAAATATATATAATTGCTTACCAAAACTTAAATTAAAATCTAATCTAGTATGCAATTCTTATCGGTTGGGAGTAATTTCCTTTCCCAAACTATGAAAGGACACCTTATCCCGGTTGTATTCGGCTGAGTAGCTTTGAATTATCATATTTCACTTCTTACTGTCAGCATTTCAAGTGTCAGATTTCTCAGCTGCAGAGTCTTAAATATTTTTCTCAGCTGTGATTTCCGATCGGAAGCACGCAATGGTTGAATGTTTTTGATAGTGTTATCATTTATTTTTATTTATGAAATGATTTTGATCTTGTTCTTGCTATGTTCATAAATAGCTTCCGTTTTTATAACCACAATTCACAGATAAAGACTAGGAACTCCATTCAATTGAGTTATTTTCATATTTTACTATCGAGAAACAACATGAAATTGGTTTGTTTTACTTTCATGCAAATATTAATTTTGTCCTTTAACCTCCAATGCCTACAGCTGTAAGACAATGGAGTCTCCTGGTGCTTTGTTCCAACGCCCACTAAAATACAAGTTACAAGTGTTTAAAAAAAATTGTTTTGTAGTTTTATTATTGTTCTTTTAATAACGTCAATGAGTAAATATGCAATTTTCAAATCTTAAATTATGCAGTTTGGAACAAAAAAGGACTTTTTCTTCTAAATCTCCTCATTATGACCAACATTAGCGAGCTTTATTATCTATAAATCTACCTTTTGCACTTTCTATCAATAAGTTAGCTCAAATGTAAATGCCATACTACAAACGGTGATATAGACTAAGTGTAATGTGTTTCACCATTGAATATGTTTCAATAAGTGTGTTCCCTTCCGCCTGCATGTCCACCCTCAGTCGTCCGTCGCTCTCCCGGTCGGAAACGCTAGTGGGTGATTATGCGATAGAAAATGCATTCATAGCGTTGGGCATTTGTTCGAGCGTGACGGATTTTCGGTGCGGTGTTTCGCCAAGTGTGCAACGGTTTGGAAAACGTTGGGCTGTGGGATGAGCATAAAAATGAGATAGTTCGTCCCCGGTCGGTTTCGGGCCAACCGTGTTACCGTGCACCGATTGGACTAGAAAGTAAATTTGATATACATGTAGCGTATGGTGTGTGAGGAAGGGGAGAGGAGTAGGGGTGAAATAAAACATTAACGGTCAAAACAAAACTAAAAAATATCACCAAACCGAAACAACAACGAAAAAAGGCGTATGATGAAATGCAACAAAACATAACAAATGCGAAAAAATGTGTGTGCGGAGGGAGGCAAAATGAGGCAAAACAAAATCAAATAAAAAGAATCAAACATACGCATGGTAGATATACACACACACACAGGTACAGCATGATTCAATAGAAATAAGCAAAAAAGAATTTAATCAGGTGCAGTCCGATCGGGTGTGGGTAACAGAGGGTGTCTGCGAAACGGAACAATAGCAAAAGCATCAAAAGCTGCTCAAAATTGCATGTGCACAAGCATGGAAAGCCCTTGACCTCAACCATGTTTTCCCAATACCCTCTACCCCTCTTGCCGTGGCCCACTCGGTAAGCTTATCCTCCCATATGTGTGTGTCCGTCCGTCCGTGTGTGTATGAGCGTGTTTGATATCACATAATAATTTGGTGGAGATTAAACCGAAGCGGCCGCTTCTGGTTTGGGACTAACAGCCAGTGTTTGTGTGTGGTGGGATGGTTTATTTTTCTGACATCTTGTTTTTTTTTTCTTTTTTATTTTTGGATGTTGCCTCATTTTGCTTTTAACTATGCCCATTCGAACAATCGAAAGGATAATTGGAGTGGTTACGTGTGCGCGATGGATGGTGGGGTGGGATGCGAACACCCTGTGTGCGCGTGTGCGTTTGTCCCCGTGTGTGTGTGTGTATCGCTGGCCGGACAATCCAGGTGGAATAAAAATTTTCGGAAAAACACAAAATTTTAGTTATTTTTTCCATCCATTTCCTCCGCCCCATTTTGTGTGCCGGGCATGCGGCCGCATGGCAAAAGAAGATAAAACAAATCTGCAACTGCATTGCTCTCATTTCCACACCGGGCACCGAAATTTGAAAAACGAAAAAAACACACGAAACGAATCGTTTGGCTGCTGCATTTTTGTGCACATTCAATTTGTTGCCGAATAGTCAAACGGGGGAAACCCCGGATGGGTTCCCGGGGAAGAGAGAGTGTTTAAAAAATAAGCAGCCCAGTAACCTCCGTGTGTGTGGGTGTGAGCGAGAACAACCACCAAACCCGGGCGTTTCACTTTGACCTCCCACGTGACGCGATCGACACACACTTGGGTCCCATACGCGTGGGTTAGGGAAAAGCTTCGATTCGATAAAAATGAAATAGACGCAACGACGAAACGGTGGTGTGGTGGGTGATGCAACGGCAAAGCAAAACAAAACAAAAAATACAAAACGCATACAAAATGCACTGAAATGCATCGGCGCGAGTGCCAAAAAAAGATAGTTAACATGTAAAGTGTGGCATAAGCAGCTAGGAGAACAGTGGGGAAAGTGGAGCGAGGGTCCCACCGAAAGAAAGAATGCGTGCAAATAAAAGAGAAAAAGAGAGAGGGATGCACGTGGTGCAAAACAAAAAAAATAGAAACGCATATAATATGATATGTAGAATGTTGAAACATTTTTTTTATGTTTTATTATTTTATTCCAATTGCATATGCTACGTGTGTGCGTATGCTTTTTTGTTGCTTGTTTGCTTTTCTTTATTTTTATACATTTCGACACGCCGTTTGTGGGGTGTGAGAAGCATCCTGTTGTATTTTTTTTGTTTTGCTCGTTCGTTTTGTTTGGCAGTATGGGTCAAACACGATGGTTGTCAAAGTATGTGCTATCAAATGCACTGCAATTGATTGTGCACTCTTGTTTTCGGCTATTATTCTCGTTCATTTTTTCGATTAACTGATTATTGGGATTCCATCCCCCCTTCCTTTCCAGCTTTTTTTCCTTTTTTGCCACCATGGTCACCAAACAAGCGGAAAATGACGAACAAAAGCATATAGGCCGCGATATAGTACCAGTAGATATAACAAAAAATAAAAACGGTGCAAAAGGGCGTTTCATCTAAATCGGTAGCGTTGTGCTTTTGTTTGGTTTATTGAACGTGACAATTGATACTAATTTTATTATTTTAATTGTTGTTTTTGGGGTTTGCAGATAACGAAAACATGGGAAAAAAGGAAAGCTTTCTGAAATGCATTGAGGAGCTTTATCGTGCTTTCGCATTTGACGTTTAGTGTCTTCGGGGTTGCTTGGATTACAGCTGTTCGTTTGTTTTTAGTCAAGTGTTTCATTACTAGGTTGGAAAAACAAAACATCCCCAAACTTTTGTGGCATTGATTTTGTTATAAATAAAAATAGTAAAATGGGCATATAAAGACACCACGCGATGCGATTGTAAGCTGGTCTCGCTTTTACTCACGCGTATTTGCCTCATTATCCGGCGGGGTAAAATATAATCTGGCCGGCGTTCGACGGTGGTACCGATCGGGTGTCAAGTAGGCGACGAACTAATTGGGTGGTGGTTTTGGCGTCCTTTTTTGTTCGATCTGCTTTTTTTCATCTGGGTGCGGAGAGAAGGCGGGTGGTGGTTTATTTTATTTTTCACGATGGAACGATATTTTGTGCATGCGTTAGTGCGTGTCTGGTGTATCGGAATGAGTGCCCAGCAAACTACAAGAAAGGGCTGTGGGGTGGTGAGGGAGTAGGAGGTAAGAGAATTTCGGATGCATTTTATTTTGTGTACATGGTGATGTGTTGCAAGCTGTGCGTTTTTTTTGCCTTTTTGTTTTGTTTGTTTTGCTTTTCCCTGTTCCCTTTTTTTTGGGAAGGGGTGTGAGTGGGTTGCGTATTTTATCTATTTTATTTTTTGGGGAAAATCGGGAAACTCCCGCCAGCCAGGGTGACGAAACCGGTGGAAAACTACGGACTACGTGGTGGAGCGCGGGAAATGGGTTTTATTATGCATTTGCTTCTGTTGTTGCTCCTGATAGCGCTGGTTGCATGTGTGTGTGTGTATGGTGGGGTGTTTTTTCACTGCTTTGTGCTTTTTATTTTAGTTATATTATTTTATTTTATCTCTCGCTTTCGCCGCATGCCGATACTAACCGGATGCCCCGTTTTGCTCTTAGCTCAGGCAGGGAGGCATTTTCGGATAATTATATCCGCCCAAAAAATTCACATCTGCGCCACAATTCGTCAAGGTTTGGCGGTGTCAGTAAGCCAGGCGGAAGGGTCAGTGAAGGGGTTGGGTGGAGGGCGGAAGGATCGACTGCGGCACACATAGACGATGGGACCCAAATCAGCCAAAACCCGGGGGCCGCCTATGGACCGGGATCGGCTTTTCCAGTGCACCAGAGGTGGCAGGGGGCGGAGGGGGGGGGGAGGGAAAGGAGGTGGCACAGCCCAACATTATTATTATGGCCATTTGCTCTCGTTTCCCGTTGCTTTTTAGCCGCTGCTGACGCACATAGAGTAACTAATTATAAATTTCATATTATGTACCGCTGGCCACGGGGGGTTACAGAGTGGGGAGGGGGGTGAGGCGGGAATCGACAAACACCCCCCCGAGAGATCCCATTGCAAAGTTGTGGCGTAACGTGGCCGCGTATGGTTAGCCGGGCGGGGTGGGTATTGAAACTTTTATTTTTCCACATTTTACTCCCCAAATGTTGCCCGTGGTTTAAAACAAACACCCCGAAAAAAGGAAGGAACCCCAAACGAGAGTGGGACGACCAGTTGTGCACCTACAAATCTCCTTTCAGCTATAATAATAATAATGTCGAAACACCTACTGCCTGCAAGTTTAATCTCTTTGCTCGCATCAAATGTTGAAAATAAAATTTTAACTATTCCTCAAAAAACGGCTCTCCTGAAACGTTGGCTGATGGGGGATGGGGTGGGAAAAAGAGGAGGGCAGAGAGGGGGGGGAGGGAATGAAACCAGACCAGTTCCAGCTCCCATCCGTACCAACACACATTAAACCAGTACCGAAAAGTCCAGTGGTGCCAGTGGTGGTTGTTGCATTTTACGTTCCTTGTTTTTTTTTCCTTGTTTTTTTTTGGTGCCTCTCCTTTTCCCCCCCATGCAACGCATTATTTTTCGTTAATGTTTGATTCCCTTTTATTCCCGTGCCCTTTTTCTACGGTTTGGCTTTGGCACCACTCGAGCACACCGGGTGAAAAAAGGTTTTTCGGAAGTTTTCTATCTCTGTTTAAAAAACGGCGGAGAGGGGGGGGGGAGGGGCGCTGGAAGAAGGGCGAAACGAAAGCAAGCGAAGCAAAGAAAGATGCGAAGTGCAATGTATCGAGCATAAAAAAGAAAGCTAAAGAATAACGATGGATTTGATACGGCCAAAGGAAACGGTGCAAAACCGTGAAGGAACCGAAAGATCCTCACGGAACACTTGGGGTGGCGGTACGGGGTAGTAATTGTTGACGAGGAGCCTCCCCGATACGAAGGGGTGAGTGTCCGGGGTACCGATTTGAAGGGAGTTTTTTTTCTTCTTAAGGGAAACCGGGAGGTTTTTCGGATCCGCCGGTTGGATCACCGAAATTGAAGCCGCGTAATGAGGATTGTCCGTGTTCGAATCACTTTTCGGATGCTTCCTACAGTGTGGCCATGGTTTGGGGAGCGATCCACCGTCCAGGAAGGAAGCAGGACACGGTGAACACAATAAAATACACCATCAAACCCTTCGGATCGTATCCGTACTTGGGGATGGTAGCCAGGGGGGTTTGCCTGTGCGACGTTCGCTACGTTCGTTATAGCGCCGATCTTCGGGTTCAGGTTTGCTTCTCTATTTATCTCTCCATTTTTGCTCGCTGCATCTTTCTTGGCAATCCACCTTCCTCCCCATTCCCTCCCTCCCCAGTTTCATCCACGCTAAGGGGTCGAAATCAAACCGATTCCCATCGAAAAGGATCGAGCTGAAAAGCTTACCTTCTTCGGTGAAAAGACGGCACCCCGAAACGCCAAAAAGTTCATTGTCTCGTTTCGGTGCTGCTGGTGAACTTTGTGCAAGTGTGCGTGTGTTATATGATCTTTCTGCATATTTTTTTTTGTTATTGCCTTTTGCAACATCCGTCGCCCTTTATATCCGGGTTTCACTATTGACGTGTGCTTTCACGATATAGTTTAGCAATTAAGCATTAGCAAGAAATAAATGGAGTTAAAAAAATGGAAAGAAGCAAGTCATACCAGTTATCCTACTTTTTTAATTACTTTTCTTACCACAAAATATCAATAGTAGTACCTGTTTACTAGCGATAGTTTTGCTAGCCGAGCGGCACAGCTTTTGTCGCTTTTATAGCATTGAAGTTTCTGGAGCTTTTAGCTAGGCAACTATGATTGGATAAAAGCCCTCGGCTAAACACGGACATGTGCTCTATGAGTGAGTGTTTTTTTTTTTAGCATGAGCACGTGTCTGAATACACGAGAGTGGTTTTCATGGTCGATAGAATAATCAAATTTTCAGACTCTTAAAAGTAATATAATAGTATTGTTTTAAATTATTTTGCATTGATTTATGTTTTCGTTATATATTTAGGTCTTTTAAATTGAACTTATTATCCTTGCTGAAAAAAAAACTATTGTTTAATCGATTAAAATATGCTGATTTAAAAAAAGACAATATTGCTGTATTGCAATAGTACTGAGGAAGTATTTCAAATTTCAGAATTTTAATAACGACAAAGTAATCTAGAAGCTTTTCGCCTAATTTATGCATAGCATTAAAACTAGTGATTAATATTTAAATACGTGCTGTTTTGGTATTGGTTAGTATGATAACTATGAAATGGTTTCAAAAAACTAATTTTACTTACATTAATTTGTTGAAGACATGCAGATGTCTTCCCACTAGAAGTATCAAACGTTTACTGAATTCACCATGAAGAAGAGGCATTGTCTGGCTGTTCTACCGTAATTTAAAAAGACTCCAAGTGTGACTGTTTTATTGTTAAAAAAATAACAAATTAATAGCAATAATAATAAAAATAAAATAAAAGAATTTGGAAGAACTAGGTAATGTTTTGATAATATTAAAAGCTCATATTATATGATGGAAATGGAAATGTAACGAAATTATAATAAAAATAATGAAAAGAAGCATATAAGTTCTAGTGTTAAGAGATCTGTATTGTTCTTCACTCATAGCTATTAAACCCAAACATAGATATATCTTGCTTATCTCAATTTATCACATTACATTAAAACTTTTGAAACGTGTACGAGTGCAGTTTTTAATTATAAAATCTAAAAATCCAAAAACCAAGAGGAAGAAAAAAACGTTATCCGAACGATAAATATCTTGAAATTTAATCATTTACAGGGTGTTCGGGAGGAATTTGACACATTTATAGTGGGTTTTTCCCCTAATTAACACTAAGTAATTTAGGTAATTTAGAAGTATTAACACACACTATTTGCCATTCAAATGTTTGAACCCTTCCTCGTTTAAATTACAAATATCAGATAGGATCATTATGGTTTGTAGCGGCCATCACAATAGGGACAGTATAATTCAGACTTTGTCATGTAAAATTAAAGTTGCAGCGGAATACCTTCGTTGCTACTCCTATAAGTGCCACAAAGCACAGTTATTCACACAATAAAAGGAACATCACCAATTCTAATGTTTGACCCCCAGTCTCTCGCGTCCTTTACCTGAAGAATTAATTTTTAATGGCCGCAATTGAAAGATAAACTATCATTCGATATTCCAGTAACACTTTCCTGGCCCAGTAAATGGATACAATTAAAACAGTTCTGTGTCCCTTCCCAGAAAAAACTATTAGCTTGTCCAAAGTTCTGAATCACGATTGAAGCTGTTTGCGATGTTAATACTGATTATTTAAAGTGAGTATTTAAAGTATTGTAATTTACTCTGGTTGTAAGTTTTCGTCGATTCATTAAATTTAATAGATACAAAAAAGATTGCCTTTTTCCTCACGAAACTGTTAAAATTATCCTGTCATATCATGTCATATCAATGCTTACCCATTTAATTAATATATATAATTATAGTTGGTATAATTTCGCTATATGTGATTATAGTGTAATATCATACTTATATTAGAACCTGCTCCAATTGACAATTTAATAATTGTTAATTGGTCAAAAGGGGAAACGCCCGAACAGCAGGCAGGATTTTTTTTATTCCAAGCTCGCGACAATAAGGATCATTAGGTAGAAAAGGGAATCGCAACTTGTTATTATATAATGCAATTATATTATCATTACTTGCCCATTAGTTTAAAAGAATTGATTAAAGCTTCTTATTCCAGTATTTCAAACAAAAAACTGATAAATTTTAACAGACGTACTTCATGTCGCCTCTCTTTGGTAGACATTTTCAAAAAGATAATCGAAAGGTTAAGAATTAATACTGATTTAGTAGTTATATCTTCAATTTCATTATAACTTATCTACCATAATATTGTTGTACGAAAATATCACAAAAGTAGAAATGATTACCCTAAAACACGATAGAGCAACCATGAAAGCAGACCCAGGTTTTCCACGAACCTCCTGTACATTCCATTTTTTCCCCCCACATTGTGCGAGCCCAAATTCACGCGAGCTCAATTTAAAATCGCCGTAAACTTATGCGCCGCAAAACCGTAAAACCGTACACTAAATCAGCAAAACCGTCTCACCATGCTCAGGCATCCTTTTTGGCGTGCTTGGTTGAGTGGAATAGCTGAACGGAATGACTTTCCTTTCCACGCCACGTATGACCTCTCGCTATCGCCTTGGGGCAACTTGGCCCTCCCTGCACGCCACGCTTTCCAAAAAGAAAAAAAAGGAGCTTGTCTTCGATCGTTCCCAAAATGCACTAGCATTCAGGACACACGGCGACGGGGCTACGTGGCAGCCAGTTGCAGTTTGAGGTCCTATTTTTTCCAAATGGGACACGGTGCGGTGTGCTGCTGCTTGGGGGTTTTTTTTTGTATTCCTCTCGCCACCATTTCATGGCTTTGTTTTGGGCGGTTTCATCCCTCCTCAACCCCTCCCATCGTCAGTCCCGATGGCCCCGAGAGACGTGGTGAAAGATCGTGAAAGATGCATTCGAGATTGCAATGCGAGAGAGGAGAAGAATTGCAATTGCTTTTCATCTTCTCCGTAACTGCGCGCCTCCATCGTTGCCCAGGCGTCCCTGGTCCTGCAAAAGCACACACACACACACGCGTCCCGAAGGAAGGAAACTGGTCTGCCATCGGATGGGTGCACCATAATGATCGTTTCGTTTCCCCGAAAACCACCGAAAACAATGCGATCGATTGTTGCGCGAGGAAACTTGAGGCATTGAAATGTGGATGTGGGAAACCGGTCGTAAGTGCCGCTAGTTTCTTTGCTACATGTAGCTTTTTTTACCTGGTGCTTTTTGTACGTAGCCTTCCTTCCATCCTATTGCTGCTAGTGTTCGCTACAAAGGGATGGCCGGTAACGAAAGGATCGGTAAGTGGCAAATGTGTGGGTAACACTCGCAAAAGGGGAGCATTGTACTTGATGCACGAACTGGAAGATTAATCATTCCCGCCAGTTGGCCGCCCAGCATGAAAGTTTTGATGCTTTTTGACGTCTCGGCAACCAGCCGCCACGAAGACATTCCGGGCGAACAAGGAGTGCTAGAAGGCTAGAGCAACAATCATCGAAACTGGTACGAAATTATACGTCTGTTTGCTACCACGTTTCGTTTTGACGGTGGATGCATTCCCTCAAACGGTTGCCAATCGCCTCGAAGGTACATGATAAAGCTTCAACTTCCAAAACTGCATCACTTGCCTGCCGATTGCATTGTAATGATGAGTTGCATTGCTCCTTTGTCAGCTGCTTCCAGTTTTAGGCTGTTTGCTGTTGGAAAGATGCATTTGAAATACGGCAGAGACTCGTTCCTTAATTAACGAAGCTTTTTCCCTGTCACGAATGTCAATATCACGATTAATCGAACTAGCAAAACCGTACGAATGAACAGCAAAATAAAACTGGTTGCATCGGGCAGACAGTTTGTAATAAACGTTACAATAACCATGGACAAGTGAAATGAAGTTTTCATACATAAAATGCATTCATTTTTTTTGTTCTTTTACCTATTTCCGAACCCAATTTAAATGTAACAGAGCTGCAATCTGTTTTTTTTCTAATGGATGCCCCGCTGTCAGGTTTACTATTTGTTAATTGTTGATTAAGCAATAAACATATCGACACAAACACAATGGAACTGTAGCGTGCACTAGCAGTGCATTCCAAAACCCGACAAATGCACAAACGTTCTTACGGAGCTGTCATTGACAATAAAAAAAACCCCGTTTCCAGGAAAAGGATACACTGCGGCATCAGGCATTGGGAATGGACCGGGCATTGTATCACCGCCACCAGCTAATGCATTGTTGAAAGGCAGAAAAGGCAAATCATTGCAACTAATTGAATGTGAAATATGGTATCAATAATGCACGCGGTTTCATTTGCCAAACTCAGCCCACTCCGCCCGCCCGCACAAGATCGTCTGATCGCGTCTCGCCGTTGTGATTGGTTTTTGATTGTTTCGTGTGGTTTATTTCTAGATGTTTCGTGAAATGGAACTTAATTCCGTTTTTTGGGATGACAAGTTTTGGTATACGACTTCATCATCAGCTATTGTTGATATTGTTTTGTTAAGAATAGTTTAATTATTGCAGCTTAATTGTTTTAAGTAATATTATTTTCTGATGCTAAAAAAAAAACATAATTTTGATGATTTTTTCGGACAATCAAAAAATGTTTTGTGATTTGCGTAGTTTTAAGCTGTGAGTATGTTGAATTGTATCAAAGTCGCTTTATACGATGCTCCGCGCCCTTGGCGGACGATTATTCCGCCTACCCGTTGGACTGCAACTTCATAAAGCTCTGCTGAAATCTGCACATTCTCTTTCTTTTATAGCACTAGCAACCTCAAGAGGATCTGGCCTGCCATTTATGGTTCCGTGAAATTTACCCACAACATGATAGTCAAATGAAGATCGGCGCACTATCTCCTCGGTCACAGAGCCGTTCCACCTGCTCGTTACAAGCTTTTGAATAACTAGTATTAGGTTTCACACAAGAGTTACTTGGGTGAACTTATTTGTTTTGTTTCACAAATCTTTACATTTCATATCTACAATTTCAAGATTCCGAAGAAATATTTCTGTATTTTACACCACCTCACTATACTGATACAAACTTACATCCCGTCCCAGTCGAGTCTGACAAAAGCATCAATTTGCGTGCGAATTCTGTCTGACTTTTTCAAACAGTTAAGAACAAACGTCAACTCCCTCTTATTTTTAAGACGATTGGGCATTAGAATTAAAAGGTATTTTTAGATTGAGAAGTTTATCGCGGAAACAGCATATTATTACGGAATTAGAGTGTTACGAAAAGGGAAAAATTTTCTGAATAATTTTCAAAAATGATCCTATTAGAAGGGCACTCCGAAGTAGACAATTTGCAGATAAGAGAACCTCCAATGTATTCTATTATAAATTGGTGCTCCACACTTGTAAAGGATACTCATAAGTGCGAGTGTATTTCTTGTGTTATAGTGTGTTCTGTTCGTGTGAGCCTTTCATAGTCTCTGTTAACAGATTCACAGACAGACTAGCAAAAAGGTACTTTGAATCAGAAAATTTGATGAAGCCAAGGTTTGTCCTTGATCTTATTTGTAACGACTTTTTCTATTCGCTAACATCTGCCACGGTTATTCTTAGCAAGACGTGTATATTGTTTGGTGAACATGCTGCTATATTTTCTATTAATGTTGCTAATTTACACCTATTTAGAGTTTTTTTTTTTTTTTTTGTTATTGTATGACGGCCTGGCCGTATTAGACTTAGTTTACCACGTAGCAGGATAGTCAATCACTGCTACGGGGGAGCGGGTCCGGATGGGATTTTGGTCCCGGTCTGTCGTGTGAGAGAGCAGCGCCGATACCACTACCCCACCGGGCCGCCCCGCCTATTTAGAGTTATCAAAAATATTTTTCATTGAATAACGGGCATATTTATAGGAAAGAATAAATCAAGAAATTATTTGCATCACCATTCATGTGTTAATGAGAATATATTTAAAACAAGTGTTCAATTCCAATTCATTTAATTATCCTAAATTATAAAGTTCACTGTATAGTGCACTCTATATGGTACAGGTATATGTTATGTTGGGGCGAAAATAAACGATCGTTGGTGCAAGAACATCATACTAATATTACATCGGGAATGGTGTTGATTAAGTCCTTCTCTCAGTGTTTGAATACGAATAATCATGAACAATCAGACTTAGAATAATGTAAATATAGTAAACATTTATTTATTTGATATTTTTACACAATTTTACTTAACAAAATTTTTAGCACAGTGGACTGAACTACTCTTTGCTTGCAACAATTCAAATTAAAAGTCAATTTTTTTGTCATGATTACTATTCAGGAAGTCTTTTTTCATAGATTCCCGGAAGTGTTCCTTAATGTTACTTGTTATAGATTTAGACTATAATGATGTTTGAACAAAGCAACATTAGTGGTGACTTTTGACGCAAAATAGAAAAAGTATTAAATGATTTTGTAAGTACGATTACCTATCGTACCTTTGTCACTACAACTAGAAGGCAGAAAATATATTTTTTGCCTTTTAAACAAATGTTACCCAAACTTACAGAACTTTTTGTGTGATTTATCTCGTAATTAATAATTTTTTAAAAGGTTTGTTTTGCAAAAACTTCCTATCGAACATTATTTATCACCATATTAGCTCACCACATCCCAAAACTGTTCGAACCGGAAAGATGTCTCTTCGGAAAGCACACATCACACCCAAAAGTGATCAGCTATTCCGGGCACGTCGAGACCGTTGAATGACGCCCGGAGAAAAAGCAAAGACAAACCACCAACGAAACCAACGATGATTGTACGAAAGCTGTCTAATTTGTCGAATGACCTACTTCGGCGGGAGAGCATACAACAAAGGCTTTATGATTCAAAGCCGTTTGTGCTAAAATGCAATTTTGTAATCTTTTCAGCAAATTACGGGACCGGGTGGCGCGTGCAGTGTGCGAAGAATGGGGAATTGTTTATTCAATGACGCACCGTCTGACTATGTGCAAAATTGTCATACTTTCGCTTTTTCGGTGGTAGAAACAACAACTAAACAAACAGTTACGGAAAGTAGTGGAATACTTGTTTAGTTTAAAGAAATTGAACGGGTTTTAGGAGATGTTGTTAAAAAATTGGTCATATTGCACAAAGAAGAAAAACACTATACAAGTTATACAATTATATTACTGTTGTCCCTTTATTATACACATGTGATGATATTTTTATGTAATCAATTAGCAAAAATACTTGCATTTCCTTGGATGCACCCTAAAAAATTATTAAATTATCTAGAACACCCATTGCCGACGAATAGATTATATAAATATATAGTCCCTTGATGTGTTATCCTATATTGAATTTTGCAAAGTTTATTCTGTGTGTTAGAAAACGAGTTACACATTTAATACTATTTATACTTATTTTCTTACTAATCTAAAAACATTAGGTACGAATGATTTAGGAAAGAGAAATAATATTAAAATTAGAATCTGATTAGTGCGTTTAAATTTGCTGAAGCTTTCACAATTAAGCTAAGATATCCCACGAAATGAAACGGCACCAGTTTTTGGTGAAATTCAACTCTTTATCTTATGTTGGTATATTACATATTAGTACATAATTCGTAATAAGAAATTATTAATTGTTATGAACGTTTGTGATATCAACGCAAAATCATTACATTGTCGCTTCCATAGGCGACAAACATTTCCGTCGCACTTACTGATCTTCTGCTATAATCCCTAAATGTTTATCAAGATCAAAAACCATGTTAAAAAGGGAAAAATATGTACCCTAAGCTATGTTTTAACAAATCACATATCTAGTCAAGTGTCAAAACGAAGCTAGTTGCTTTAGTTGAAAATTGAACATGTCAATGAATGATATGGTTTAGGAATCTTTAAAAAAACCTTTCAGTTTCTATTTAAATCTGTTTAAACTTTTTATTTCGAGTTATAATAATGCATAATAAATTTCAAATGCAATTGGGGGAAAAAGAAATAAATGTAATTCACAGCTTATTACACAAAGAAAATTTCTAGTTATTAAGCCAAAAACAGCTCTTATAGTTGTATATTGTCACAAGAAATACAGAGGTGAGAATATCAGAACATATTTCCTGTTGAAACTGTTGTATGGAATAGTTACCAATCGTTTGTAGCGTTTTTAGCAAATGTTACAATGTAATCTTTAACTTGCCATTAATGTTCACACTTAAGTGCAGATGATAGAAATGAAAAATAATGTACCACATTATTGTGCTATATTAGTCACACAAATGAAAAAGGTGATCAGTGGAAAGAACCTATGAATATTTTTAAAAAATTGGTTTGAACAAACATAAAGGACGTATTATGGTGTCGTCGGCGAATGTCGTAGTTCTGAAGGATAACATCACTAGGGATAGTGGCATCGATTGCTGAACCGAACAAAAACCATCTTTTCTTTTTGGTAGAAATAACATTATAGACGTCGAAGATCCTCTGAATTATCCTATGGACTGTGTGGGTGGCTGGGAGAAATAATTGCTTTAATCAAAGATAGAAGATAACATCCCCTCGTTTAGGTCTCCAGGAGTTGATTCGACTTGTATATCTGGGGTTCTTATAATTTCATCTTCTTTTGTGGTCCCTGATGTATGGTTTACATTTGAATTTCAAACTTTGAACCCCCCTTAACTTATTTTTCACCTTCGACGAGATCGTTATAGATCTGCATCATCCTTCTAGCTTAGAGACTTCTAGGTATCTGATTTGCACCTGTTTCCTTTGGAAAAATAATTAAATTGAACATTTGGCAAGCATAGTCAATAGAGAAGTTGTAGCCAAAGCTCTCGAAGGCGTATAGAAATTTTAAGGAAAGACAAGATTTAGAAGTAAATAAGATTACAATATAATGCCAATGTTAGGCAGTAAATAATAAAAACGGTTCAATATAACCTTTTTAAGCAGAATTACAGATGAAGAAATTGAAAAACAAAACGCACCAAGTGCCCGCGTGTTTAGAAAAAGATCACGTTCCATACAAGCACGCCGCAAAAGTCGCATACAACAATAACTTTTATGCAACCCACCAGGTGTAGGGCAGAAAAGCGATCAACGTTGAGAACAGCATCGTATCAATTGAAGAGGTTATCATCATTGCCAGTACATTAAGCACGGTACTTTTATTGTTCAAACTGTTCATATGATAATAACATTTGCGCTAAACGTTACACCAGCGAGCAGACCCTCCAGAACGTGGTTTAACACGAACAAACACTTCACATTGTCGATGAAGCGAGAGAGCCGCAGCAAAACATTGGTAAGACTGAGATTAAAACGCGACAACAAGGCCTAAATCCCGCTCTTGAAAGATTTTGCATTACCATTAACAACTTGATAGTGGAAAATAAATACACAGCAACAGCAAAAAAAAATGAAAATACAGAATATTTTCCGCTGATCCTGCGCTTCACGTGCACAACCGAGATAATAATAATTCATTTGCAAGAAAATAATCCCCACAGCATCAAAACCGATCGACCGTACCGGCAAGTGGATATCAAAAATGACAAATATTGTCAATTGCAGTGCGTTTTTTTTTTGTGTGGAGTTGTGAAATTTCCTTTTTTTCGCTCTTGTTTGAATGGTTGTGCAAACCACTCCATAATCAATACCATTTCCTGGGCCAACAGCCATAGGTAGGTAGTGTACTTTTGACGCAATTTTTTAACTGTACTTTTTTATATAATGTGCAAACTTTTCCACTTATTGCGATCGAGGGAATGGGGAAGCCCGGCGGGGATCAAAAGCTGTCAGCAGGGGATGAGGGGATTTTTTTTATTCTGATTATTATATTTGGAACTTTGGTTTATCCACGTTGTATGAGGGTTTTCTTTTATTTTGCAAAGTTATATAAGATTGCTCTAGTAATTAATTCTTCATACGAAAGTGTCAATCCTGAACATTAAACAAAACTTTTCAAAGTTCTGATTAAAACTGCAGCAAAAAAAAAACTCACGATTCACAAAGAATTTTCCACGCCCGGGTGTTTTTCCCGCTAACTATTGGCCAATAGTTAGCGGGAAAAACACCCGGTGACAATAGTTGAAAATAATTATTTACACAAAACTACTATTTACTGCCGAAATTGTCGCACACCGAATTCCCGCATGGACGCACACGATGCCACCATAATTGAACGATGTTTGGACCGGACATATGCGTGATGCGATTTTTATTTTCCATATCAACGGCATCCCTCACAGCCTAGGCCTGGGCATCCTTTACAGGATGAACCAAAAAAAAGGGGAGAAGCAGGGTACCTGGGCAGGAACTGGGTGGGCCGAGGGAAGCCCACTGCATAAGTGCATAATTATTTTGCTTTTGTTGTTTCGGTGATAATTAATTCTTATTATTTTACTGCACATTTTCGATTGGTTCTCATCATCATGCAGTTTTGTTTGCTTTTTTGGTAATTTTTGTTTTGTGCCTGTGCGTGTATGTGTGGGTGTCCTTTTTTCTGTATTTTTTTTTGTTTTTTTTTGGGGACACATTCACATCCAGTTTTGGGGGGCTTCCGCCGTGTGCTAGAATATAATAATGGAAAGGTATGGGAGGTACTGTGGGTGTACTTACCCCACGTACCCATCCTGGCCAGCCAACCAACCAACCAACCGGGCGTAGATTATGTTTGGTTAGTCCGTGCAAATACTTTATATGTTTTATTGCACTCACATATAACCGGGCGTGACATGCAGTTGTGGTGGCCGGGCCCGGTCACACCTCGCGCGTCCGGCGGGGAGGGGGAGGGGGGGTGGTAGGACAAAATAGGGCCCGCGGGTTAGGGGGGGGATGCATTTGTGACGGAGGTTCGGTTGAAATATCAGTACATGCCGTCGTCAAAAAAGGTATTGTATTTTTTGGCCATTTTGCTCGATTTTTTGGGATGTTTTTTTTTATCCTTATTTTCCCCACCCCCAAAAACTTCCATGTAGGATGGTTTTACATAATGTTTAACCACAAACTACTTATATAATACATTCGCTGTCGATGAAAATAAGCCCGGTGGCGGTGATGGAGGGAGAGGAAGCCTTTTGGGGGGTGTTGTTCCGGGGCACACGATAATTAATTGCACGTAAGGATAGCAACATGCATTAAATTTTAAAATATACTAATAAGACAAAAGAACCTTCCGGAAACGGTATGGACGTGCCGTACGCAACAAGAGAACACTGCACCGATGCACCACTGGAAGGGTTTCATCCACAAGCGTAAGTACGGAAACTTTGGAAAAAGTTTTAAAATGACACTTTGAAAAAGGATTCTGTTAGTCAACAGAAAAGCCTTGAAAGTTTAATTTTAACTAATAATGAGCTGAAAATGTCCATTAGCACCACAGCACGAGACTTTTGATTATTTTTTGGAAGAAATCTAAAAAAACCAGTTGAAACAAGGGTCTTGGCCATCCTTGGGCAATATATTAACATAAAAGATATGTTCAATCATAGCCCTACAATGCTTTGCGGTGAAAATTATTCCTTAGAATCTGTCGGATTCGTACCAAAAATCCGAAAGATCCTCTTTTACCGACTGAATCTTCAGCAAACTTTTCTGTATTTAATCAGCAAGGATCAGTTTTTAGAAATGAATGTGTCAGATGTATTAGGTTTACAATCTCCATTCATTACTGTAAGCAATGGCGGATTTGACGGTAAGCTGCCTAACCGGCCACGAGGACTCTACGGACGGAAGGAGTCCCGAAGTCACCAGGAGGGTCTCCGAAGAAATTCGAGTTTTGCATCTCGTTATGAGGCCCAACTCCAATTTCGTTAGGGCCCCCTAAAAAAAAAGCAAAGAGCAGAAAGCTAGATATGGTTTACTCCGGTATATCCGCCTCTGTTCTCTTTCTTTATAAAGGCAAATCCTCTCCTCGTTTTCGTGGCACTACATATTATTTAGAGGGATTAATCTACCATTTATGTTCTTCTTTGACTCTATATTCCCCATTGCTGAATAGTGAGTCCTGCGTACAGGAGAAAGGTCCATATGTGATTTGGTACTGGTTCTGTCGTGAGAAAGACCAGTCCGTTGCTTTAATATGTGCCATCGAGCCGTCTGAAATTCCTCACTACTGCTAGATTTTTTTTTCCTTCTAAAAGTTATGTTGGGGTAAGAGGTGGGACTTATCATCATCATTATACTGATATTGATTAAAATCCTTTTAGTTCATCAGCACCTCTGCATGAGCGGATTAGCGGGAACAGAATATAGATATTAACAAATAAAGCAAGTTTAGGATCCCAAGACACACATTTGGACAATCTGAGCCTCAGGCTTATTAGCTTGACATTCAACAATATTTCATACCTAAGAAAAAGGTCTAAAACAATGCATACACATTTCCAACTCCTCATTTTCTGTACGAGGATTTCGAGAGTTACTTTACTCAGTTGTGTATTTCCTGCTTTTTACACCGTCATGTGCCGTGATCTTCGAAACAAAGCTTAATTAGTGGTAATCTTTTTACTTGGCCAATTGGACACTTAGGCGATTCATATTCTTGTTGAGGAGTGCTGTAAAAAAGACTTAAACATGGATTAAACATTCATAGTAATAAACTAACACGACTAATAATGTTTTAAATTCGAACAACTGGTAAACGATCTTTGCTTGTAAGGCGGTTTATACATTTAAATGGGCTTAAACGAAATTAGTAAGCTATACCAGAGCGTCCCGAGTAAAATGATACTAAAATCGTCTTGAGAGAGTACTCAAAACTTTTGAAGATATCATTTAAAAACCTGGGATCATCGCTATCCAACAAATTGTGCTGATGGTCCAAACAGAACTCCGGGGGTAAGTGTGAATCCTACAGAAGGATCAGAGATCTGATCTGTGAAGGACGACATGATCATTCTAACAGAATCTATCTGAAATCCTCATCGTTCATCGAATTGCAATGAATTATGAAATTTCAACAGAATTCTTAACTAACTTGTTGAAGTAATGAACATTGTAATGTATGTTTGTGAAGTAACATATATTTAACTACATATTAATGTACTGGACCTAATAATGTTCTGGAAGATGGTTGATTGGTTTGTTTGTTAGCTTATAAAGTCTTTGATTCAATGGACTTAATTTGTCTTTTATTCTAGAAATCGTTCCATTGATGATTGTAAGATAACAGACCTTTTTTTCTTCCTGGAAGAACAACAAGGACGTTTAGCTTCTGACTTATTTTTACCAGAATGCTGAATAATCTGTCCTATGGAAGAAAGGCCAGAAATTTGGCTCGGATCAACATACCGAGTCTAATCCGGATTGCAAAATGTTTCTCCATGGTTCCGGACATGTTATGTCATGTGAATGCATTCAGATTTTCGAATAACAGGTAACAAGAGGTCTTCAAATGCAAATTGTCTTTATGAACAACACGTCCTCCTCCAACATTCCTTCAGTAATTGGTCATCGTTTTTTTTTTGTTACTAAATGAAACTGTTTATTTCCATTATAATTAATAATTCATATGAGTAACTAACAAAAATATAGAGTAGTGTGCCTGTAAATTGGTTACTTGTTATACTATTTTTTACCACTTTTCCTTCTTTGGACACTACTTCTTCACCGAAGGATATAAGCCTTATCGTTTCTGATCTTCCTTGCACGATTTGTTTGCATGTTTCTATAAAACCGATAATGCGTGTGTATCAATTATACCATCACATTACACGTGCGCAACCAAGACGCTGGCTAGCAAAGTTTATCAACACACATTTTACAGCGCCGCGTGATCGGGCGATCAATCAAAACCGGCTACAGCATCCACACGCAACGGCATTTCCGTCCGTGTACGGTCGCCTTACGGTGCGTGATTCATATCGCGACTGCATTGACCCATTAATATTTAAAAAGAAGCAGCACACACAACAACGTAACAATAATCTTCGCCAAACCGGTCAAACCGTAACCTGCTGCTTCGGGCAGAAACGATAGCAGAAACACAAGTAGACGCAATGACTTTTGGAAAGTTGAACACGCCGCTGCTGTTGTTGCGAACGATCACATGGGACGGGCCAATGTTCAAAAGATTTGAAAGTAAGGTACACCTATGCCAAACGCGACTTTTCTGAAAGTTGCACGATACACAACGTTGCTGTTTGTCCCGCTTGACACGTTGTCTGACACGACGGCAGGAGACATTATGCTTGGAAAAATGTAACAACCAAGGAAAGAATGGTTTTTGAACGATGTTGAGAACGGCAAAGGAAAACTAAATACATCTAAAGTGTGCAAACAGATACTGAGCGCGCATTAAGTATCTCTTGTTTTCTTTTCCCTTCGTTCGATCTGCGCATCTTGCAATGTCTCGCACGTACGGCCACGAATGTGTTTGTGTGTCGTTTTTCTTGGGGAGGGGTAGGTGTATACCATTCTTTTTCCGCACAAAACACGCATCCGTATTGCACAAGCGTCGAAGACACTCGAATTTGGCCTAATTAATGCTGAGCCGTTACTAAATTTAGAACGATCCGTATTTTCAGCGTAACCGTGAGCCAACAGCACCGTATTGAGCTAGCAGCTTCGAAACGATCTAACAAAAACACACCGATGACCGTGCTACTCCCCCTTAGCACTCCCGTTTATCCCATTTATCCGATTGGAATTAGTTCATTGTGTGGAAAAGGAAAGGAATTTTCTTTCGATGATTCACGGCCAAACGTCTTTTTTCTTTCCTGCATACTTGCTCGCGCAAACCACGCTCCGTTACACATGCGTAAGATCAATCAATTTTGTTGAATTTATTTCATAAATACCCTTATACAAAATAACTAAAATAATAAAGTGCCTTAGCTGCAAGTACTCTAAGGCACGCGACGAAAAAAAAACTTGAACGACGGGCTTTCGCATTCAAGTGATTTTTTGTTTAACGTATTATTCACAATTTTTCTTCATTTAATAATTGTAACAGTAACGAGGAAGGACTGTAGTAATGAGCATAAGACTATAAGGAGCCGTTCAGTGCCAAGAGGGAAGGCGAACAATTATCAACAGAGAGTGAGTGCGTGTGAGTGTGTATCGGGGGGAAAATGTGCAGGTGGGGACATGAAATGGAGGCTGCTGTTTGATGAAGGCGCGCACGAGTAATAATGGTTAGCTATATCCGTCCGTTTGCCGCATTACCCATGACTGGATACAGATCGAAAGGGTCAACCGGATCGACAACCAGAACGTGAAGATGTATAATGTGTAGTAAATGATGGGAAGCGTGGCTTTTTGAACCAAGCCACACCGACTCCCTCCTCTTATCGTGTCACTTTTGATCGCGCTTTTTCCTCCCAACTGTTCCTCAAGTCCATCATCTCACACCACCCAAAAACAATCGGCTGACCAATTGCTTTAAGCTCCCCTTTCCCCATTTCCTTCCTAGCGCGCTCCTTATATCTTCACTTACCATTTGTTTTCCTTATATATGCGTTTTTCAATTTGTTATTAATTTGTTCACCTACTTTGCATTCACACTGTTCAGTCAATCCATCTGGCGTGGCCGCTGGCAACCATTTCTTGATTAATGAAAATTACATTCTGAAAAGAAAAGACATTAAAAAGACAAGGGTTTGAGAAAATTCGATTGAGCCTATCGAATAATTAACAATTCGTAATTCAACCACGTGTTTTGGTGAAACCGATTATATGGATCATGAACCTTATCGCTCGATGTGTTAGGATGGGAAATAAACTAGCACAATTCGCTACCCAATTATAATATTGCTACCATTTTGTAAAAACAAACATTTAAACAATACTTTACTATGTTGACACACGTAAAAACGGTTCCTACATTTGTAGCACCAATACAAGCGAAAGTTGAAAATAAAACATAGTTCATTATCAAACGCGCTATCGCTTAGTTTCCGCTACAGAACAGCCGTGCGACAAAAAAAAACGTTCGCTACCTCCCGCACTGCAGATAAGGGCGCCAATCTAACCGCAGCCATAAACATCTACATTGGTAAACTAAAGTTTGATAAGCTAGTGAGGTTGTTTGGTGTGCAACAAAAAGAATGCTCGCTGCCAGCACCCGGGTTTCCATTTTTTAACAGAGATTAGCTTCAAATAATGCACCACCACCACCATCAATGTTTATAGCTGGTTGATTGCAAATGGTAATTAATTGATAATTCAGGTAGAAGAGTGTTTAGCTGCACACATGTTTTGGCACTTACATCTTTTGCTATTGAAGAAAATAGGTAAATTTCGGGTATACCCTCCTCGGTGTATCCCGCTACTTGTGCTTGCATGATAGCATTGCTTGTTAACCTACGGAACAGCTCGGTGGCTTCCACTGACCAGCTATCCTCTGGAATGGAGCAAAAGAGGGAGAGAGAAAAAGAACAGCGTTACACAACCAATCCTTTCGTCGTTCAAACCCGCCAACTTACCAATCGGAACAATGTTGGACAGTACACACTCTAGCGCTTGAAACGGTACGGAGATGAAATCTGTTTTGATCTGGCGTAGGTTTTGGGGGGGCAGCATCGAGAAGCCACCGTAGTCCAGGTATTTCACCAACACCAAATTGCTTTCCGGGATGTTCTGTACGACCTGTGCCCGATACCAGTTGTCGGCGACGAACGCCACACAGACCGCGTTCGGTACGATCTCCGGCAGTACGGGAGCCTCGGTCAGTTTGTAGCTTTGATTAAGAGAGTGCTGCATACTGTTAAGCGTCAGGTGGGTTGGATGGAGCGGTTGCTGTACGAACACATGGCCCACGTTGATGATGCAGCTAATGGCGACGTCATTGTTGATACCCTCGACCAGCGGCAGCTAAAAACGAAAAACAAAACGGACATGTTGAAACGCAACGAATCAATCGGTCCGAGCAAAATACAAAATGTACGTACGCTTGAACACGTGTCATTCATCAACGAGATCGGTATTACCGTCTCGACGCGGCTAATTTCAATGCGCTGCAGCGTGAGGGTTGGAAACCGTTTCAGCGGAAACTTCTCCCGGATCACTTTCAGTGCGTTTTGCACTTCCTGCGGCGTACCATCCAGCGTGCAAATTTTGCTATGGTGTGTATCCGGATTGCGCTTGATAATCACGTTTGCGCCGGTCTTCTTCTTGATGTGCTTCACGAACGTACCCTCCTTGCCGAGCATACCGGCCACGAGAAAGGCGGGCACCAGAAACTCGTAAAAGGAGGCGGACGGTCCAACCGAGTGCGGGGGGCTAGAACCCTTGCCCGAGTCCTCGGAACGTACGCTACAGATACTGAGTGGCGGGCTGCCGGTTTGTTCGTTGCGCTCATCAAACGGTTCATTCGTCGTATCGTTACCGACCGTCACAGTGTCGCCGTTCAGCCGGTCGCTCTCATTGCCGTGCGTTTGCTGCGGTGGTGCATGCTTCTGGGGCGGGGAAGATTCAGGGCTGGCATTTCCATTTTCATCCGGCACCCGAAAGTGGCCGCTCTGCAGTGAGGCCGCCTTGGTCGGGCGTATCACGACCGGTTCCTTCGTCGGTTCCATCATTTGGTTGAATTTTCTCAGGTTGGTCGGATAGCGTGAGACGACCGAGCCGGGCAAATCAATCGACGGGCTGAAGCTGAACTCATCATTGTCGTGCTCTAGCAGGTGGGAACGGCCCAACAGGTCGTTTGTGTCGTCGCCCTTGGAGGGGCTCTTGTTCGGCACGATGTCTATCGGGGCCGAACGCGATGAGCCGGCCGACGAATGACCCGAACCCGAACAGTTTTCCCAGTTTTCCGCACCATTGCTGCTGTTGGCCGACTGTTGTATTGGCAGTGAGGAGCTCTGTCGCATGTCCGGCTCGGGTTCGGCCGCGCTGACACCGCGCGACATGATCGCACTTTCACATTCTTTGCTTTTTTCTCCACCACGATCACCTGCGTCCGGCTTGAACTTGCGGCGGTACCAAACCAGTCCCACAATTAGCGCTAGACTTGGCAGCGATAAAAACAGCAGTGGACGACCGGCAATCATGTTGGTTTTGCAATGCGGCACTGAAATGATGCGGAATTTCAAAAGCTCTATACATGTGCATGTACATCAGAGCGCCGTAGCCCACCTAGCCCGGCGAATTTTGCAGAAAAATCGCATAAAATACGCCCGCCCGACGGAAGATTTTGTCGTACGACGAATACTTACGCTTGGTATCTACGATAAGGGTTATATTTGGTTAAAATTTGAAAGAAAATACTATTTTATTCGCACTTTATCTTGCAACCAACGCACACGTGTATTGAGGTTTATGTTGGCTAATACAAACATGGCGATCTTGAACACCGGCTGCCGTTCTCTTGGAGAAGGTTGCTGCCGCATGCATTTTTTCTACCTGTCATTCCCGGCTGACACTTCGCTCTGTTTAGGAGCGGATGTTTGGGCGTTCATTTCACGCGGCACCGCACGACAGAACATCCCAACTAGCGCTTGTAAACATGTTCGTCGAACTGCTGTTCAGCAACTGCTGGCCGTTCCGATGTGCTAAAAATTTAGTACAACAGTTTATCCTTCCCCTTTCCGTGAAATTTGTCCTTGAAATTATTTATGTACTTATTTTGGGCTTGAAAGGAGCACAAAAAAAATCCTTCAAAAGTACGCGGTGGTTGACTTGGTAAAATAGCAAAAACGATTGAATTGCCCGCTTGCAATAACTCGTCGTCCAATCCAATATGGCCGAATATCAAGCCGACCCGAGACGATAGCGACGGGAGACTGTCGAGGGACAACTGACAGCTACAATTCTTTTGTTCTGCATGAAATGACAAGCAGCGATGACCTTGGACAAGTAGCTAACGTTTTGGGAGTCTCCTGTACGATTGTATTTTCGACTGTCAATCTTAACGTGCAGATGTCAAACGTGCATGTAGATGTGTTTATCATCGGAGTTGAATATTCTGGTTATTGCTTCTTGTTTGTCAACGGTGTTTTCTTACGTGCATCCCGGTATAAATCAGCAAATACAATTATAATCACAACTGTTATTTCAAATTAAACCCCCGTCATATCTTTTCAACACTTCAACCCACGTTTTTTAAACACATTCCTGTTGAGACTTGTCAGTTGTCCCAGCTCGTAACCCGCTATATGCGGGTTACGTCGAGGGACAACTGACAAGTATCGGCGATATGACAACATACGGAGAACAAAAGAATTGTAGCTGTCAGTTGTCCCTCGACAGTCTCCGTAGCTATCGTCTCGGGTCGGCTTCAAACCTGAGCTGACCTGGGCTTGCTTCGTTTTGCTTGCCAAAACGTCATGTTGTGGAGAAAACTGCAATTCTGTCATTTTGATAATAATAAATGAACGATTGAGAAAGTAAAGCCAGAGAGAACGACAGCAGTGGAAACTAAATAAGTGCAGTGCAGCGATCGAAAACAAAAACCACTGTCGTAATGGCTGGCCTGGTCCAGGACTGTTTCTCTATCGGCAGCACGGTGGAGTGTACGACCTGCTACAATGCCAACATCGAGGGCGAGGTGTTGGCGTTCGATCAGCAAACGAAAATGCTCATACTAAGTATCCTTTTCAAAGTGGCGTGAAAGTAAACCGAAGCAAATGGGAAAAAGCATGCTTCAGCATCATCACTGCGGCTCCAGCAGAGGGGGAGCCGTGTAGCAATATTCGGCTTGATTGCCTGCGCTGCCATTCGTTCTTTGTTTATGTTACGAGCTGGCCATGGCCCGCGGCGATTATTCTTCATATTTTCAGTGTTATCGTTTGTATTTCCCGCAAGGGTTTTCCTTAACTAGCTTTCTCCCCCCCCCTCTCCCGCAAAAACAGAATGCCCTTCGGCGAGTAAATCCGCAAAGCTGAACGACGTCTACATCGTCAACCTGGCAATGTGCAGCGATGTTCAGGTGAAAAAGGAAGTGTGCATAGTTCCGGAGCAACCGCTATCGTTAAATCTGGAGCGCGTAAGTATGATTTTGGGGGCTTCTTTCGGGGCGCTTCTACTTGCGCTATGCACATTGCTGCACGGTGCTGCTGTTGCTAGTGCTGCTCGCTGCTGCAAAAATTGACGCTCGTCGTCTGGTGTTGCACCAGCGATCACTCGCAACACTGTTGATCCGCATTCGTTCCCATCCGGTGCACGTCGCTAGTAACGATTGCTTCCTTTCGCCTTCAGTTGAGCACCCGCGCCAGGAATCAAGTTGAACAGAAACGACTCCAGCTAACTGCGCTTTCTGCCGGCGTCAGTCCCGAAGGTCAGAACCTTTACATGGCGATCGCACGCACTATCAAACAGGTAAGTTTTGTCACATTTTACTCTATTACCACTATTCCGCTTAAGGGGGTTTCTTTACGACAGCGCCAAAGCTTGTTTATGCTTTGGCTATTAAGAACAAGCATCTAATTTTCCTACGGAATCATAATTTATGATTTCCTTAACAACAATTTTGTTGACGGTACCAATGAATAGCTTTTATTCAAATCTAACACAGTACAACAATGTTTCCCACTACGAATTATCACAAATTCCGATACAATTTCCGTCCTCTATCCTGTTCTTTTCGCAGGTCACCTGGTCCGGCCCAAATATTGTGGTCTGCAAAGACGTAACGATAACACCTCCATACAAAGTAGACAACGTGAACAGTTCCGACCAGCGACAGCTGAGCTACGTGAAGAAAATCGTAAGTTCTATAGCGCGCATCCTCATTAGTTCTGCTATTCTAATCCACACACGATTGCCCCCTTTACGATTGCAGGTAGAAAAACATGAAAACGATCAAGCCAACATAAATCAAAGCACATCGGCGGCAGACATTGCTGCGAATTGATTCTCCACCGTGGGGATCGGGTGGGTACGGATATCGCGGGCGTGAATGGTGATGGCCGAGCCAAGGATCAAACCGTGAATGTACTTTGTGCGAATGTGTGTATGGTACCAGGAAGCATTCTTCGGTCGGGGCCAGTATGCTTGGTTGATGATGAATGGGTTTTGGATGGCTAGGATCTGGATATGGTTAGGCGGTTAGCGAAGAATAGATCGAGTAAAATCACAAAAAAACAATAAACATGTGAACAGTGAAAAGGTAATTGTTCGTCACACCATGCCGGGCCAGTCCCGCATCCAGTGCCAGACGGTATGACGAGTATTCCGAAAAGCAATAGCCTTAATTTAATATTTCATTTAAAAACTAATGGAAAACAGTTGCAATTCGTTCCTTGATTCGTTTTTTTTATTTTTTCATAACTTAATCGATCTAATACCGGATCGCCGCTGCCACCGGTTGTCGTAGCAATAAATAATACACATACACTTCCATAAATACTTATAAAAACTGCTTGCCCTCGCAGCTATGACTATTTACATTCGATTTGAATGCATTGCAATTGGGTTCCTTCCTGTGTTACAAACATCGATATGTGAAATCAGCAGCAAAAGGCTTTCAAGCGAAAATGTAACATTTGTTTCTAATCGAGCATAAAACAAACACCAGTTATTGTGCCATTAGCTAGTTAAGATATGGTAAAAAAAACTACAAAACTCTGTTGTAGTTTGATTAAGAATGTTTCTGTTACTCCGCGTTTCATACATCGATGTTTGTATCTCCAATGGGTTTTTTTTAAATTAACGTTTGTCTAACCTTTTACTCCCTGGTACCAACCTGTGTCGCTTTACCAAAACTTTTTCACCCCAAATATGCTTCCCATTAGGTCACGATCGAGAAAGCTGAACCCGCTGTAGTCCGGCGAATCGGCCTGATCGGTTTCGTTCTCCTGCACGCTACCACTATCGGCACCACCCTCATCATCGTCATCTTCGTCATCGTCATCCTCCTCCTCCTCGTCGTCGTCTGGAGGAGAAAATGCAATACATTATGCAAATGGTTTCGGACTTCGGGCAAGCAAAAAAAAAAAACAGAAAACACACTTTCATTGTGTCGCATACGTACCGAGCGAAAATCCAAACAGTTCCTCCGCTTCATCTTCCTCGTCCTCTTCGTCGTCCTCGTCGCCCACATCGATATCATCGACAGGCGGGAGCGGTTCCGCATCCATCACGGACAGACCGCGGGGACCAAACTTGAAGCAGGACACGCGCAGTACCGCTTCCACTTCATCGTCCGCTCGCAGTTCTAGCCCGAGGCAGGCTTTGAAGCCCTCGTTAGCCTTTCGCGAGATGCCGTAAACGCGGCCACAGAACCGATTATATCCACCGGGCAGCGGCAAACAGACCGGGGTCGCTCTTCTTGCTGTAAGTGTTTTAAAGACCATAAATAACGCATTTCCAACCCTTCCACAATAGCGATGATCGTACCTGAGATGACACGATTCACGATCATACGATCGGCAAACTTTACACCCACCGACATGCGATCGCCATCGAGATACTGTATCACGGCACATCCTGGCCCTTTGACCGGGAACAGTGGCACGTCAATGTCGCGGCAACAGTTGCACTCGTACGCCGTGCACCGGCAGTATCGATTTATCAAACTCGAATCGTCCATATTGACCACGGACGCTTCGCTCACCGTGTCCTGTGGCACAACGTTGGATTCTTCCAGCACCTCGTTTATCACTTCCGGGCTGGCAACTTCATCCTCGATTTCATTCGTTTCCGTACTCTCCGGCAGTGCTTCGCTTCCTACGTCTTGCTGATTTTCCGATCCCGACACATCCTCGTACGTGTCGACTGCGTTCTGCTTCTGCTGACCCAAACCATTGCTGCCGGGTATAATGTTGGAAGCAATATCTTCCGGAAACAGAGAAAAGAAAGCGAATTAGAAATAAGAAATTCTTATGCTAACGTTTATGCATGACTTACTGTCGAGTTTTCGCGCTGAAGAATTGGCTAGCACCGCGAACAGTACGCCCACCGTCCAAAGGTTGTAAAAAATTCTCATCTTTTCAAATTCAAATACCCTGTGGAAGAATGAAAAAAGTGAGAAAATTAATCAATGAAAGTCGTTCACTGATTTGGTTTAAAAAAACGCCCGATACGATCCGACACATTCCAGCGCGTGATCGCAGCATCGATCCTTCTGTACGCGGGGGTGTTGTTGGTGGCCCTGTGGCACACTCCACTCCCGCCTCCCAAAAAAAAGCAGGTCACACATACGCATAATGTGCTTTCTGACCGAAACTTTCACGAAAATATTCGATCACACCCTCGTCGCACCGCCCTCAGGATGATCAGATGTTTGTCAGTGAAAGAAAAACAAAATCAATGCGTACACCAACAGCACCGAAACGATGGGTCCCGCACATGGGAATCGGGCGTAAACCCATGGGCGATTCGAAAGCTTTCACGTTCTTTGTACCTATCCTAGTACCTTTGTGTAAGTACGGGCCCGCTAATAGCCGACTAACAACCGCTAACTGGAGCAACTAAATTATTTTGCGAATGATCTGAATTCTAAATGAATCGAGCGATCACAGTTAGGCCCATAATTGAACCGCTAACTTATGAAAAAACCCCCCGGCTGGTGTACCGTTGAGAAGCGTGTCCAATATTGTGTGATAGATTGCATCTCTCTTCACTTCACGGTGGCGCTACAACAGTGCAAGCGCGGCAGCGGGAAACCCAATTGGTGAATTATAATTCCAAACCGTTGGATGAATGGTTACCCATTTGTCATGGTATGAAAAGGGATTAAGGTAATTATTGGGCAGCTTCAAACTTATTTTACTGAACGTTCTTTTCATTCCAATTAGCCTTTTCGTTTACCAAATTGAGTGCACTAAATTTATTGTTTTCTTTTTTCCCCTCTTTTATAGCCGTTTTTCGAAGTTAATCATGCTTATTAATGCACGGAATCACCTGGTGGCCACAAGCAAGTTTATATGCAAAAGAACCTTTCAAACACGCAGCATAATCCCCCGCTAACTCACATGATAGCGCCAATGCAACGGCTCATCGAGCATGCAGGCCTGTGCTTGCTGCTCGATTTATTCTACTAATTACCGTTAAGATGGTTTATCTCATTAAACACCGTTACCGTGTTTGTCCGGGCAGAATGCTGATTAAAATAAAACAGCAACAAAAAAAACATGCTCACATACGACCATGTGATCGGTCGGTGAATGATCAAGAAGACGCACAACACAACGCTTCTACCATTTCCCGATTGAAGTGATTGCTAAATCGAAACACTGCTCAAGAGACAGGAAAGGTTTTGTTTTTGCAAGAAAGATAAGGAAAAGCAAACAAAAATGGCAATAACGTGTAACGGGTTCTTCTCCATTTTTTCTGCTTAGAACGAGAGGGAACACCAAAGCAAACAGGAAACGAACGATCTTTTTTAATAAAAAGCACACACTTAATCACTGCTCGGCGGCAAAGAACTCAAACCACACACAATGACGAAAAAACGAACGATTTCAGCTGATCACGCTTGCGATCGTACCTTTCTCTTCGAAGTCTCGCGATCGAATGAACCGCCCGAGCAGATGATCGGAAGAAAGCAGCCCGTGACACAATTTTTGCGTCCATTCCCCAACCGCTGCTGCCGGTCGGTCATAATGCTGTTGCCACCTTCACACCATTCCCAGCTGGATGTGTGTACCCTTCCAGCGAAGCGTTTGCCTACTCGGTTTGTTCGATTTGATTGGTGGCTTTGTTCGTTCGCCCATTCGTTTATTTGTTTCTTCCCGGCACCGTTCTATTCGACGCGGCGCAGGTTTGCTGTGCGATTCTAACGGTGTTCTTCGGGGTGCCTAGCTAGCATAAAACACACACGCAGATGTGCACAGACAATTAAACTTTCCCACAGCGGGGTTGGAGCATTTTCTTCTTTTCGTTCCGCATTATTAAGAAACAATCGAAACACACGAGATAATGTACGATCAAGCTGCCGATCAGCAGGTGGTGGATGGGTTATGCATTATTACTGCCAGTGCCAAATTCACTACCCACTAGAACAATATGTCCACATATGCACAACGAGCAAAACCGATCGTCGATCGGATGGAGATTTAAATGCCAACGTTGCCGATCGTTCGAATTTCTTTGTATAGGTAGTGGCTTTAGTTCACTAGGGGTAAAATGTGTCAATTTCGCGTATGCACTTGTACGGTTTGGGGACATTTCTTTCTCTTCCCCTTACTTCGTTTTCTTCCACCCCCCCTTCTTCAAATGTTTGACGAAAGACTTCAAAAGCTTTCACTAGCGAAAGGGAGTTTGCAAGCGAGGAACCTTTGCACGTGCATTCGCCATGTTGCAGCGCGCACATGCCGTACGATGTTGATCGGTTTATTCTACATTTAGGGTTTGGAAACGTGCGCACGATTCGCTGTTGCTTTTCATGGGCCACATTCCTATACGCCATATTCTGTTCGTACACTATCGATGTAAAAGACGATACTTTCGTTTTTTTTTATAATTTTCGTATATTCAATCTAACCAGTTATACCAGGGTTTTAGCTTTATTTGTTCGTTTTATTATCACATGCAAACTAAACAAAATCTAATGCTGTAGCCCCCTCGAACGGAATGGTGAATACAATAGGAAGAACATAAACTTCTTGGTCCGCGCGGTACGAATAACGATCGTAACTAAAAATTAACCAAAATAACCAAACCGAACCGATACGAAGTCATCGTCCAGGCGCGGTAGAACCACGTGTAGAAAACGTACGTACCAGAAACAAGTAAACCGAACAAACAAACAAATACCAAACAGTCACTCAATATTTTTAAACCTCGCCACAGTACGATACGACAAGCGTTTTATCAATGTGTTTTGTTTTGCTTTAATCCAACCATAGCCAGTACTCTATTCCATAAACAACAACATAAAGAAAGATCAACTACACACGATTGCAATTTCGGTTTCGGTCCATCGTACGTGATCATACGCTTCGGATGACACCGGAAACGTGTTGACGGATTGTACAACCGCCACGGGAAGCTTAGGATGCAAGGCCCAACGTTTTGCGTACGATGCGTCGGGCAATTTTGTTAAACTCTTCCCTGTTTTCACGCCACATTATCGCTGCATCCACGTTTGCACCGGACTCGTCGTTTGGTTCTGGAAGCGAAAACAAAAAAACCAGCAAATGTTATAGTAATAGTGAACAATGTAATTGTGCAAGAAACAAAGCAGCCAGTGTTGTTTATTCATTTTTTGTATTCAGTTTAAGCTGTTTGTTATTAACATTTTAAAGGTATGTAATTGATAATGACACGATATCTTTTTATTGTGCTAAATGATGCTTTTTAGTATCTTTTCAGCACAAACACCACTGTACTGAGTCTACGATGGTGCGGAAAGAATTTATTTTCGATGGAACCAATTACGAATGTTGGCGTGCGTGGATGACGGTGCAACTAGCGAGCGAAGGCATGTTGCAATGCATCCAATGCCATCCAGAAAACCTGTTTGGGCAATTTCTACTAACAGCAGATCATTCGATTGGGTTCGAAATGCGACAAATGCTACTTCTCGGCTTTAAACTGCAGGACTTGAAGTGCACTAAAGTGCTGCTGCAGAACATTGCCAATTCTCAGAGGAAGCATTTCAACAGTACGCACATGGCGTTCGAAATTTGGAATATACTGAAGAGTAAATATGGTTCACAACATACATGAACCTCGCACGGTTAAGCGATCTGGCATTATTTTCTTGACACATTATGAAATCCACCATGAACATTTCAATGGTTTATGGTTAACAAAAACACGCTAAACGTTAATAAATTTACATTGGAGTAGGAACATTTCTTGGACTTATGAAGCAAGCACAACACACTTACCGGCTAACATACTAACGACACTTAGTAAAATCTTTTCCACACTCTGTACAGGACTCCAGCGCTCAGCTGATAGTTCATACCCTACGAGGGGGGGAGAGAGAAGCAGAATTAAAAGCCTCGAAACTAATTCCTGCTGCTGCTACAAACCTAGCGGATCATCTCCCGGTGCATGTAGGATCGATATGCAGACACGGCCATCGGTAAAAACTGGAACGAAACAAACGGAATTGCATGAATGGCTGGATGGATTACGATAAGGCTGTCTGCATTGGTGCGCGTACTGTTTGGGTGGAACATTTCACACGTAAATTTCATCTTCGGTGGACTGAGCGGATAGTCCGGCGGAAACACAAGTTTGGCTGTGAAAATTCCACCCTCGAAGCAGGTACCTTCCGGGCCGCTGGAATAAAAATGACAACAGCTTAGCGATGTGACTTTGAACTTTGACCAACAGGTTGAACACCCCCGAAACTCACGTAATTAGGGCTTCCCATTCGAAAAAGTTCTCCTCACTGATTGGACCAGCAATGATACCCTCCGGTGGATTTAGGGTGAGTTCTGCAATGGGGCACAAATTACGACGTGGTCGGATAAGGGAATTAGGCACAGATTGTAAATACAAGTGCACCTTGCTGGGCAAATGCAGTATGTTGCCGTAGCGCTAGCAGGTAACGGGATGCGGATTGCACCATTCTACTTACGTCTGTATTCGGCCATTAGGCGCCTTAAGGCGGAACCTGCCATGCTGGCTAATGTGTTGGGGAATCTTGGCAAACGTTGAACGAATCAAAAATTTCCCCCAAAGATTAGATTTCTCTTTTCGATGCAAACAAACGGAAAGCAAATAAACTAGGTCTCACTTTGACATCTCATATTCGTGTACTGTGGCGATTTTGACAGCGCATGTTTGTTTACGTCGCAAGAAAGCACTATAGCAAGTGGGTGGGGGGTGCGTAGAGTTGAGGCTGCGTGCAGAGAAGTCAAAGCAGCGAGTCGAGAGAAGGGCAATGAAAGAGGTAGAATGGTTCAGGCGAGCATGAGTTTCTTGGCTGGACCGACTAACGAGGTCAATGCCATGTTGGTAAACGATAATCGAAAGAAAAAATTAAATCTAACCATAAACAACGAAATCATTTGGTACACCCGATTCAAACTGTAGCTTGTGAGGTTTTGGAGGATGTACTAGAGTAGCTTATAATTAAAACATACTTCTCGCCACGGGGTTGGTTTTTGCGATTTTTATTCCTTCAACTAGGACGCGACAGAATAACGCTTAGCGAACCTACAGTCCTGCCTGCAGTCCAAAACCAGGACCTTTCGGTTCTTCGGTGAGCGAGGTCAGCTGACCCACTGGTTCGGAGGCAAACCGTCCATTGCGTGGTCCCGGGCGGGGCTGCTTTCCCTGCTTGAGACTATTCAAAATTTCTTCCGTATCAGCTACACTTAAATCCTCCTGTTAAAGGTGAAATACAAATAAAATATCCGTTGGTGAATAAATTCATTATCGAACACATTTCACTGCGTATACTAACGTAGTAATCGTCGTTCACCGCCAACATCGGTGCATTCACGCAAGCACCCAGACACTCCACTTCGGAGATTGTAAATTTACCATCCTTAGTAGTTTCACCAACACCGATGCCCAGGTTTTTCTAAAAGCAGAAGAAAGAGTATGAAGCACTTTTCGAATATGGAAACCCGAAAACTCGGTTTTCTACCTTGCAACATTCCAGCACTTCGTCGGATCCAAGCAACCAGCATGGGGTCGTAGTGCACACCTGGATGTGGTACTTGCCAGTGGGTTTTCGCATAAACATTGTGTAGAATGTGGCCACTTCGTACACTCGCATATGAGGTAGACCCAGGATATCGGCCACCTTGTGCATGGCCGAGATTGGCAACCAACCGTGCTGTCGTTGGGCAAGGTCCAACAATGGAATCATAGCACCTCGCTTGTGTCCCTCTGGATAGATATTCAGAATAGCTTCGGCTCTCTGTGGCATAAGGAGGAAACGTTACTCAGTAGCTATTGTCCATCGTCTTTAGCTTGTTTTGAAGCGTCAAAGACTATCGTACCTTCTGATTATCTGCAGTGAACTCAAACGGAATGCTCGGATTATCCTCGGGCGTATCACGATGCACGAACAAGTTGTCGCTCATTTTCACCGTTGACGTGCTCAGAGGCCGGGTGGCCCCGAGTCGCTACAAAAGAGCAAGGAAACTTATGTAATACTGCTGCTGCCGCCACCAAAACAAAGCCCACAGTTGCCGGGATATTAGGTGGCAAAGCAGGATGATAATCGCGCCAGCTTACCATGGTCTTGGCGAACAAGCGCAACATTGCTATTGTCCCGGACAATCGTTTACGACGATGAAATTTGCTACCACCGCTAGAGCAATTGGCCAATCGAAAATTCCTTTTTTGTTGACAGCAGTTGGTTACCCAATGTTGTGTTTTCTTCAGCTGACATTTGTCAAATGCGATTCTGTTCTCGTGATAAAAAAGGATTTTATTTTTTTAGATGGTCCGTGAATTTTAGTTACTTTACAGGGTATATTTATTAATCAAATATATATTGCACGATTATTCTATTAAATATGAAGGCAGAAAAATAATCATTTGCATTTTGTGAATTCCCAATTTTGCACGATTCACAACAGTTCACAACTGGTAGTTATAAACTCGTATCAATTTGGTGCTGTCATCTGTAGCGGCCTTCTGCTGTCAGCCAGAAAGCACGTTGTTGAATTGGTTTGGTTTCCCGAGGTAAAGCGCGTCGCAATCCGGCCGCAGTTTGTGAATTTGGGCGAATAAAACCATTTTAAAGCATTGGCGAAGGTTTAAAAGTACAGCACCATGTTTATACTTTACGAAACACCGGCAGGATATGCCATCTTTAAGGTAAACAACGTCTTTAGTTCATGAACCGGTCATACCATCGGGTGGCAGCATACCTGCTGTTGATGGCCATGCCGGATAGCGTATAGTGATCCGTGTGTTGAGGTTATAAAACTTACCGAGCACTTTGTTTTCCTCTTTTGTTTAGCTGCTGGACGATAACAAATTTAAAGAGATCGATAACCTGTACCTGGAGTTTGAAACACCGGAAAAGGCGAGCAAGATGTAAGTTACCTCCTCCAATCGATCGGTCACGCTTCTGCACACATTCAGACGCAAAGTTCCATTCGGCCATCTAAAGTAAATGGTGGAATTTTTGGCGCGTCTAACATTGAATATAGCATGAATTATTCACATTATCATCCGCCAGCTAACAGATGTATAAATTTTGCATTCATGTACAAACTTTTCCACTTTCACTCATGAATAACAATACCATAAGTAAGTACTGATCGTTACGTACGTTTTATTTGACTGTAACAAATATTTACAGCGTTAAGCTGAAACATTTTGAAAAGTTTGTCGATACAACGGAAGCCCTTTCGGCCGCTACCGCTGCTGTCGAGGGCAAATTGTCGAAATCGTTGAAGAAAGCGCTGAAAAAGCTGGTGGTGGATGATGTACAAAATCAGCTGCTCGTTGCTGATGCCAAGCTCGGTAATGCGATCAAGGAAAAGATGTCGTTGCAGTGCGTCGCGAATACGTCGGTACAGGAGCTGATGCGCTGCATCCGCACACAGTCAGAAAGCTTGCTGTCCGGGTTGCCGAAGAAAGAGATGACGGCCATGTCGCTTGGTTTGGCCCATTCGCTTTCCCGCTACAAGCTGAAGTTCTCGCCGGACAAGGTCGATACGATGATCGTGCAGGCACAAAGTTTGTTGGACGATCTGGATAAAGAACTAAACAATTACATGATGCGAGTAAGAGAATGGTAAGATATGGCTGAGATGGCGGTTGCAATGGTGTACACTGTTTCACGCATACTTTCCTTCGCAACAGGTACGGTTGGCATTTCCCTGAGCTGGGAAAGATTCTGACCGACAATATAACGTACGTAAAGGTAATTAAACTGGTCGGTATGAGAGAAAACATTGCAGACACAGACCTGTCCGACCTTTTGATGGATGAGCTTGAACAGAGGGTAAAGGAAGCGGCTGAAATTTCGATGGGTAAGTATTTTTTAAAAAATCTGGTTATGTGCTGAGGCGTAAGGTTCATGTATTCTATTTTATTTTTCCTTCCAGGTACGGAAATTTCGGAAGAAGATATTCTGAATATTCAAAGCCTTTCCGACGAGATCATCTCGATCAACGAATATCGTTCACATTTGAGCGACTATCTGAAGGCGCGCATGATGGCTATGGCCCCGAATTTGACCGTGCTGGTCGGAGAAACTGTCGGCGCGAGATTAATTGCGCACTCCGGATCGTTGGTCAATTTGGCCAAGCAACCTGCCTCAACGCTTCAGATTTTGGGTAAGTGCGACGGTGTTTTTGCTATTAGAAGCTAGCATGTCATTGGCAACTTGTTACCTTTAGGCTCGGAAAAGGCACTGTTCCGTGCGCTGAAAACAAAGAAAGATACACCGAAGTACGGTCTCATCTATCATGCCACCTTGGTCGGTTCGGCCAGTATAAAGAACAAGGGACGTATTTCGCGTTCGCTAGCAGCAAAGGCTTCACTGGCCACCAGGGTGGATGCATTCGGTGATGATGTTACCATGCAGCTGGGCATTGATCATCGGGCGAAGCTAGAGACGAGATTGCGCATGCTGGAGGAAGGCAACAGTACGAGATTGTCCGGTGTGAAGGCGAAGGCGAAGTTGCAGAAATTCCACGCCGTCAGTGAGGTGAAAACGTTCAAGGTCGCCACCGACAGTACGCTACCGTCGACCTCTTCCAAGAAACTAAAGGCAGATGAAGATGCCCCCAATGCACCTTCACCGAAGAAGAAGAAAGTACAAGTAAGTCTGCTCAAGTCACGAGACTAAAGTGAAGTAGATGAATTTATTTTTGATTTTATACTATTTCTCCTTTAGGATGATGATACGGTAGAAGCTCCGGAAACGGAAATGGGTGAAGGGTCTAAAAAGAAAAAGAAGAAGAAGGTAAGTGTAATTCAGCTGTCGAATGAAGCTTGCAGAATGTTACGATAACAACCGTCCTTGAATCGATTTCTCCCGTAGGATTCTGTTGTAGAGGAAGAACCCACAGTTACCGAAGAGCCCGAAATGGGAGAAGGATCCGCCAAGAAAAAGAAAAAGAAGAAGAACAAGAATGAATCGGAAGAACCGGCCGAGGAGAGTATGATGGACGAAAGTGTCGAAACGCCTGCCTCCGGGAAAAAGAGTAAAAAATCGAAAGCAAAAAAAGCAACCGAAGAAGATGAGTAGAAAGTGGCAGTATAGACCGGATGGTAAGGTTTTAGCTGTTACGTTAATAGTTTTACATTTTGGCGATTTTTTTTTTCTCTTTACAAAAGTTACAGAGCGAGGTTGTGCTAATACTATTTTTTTAGCCCCTTGACTTCCCATTGCCGTTGGGTATAAAGTAAACGCAATGCAGTGCAGTGCTTTATTTGTACAGCAATTTTTATTTTCCTACCAATTCACACACTCTTCATTTCTACCAGGCAGAACGATCTGGTTTGATTGAGTTTGTCCTAATATTGACTGCTTGAACCTTGGGGATTTATTACCCTTGCATGGGTAAACCAGTAGATATATTAGGTATGCCCACAAATACCAGTCACAGTAAATGTTTAACACTCTGATCCCAAAGGATTAAAAATGGTAATATTGGGATTTTTTTCTTATCAAAAACACAATTGATAAACCTCTCAGTCTCCCACATTGTTTACAACGGTGTGAAGAAGAGCAGTTGTTAAGATTGTCTAAAAAATAGAAATTAATCATTTATATCGTTTAAGGTTAATGTAAAGTGGAATATTCATTTGAAAAAATATATACATAGAATTCTAAGTAATGTTTTTGTTCTATTGACATTTTGCTAAGCTAGGTAACTAAATATTGGGAAACTTGAAAAGATGATTTGATAGAAAAACATGTAAACATGGTGTTCAATACGTTCGAATATAACTTTTCATTGTTGTGCAGGTTGGGTTTTTGTGGAAAACATGTATTAATATTGATTATAGCAGGAATAAGTTATCCATCGAGCATGTTATCGATTTGTTATCATATGTTTATTTTTGTAGAACGTCTCAAGCTGTTGGCTTCCATCTAATATGTCGAAGAAGGTTCTAAAAGGGTGTGGCTTTCTAAAAAATTAATGCAGAAAAGAATTTCTTGTATATTCATTTCTCTAACATATTTTTTAAGTGTATTCGAACTTATTGAACGAGTCCTGTAGGTAGCGTTTGTTTTGTACATCACTGTAAGTAATAGCAACCATCTCACCAATACTATGACACCGCGAAGGGGAAGTAAACACACGCCACACAGCACAAGCAGGGGAAATGGCGTAAGGATTCAAATGGTGGGCGAACGCAGGCGGCAGTGTTTTAGGAGAGAACGTTACCATGTGTGGTTCATATGCTGCCATCGCACTACCATCTAAGTATCGCGCGTGTAAGTCAAATGAGGCCATATGCCTACAAATACGGCGGTGGACTTTTCACCTGAAATTCTTGTTCTAATACAGAAAGAAAAAAAGCACAAAAATCGATTAATCTGTACGAGCAGCGAACGAAAAAATTGTTCGCTTTACTGCTGCCTTTTCTCATATTTGCTGTACATACTTAGTACATATTCCCACGTACCGTGTAATGGTAGTGGCAGTGGTAAACTGATACCCGTCGGCAGTGCAAAAGCGGTCACTTATTAGTAACTAAATGTAATTAACCGTAATGATCGTACGCAAAAATGATTTATTAGTTTTAAACAGAGCGCAAATTGAGTGAAAATATGATTTAAAGCTGTACTGACGAATCATCTCCATATTCCGCTAGTTGTTAAAAATAGCTATTATTACTACTGGCACTAGTACAGCTAATAATAATATCACTAACAACGACAAGACGAGATTGTCAGTGTCGACGGAGCGTATCACCGACGGGACGGATCGGATGGTAAGGATACGACCAATCTGAGACGCCAACGACGGCAGTATATCGTTCCCACGAAGAAACTCGTCTACTCGCGCTAGGCAACCGGGCGGTTGTTGGCGGCGAATGGGTCGATTAAAAATTCAGACAAATTTCATATAGAGCGGTTCTGGTTGTGCGCGTAATTTCCCAGTTGAGTGATGCTTGTGGCCTTATCGGCGCTAAGACACGCGGCAAATGATCGAACATTATCTGTGATGGAACAAACTTTCTTCGTCGGTGCTGCACAGGATTTCTCCGGGGAGTGGGTCGAGGAGGAGGGTGCAAAAGCGGAAGTGACGGCAAAACGGGTAAAAGACAAGGCGTAGCACTTTTCTGCCAGTCGGTGGTAAGTAAGGAACCTTGATTCAGGTGAAGACGATACTATTGATTATTACTTACTACGTTTCTTCAGCAAGCGTATCTTTGCATATAGAAGCAGGCTAATTGGACTTTGGGAACAAAAAAAAAGAAATTAGTTTCTTTGTAATATAAATAGAAATCCTTTGTTTACATGTGTTACAGTCACATCACACGCGGAGCGTAGATCCAAAAATGGAATGCTAATCCCGGGCATTCAGTGTAATGCTTTTGCTTTAATTTTTGTAACAAACTTCATCCGGACACGAAATACACGGAAGCTTTTCTTTTTTTCCCATTTCTGAGCTTTATTTAGCCTAGCCTCGATTTCGGCAACCAACCACAGGTTTCGGGCCCAACAGTAGTACACGCACACACCAGCTAGAACGCAAAAGACACGTGTTTCGTGTCTCCCCAGCACATGACCACCGACGAGAGATGCATAGGTTAGGTTTGTTGATTTTGTCTTCCTTTTTTTTTCGGCGTAAGGACGAGATTTTTCCGGTTACTCGCCTCATCTATACGGTGCGCATCTTTGGGCATCCATTTTTCCACCGTTGCGGGAGAGAAAGGAGGTCTTAGTGGGGAAAAAAGGCCAAACTATCATCTAAAGCATATTGGTGTCGGGTGTCATCAACCGTTTAACCGCAAGCGGCAACCTTCGCCTGGTGCATGAAATATGAAAATTTACGATGGTGAAAAACGGTTTCTCGAGTCTGTTGTGGCGCTTTGAAGGTGTAGGATTTTTTTCCCCACTGTTAAAGATATACTGTCCATCACATCTCTTTGTTGTTCTCTTGATTTTGTTTGGGAAGAAATGTTTTAAAAACTCGTTTTTGGTGTCTTTTAGGACACATTTTTTGTTTTATATTTATGGGTTTGTGTGTTTATTTTGTTTTTCTTTTATTGCAACATTTAAAGTCACCAATTTTCATGTGTGTTTTATGTCTTTTAGAAGTTGTTTATGTTTCTTCTTAGTCTTGTTTCATTTTTTTTTGTTTTCACTTTCTTTTTGTTTGAATGCTACTATTTCACCAAGTCAAAGTCCCCTATTTTCATGTGTTTTTTATGTGTTTTAGAAGTTTTATAAATATCTTCTTAGTCTTGCTTTATATTTTCTTCTTTCACTTTTTTATTTCAGTTGTTTATTTCTTTTATTTTTATGTTACGATTTCTAAACAGTTCTTTCCATTAGCTTTTTCTTTCCTTGCTTATCTCTTAATACAGCGGCAGAAATCTCATTCAACATAAATTGACACGAAACAGCTAAAACCGACAAGCTGCTTTTGGATAGTTTTTAATTTAACCATGAACAACAATTCCATTCTCGAAAGTATCTCATTTCCTTTCGGACGGTGGCAGCAGAGCCATCGCGTGGGGGACGACAGCCAGACCGGGACGTACCCGTCGGCATTTGTTCCACTAAACGGTTCAATGGAATTCCTTCTACCAATTCCGGACGGTCCTTCCAGCAAATGGTGAAGATGAGTTTAAAAATCCTTCTCCCCGACCAAATGGCAAAGGGCAAACGCTGAACGAACCGTCGGAACGGAACGGAAACACTCCATTCCACGGGAGAAACATCGGTTTCGATGAACGTTCGGCGTGATCTGTGATGCCGGTGTTCACATCCCCAAAAACGGCACCCTGTGGCCAGCCATCGTGAAGCGGTTAGGTGATCGTTGGCGGGTAAAGGTCCGACTCCCAGCCGCGCTCCCGTCGTGTCTCCACAAATCCAGCTTTCGGATCCAATTTTCACTCGTTCGCTTCATTTTCATCGGCGAGCCGTTTTTTTATGCGAACCTTTCCCAATCGCGTTGTCCCTTCGACGACGTCCGCAATAGAAGGATGCCATAATGGCCCAGCTTGTGTATCTGTGTGTGTGTGTGTGTGTGTGTGTCCAACGGCAACGGCACGGATAGATTTCACGATTTTATTTTTCATTAGCATAAGATTTGAAATATGCATTCCGACCAATCATTTTGTCATCTCATTTCATTTCCACGTTTTTCCTACGCCCGGCTCGGAATGCTTCGTTCCCATTTCCACGCGGGTGTTCCTTGGTGCGAGCGGGGGGGGTCAGTGTGGGGTGCCATTGATATTGTGTGATGTGAAGCGAAATCGAACAGATTTTCTCCCCGTCCGTCCGTTGCCGCGTTGTATCGTTTTATGTGTCCCGCGCGAGAGACCAGTCCAGTCGTTGGTTTTCGGGGGCTATTTCGCTTCCGTTTCTGCCGTTGGTGCTCCGTACGCCACCGGTTTGACGGTTTGACGTTGTTTCACGCGAACGAACTAACGCGCGGGGCAAGGATATGTGCTGAAGCGTGACAAACAAAAAGGGGTTAGCTGGCGCCATCGCGCTCAAACTGACCGTACAGTGCCGAACAGGTTGAAAAGCGCACAGGACTAAAGGTGGTGCGGAAGGGAGTGTAGAAGTGGTGACAGGTTGTGCCGTCGTGTCCTTTCGTGTGGCGCATGCGTGCACGGGACAATCATACCGTAACCAAACCCTTACCCTCTCTTTCTTTCACACCCTTCCATCACTTCGTATTGGTTTACGTGATTGCATTGGTTTGCTCTTTCATTGGATTGTTCTCTCTTTCGGTTTTCATTTATTTCCATCTGGTACGTAGAACAGCCGCAAGCAGTTAGAGGAGCACGGCTATAGCAACTCCCTTGAATCTGATCCTTTGGCAACGCCTACTTATAAATATTTCCTGTGCAGCAGAGCACACAAAGAGCAACAAGGAAACTTTACTATTTTGCATGTGGAAAATCAGGTGGAAAATAAAACCTACACAGCAGGCGGTTCTGGACCGTCCGTTCTTTGATTGTTTGCCGTTTGCCCCGTGCCACTAAATGGCAGCATATTTCATCCCTCTCCCTTGCACGCATTGTTTCACCAACGAGAGGTGAGTTTTGGGGGGGAAAACTATTATTCTCTTCCGTCCTTTTTCGGGAGCAATGTCACACCATTAGGCACTGTTTCTTTTGCTGTTTTGGATTCACGTTTAATTCCAAATGTGAAACATTCAATCCCTCCACGCCGGGCATCTATTGTAGTCCAACACGGGGGGGTGGTGTTTTTCTTTTTGTTGTTGTACCATTAAAGGGAAAGGGTTTGTTACTGGTGGTGGGTGGTGGGGATGAACGAGGTAGTAGCAATATATTTTTAGAAGTGTATTCGGTCCTTTTCCAGCGTTTTTCCCTTTCCCCGCGTACGAAACGAAATAACGGGAGGAAATAGTTTTCTCACTCGCTCCCTCTCGCTTCGTTCTCGCTTCATTTCTCTTCCCTGCAGTGTGTGTGAGTTGTTTTCCGCCAGCCGTTTTTCCGACCAATCGTTCGGTTCAATTCTTCACCCTCTATCCCATTTAGAAACGGGCCCGGCCTCTTCCGCACGCGGCCTTCCCTTCTCACCCGCCGATGGGTTCGTTCCCGTTCCGTTTGCGATCCGTGTTTTGTTCTGCCGTCTGGTGTTGTGTGAATGTCCTGCCGGGTTTTACTCGTCCGATTTGCCGCGTCCTGCGCCCGGTGTGTCCCCCCCACCCAGCCTGTGCTTGTGCTGGTGTTGTGTTTTTGTGTACGAAGCTGCTGCTGCCACTGCTGCGGTACGCCTCATACAAACGCGGAAAATTACATTCAGTTGCAACAATCGTGTTATCGGGTTTGGATTGAAGTTTTCGGGGATTCCTTTTGTCGTCGCACGGATTTCACCTTTTCGCCGTCCACGGAGTGTGTGGACGTGTGCGTGTGTTTTGGTGGCTGTGTGTGCATTTGTTTTTTTCGCTTTTACCCCAAATCTTGACCATCTAAGGACACGAACGCAGTAAGATGCGTACACCATTGTGCAGACTTCGCATCCTAGCTTAACGTGAATGGGGGACAATGTCAACCTATGGGCGCTGCTGTGTTTGTTGACAGGTTGAATTTTCGGAACGGAAATTAGTATCGGAATTCGGAGACGGATTTTCTTTCCAGTCGCTGTGATCACGTCGTGGAAAAGTGTTTCGCTTGTTTTTCGGTTTGTTATTCCGGTGGAGAACTATTCGGTTGAATTTGTTTGTGGTATCAACACGGTCCAGTGATAGTGAAACAGGTACGTGTGTTTGTGTGTGCGTGCGTTATCTAAATCAATCCAAAATAAATTTCTACTAAACCGTAAACCGAAGTAGACCTTGCAGAAATCAAAGCAATCTGTGATTTCAGTCTGACAGGTGTGTCAAGTGTGATTGTTCAGCAGGAAAAAAAACAGGAGAAAAAGCGCTACTAGGAACAAATATAAAATTATTTGCATTCTCGAACGAATAGCTACAATCCATTTGCTGCTGGTGCGCGTGCGTATCCTTCTATTGTAGTACATGCGTTCCTGCCTCGTCCACGTCGCTACCCGCTTGCCCTTCCGTCCGTTCCCTTGGCCGTTTGTTCGCGTGTGAAGGTGTATGCGTTCAGCGCACCGAAACAGTGGCTACTCGATCGATCGATGCTTTCGAGCTGACGTTTGGCGCGGATCGGATTTGACGTTTCCGGGACAAGCATTGTTGTGGACAGCATTTCATTTAAATTTCACTCCGAAAGCAATCCGACGCAATACGGTAGTGTAAGCAGCAGCAGCGGGTGCCGTCGTGTTGCAATGTGTGTTCCCGCTAGTGACGTGTTGGTTCGGTGGATTACCAACGATTTCCTCTACTTCTTCGGTTCCGGATTAAAGTGATGCTAAAAAAAGGCAAATGTTTTGCAAATGATTATGCCAACAAACGGTGGTTAAGTGTTTGAAAACAGTTTTTATTGCAGTGATTTCGTTAATAGTGAAAACGGGACTTTTTGAGTAACAACATTATCCAGTCCGATGATAAGGATCGCGATTTGATTCAATCATCATACGAATTGTTTTAATTTTTATTATTTGTGTAGTGAAACAAACTGCTCCATAAAGCCTTTTATGTGATTTTGTGAAGATAGATTTTTTTTCGGAAAAAAGTGTATCAACGACGGCTAAAGCTACGCCATAGTATGGACGACAATTTCGCCTGTATTTCAACAAATCTACAGTAATGGAATCCTTGCCAGAAGTGCGTTTTTAGCAATGTTTCCAGGCACAATCACAAAGACAAGAAATTGAAGTGAGAGAACTAATTCTTCGCTAGAATCCTGAAATTAGTGCATCGTTATTTTACTAGTAATAATGTGAATATTATGTGCTATTTCAAAAAAATTTTAGTTGATACATGGATATATTGTGAGAAGAGCAAAAGAGTTTTGCCGCAGGTATATGAGCTTCTTTATTATAATTTTTTACTTATTACATTATGATTATATTTTATTTTTAAATCTTTTAGAGTGGTACCTTCCACTAAAGAACAATTGAATTAAATTTAATAATTTAAATTTTGAATTTACTCTCAGAAAAAATATAATATTTCGTTTTTTGAAACCTTTTATTTCAAAAGACTTCGGTATACTTACGATTAAGAACAGCTTCGAGGGAATGTACCAAATTTTAATTTTTTTAAAAGTTTATTTAACATTTAATATCTTAACTCTTTGTTTGTATTTTTATTGTCCCATATTTAGGATGACTATTAAGAATAATTTGTCATACAGCGCAAATCTATTTAAAAAAAAAACAACATTGTGTTCGTTCTGATTAAAGATAACGATCGAACGAAGGTGTATCGATGTTTAATAGATGTTTCGTGTGTGCCTTTTTTTTGTCCATCATCAAACAATCTCATGTTTGGGAATGTATTTACTTTGCCCGTGTACGCTCAAATTACTTTAAATAAACACACGTGTCGGGTAGGGGTGAACAGCAAGGGTCAACAAAAAACGAAGCAAATGTTTTGCTGCCCGGCACGCGTAAATGTATCTATTTATTGATCTGTATCAAACATAATGTTTCAACACTTAACTTGCTTATAGCATTTTAATTGAACAACACGATTAGTCAAAGCGTTTTTTTTCGCATTTTTGTTGTTTGTAACAACTTTGTCAAGCGCAACTTTAAAGGTTTTTCACATGTTTTGTGTGCGATTTTAAAGGTGTTGGCTCAATGTACAAATGTTGATACAGGAGTAAAGTTAAATTAAAATTGACTTAAAATTCTTTTTTGAATTTAAAGAATAGTCAATAATAAAATGGGGTTTATCGTCTATTTATGTCAACAAACAATTATTGAACACTTTAACTAATAGCTTTCGATTAGTTTTTCCGTGAAGGTGCAATAGTAAAACAAGGTGAATGGAGAAATATCTTCCAAAATCTGGCAAGCTTTCTAATTAGCTTTACGGAATTTTTAATTACGGAACCGTGCACATAACTGTTATTGCGCACAACGCCAAAGAAGTAATCTTTTTTTATACGCACGATCGTTTTAAACACTTTTCTAACCCATCTAATCGAAAACGAAGGTGCCGATCGTGGGGAAATGCATGATGCGGGTGGTCAGCACGTTGTATCAGGTGTGGTTGCATGGTTTAAACCGCAAAACCCTCAATAAATGCTCACTGAATGATGAATGAATGATAAATGTTTAATAAATTCTGCCAATCGATGTTTGGTCTGGCAACAGGTTTAGTAGAATAAATTCAGGGTTAGTCTTGTTCAACTGTGAGGTTAGTGTTGTTCCTTTTTTTTTGCTAACTGCTTCTAAACAAGGTTTTTTTTTCATTCTACCACATTCACGCTGCTTTGAGCATAATTTAATCAGCCCGGTGTAACGTGGCTTCTGCCGCGTAGTAGAAAGTGTCCAAGTGCATTTTTTAATGCGCTTAGTATACTTGAGGTCCTTTATGCTAACAAAAGGTGGTTTCATTTTGTTAATACTTAATGTGATTTTTTTTTCATTTTTTTACAAATAGCAAGATACTTTGAGTGTACCTAATTTTAATCCATTTTAGTTTAAATTCTTAGTTTCATTTTTGTGTATTTCAAACTTTTTTAACAGCCGATTCTTCCATTCATCAAGTGATTTACATAACTCTTTCATAACTTAGTTTTTCTCTTTCATTTTTTGCTCTTTTCTTTGAATTTTTTTGAAAAAGTTTTAAATACATCAAATTAACGCTCTAAGAAGCATGCTTTCAACCATCTCTATGGTCTTTAATTGCTCCCCTGGTATTACAGAATATTATTTATTGAATTTTTAAAATACTGTTCCATTAAACAATTTTCGATGCATTACTAAATATTTGTTCGTATGCTTAGCCACATCACCATGCGTGCAATTATAAATACTTATTCCATAAACAGCACTTGTTCTCTAAATGAGGTTGATTTCGTGAAAAGATCCTGGCATTACCAAGACTGGGTCATTTGAATCGTATCAAATATTGTTAAAGTCAAATCGTATGATGTCTAGGAGTGATTGTTTTTGAAGTTCCTGACTTGATTACTTGGCAGAGACGAGATTTGACTTTGGTTTTGTCGAGTGAAAATTAGCTGCGCTACTAATATATCCAACTTATCCACTACGTCATCAGTTCTGCACACTCTTTCTAGGTCAAGCAGGTTCTTCCAAGATCCAGGATCAAGTATTTCTTGCATTTCCGGAATTGGTGATGTAAACCCCATCATGAAAACAATACAAAAAGCCTTTGCATTCTAATCCTTTCAGTCCGCAAAGAAACGCTCCAGCAAACTCAAATTCATACACTTCGTGCACATTTAGCAGAATCAATACCCCCTGGAAGTTCTATTAATATGAAGTTGATTGTGTTATGCAGAACTCCCACACCGCGGACATCAAACAGCCAGCAATGCAAGTAATGCGAGGTAGCGGCAGTTTGAGCGATCGTAAAAGATGGCACCAGCACATAATTAATATGGCCAGGTTTTCCGTGCCGCTTCGCAAAAACCGAGCATTTCCATTTCCGATTCACGATTTCCGTTTCGTTCGCTTGATTTACACGCCAACCTCCGCCAGCAAACGGTCTCCGCAGGCCGTTTTCTGGCCTTAAATCCTTCCTCCACTGTCGGTGTATATGTGGACCAGCTTCATCAAGTCTGGTCCCCGACGCAAGTGTCATGTCGCTGTGTGTCCTGTGTGCGTTCTGGGACGCATGCGCATCTCCACTCTGTGTACACTTCAGCCCCAACAATGGGGTTTAATGGTTGCGTGTAAGGAAAAGGTGAAGGGGGAAGCTTTCACCAGTTCCCCACCAGTGCTGGATGATCAATATTCTCTCACCTCCAAACCAGCTTGTGCCTTGTGAGCAAATAATTACCATTTCCTAAAATGCAACATTTTCCGCCTTGTTTGCATGTGTTGTGGAGTGAAGTATTTCGTACACAAAGCGAAATCCTTTCAATCTCACCCATCCTCGAAAAGGGGGTTGGAGAGCTGTACGTGTGCCACATGTGCTTGTATTGGTGAGCGCTCAATTCAGCTGGAACACTTGCCAATGGTAGGATAAAGCAGCACCAGAGTGAGCCAGGAAAGTCAATAGAAAATGGAGTATGAACGATGAACCCCAGACACACAGTGTTGGGGCGAGTTTAGCGTAGGCTTTGTAAAATTGTAACAACCACTCCGGTTATTTTTACGGTCCTGGCAGTACCCTTGTGCCCAGGTACGGCAGTAACTGGTGATTATTGCGAACGGTTGTCCAATCATAAACCCGCAGCTAGTCGTTCGTTTATTACTAGAACCGCTACTTAGGAAAGTTCACCCCATAAAAACGCCCTCCTCCCATCACTTCCTCTTCCTTTCGACATGGTCCACATTATCGATCGTAGAAAAGGCTCGTATACGTCTTGATATGGTTGTCCAATGGCGTTGTAACGTGTACCAACTTCCTTTCGGAAGTAGGAGAAAGGCAGCCTGTCAGCTTGGGAGCACAATTTGATTCCGTTCCAGGCGCAATTGGCAGTTTGGCCAAGTATGGCTCTCGGGTTTGCCATTTATCATAATAATTTGTCATTCCGAATGTCCGGAACGGTGGCAGTGTGGCTGTAACCCGTTCGATGATGGTTGACGTTCGTATGGACGGTGTAATCTCTCCAGGCCGCTTCTAATTAAGTCAAGTGTATGAGAAGCGCAATACTTTTAAGTTGATTAGAGTCGACGCTGGGGCACACTAATTGGGCGTAATGCTTATTGCAAGCGAGGTAATACGTACAATTGTCACTCATAAGTTGGCGGACTTGAGCAGGTTTTACACCGACCGATGCCAATTGTTCGGTCAATAAAATTGAGCGATTGGTTAGTGAATAATTGTTTACTTAGGGTTAAATTATCTAATTTGCTCTTATTACGATGGCGTGTTTCCATTGGTATGATGTGCAGAATTTGAATAAATATTTGAATCAATAATAAACAAACCCATGTAAATTGAACGTGAGTTTTCAATGCAAAATGCTTCAAGAATTGATCTTCATTTTCAAAGAAGTTCTTGTGAGAGGTTTAGTTGTGAAAGCAAGGCTGTGTTGAGAACGACATTTTGTCACAGTATTTATATTAAAGCTACTAGAGTACTAAGGGACTTTCTCTTTTGAAACACTATAAACATATTTTGATGATGAATCAACTTATATGAATATGGTTGAAGTAACTAATTTCGCATCTGCTTGTCGCATTTCAAAACCTTGAAAAATATATTAAATTCTGTAAACCATGCACTTAGAAAGCACTATTTGTGCATATATCTGATTTATCTAGAGGTTCTAGTGAGGGGACTATAACTAGACCATAACGAATGTTACGAATGAGGCTTTTAAATGAGGCTACTAACGTCCACGATAGATTCAGCTAAAAAAATTATTCTTATTAAAAAAGGAACGAATAGTGGAAGTGAGTTCAGGACGACAATGGATGAGTGAAAAGGAAAGCAACGGATCAGACAAAAAAATGAGTGTAGCTCATGTGTTTATTTAAGATTTGTAAATCTCAAAAATAATCTTTCTCTCTTATGCTAAACAAGGGGTTATAATTCTAATCATAAAAGACAGTTGCTATAAGCATGGTTTTCTAGGAAAAAAAAGCAATAAGAGAAATCTTCATCTCCAATAAACTATATTCGTTATACGTTGTTTTGTGTCGAGAGCGATAAGTGCCGATCGTCACACATGTATAATGGTTTCTTCATTTGCCATTCAACCATCCACAATTTGAACAACTGTCTCAATATTACTACAGCAGTAAGCACAATAAAATGCTTAAAAATAGAGCTCCCCCCAATGTTCCCTTACACAACTATGAGCGGATTCATAACCCTCAACACACGCTACCATCACTGTTGAAGCTGTTAAAATTTTAAACACTCAACTTCTGTACCGATTTCTTGGCGATCGCGTAACCTCACTTGAACCACTGTTTCGTCCGAATTGGCGGAGGAGGACGTGTGTGTGTGTGGCACGGTTTTACTTTAAAGGTGGAATCTGTGACTATACACGGCGCTGAATATTTAATCCTAAACGTTTTTCCTTCACGTGCTTCATTGCGCTGTTTTGATAGCGGTGACTTAAAGCACACCGCGCGCAAGGGTGTACGAGCGAATACGAGGCGCGCGCGCGCGCGGGTCACCGAATCGCTTGGGAGGAAACAACAAAAATACGAAAGGAAATGGCAATGCCGGCAGTATAGGCAGAATAGGCAAAACCGGCGGACACTCGACGACGAGGACGATGAAGACGACTACGCCGATGATGACAACGGCGTAAGGGCGCAAGAAGCTCGATGTTTTTTTCCTTCCTTTCTTTCGTTTGGCGATAATTTATGCATTTCTGAACGCGCCAAGCGGTGGGCCGCTTACATCTACTCATTTATACATATCGGGCGGATACCGGTCCCGGATCGGATGGGTGCACCCGCATGGGGACAAAATCACGTCCCATTTCGACACCGGGGGGACGCGAAAGGTCCTTGTCTCGGGCCGCTCGTTCTTGTGTAAATAATGTTTTTTTTTTCTTTGCTGTTGCTCCAGCTCGCGTTTGGTTGTCCCTTCACAATTGTACTTTGTTCTCGTTTTGTGTGATGCTTTTAAATTTGCCATTCCACCAACGGGGTTTTTTTATGTGTGCTTGTGTGTGTGTACATTTGTGATAGTCCATTCGCGTAAAAACGGTGGAAAAGGGTTTTTGTGGGGTGAAAAAAAAGGAAGGAATGGAAATTGGAGCTTACGTAACCGATTGAACATTTCGCTAATGAGCTAATATTTGCGAGTGGTTTTTCACTCTGTAAGTGTACCGCTTTTATTCGCAAACGGGCACCATTTTTCGAAGCAAAAAAAAAAGAATTGGTACCGATTCTCCATTTCTGTGATTGCGATTCGAAGTTGCGTGGCGGTTAACTCGGGCATGTGCGTCACGTTGTGTTTGATGTTCAGCGCATCGGGAGCAAAAATGAACTAATTTCGAATGACAGGTCATATATTGGAGAGGGATAAAATGAAAAAAGGAATACAACTCAAACACGACCTGCGATCGCTTTACTGATCAAACAAACGAACCAACGTTGCCAAATAAAGCACGCGAGTACACCGTTGATGGGTGGCGATGGTGGCGTAAGTTTCCACCGGGAGGCACCAATACGTGATACGCGAAGCATAATTACTTCCACTCGGTTAGATTGCATCAGTTTTATTGAATATCGATTAACATTTGTCAATACCTATCGGGAAGGGGTGCGTGTAGGTCATTTTATGGTGTTTAAATTTAACATCGCTTAATAGTTTTGTTACGAGCCAGTCGAGAATGTGTTTTTGTCAATTAAATTAATTCACATAATACTCAAACTCCTGTAATTTTGTACATTTACTATATCAATAGTAGAACAGATTACCAAAGCAGTAGGAAGGGAGTATATTTTAAAAAGCCTTTATTACAAACGCAACTCTTTATTTTGCAATCTTTCATCATTATATTTTGCAGGAACATTTGTAGATTTGTCCCACGAAGTCATCATTTACTTGGGAACTTGTTTTATTTTTACTTTCAAGGAAACGACTACAGAACATCGACACGCGGTATAAGATTAAACGGGAAGAACATTTTTAACTGAAATGACACTATAAAAGTTGCCGGAAAAGTTATTGTATGGAAACTTTCACCTTGAGCGTATAAAGTTTTCAAACTGAAAGAAGAACTGTTTTTAAATGGTCTTATTTGAGGATGTCATGTAAGCCACACATAGCAACAGTAGAATACTAATGTGTTGGAGTTATTATTAGCAAATTAAACAGCAGTGCAAAGGTTAAAATATGCTTCCGTTGCTGGTAGAACTTCAATGACAAGAAGACGTTGATACGCATTTGGTGGGACCAGATGTGAATCGTATATTATGAGCTATTTCGGTTGCAAGAGAAGTAACGAACAACAGAAAACTCTTGAAATATAGCTGATCTTGTCACCCTTCGACATAATTGTAGATCGTGAAAGAATTATTCAAAAATGTAGTAAAAGCTTGGGTGTGCAATTTTGTGAATAACAACTCACTAAGGTAAATTGGGCCTGAGCAAGTGAGTCATATCAATGAGTTAACTCTTGAATTGAATCTTTCGAAGAGAATGAGGTTAGGAAACCGTTGCTGTATCTTAAAGCTTAGCACTGTATTTAAAAATCATATTACTTTTATGAGTGATATAATAGTTTAAGATGAAAATTGTTTATCCTTAAAACAATAGTAAGCTTCACTAAGTATACAAAAACTGTCTTTAAGAGACATATCTATGATATCGAATAAAAAAAAACTACACAATTCCAGTGAGCAACAACGAAATGGTACACAAAAGCCCGAAAGAGATTTGCCCGGTACCGAGAAGAAATTTATAGCCACACGTGTATCGAATGTACCAAACCATAAACATATTTCAACTGGTGCAATGGTTATTTCTTCCCGGTACGCTGATACCGGCGGAAGGTGGAATTGTAAGATGATAAATGCATTCTGGTCGGTGGCCAGCATTTCAACCGATTGCGATTGCGAGGGTTCCCAACCAATCTGAAACAAAAAACAACCAGCCCTAAAGGCCAATGTAAGTCAACCGAGCGTACGATACGGAAAGCGTAAGAAAACTCCTCCTGCTCGTACGCCCTGGGCAGCGAATGGTGGGATTGTTCTGTAACGGTTTTTATGGTCGCTGTATTCGCCGGAATGTAACATAATTGGCTGCCATAAAAGTGAAAAACAATGCAATGGAAACGAGCATTACCGCGTATGCATTTTGATTCGTTTCCGTCTGTAGAGGTATTTTTGTTCTCGGCTTCTTTTCCTGGAACGTTTTTCCGACCAAGAATGGCGCTAAGATTGATAATAGAAAAGATAAATTTATTGCGAATACTGTACGCTATAAACATTAAATTGTTTCTACCGCTTTCAAGCATAGCCGGTGTTGTCTGGAAGCTTTTTGTTTTGAATTGGACAACATCAAATTATAATCCTTTAAATTTTTCTTTGCTAGATTTTCTGCTGCAGGGGATTTTTGACACTGTTTGTAGTCGCTACCTCTACCAGTGAACATTGCATCGAATATCACCAAGAGACCAAGAGACAATACGAATCCTTTATAAAACATTCCCAGTGGTCTCCGTCGAGCGCGCTAGCCTGATTGATTATGCACGTGAGTGCACATGTGAGCACATTGGACGGATTGGCGCACCGTCCAAACGGTATGAAACATTACGCACACATCCTTTCATCGACGGAATTCCGTTTCATCTTCGCGGTTTTGCCGAGTTCGAACCGATGCCTTCGACTGGCTAGATTCGTTTGTGTGTTTTTTTTCGGCAACTTCTAACATTTTAGATAGGACGACCAACATTTTGGCGAGACTTATCGATGGGGATAACGTGTCGTGCTGATATAAAATATACACAGCACAGCCAGCGACAAAACAATCGGTACACGCATCTGTGCTCCGGGGCATTCTAGTCAGTGCTCGTTTGTCGGGAGAGCATCACACGCCTCAGTTCAGGTTCTTTGTTGCAGTTGCAGTTCTTTCACGGATGTGATGCTATAAAATTCATACGAGTTTGACTGGCATTAGGTAGGGGATGTACGAACTGGTCGAATCTGGAATTCCATTTGAATGAAACAAGAACTAAAAGTGATAAGGTTCGAATGCCTTAAAAATATTATACAATTTGAACATCATATATTTTTGCAATCATTCTAATGATTTGTGAGGAACATAATAGTAAACCTATATTTATTACTTACGTGGAAGACAAATCACTCTTTTCAATGTTTTGAATCGGTGTAGCAGAATTCAGATCCCGAAACATTTTCTCTCTTATTGTAGCTTAATAATAAATTCACACTCTGCTATTAATTATAAACTCTTTGGCGTGAGAGTGAGAGTGAAGAATGAGCTGCTACTCCTTACACAGAGTGAGTGTGGGTCGCTATAGCTCATCAAACTACCAAGAGTGAGTGAGTTAAAAAGAGTGAGTGAGTTGAACTTAAAAAAATGAGTCGCTACTCGGCGCAAAGAGTGAGCGAGTTGAAAAACTAAAGAGTTGTAAAAACTAAAGAGTTGTGCTACAGAAGGTATTTGTGCTGAGTTGAATCTATACTTTTATTTGCAAGGTTTAACTCATTTATTCACTCTTACTCAGTATGAAGAATTTCTGAAGTGGACATTTCTGAACTGATGGAGCATTCGCCCGATACAGTACGGAATACCCATTATTCTAATATTTAACAATATAAAGGAACCTTGGCTTGTTGACGAGTAAAACTGTATATTTTTACTCAAACCCGATAACGATAACGCAGAAATGGTGTTGAGAAATCTCGCACTACCGATCGGCTGTTGGCACATTATCATTAATCGCATCGCTCCTCATTAGTGACTAATTTCCTTTTCAAGCTGCCTAAATTATCGAAAACTTTGATTAGGCGCCTCCATCCGTGTTCAGTGCGTCTTTGTTTTGAACCTCATCGTGATGGCCTTAAAGCCTTTCACAAGAGAACGAATTTGGTACAAACACATAGAAAGCAAGGACAAACTAAATTGTAAGCAAACTTTATCAATATCAATAGACACACACACATACAGACACAAATGCACAGGGTTGTGCCCGGGAACTAGTCGGTGGCCGTTGTTTACTGCGAGGCGTCGGTAACTGGTTCAACCGAAAATGACCACAAACCATGGTTAATATAATCATGACCCCTAATCAAATGCATCAATAATTAATCTGCTTGGCGTTGTTGTTGAGTGCGAAAGCAGGCGGTAGATAAAACAAAAACAAGAAAAAAGCATCCGACCACAAATCTAAGCGTAAGCCACGAGCAGTTCTCGTGGTGTGTGTGTGAGTGCCGTTGGTATGACGATTCTATCGAAACTATTTCTTCTCACTGTTCTGTTTAGTAGGACACTGTACGATGAAAGTTTCCACCTAGTGATTGGGACAATGAGACACAAAAAAACAATGACAAGATTGGTATACAGTGCTGTAAGAGAAGGGTTCTCTATGCGTGTATTTTTGGCGCAATCGTGTAGCATGTTTGCGTGAGGCGAATATTTAACTCTGATGAACAGTGTGCAGTATCGTTAGGAAAATGCATAAAAATGCATCCAGGGAGAGACCTGCTCTGCATGGAGCGTTATTCAATTTGCACCGTTCGGGATGGAATTGCTGGAACTCGTGCATGATGCAGCTTGTTTTAAGCCGAGCAAGCTTAAACGAGTACAACAATGGATGGACGATTCGATAGGAAATTGAACAGATATTGCGTGGTTATTACCGATGGCACTAAATTATCTTTTTACGATCCTTAACAAGCAACAAAACCACATCGTATCGGTTAATCCGATCATTTCAATGAAATTCTATCCACTCTCAATCCTCTCCACTATTTCTGGGATTTTATTAAAAGCTCTTCAATTTATCTATTACAGAATTTCATTTAATATTTATGTTTGATGATTTTAAATGCAATTTTCCGTTATTCATTACTTTATTTAAATTTGCATGATAAAATTACGAGTTCGAGGAATATGAAAAATGCGTATAAGTAATTTGAGTTTCAGGAAAACCTGTGAGAAATTGGTGAATAATATCTCTTTTATTAAAAGGATACAAAAAACTGATGAAATTGGCTTTAAAATTCTGTGTAATGTTATTACGATTTAATATCATCACAAGTGCTACAACTTTATTAATGTTATTTATTGTTGATTTACTTTCCCTCTTGTAGATCTTGACTGAAAGCAATAAATGAGCAAGTGAAAAGTGCATTCGCAAGTGTGCAAAGTGTATTTTACGGATTAAAAACTCATTTACAAACGTTTTTCATCGTGAATTAAAACAAAAAACAAAGGAAAAACGGAACCAAACAGCGAACAAAAATAAACCGAACTGTGCGGCAAGCCGGGGAAAAGTGTGAGCCTCCTCGCACTTGCCGTAAGGGACAGGAGTGACCGGGAACGTGCCGTGTCCACAGTGCATTACAACGACGTCAAGATTTACTCACCGACGCCTTTAGACGCCTCCAAGGCGTTAAAGCTGGAGGACGAATTTACCGGCATGAGTATGCCCGTTTATCCGTCAGCCGATAAAATGAAAATGAGTACACCCAGCTGCTTTCCCGGTCGATACAGCCCCACCTACAGGGGGCCCGAACAGATGCGACGGTGTATGGCGAACCCATCGGTAAGTTTGTTTCATCTCGATTTCATCGGGAAGGTAAAGAAGCTGAGACAAATGTTTAAATGATTCTAGCATTCGTTCCTGGTTAGTATTTTCCCTATAAAAATGTGTAATAAACAAATTTTCTAATTACTTTTTGTATGATTAGGTTAAAAGTTATTTATGTTCTTATTTCAAATCGATTTATTCATTAAAATTGCATCAGCCCTACAGCATAGTTTATTGTTAACCTATTTTTTGGTCATTTAGTATGTAAATCAAGTTCTAAAAGATTTTGCATATTTTTCCGTTAAAGAATGTGTTAAACCATATTTACACAATATATGTAGGTTGCTCAAGAAAAGATGAGAGTGGTGTTCATTGCTTTAATTTTACCAAACGATATATATTACTTTCTGCTGACCTGGAACTAATTAATAGGTAAAAAAGGATTATTATTATTTAATTTCAACTTCTACACAACCTACAACGCACACACCAAGCACAACGACCAACGATTATCGTCGTGCGGAATGTGGCTGTTTGGTGAAATTTTCTCAAGTGCAGCAATTTGTTATTTTCCCGGCGCCACTCGGTTCGGGAAATGGATCACTACTACTTCCTGCCCATACACACGACTGCTCAGGCGTAAAATCAAATTTTCATAAGCTATTTGGTACCTCTCGACCCCCCCCCCCCCCCCCAACCGCGTGCGCGCTTCTCGCTGTCCAGCCGTGTGGCCGATCCTTACGTAAGCGTGTCGCTCTAAGTGCAATTGCCTAAGAGTGTGATGTCCCCAGGCACGTCCTCCGTATACCGGGACCGGGATGCTTCGTGTTGATGATAATGATGGTCGATTGTTGCCACCCCGGATGGGGACTAAGGATTAGCGGGAGGCGGATGAGATGGTGCCTGTGGAAAGCAGCTCCGTCATGGATGGACATTTTGCCGGATTGCCCTATTTTGGCGATGAAATAGCAATGAATAACCAATGCAACGGACCAAACGATTCTTTGCCACCGGGAAGGGGGAAGGGAAGGTGGAGACCAGACCCGAAGGGTAAAAAGTGAGATAAACAACATCGTACGGGAAGGCTCACCTATGTGGCCACAATTAGTCCGGGAATTGGTTCGGGCCGTAAATGGTTCTTCTCGCTTCATTAGCAAAATTAACAAAATTAATCAGTGTCTCCCACTGCGCTCGGCCGTCAATCTTCGTCTTTCCGCACATGTGGCGTGAACGTCTCTCTTACAGATGTGCCAGTTGACCAAGAAAATGGGAAAAAGACTACGATGAGATAAGAATGTATAATATACTTTCGCTTGCTTCACTGAAGGTTGAACAGAATTTTACTAAAATGATGTCTGATGATGTAACTATCCCTTCAATTTTCAAATAAAGCACGACCGACATAGTATATTGTGTCCTAATTTAATTAAATCAAGCAAGCAATACAAAGAACCCAATGTTATGCTTTAAAATAAAATAAATAATACTGCGGAGTTCTTCAGAAAACAAGACCACAAACATTGAAACGTAGGTTGCCGTCTGGAGGACACGTTTCCTCCATCAAATTGCGACTGCCGGAGTGTAATGCTTCGATTTTTGCGTTTCCCGCATCAACCCGTAAAGTTTCATTGTCCGTTATGCGGTGTTCAGGGGTCCGGGTTCCGGTGTCCATTGGTCCGATTTATTGTCCCACTAAATTGATATTCTTGGCTTTAATTTTTGCGGTCCGGTGTTTTGATGGTCGGTACGTGGCCCGTAGATTCCTCACGTGTACTAACGCCAACCGGCAGCAGCAATTGCAGCTCGGCCGAATGGGCAGTACCCATGATTCCGTCCGTGGGCCATTTGTCAGCGTACGGCGAAATAATTACGAAGCAATGGGTATTTTTATTAGGTGATTCTGACAACTGCCGATCCCGGAACGTGATCGAGTAAGGGTCCCGTAAACTTTCGGCCCCGGGCGCCATGCAAATCAATATGGCTGATTGCACCAATCGGGGTGAAAAGAACGAATGGGATAATTCAATTATAATATGTCAGGGAAAGGTCAAAGGAAGTAAAAGTTTAAACAAATGGTTAACCGAAGACAGTAAACTGGGAGCGAATTTGAGACGTTTCTTTTATATTTAGATTCACAATTTTGTCCGTGTGAAAACACATGCTACAAAATGTTGTATAAAAATCAATGTTTTAGTTTATTAATCATGGAGTGAAATAATTTTTGTTTTATTTATTTATTTTTTATATTATTTATTTTATTCCTTGAGTGATCCACTAAACAAAGAAAATATATCTTCTTCTTCTTCTTCTTTGTTGGCCTGCCCTATCGGGCACGTCTAACAGACATGGCCTGGTATATATACTTTATATTAATGTTTCTAATATTGTTATACTGTTTTTCTTCCACATCCCATTTTCAGAGTCGATTTCTGGAGGATGCATCGTTGATGTGTAATTCCTGGTCACCTAGGCATAATGTAAGTATGTTTGCATCAATATCAACCTCTTTTTTTCCAAATTTTAACACAGTTTCCTCTCGGAAATGGACAAACTAAAATAACTAAACGTTTACGACTTCAGCCAAACACAGTTAGTGAAGTTAGGGTAAACAAAAAAAAAATAAACGAATGTAAAGTTTTTATTTTATTCCTGTTTTCCTTTCCAAACTGCCGCTAGTTTTCCATCGCCATCAACTTCAACGAGTTGTAAAAATGGAAAACCCACCATACTCTTTCCTCAATTTCTAAACTGCTCCTGAAAAAGCACCACACATGGTAGTGCCACCGAAGTAACAGCCCTTGAAAATGTTGAGGTTTTGTTTTTTGTTTTTACTCCCCCGACGTTGCGCTCAAAACTTAGACAGGCTCCCTCGCTGGCCACCCAAAATGGGTGAATGGGTGGAAAAACACACCCTGCAGGCCTAAAATTTACTCAACAGCAAACAAAAAAATAACAAACTTGTTCGAACTTGTTCTGCGTTTGCTCTTTTCGCTTCGGAAGCAAAGTTTACTGGTCCCGGTCTCGTTTTTTTTCTTCCTAGTTTCATCCCATACCAGCCCGTAGCCTCGCCAGCCCATGCTGCGTATCGATCGGACTCGGGCTGGCCAGCACAAAATGGCACACAAACACTACCGTCGTGTGGGGTGTTTTCGTCTTGCAGTGTGGAAAGCAGAAGACGCGCAGAAGGACAGAACTTACCGGGCTTTCCTTTCGACAGTTGTATACGGTTGGGAATGGAGTTGGTTTTTTTGCTTCTCCATCCTGCTCATGGCAACTTTTTGCTACCTTATCGCTTTCCTTATTGATTACTGTAATGTTTTAAGTGTCGTTTGATCGAGAATGTCGTTGCCGACTGTCACCGGGCCGAGAGTTGACATTTATCGAGTGGGATAACGTTAAGTTCTTTCCGGTGTTTTCTCCCTCCGTGACACACATGTCATATGGCTGGGAAACATCGGAATGGTTTCCTGTCTTGGCAATCAATGGGTTTATCTGGTTGTACGTGCAGGATTGCAACAGTACTCTTCGCTCCAGAACTGCAGCTGGCTTTATGTCTCTTAAGGTAAAAGAAAAGTAAAGTTATATAATAATTGAAACATACCATAGTTTAATATAAAAAGTGAGCATGATAAAAAAATGTCAAAGCTTGATAAAAGCGTATTTGATAATTATTTTATTTTATTTTATTATTCCAATATGACGGCATTTGCCGTATTTTCATATTTGATAATTAAATAGATTATAAAATTTTAGTGATATGTGATAATCCATAGAAAATTGTATATTATAATCGGGGATGTGCTCCTTAAAATGATTCATCAATTCAACTCCTCTTCAGAATGAAAAAGAGATCATTTCAAATATAGCCTTACAAACCAAAGATATGTATGTGAAAAACAGACACGCTCAGGACACTTTGCGCCTGTTTATGTTCGCCTAGAATTGAATGGATTTTGTCCACACTGTAAGTGAGTAAGAGTCACATGTTTTCTGACCACTTACTTTGTAGGAAGTAATCCAAGAAGAAGATAGAGCAAATGAGGTATAGCTTTTCTACTTACCTATTTATTTGATGCTACAACTGCTTCACGCTCTTGGTCTATGTCAGAAGTCAAGATCGACTCCCATCGTCTGTCAGATCTTTTTGTTGGACGTATCAACGCCATGACTCCATCTCATTGTGAGCTCACCAAGCCTAATCTTTCTGTGTGGACGACCTAAAAAGATTTTACCGTGTCATTAGCATGACATGCTCACGCCACCAGAACCTGGCGAGTTTAATAGTTCCTTCTAAAGCTCGTCTTTAAAGCCCCCTTCATTGTTCGTCCAAGCATATGGGGCTTAAATAGCTTCTGATCCTTCTTTCATAGATTGACGTATAGTTCTTCAAAACATTAACCTATATAATGATGAGAAGCTAAATGACTTTTACCGTAGTTACTCACAGTAAGTGTCAATTGTTATCACCTTCGGAATGGAATGTGTGAAAGTCCACTAGCGGGCTCCACTCACCTGACAGGTGTTGACAATGGAAAACGAAAATAAAAACAATGAGTTGACAGATTGATCCTAATGTTATCTTTTCCGGTTCCGTGGGGGGAGTTGGATGGGAGGGAGCAAAAGAAAACTTACGCTTCCTGTTAGTCCACCTGTCATCGCTGCTACCTTTACCGTGTCTTGGCCAGCTTTCGCAGTGGCAACGACAGCGTGACACGTGGCGTACCGTAGCCATATGAGTTGTCTATTGACATTGTTTAATGTTATTACCTTACTTCCTAGAACACATTTAGCTTTGCAACACAGATGATATATGATGTGGCCATCAAATTTTGTTACAAACCATCGGACACCGTACGATAGTGCTGGCGCTATTAGCGCAGAAGGTTGCTGTTGCTTCTCGGTAGGAAATATTTTCATCCATGACAGGTGGTAAAAACAATAAATGTCTGCCCAAACTGACCAACATGTCACTGTGTACAGGTTCACCTGCCATGGACCTCTGCCGGGACGGGAACACTCGGAGCTCCAGGAAACGTAGTTCTGTTTTTACTTAACATATCACGATGAATTTGTGGTTGTGTGTTTTTTTCTCTTGGACCTTATTTCACTACCCGACAGCAATACATTTCCTACTGCGCTGGGTGGGAAAGGAACGAGGAGAACAATTCTCCAACTCCCCACAGCTACGGACAAAGGGTTCAGCACTCGGGTCAGAACTGACGGTGTGCCTTTTTCCCGGGAACTCACCCCCGAAACCCGATGGTCCAGTTTTCCTTCGGTTGGCACATGTTTCAATTATCCAAATTATACGCTCGCCCACCTCGATGCACCGATGCTTGTGAATCAATCCGTCCTACACGGTGCAGAGGGTGTGTGCCCGTGTATGAAGTGTTCCTTTTTTCCTTGCGCCCGTACTTGATGACGCAGAAATTTTGACAGCGATTTAGAGAAACTGCAACCCATTTCGAACGGGCGCTGCCTTCGTTCGAACCGGGTCGGTAGCAAATCAATGTGGAAATAATAAGGGACAAAAATATGTTTCAGTAGCAAATAATAGACCGGAGTTTCCGGCCGTTCGGTGTGTGAGAGCGGTAGCAAGTGTAAATAAAATTTTCCAACCGCGTACACTCTTTGATGAATCGAGCAAATGGCATGAGCAGAAGGGTAAACGAGAAGAACGGGAAAGCCCCGCCGTCACCACCACTACCACCAGAACCACCATCAAGCGGCAATTTCGTCCCCCTAGGTTTCATAAACCTATAAATACACCTGTTACTGTTGGGAAGTCCTTCAATAAAAATAAAATAAACTCACTGCGGAAAATAAACCATGATATAGAGCGGGCTGCGATGGGTTGCGCTGTTGCAACCATACCGTATACACACGACGAGCCTAAGAGCCGTGTTAACGACACACGGACCCTCTTTTTTTCGCCTTGTTTGCTGTCCGCTTTGTACTCCGCACTGCCGCATCCCTGCCCTACAGTCCCGGAAATGGGTTCTCTCCGCTTTCGCTTTTCGCTCCCTAAATCCCACCGAAACGGATGTCCTTCGAGAGGGTTGTTCTTTGGTGGGGAGCGGGGAGAGGGAGGGGAGATCACGGGAGGGATTTTATTTCCCTCTGTCTTTGCGCTCGATGATGATTTCTCGCTTTTCCCACTTTTGCCGACCGTTTTGCGGCAAGTCGCTGTTTCTGGGCGTCCCGTAATGTGTTTGTTGTATCTCGTGCCACCCGAAAGGGCTCCGATAAATTTTGTCCCAACTGAAGAAGGGAGGGGGGTGGTAGACGGGGGTGATTCCTCATCCCCCGTGGTCGTACCGAACGGGGTGAGAGATTCTTGACATCAAGTGCTTTTGTATGATAATTAACAAATTTATGTAGCACTTCGCACGATGAATGTCGATGCTTCAGTGTTTTTATGCTGCACCGTAGGTAACTGGCCGGGGCTAACGAGAAGCAAATCTTCCACCGCAACACATCAAAAGGAAGGCAGTTCATGTTGCACAAGTTCTATACAGAGCGATTTGTGCCGTGTGTTCAAATAATTGCCCGGTAAATCAGGGTAGGAAAATGTTTCATTTCCCATCACGGGTAATTCGTCAACGGTGGCGGACCGAACCAATGGGCACTCAACGCCTCCCGTCTGCTGATATCGATCTTAACACATAAACGTTTTACCGGGAGAAACTATAACGTAACTCAACGCAACTCCTTCACTTCAGGTGGGGCCACTTAAACGAAACTACATTGAATGTACATGGTAAAGGGTACACAAAGCGGGCGGAGAAGGAAGGAAAGCGGTGTGGACACAAAAGTTGTACTGTCCTGAAGCAGTGGCATATGTTGCAGTTCAAACATAATTCCATCCGCAGCAACCCGACAACTATTGCCCGAGTGTACTTTGCGTTATTATTTTGGGAGGTTTTTTTTACTCAGCCCGAGTGGACATCGACGGCTTGTTGTTCCAGCGCTTGTAACAAACGAGGGCAACTTGCTACAGAAAAAACCACAAATAACATCCGGTCACGTGGCTTGGTTGCCGGACGGTTGCACGGGCGAGCCCTCATCATGCGGCACTTGGAATCGATTCGACAGGTTGGCATTAACGAAGCGCACCGTTCGCTCCACTACCTTCATCATTCATCTATTAAAAATCAAACATCTGGTGTGGTGTGCGTGTGTGTGCAGGTACGAAGCTTCGGTTTCTTTTTTTCCCCCCACCTCGTTCAACGCACCTGGCTTTTCCGGCCCGCACCATGGTGGTTTCCGAAAATTACAAGTGGGATATTGCCGTACGTCCAAATTGGATCAAATGATTCGTACGATAAACCTTTCCCACTCACTCGGTGAAAGTTAACGTTAAATTAGGATTACCATTGCTAATGCCAATATGGTTCGAGCACCGAACTCTTCGATTTTCAGGTGGTGGTGGAGTTTTGCGGTGTTCCCAGGAGAAGAAATGTATCGAGCGGCCCCCGTTAAACCTTTTGGGGCACACGGTTCTTTCGGTTTGGTTTTGATTGAGGTTTGATTGCATGTGGTAGGAAGTTAGATTTTCTTACACACTTTGTTTTGGCTGAGACGGCCCGACAGTGCCCTACCGAAATGACAAATTGGCTTAAGCAGTATTGGATGAGCTCCGTAAAATCCAGTTACAGTTGTCTGAAGCGACAGGATAACAGGATGAAGTTTCTATTGGAGATTTAGCTGGAAGATTTGTTCCTGGTAAGGATTACAAAAGAACATTCGAATTGTTTAGACCACAAACTACCCAATCTGTGGCTTATGAAATTGTATAACTTTTATTTTGCAAAAAACCTCTGTCTCTCTATATCATTAATTAGGACTATAGGTCAAGTGTCACACAAATTGTTAAATATCATTCTAAAAACCCTTTTGATAGACCAATCTTTTTCTCAGAAAAACAGGGTTCGTCGCTTACGAACAAAAGTCTCTTCGTACTATGAAATTTATAAACGCCTGCGCAGCCACATAATTATGGCTGACCCGGAACGATTTGTTGCCATCAATTTCCAACAGAAGGTTGATAATTACGCAAATACTCCAAGCTTCCCTCTGGAACATGTCTAATTAGTATGTACAATAATAGTGATTTTTTATGTCCATCTAATAAACTCACCAGCAACCCGTAGGCCAAAACTCGCAAACGTTTAAAATCATTAAAATTTTATCGCCATCGAATGAAGATCAGTCTATCGTCCATAGTTCAGAAATACCGAGTCCTGAACCCAGTGTAACCATCCCTCAATGTCGTCATCTATCCGGGGGTTGAAATTCCTATCACTATAAACAATCCGTACCCCATTTGATGGTACAAGGAACGATTGCCGGGTAAATCCCTCACGCTGATTCTAAAATCGAAATGTGACAGGTTTTGAGTGCTCCGAAACGGTGGGCCGGGAAATTCAACGAAAGACAGCTGGCAATCTGGTGGTAAAATTATTACAAGATAACTAATAAGCTTGGCCTCTCCCTACGCCATCGACCGCACCGCGATTCGATTCCGTGCGTTTGCGCAAGGGCATTTGAGAGCCTTTCGTTTCCGAGCCCTAATGCCGGCATCATCATCGGAAGCCATCATCATCAGCATCAACTTCACCGAACCGAAAAGTGACAATTAACCCTTTGATTTGGCTGCTCCCAAAAATGTTTCCTCTGGGACTGTTGACGTTAATTAGAAAGGCGTCAGCATGAAATTTGATGGTCAGATGGCCGGTCGCAGGGTTTCACCGGGAATGGAAATTTATCGCCCACTGGATGGAGCATGTGGATTTTTAATTGTGTAGAAAATATCGCATTTGTTTCTCGGTTAGGTTTTTGGGATGGAAATCCTTTTTCCCACCCACGGTCCAAACTTCTGGCCACCCCCGGAACTCCCGCTCCCTTGAAAAATCGGTTCAGTACGGCATACATTATGCAGATGGATCTAACACGTTGCGCTGCTACGCCACCAGTTCACTCATTCGTTGGTTTATCCTTTTGAACGTTTCATTTCAGGGAGACATATTTTCTGGTTTGAACGATGGAATTTTGAGCAGAGCGGAAGCGCTTGCCGCCGTCGATATTGGCAAGCATCAGAACAATCACCCACAGATGGCAACGCAGCTAAAGCATGACGTCATGTACCATCACGGGATGGGTGCACCTCCACAGAGGCCTCTACAGGTAGGTGATAGCAGTGTACGACAGTCCCACGCACGTCCATCGATGCGTTTAAATATTGATTCCATCTTTGCGCTTCATGTTTCTAATTATTTGTGTGGAACACTATAAGCTAAATTTTGAGAAAATTATTATTATTATTATTTAAAGTGCATTAGTTATAGAAATTATGCGAAAATATGCTTAATATTTGGATGCGTAAAAAAGTTAGTACAAAGCACCGGGCGTCTCCATGAGTTAGTGATCTGTAATTGTACCATGTTTGAAAAGCTGGGTTAGAAGTGATGTAATTTTTGTTTTCCATGGCGGACGCATTGACGCATCCCCTCCACATCAGTGAAGGCCCACCACATCTTCCTGTCCTTTTGGACGACCTGAAAAAAAAAAATACAGACTGGGTCGTCCGGTGTCATGCGCATGACATGACCAAACCGCCGGAGTTTTTTTTCTTTAATTCGGTGTACAATAGTGAACTCAGCATCGTACTTAATTGCCCTCTCTTCTTTCGAAGAGTCTTCTCTCGGACACGACTGAGATGTTTTCGTCAATTTGGGACAGGGTCCATGGAAAAGAAGTGTATGTGAGAACTAGAACTAGATTCTATATAATCCCAGCTTAGATTGTCATTCAATCGACTGTGACTGAATAGCCTCATCTTGTTACAGTAAACGATTATCCAGTTTTATGGCAAAAAGTCTTTGGAGTACTTATTTTTCGAGCTGCATGTATAATCCAACATTCGGATTACCAACGTTCCATTGTATATTCAATTTGGGGCGATACTAATGGATCGGAAAATGGCTGGTATTCATTTAATCAATATTTTCCACCAAATCAATCAAAAAATGATAAAGAACATTTGTAGAAATCAAACATTTAACAACGGCTGAGTCCTAAAGTTAAAGGTTCACTCAGATATTTGTTTATAAAATGCAGACTGAAAAGAGTACGAATAGCCGGAAGATACAGAATAATCAAAAGAAGGTCTTTTTTTAGTAAAACTATCATAAACATTTGTTTGGAGAGACTTTTGAATATTCAAAAATGTCAAAGATTAGGAGCCTCCACTCCTATCTGATGGCCACATTTACCCTCTATATAGAGTCATACCGTTATCCACCTTCATGGGTCTCTTGAATATTATTTATTCAACTATTATTTATGATATTTCAACGTGGTGGAATCCTCTAACCAGGTGCAAGTGTTTGACGTTTCACGGTAGGCGTAAATGGTTTAAGGTTGTCTTATTTACGTTAACACAAGATTTATTCTTCAAAAAAATAAATTTAGAACCAAAAAATTTATAATTATTTGTGATAATCTATTTCTCAACCATTTAAATATTTGATCCCATTCGGTATAAAAGTTACAAACAATAATTAAAATTATCATCAAACTTAATGCTTAACCCTGAATGTAAAACAACCAGCTAAAAATGATTAGACTATCGAATAAATTCTAATTCCAACGACGTAAGCACAGGATTATACAAAATCTTGCACAATAATTACAAAACGATTAGAACCGCTTCAATCGACCAGAATAGATGAGTAGCGGATCGTAATCGTGGCCAAATCGTTCGACGGCAGCATAAAATGTGCAGCCTTTTTATAATTATCCCATTACACGCGTACCCTTCGGCGGAAAACAATAAACACGCGCTAACCAGCTGCCGCGCGGGTCGGGAAACCTGTTGTAAGATTGAAATTTAAACAATCAAACCAATCGTAATCTTGCGTTCGTCGTCGCATTCCCCGCTAGGCGTCATTGGGCCTTTTCATCGTTGGGTGGATTAAAATAATTTTCAATTTCCTCCCGGCGATTTGGTTCCGCAGAACCACTACCACCTTCCCTCCGCACCATTACCCCGAAGATCATCCCCCTTCGTCGCGGTTCATTGTTCAGTGCTGTTTGGCCTTTACTAACCACCGTAACGAACTGGTGGTGGTAGTGTAACAAATGTGATTTTTGCCCTGAGCCATAACCACCCACTCCATTTTCACCTACACAAATACAAACACACACACACCGTGGAAAATCGCTGGAAGGAAATTGTGCGTTTCCCATTCTAATTTGCCACGATTGACGTGGCACGTTTCTTGCCTACGCGTTCGAGTGCCAACGATTGAACCCCTGCAACGGGCGTTTTTTTTTGTTTTTCCGCACTAGCACAACAAGTGTGTATGGGTTTTTTTTCATATCCCTGCGTGGTGGTACCTTTCCCTTGGTTGGGTAGATGGTTTTAAGTCCGTACCCAAATGAGACACCAACGTCGAAGGGAAATCGAAAAAAATGTGTTAAACATTTGTTGAAGTTACCCACACACACGAGCATGCATGAGTAGAGGGTTTTGAGCGTTATAATGTTTCTCCTTGTTCCGTTCCTCGTCTCGGGCCACTTGTACATTTCCATCCGTTTCACTTTTATTACAATTACCTACCTTCAATTGCCCAATAGTAGTCGCCCGGAGAGTCGGTACGGTCCAGAAGACTTCATCCCGTGCGCAAACACCAATTGAAGACCCGACAATGAAAGGGAAACAAGGGATACAACCTATTCACAAATTCCCTCGGTCCGCATCTTGGTCGCAAAGAAAACGGCATAATACAGCAAGCGAAAACAAAGCGAAGAAGAAGATGAGGAAAAAAACTTACCCATTATTACCTTCGGGGAATTGGAGAACTTCGAGGACGTTCCGGGGTGGCCGTTCCGGCGTTTCCCCCAAAGGGCCCATTCAATGCATAATATAACGCAACAATGGAGGTTTGTGTTGATAAAACATTTTCAAATGTGCTCCCGCTTATCATAAGCGTATGCGATGGCGTGTGCGGCCGATCAAACAGAGAGGGACTGCTGAGAGACTCCAACTGAGAAGGCACAAATGTAGATGGCGCAACCGTTCTCGCACCACCACCGTGATTGCAATAGGGAAGTTTCCGGCCGATGCTTCTCGTCTTGTGCGTTTGGCGATTGTTTGTTTCAAAAGTGCCTGAGTGTGTGTACAGTCAATGTTCGATGGTGACGCGACAAACTCGCGTTACGACATCTCAATTCTCCCGTGGCCGCATCCGCACGGTCGCCACGTGAACGGCACGTGACCCTCTTCAGACACAACCCGTCCCACCGACGACACGGAGCGGAGTGTAAAGATATTTTGTTTCAATTGATATTTATGATTGTCGCGTACACGGTCGGTTTGCTTTAGTTTAGTTAAACGGGCCCTTTAAGCTGTGAGGGAAGGCACTTCGGGGCACCCGGTTGTCGAACGGCTTCCTTCCACAGGGCGGTTGTAATTGATCACAAACAAAATCAATTACGATAATGAGAAACAAACCTAAATTGCACTTTACATGACACCGGCGGCATCGGGATGTCTACGTTGGGCCCGGGTACGTACTTGCGGTAGTTCGTATTTGTGGTGTGGTCCACATGGTCACCACGCACGCCCGCCTGCCCATCGATTGCCGCACAAATTTTACGGTTAGTGATGTCGCGCCGTCGTTGCAAATTGTTTTATAGTTGTTTTTATTTCTTTTTTTCTGTTATCGGGTTTGTTAGGAGGGAGATTGTGCGGGCGATTGCCTTCGAATAACTTTTCGTTTGGGCAATGAATAGTGCAATTATGGTTTAACATTGTAAGCATTTGCACTTGTTAGTTACTGGCAGTTGGAACACAATTGGTTGATTGTTGGAACACTTTTTTTTGTGAACAAATACATAAAATATTTCATAGAAGAGGATGGTTTAGTTTGTCAAAATTTTGTTACTTATGCATACTTTTTTTATTTATTAAATTAGTAATTTGGGTAATGCCTTACGACCTCAAATATTACTTGCTCCATTCACTTGTCACTTACGAACTGCTGCGGAAGGACTTAAAATGTCCGCATTAGTGGACTTTAATTAATCGTAATGGAATCTTGAATCTACTCCAGTTCCCAAGTCAATAAACCAGATAAAACTATAAACAATCGTATGTCAAATTTGGAGCTCTGGATTACTCTGAAGGCGACTCCGGATTTGAGTACGAATTCTACTCTGGCTTTGACTTCAAATTTTCCTCCAGATTCTACTCCAAATTTGAGTCCAGCGTCGAATACGGTGTTTACTCCGTTCTCTACTCCGTATTCCTGCTACTTCACTCAACTGGTTTACAAAAATAGTAGTTTTCCCAGTATTTTCAAGTTTTCTCATAGTTTTTCTTGAGTTATGTCGAATATTATGATTTTTTTTTTTACAAAATTTTCCTGTAAGCATTTGAGCAATTTTCTTTGAGATTTTTCAAACATTACTTAAGTGCTTTCCTCAGTGGTCCTTGTGGGTACTTTTACTAGACATAGGAGTTTGGCATAGTTTTCTATTAAAATTTCTGCTATACGATCGATAAAGGATGTAGTTGTTCGAGAGTCGACTCCCCTATCTCGAAATGGAATTCATCTTTATTAAAGAAAAATGTGTTTATCCATCGCTAGTAATCAAATGCTTTGGTTTACCTGAGAATACTAAAACTTCTATGTCCGCGTGTATTATCTCAAAGGACTTTACTGCTAGGGTCGTCATTTGTCAATGTAATGACATGTCTGACTTATCGAGTCTTATTTAACAAGCATAAAAATCGATATTCATCATGATTTTGTTCCTTCACATTTAGTGTGTATTATATAACCTGGAAGGCATTTGAAAACTTTATAAAAAAGTATATATAAACAATACTCAACTTGTTTCAAAACTGTTTGCGCTTTTCAAGGTTGGGATAAAATATTTAATTCTGTAACTAACCCACCCAGGATATCAAGGTTTTTCGTTGCTGCCGGAAACCAGAAGTACGCCTCAACTTACTGTGTTTTCTTGCCACTATTTATATCCTCTTACTGTTTCCATCCTCCAAGGTATCATCTCTTTGTATTGTTCTGTTTCCCGAATGCATGACCTCACGTTGGAAGTATGCACCTTCAACAGAGCTGAATAATTGTTTGTGCTGCCTACTGTTTATACTTTTAGTCATTGTTTATATCCAACAAAGCCTTCATAAATCGCCTTCACCAAATCATACCCCCGCTGTTACATCTTCCACCCAGCAAACGTGCACGCACAGCCGGGCACTAATCAATGCGTCTTGAAGATGAATCCTCGGGGCAACAACATTGGCAAAGCTTTACAAAACGCAACCACAAAGCCAAAAAACCCCCACCGGGCACACGGAGTCCCGGCAGCAAACCAAATCTCATCCCAGTCGCAGACACACGAGCACGAGGTGGATCATACTAATGTTGCACGAATGTACACTTCGACCAGACCTCAGAGTTGTCGAAAAGCATAAGCCTTCATAAATAAGTAATGCACGACGAAGGCGCACCGTCGACGACGTTTAGGACGTTCCGGGTACGCGCCCGTGTACGGGGGAAACCTGTTCCTGGCGAGGAGGTTTCGAAAAATCGATACCCAACATCAACAGTCAGTGAAGCCCGACGGTGGAAAGATGAAACAAATTAAGTGGCGACGCCTCTCCACTACTACGCTTCTGATTGCGTTTTCCGAGAAGAAGATGAAAACCCCGTTATGGTTGTTGTTGTTGTTGTCGATGTCCTCCCTTCCGGAAGGTGCTTTGGAAATCATCATTTCCCCATTCCACAAAAGGGTGCACCGTACAGGATTGGGATAGGAAAACTTTGATGAAGAAACAATGATAATTCATCATGGAGATTTTAAGAGATGAGGATCAAATCGTTACCATTACATGTTGCGTGATGGTGCCACCGACGGATGGACACAGTTGACAACGTTGATGATGATGATGATGGAATTGTTTGCGGTTCCTAGGTAGGCATCCGCACGAACCTCAAACGAAACAATACATAATAACAATTCGCTACAACGTGTGCGTCGTTGGCTGTTGTACACGTGGATAAATCGATACCAGAGGTGAGGAATGGTATTTCATGCATGGGAAAGAGGCTTCCATTATGGCACAGTACATTTCTCGTCCGTGTGTTTCGCGTTCCGGCCCGGCAGGCCAGAGGATCATTTGAATAAATCTATTCTATTGGTCCGATTCCGCATGGGCTTGTGCGCGAAGCATCTCCGGCCGGAAACTAATCGAAACGGGTCGAAACACACCCGTCATCCATCCGGTTGTGCTGTTTGGGGACTAGCGGCCATGCTGTGGGAGAGTGAAGAAGCCCTTGGAAAGCCTTTTAGCATACCGGAAGCAGCGGCAGCAGTAGTAGCAGGGAACTCGACGGGATGATTGGTCCGGAGTGCGTCTGCGCGTCGTACCCCACCCAAACCTTGTTTGTCTCCACCTCATGTCCCCCACAATATCCACCAACCTTTAGAGCTTCTTGGACGCACAATACCCAACCTGCATATTGTGTCCCTAGCATTGTTCGTCTCTCCCCCCTCCGGGTTTTTGGGGGGGGGGGGGGCTGTCCGGATTTCTATTTGCTCTATGTTGCGGGTTTTCGGCCATTTGTAGCGTTCCGGAATGATGCCGACGCCCGGAAATGGCCATTCCGAGCCATGCACGTTCGTGTTAGACCATTCCGTTCAATGGCATCGTTCCATTTTCGATTCTCTGCCGTTTTATCTGTTTTATACTTGTTTGGTCATTGGCGTAAACTGGATGCTGCAAAAAAAAATAGAAACTCACACACACACACAGCGAAAAGGGAATGATAAAAACGTATCCGTAGCATAAAATAAATTGAAACAGAATCAAAACGAGAATGAGAATTTCTAAAACAAAACAAAAAACACACACAAATGGAGGCGCGAACAAAAAATCAACATCCTGGACACACAGAACAGAGGGTGACGACAAGTGTATAATACAGATAAAGCAAGTTAAAAAAGAAGAAGCGCAAAAAAAGGCTCACCTCCGCCCCCCGAAAGACGGTTCCTTGGTTGGAATTTATTTTTCAGGGCGGAAGAAATATCCATTTAATGAAAATATCATAACGCCCGGTTTCGAATGGACAATTGTGGAATTGGTGATGAAAACTGGAGAGAGAAACGAAACAAAAGCAAAACAACATAAAAAAACACGATACTGAAAAAGGTTTTCCATTTTATGAACCTTTTTTCTGCTTTATGTTGCCTATTCATCGCACTTTAATGTTGGGCTAATTGTTGACTGAACAGAAGAGCAGTTAATTAAATTACTAAATGCAATTTGTTTTGCTGATTTATGTTGCTTCTAATGGTGCTTCAGGTGGCTAAGAAGTAGAGACGGGACTAACTTCTCGCTAAGGTGGTGAATTGATTCTGAGTGAGTGTGTTGCACTAATGTCACTGACTCTTTCGAGAGGTATTCTTCGGTGTTGCACTAGAAGACTTTGGGAGATAAGTTAGCGGTGCCTTCTCACACCTGTTCAATTCATTTCCATACGAGAAATACAACTCACGGTTAAAATTAAAGCGAATGAGTGCTTGACACATTCATGAGTCAGGACTCTTAAGTAGACAAGGTGTTTAGACGAGCTGAGCTGAGTGAAGTCCTCAATCGAATAAGCGAAGAGGCGCTTTCGTTAGATGCCCCATCTAATAGAACTAAGATCATGAACCTTTTGGAGGAGGTTCTTATGTGAAATCATTATTTCTGAGGAAGTTCTATCATGAGCTACCTCATTTCAATAGAACTCTTTTCTGAGGTTCCTCTTCTTCATGAGTCTCTTTAGTAAGAGGTCTATTTTCAGAGGGGATTTTGCCTGAGCTGCTATTTTGGATCATAGTATTGTCTCTCATGCTGAATCAACGCTGTGTTAAACATACTTACTTACTTAATTTATTGTATTCCTACTTCGATAAGTGGGGAGATACTTAATTGCCCAACATTCTTCTTCTATGGTACTACAGCCCCGAGAGGACTTGGCATACCATTTCTGGCTTCCATGACTTGAATTTACTCACAACAGGATAGTCAGTCCTGCGTACGGGGATTGCCTAATACTACTCATTAAGAAATTCACTTTTTCTTGTAATAATATACTAATTAGAAATATTTAAATCACTCATTCTTTTTTAGTATACACATATTTACTAAGCAGTATGGGTTGCGCTGTAAATGTGTCTTTTTTATAGAAATCATTTGAATATCAGGGTTTAGTCTTTTCCCCTCCGTCGAGAGTACTCAATGATAAGGATATAATCTTTCAAGACATTATATGACAGGTTTGACCTTTGTAGGTCGTTAAGTCTAGCAGTAGAAGTAACTCTCTTGAAAGGGAAAAGAGACAAAAAAAGATATTCATCTCGCGCAAATTCTATTAGCTCCGGTTCAGAGAGTTTTTATTCCCTGGCATACGATTGTTGATCGGTATCACAAGATAAGTTTCAATCTGGAAACAGAACTAACACCACATTAGGCCAGATTGATTGCCCTCCGCCCTGTGTAACCTGCTCCCTATCAGCCGTATGCCGATCTGTAAGCACTTGATGATGCGTTCGCTAATAGGATTTCTATGATCTTGTCTTCCCTGTCTATCAATCTGTGCACTTTGCCGTACTCCGGCCGAACACCGACCGCGTAAGCACATTCCACACTGACACTTGCGTACATTGCGGACAGATGCGCTTTTTGCTGTTTTACATCCGCTCGCCCTCCACCCGGCACACCCTTCTGCTATATCTAATTGTCGGGTTGTACGGGATGTACCGGGACGGAGAATTACCGGGTCTCAAACCCTCGGGAAATAAACCCATCTGCAGGGCGGATCATCATAAGCGGAGGGTTGAAAGCATTGAGTGCGGCCTGCGACTATGCAAGGGCGAGCTAGAGAAAGTGTTGGCAGTTTTGTTCGAGAGTAGAGCGCACAAAAAAACAAGGCTGATAAAATAAAACAAGACAAAAGACATAAAGGCAGAGCTGTACCAGTCAAAACAAGCAGCATAATAGTACACCTTCGGGTCGTCACATCGGATCACGGTTCTCGTCCGCTCAAAGAAACAGGGGAAAAAACATACAACAAAGATTATGCACTCCGGGGAGAACTCAATTGCTTTTATAGGTAGGAAAAGAAATATATGTATATGTTTGCAGTAAAACAAAAACGAAACGTAAAGCGTCCGGAAGATCCGCAACGGTAACAAGTTTCTACAAATGGTTTTGCTCTGTCTCGTGTTTTTCGATTGCTTTGGAGATTTGGTAAAGGATTCTTTCGCCGCAATGGCATTCACCGGCGAACACATTGGCCAAAAAGGGGTCAAAGAGACTCCATTCCGTTTTTCCAATAAAGATGTAAAATCATCCTGGTGACCAGAATCAATGGCGGACGAAGCGAAACAGGGCAAGACTGGAGCATTTTATTAGACCGTCTTAAGTATCGTAAAACCGGTCGGATTACGGTCAGCGATCTCGTTTCTTCGATTCTCTTTCGGCAACAAATTTATGTTACCTTTTTGTCCCCATTTGTGCTTTGTTGTTTTGGAGAAGGTGCATTTTCAGCACCACTGCAGCACTGACAGGTTCAAGGGAGCATTAACCACGACCCGGACGATGGATAAATGTTTCGGAAATGAAACTTCCAAACAATCGCAAACAGCCATTTGTTGCTGGTGTGATGTATCCTGCCGAAATGTGGCGTGAGACACCATGCGTTTCTGCGTACACCTGCCTGACACAGGGGCAGGAGAGCAAGATTCATGGTACCTTCCACTACGGAAGATAAAATAAAGTTCCCAGCAAACCCCGGAAAGAACCCTCGCACACCCGGCTTTGTGTGGGCAATTTTCTTTTGCCAGCGTACAACCAATGCTGTCAGGTGGTGTAATGTGGTTTTTCGCTACCACGGCACGGTTCGCTGAACAACAATCAAACTACTGGGGATTTGTGTGTGCTCTTTTCCTTCAATTTAACTGCCCGTTGTTGTTGCCGTGGACTTGGTGTATTTTATCACTAACGAGACAATGGAGGGTGACTTCTTGTGTTGAGTGGGGAAAAGCCGACGAAGCAACTGCAAACGAGCGAAAATAAAAACAATCGCTGTAGAAAACAACATCACCGGCATCAAAAGACAAGTCTTCTCTCCCGTTCCATTTGGAAAGAAGCGTCTCGCCGGGGCAAATGAATCAGGACAAAAATCTACTCTCAAGGTATGCATTTGTTTCTATTTACCTTGGCCCGCGTGTAGGTGTGTTTGTCCGCTGTTGTAATTGTAATTTATGGATCGAATTATCGCCCCCTCGTAAAGGATACATTTATATCAATTAGGCGCAGGATTCCGTTTTGCCCGTGCGTCTTCAATTCTGCAGCAGCAAAAGCGCATTCCAATACGGTACGGTCAAGAGTGTAGTGTAAAGGAATTAATGCGCACCCCAACCCGAACGCAGCACAACTCAGTACGCAAAACAACAGGTTTTGCCTGTTGCGTACGGTAAAACAGCCGGCGACAAAATGATTAATCTTCTTTTCTCCCAAACGGAAGGCAACGGTTCGCTAGGACGGTATGGAATTCAGCTGAGAAAGTTGCTGAAGAGTTCAACTATGACAGATTAATAATTACACCGTGCCAAATTAATGAGGCCCATCAGTTTAGAGCACTTTCAAGGGGTTTTGTGGGTCTCGGTGGCAAGTTTTCACAGCACAGCAAGGGTGAGGCTGGTTTTGACAAATGAGCATACCGCTCGAACGGTCGCCATATGATGAGTGTAATTAATTTACAACGCAATTCATTACGGCTTGCGTTAACTAAGATGTTTGTTAAGCAATAAGAAACAACAAACAATGATTGACCGATTAACTGTGGGATTTAAAGAGAAAGAGAGCGTGGTTTTGTGGTTAATTATATTTGTTTTTTGATTGATAATATGATTAAAAGAAATGAGAAAATTAGTTTAAGTTAGTTAGTTGGGCTGTGTCGTTCGGTCTCATTCTTATGATATTACCACCGCTCCCAAACTTGGTGAGTGCTGTGATTATGATGGTGAGTGATTACTTTCCTTGGGGCCTCCTCATGCACACAATTAAGAAGATTTCATCATTATTGGACAAAGCCTGTATCTCTGCAGTGACTCAGAGTCATCACTCCCCATCACCAGTAGCCAGATCACCTTGAATGTGTCAATAGAATCCTTGGAGGTTAGAATTCAAATTAAGAATGTGTGTAATTGAAGTTCGATCAGGAGATGCATCTGCTATCAATGTGGGGCCCCTATATCTGAGTCCGTTTACCGCTAAATCCACCACTGCGTCTCAGAGGTGTATGCGGGTTTGAGGACACTACTATATTCCTTTTTCAGACAACCGGCTACACAGGTAGCCAAACCAATTTTGATTGCTTATTTCTCCGATTTTAGGATTTTCAACGACTTGGAGTTGAGACGACATATTTACAGCAATGGAAACTAGGAGAGGTAAATTTCATCCCAATATTACATCCAATATTGGATTACGTATCTAAATGTTTCAAGCTTCCAAGACATGATTCGTCTTTGAGACTTTTTTGTATCCTTGCGCTAACTGTGTTGGTAAAATACTCATCACTCAATTCCCCAAGTACCTGTGGAGGCACTCGTAGCAATGTGATTATATACTTAGTGGAGGTCACTAGCAATTTTAGAGGTTCCAAGTTGCATGAAAGCAGCAGAGCTACTATATTGAATCACGAACGTGGCCTTTCATGCTGACTTCATGCGCAAGTTCGGAACTAAATAGCGCTGAGCACAAACGCTCGGATAACTCTTTAGGACCTCGTGTTCATTTTCTTATCTACTGCGCTATAAAGGTTTATATATAAGCCAATATCTGAAGATTCTTTGGCACATGTGTCCGCTTCGCCCAACAAGGATGTGACATTCAGTCAAATGAGCAGAAAAGGCTAAAAACAGATAAGTGTAGTCCAGAAATTCCAAAAGTGGCTGCCTTAGACCACAATTCTTGAGAAAATTGTTAACGAAGAAAAAGACATGGATATACTCAGGGTATAGACTATGTCTGCCGAATCTTCTAGGTATTCTAACCACAATCTTAAGTGTACCATCCCAAACTTCAAGCTCCAAAGACCTTGAGACTGTCCTAATTCCATTGAGACTATTTTCTGTTTTATTCGTTTACATTTTATTGCAAATATTTTAATCTTTGATGTCTGTATTCATCTTTCGAATATAAACTGACTTTCCAAAAGATAAGTAATTCCTCGATTACTCGTTGGTAAAATGTTTCTCATCATGCCCTCACTCACCCACAATAGAAAGCACATTTTCACTTCGAGCAGATTTTGCGTTCGCTAGTACTTTAGTAAATGGATTGAAAACAAAAAGACTACCTGTAATCGGCTTTACGTGTGCAGGCTTACATGGTCCATTCCACTCTGCCAATAGGTCAGTGGATTGGCCTTTCGAAGATCACAGGCCGAATCGAACCGAGGAAAAACCTTCATCTTAATGTGCTTTGTAACAAAAACACACAACTCCAACACAAAAAAAGGAAAATAATCGGAAATGATGTAATGTTTGTCATGGGCTAGAGATGGTAGTAATAAATGCGATTAAAGTATGATTTTGTCCGCTAGAAAAGGAGGACAACTTCGTCGCGGAGAGTGCTCGACGATAATCTCTCTTGCCCAGTGTCGAATGGCGAATGATCCGGTCATGTCAGTCATGTCGGTAACATCTGTCAGCATTCAAGTGGCCTGCAAATGCGCTTTCCTTGCTGTCGTGTCATACTTTGCGTACCGACTCTCGCAACGAGTTAACGAGCCGAGACGGCGTGACGATGTTCCGAAGACAGGACAGGTTGTTTTTTTCTCATCCTTCTAAGAACGATTTAAAGGCCGTTTTTTCGTAGTTGAAAGGCTAGTCAAAACAAGCGACCTGTCGGGTGGGTCGGTAATGTTTTGCTTATTTGATCCGCCTCATTGAACGAAGCCCAGCAGAGGCCTAAGCTCTAGCCAACGTGCGAATGATGGGCGAACGAGGTGAAATCTGGCAACATATTTTCCCTCTTAGAGCAACACTTGGTTCACAGCGGCAACAAGACAAAAAGGGGGAAACAAGTTTTCCACTAGTTTTCCGATGGAACAAAAGAAGAAAAAAAATGGGAAAGGAAAATAATAAAGACCACCACCACTGCCACCACTGGCAAGAAGGATAGGCGCTCGCTGATCAACTGGTGTCCTACAATATTTTTGCATTATCCGTAACCAACTTGTTTCGGGCCATGAATAAATTTGCCGCCCCCTCGATTTTGAGGCCGGCCGGGAAAAACTTCGGCCCAAAACACCGGGGTGGCGTTACGCCCTAGCTGTACGGTGCTGTGTGGCAGGTTGCCGTCGATTTGGCTGTAATTTGTACGTAGTTAAAACGTTTGGGAATAACTTTTCCTTCGATTGTGATGAGATTAAAACATGATCCGCACTCTCTCTCTCTCTACACGGTAGGCACGGTAGACGACCGACAGTGTGCAGTTCCCTATTGGCGAAGGGGCGATACACCCTACCCAATTCGATTGCTATTATCCTTTATTTCACCAGGAGCTCAATAGACATTATTTACAAATTACCACCGTAATGTGTGACGTATGCTCTCCGTGTCGGGGAAGGATCTATCCTCTTTCTTGTTCCCGTGTAAGTAGAGCGAAGTTTCCCGGGAGCAGGAATCAATCGTGCCATCCCGTCTGTGTGTGTATTACGCTCCCTTTTGCATTTAGTTCGCGATGAAGAAGGGAGCGAAAGATAGAAATCCACTTCTAGCTAGATTCCTGTTGCTTGTACTCAGGCACTGGAGAATTTCCCAATAGATTTCGCCCGGGAAATGCCGCTCCTCTCCTGTAGTTCAGGCTCCGCTGAGCGAATGGAGTAAGAATAGAGGGGTTAAACAAGGTTAATGAAAGGCAAACAGACAGAAAGTTGTAGCACAGCATCGCACGAGATGCTCCGAGAGTCCGGCAGATGTGGTTCGGTCGCTCGGTGACGGTGGGAGGAAAGCCGGAACGGAAAGGACAAACAAACGGCACAGAATCGCCCAAATTGGTTGTACAGGAATAACAAGCATCACTGCATAAAGTCACGGTGGTGTCGGAAAACTGGTGCAAACCAAAATGCATCTCTGCGTCCGACAATGGACATAAAGCCAAAACCGGGGCTCAAAGGGTTTGGACGATAATTGTCAATTTTTTGCCCGCTGGCTGGCTGGCGGGAACTACTGGGAGGAAACTTTCGAACGAAGCGCACACGCACCGATATGTGTGGGAATGTTCGGTGTGCCAACCATATTTACGGGCATGGGTGTGCAACACATTTATAAATAGTTGCGAGGTCGGTCAATTAACTTTTACTGCCGTACCGTTTGGCATAAATTAATAAACTTATCGGTTTTGGTTGGTTGGCGTTATTAAAACTGGGTGCGCTCGGAATCGGAAACGTGTCCGTTCTTGGTGAGCGCGTGCAAATACATCTTCGCAAATGGGCTACAAATAATGTTCCACAAATGGGAACATATTTGCGGTTTTTGGGGTATTAATATTCCACCTGGAATCTGGAAGCTGAAGCCCTGTCCCGATGCCTGTTCATCCTTTCGCAACGGTCGAATGTTGCGATAGTTAGTGGGGCCGTGTGGAAAATGAAATGGTTCGTAATTAAGAAGTGGGCGAATTTAAATTGCAGTTGTGGTGCGGCGAGAGGAGTCTTTTCAGGAGAATATTTTAAAGTGATAAATAGCTTCAAAACTTTTTTGATTTGAAAGGAGTATATCATTTAACAATTTATCCATTTTTTTGTATAAAAACACTGGGAGTCAGTATTATATACTGGGAAGTCTGGAATCTTTGTGGAGATTAATTGGCAAAAGGTTTTTGAATGAACAAATAGTACAGTTGGTAAATTTAGAACCAATTTTTACTACGGTTACAATAGAAGAAATTATTCCTCCAGCTCTTCTGACCGGATAAGATACGTATTTTTCAGATTAGAATTATTACAACACAGAAAATATCTTCATCAGAGGGTTATAACTGGGAGACTTCCCATAAAAATGCCAGAAACATCTTAGATCGAGGTGGAATTTGAAAAACTAGACATCTACTATGATCAGATTTTATAACTACTTCATATTGTTCCAGTGAGTCAGTTATGCAAATTGAGAAAAATCATCAATTGTCTAGGTCCAGGACCAGATCTCTTTTAGTCTTAAAATTAAATGTGATGTGTAGGCAATATTTGCCAGATAACTTCAATTACTTCATAGCAATGAAGATAAATTCAAGAAAAACAAATCCAAAAAATTAAAAGGATATAGCTCAGTACCTCCGTAAATTTGAGATTAGATTGCGATATGTTGATCTTATTATGAATGTTCACAAAGTCTGGCATCTTAAAGTATTGCAATTGATAATAGTCCTTCAAATAGACCAGTCAGATTTATTTATAAATTTGTACACATGAATTGAGCTCGAAACTCGCCTTAGCCTTGTTTTTGCAAAAGCCTGGATTTGAATTCTGTGCTGTGAGTAATTAAACTCACTGAGAACCAGGAGTAGTCAAATGTGAAGAAGGTTTTGCCATGAAACAGAATCAAAAGCTATAGTGTAATTAATTATATGAAATTGAGTTTATCATTCATAGATTGTTGTTAAATATGATCGGACCCATTATTAACGTTGCGTCGTTTTCTGGCGCTTTCTTCTCGTTTTCCCCTTTCCAGATGCATCATACGATGGACGGCATCGATATGCTCGATCCGTCCGGCTCGATGACGACGCTGACACCGATGGCGGAAACGCCGATCACCTCGTCCCATCACCAGCTGCACGGTTCCTACCATAGCATGAATCACATGATGAGCCACCATCACAGCAGTCACCTCGGAAACCACACGCCAGGTAGTACGGATGCGGGCGCGGACCGGGAGCACCCGGGCGCTGCCGGGAGTTGCGTTTCTAATGCAACCTATAATGCAATCTTCGCAGATGGCTTCCTGGGGGCCCATCATCCGGCGATGGCGGCCGCAGTGGCGGCGGCCGGTCTGCACCCGGACACCGATACGGATCCGAGGGAATTGGAAGCATTCGCCGAGCGGTTTAAGCAGAGGCGAATAAAGCTAGGTAAGGCTCGGTTCCCGGATACGCTCCATTCCCAAGATCTAATCAACGGCCGGCCGGCCGACCGGCGATTTACGGTGGTAGCCATGGCGTGGTACTTCAAAGATTGCAAATGTGCAATGTTGCGAAGGGATTTCCCAGGCCCGATGCGAAGCCCTGAAACACTTGCATATGTATATGGCGCTACGGCCCGAAGATGGCGCTCATATATTTGTCATTTAAATTATACGGATCGTGGTGAATGGATGGTGATAAATATTGAAGATGCTAGATAGATGACCGTGCACGGAGTCAAGTGTCTTCCGGTTTAATTTGTAGCCACGGTGCGAAAGTTCCAAATCCAAAAGCAACATCAATAAGGGACATTGATTTCGTCTCACGCCTTCACGGCACTTTGAGAGCGAGTTGCTAAGTGTGAAATGGGTTTCCTGCTTCCTAAACAGGGAAGAACCGCTTTCCATTTTCACCACCCAAAGACCACCCGCCGGTTTCACCCACTGTGATACACGGGGATGATTACACGCAAGTACCTTTGAACAGGAATCGGAGTATATTGCAAAAAAAGAACACACAAACAGAACGTAGAGAAGACAATAAATCGATAGACAAAAAGGCCACTCAGCTCTCCCGAAGGGGCACATAATTTAAAAGCGATACCGAGGCTCGATCGTGCACTAGGGAAATCGTTCCCGCCAGTCAATTGAAGGCGTGCACCGTGGATAAGAAAATTGCACACCTTCCATTGCTTGTTTTTTGATTTTATGTTTCTGCGGACAGGATACGGGGGGGCAAAAAATAACGTTCCTAACGGGCGATTGGCGATGAGTATAACTTATCATTACTGGTTGACAATAAAAGGGCAAAAATTGAAACCATCTGTTTTGGGGAATGGAAGCGATAAAAACATCCACAGAATAGTCGTTTGAAGGTGTGCTTTTGGTGTTTGCTAATGGCATTAAAATTTATTCGCTCCGCTTTAAAACGGGTAAAAAGGGGACTCAATAATTAGATTGAAGGATGTAGGAACTGGCTACAGTGCGGAGCAGGGACGATTGATGTATCACATTCATTGATTCGAATTAAATCTGGATTCGCATTTCGTACTATGGGAATATATAGATTTACGTAATACGAAGATTTATAATTATTTACTCTTCCTCAGGCTTTATTTTGACAATTGTGTTTTATGAAGTCATGCATTAACGAGTGTCCTTCTATTATTTATTCGACAGCTCTGTAAAGTTGGACAAATGATAAACGTCACTATTAATTCTATTAATTATTCGACACCTCTCTCAAGTTGGACAAATGATAAACGTCACTATTTGATTTTAGTATTCTCCGTGAGCTTGCGATCAGTTTGATGCTTACTCGATCAGTTGAAGAACAGTTCCTTTACGTTGATCTTCAACCGCTGGAGACACTTGTTCCTGACACAAGATGTGATAGTTCTCTATGTTTTTCTCCTTAATTCTCCCGGCTTCCATGCAATCGATTCCATCCTACTGAGAGGCCGGAACTAGGCCTAGGCTATCTTCAGAAATGGGAAAATATTTAATATTCCAAATTGGCTACCAGATGTTGATGATACATTCAAAGTACCTCAAACTATTAGATTTTGTCAGAGCACAAGGAAATTCTTACTATAGTCCAGTGTTAAGCAAATCAGACTCCGATTCTTGAATGTGGATGAATCGTCGCACGGAAAGAATTACTCAGGATCTCCAGTATGAAGATTATTGGATGTAGAACTATTCAAAATTCATCCAAGATTCATTAATAAATCAAATATATCAAATTTGAAATTTTATCAAAATTGTGCTTTATTTTTTAAAGCAAAAATTCCCCAATTGTTTAAAATTGGGAAAAGGGACTTCTCTAGCTGCTTGAGAGATTCCAAAACATGGTTGGAAACTCCGAAAGCAAGAAATGCTACGAAAATGAATTTACATTGGATTATAAATCCTCAGAAGTTTCCTTCCTTTTTGAGGTACTATTTAAGAGATGTGGAACTGGAATTTCAAAAGCTCCATATTTTTCATTTGGAGGCCTGGAAGGTCACGCCCTGCACATCAACCTACCTCCTCCTTTTTCCAGGCTTCAATCGTCACATTACAAGAAAATGCATCAGTCTGGCTACTAATTCGGACTCCCATAGGGCCTCCAAACGGCTTAATGCACTGTTCCGACAATGCCCGAATTTTGGAGATTCATTATATGTTAGAGCTTCAGAAGATTCATCTCAGTTTCGACTTCTAATTCGCATGGTTCGTTTGAATGATTCTACTCGAAAGACTCATTAGGCACTACGATACTATTGATGATCCTTAAGTTGATTCCTCAAGGTAGTAAGTCACTCCGATGACACATCTCAAAAATCCCTTAAAACTACAACAACACTTTCCACAATTGTTATCACTAACATCTGTTTTTATCTGTTTGCACGTTCCCAGGTGTTACCCAGGCGGATGTTGGCAAGGCCCTAGCGAACCTTAAGTTACCAGGCGTCGGTGCACTATCGCAGAGCACGATCTGCCGTTTCGAGAGCTTAACATTGTCCCACAACAACATGATAGCACTGAAACCGATCCTACAGGCGTGGCTAGAGGAAGCCGAAGCCCAGGCCAAGAACAAGCGAAGGGACCCGGATGCACCGAGCGTACTTCCGGCGGGAGAGAAAAAAAGGTAGCGCCGGTTTCTGATTTCAGTTCTCGGGTTTTTTTTCCTGTCGTTTTTATTTTATTTTCTTCTGTTTTTATTGTCTCTGCGTAGACTATGCTACTGTTGATTATTTTTGTTCATTTTGTTTCTTCCCGTTTTCTTGTTTCTCGTTTATTTTCAGTTGTTCTGTTCGTACTTTTGTTTCAATTCCGTTGATTACCAGTTTAGATTGCATTCAATTTTCATTTCCATTATGTCGGCGCACCAGCAACACTCACGCTCCAAGTGATGTTGTCCCCGTTCTTGTCGCTTCTGCTCCGTGCACACATTTATCTTTCTTTCTTTAGAGCGCTGTTGTTTTAATAAAAGTAATCTATATCGAGTCTTTTTTCAAGAAAAAGGACTTCCATTGCTGCACCGGAAAAGCGTTCCCTCGAAGCATACTTTGCCGTCCAACCGAGACCCTCGGGCGAGAAGATCGCAGCAATAGCGGAGAAGCTGGACTTGAAGAAGAATGTCGTCCGCGTCTGGTTCTGCAACCAGCGCCAGAAACAGAAACGCATGAAGTTTGCGGCCCAACACTGACCTTCACAGGAGGCACCGCACGAGTTAGGGAATAGTGTGACTTTTACTAGTGGTAGCAACGTAGCTGGTTTTGGATATTAGTCTACTTAGGGAGGGCGTTAGGGGGCACGGCCGGCCGTAGCAGGGCCGCAGACCGAAGCAATAACGGGCCTGACAATGGTTACAAAAGCCGAATGCAAAGGATGGGGCGGCAACATAACGACACATAACATTAGAACGGGAACCAATTGAAGCATAACAGATAACTCTAGGATTGTTGTACATATTGGAGATAATGCATTTAAGATAGGCATCAATCAACCGCAGTAGTAGCAATAGCAGCAGCAGCAGCAGCAAAAGAACGTGAAGCAGAAGGTGCAAACAGATTGCAATTGCAGTGAATTATTATTAGAGCGTTTCGTTTTCGATACTCCTTCAGGATTGTGATTTTTCCTTTAAGTTGACGTAAATCTAAGCCTTCACCTTACGATACAAGTTAAACAAAGCAAAAAGCAAGCGAGAGCAGTGCACCTAAACCGAGTAACGGGAGGATCATTAGCAGCAGCAGTGTGTAGTGAAGATCGGTTCAGAGTACGCTGTAAAACCCACCTCTTGGAACAGTGGGGTTAGGTTTTTGGCTCCCTGGAAGGAGCCATCAACGACGAAGTGCAATATATGGTGGATAGCAACTTTTATGTAATGCGAGATAGTAGAATATTTGCTGAAGAAAAAAAAACAAAACAAAAAAAAACACTGACAAAAAAAACCTTTAAAAAAAACAACAAAACGGCAACATCTTAGTGCATACGAAGGAAATAAAGCAGAAAACTCTTTACGCACGAATACGAAACAGAGGAAACAAACAGCAGCGCACACAAGAGATTGCGGTACGGTTCTCTTGCCAATGGTAAAGTAAGTCAAATGAGCAAAAAAAAAACAGAACAACCGAAGGGACACGATAAAAGCAAACGCAGTTACAGTGATTTTAGTTCGGATCTTTTCATTTGTAATTTGTGTGGTAGCGAAGTTGTACATAATAAAAACAAAAGTAACACAAAACTAACGAAAAAAAAAAAACAATAAAATTGGAAAATGTAATTTTTATATACAAAAAGCATTTAGAGAAGAAACACAAAGGCAGAAATAAATCTGATAATAAATCATTCAACATAGAACCGTTGCTTTGAATGAAAAAAAAAAAAAAAACCGGGGGTTTAATGAGCAGCGCTCATTTGTTGTGTTTCGAAATGGTTTGGTTTTTGTTGACTATTTCTTTCAGTGATACGTGCATTTCAGTTTCTGGGTTGCTTTCGCAATAAGATTCCTTGCGAGTCGTTTGTCGCACTTCGTATTAAATACTGCTACAGCAATATTAGCTGACAAGCTTTTTATTGTTGGCTTCTGAGCTAAAGAGTGGACTTTGTTTGCTGCTAAGGTAAGTAATTCATGATTAAATTGCAATAATTTTAAATTCAAGAGTACGCAATATATATCGAAGATCAAAACGAAACGAACCGCCAATTCAAATACGTTAAGCCTGGAAAGCAGTTGTCAAATCGCGGAATGTCATTTTAATTTATATCACGGCAAGGTCATGTCAAATATAAATTGACGTTTCGTAGATGATTGCGAAAGAGATCTAAAATTAATTTGAAAAAAAAAAACGTCTCTGGGTGAAGGAATGGAAAAACTAACAGAAAAATAAAAATCAGATAAATTATGTTTAAATATGGTTGTTTTGTTTCAAAAGCAACGATAATTGATTATTATTAAAGCATTATGCCTTTTACAACAGAAGTAAGTGGAGTGAACAAAAATCTAAAAGAAAGTGAGTTAAAAAAAAGTTTGAAAAATACAGAAATCTGGCCAAACTTGGAACGCAAAACGTTGAATAATATGCTTAACATAAAAACAAAACAAATCAAAATCTACTGACATTTGTCTGCACAGCTCCATTGACAGTTAAGCCTTCAGCAATGTGATGCAGCCTTGCAGTGTGACAGGAAAAATCAAAACCACACACACACACACGAAGAAGAGCAAGAAGCAAAGTGCTTACAGCAGCAAAGCAAGAGTACGGGACGGTTCATCAATCAAAAGTAAACTTAATTACGTTAACGAGCTGGTACGGTCGCGACAAAACGGTGCAAAATGTTTCGTACGGTAGCGAAACAGACGATCGGCCGTTCAATCGGTGCATCCGAACTCACCTGCCACTGCCCGTGTTGCCGCTGTCAGTGAGTACGGTGCCCCGATATTAAGTAATCAAATAACATTTGACGTATCCAAAGTATGTGCCGATGGGAAGAAAATGTATTTTATTCCGCAAAAACATTTGTTTATGATCGATCGGCAATGGTGAAATAAGTGCTCGCGCGGTTGTGCATCGCTACGTGCCGTATTGTGTACGACGACATTCACGGTAGAAAGCCTAGTCGCGGCTTGAAAGATGGCAGTGCCATTAGACAACAGCGGAAAGGATGATTTGAAAACGCAATTTGCCACACGCGAAGGAGAGTACCGATTAATGACACTTTCCGAATACTCACGGCCCAATCGTGTCGGGTATCAGAACAATCAGAGCAGTCCCCAGGTGCGCGTGTCGATCGTGTCATTGCCATCGCCACCACCCCCACCCATTGGCGGTGGCGGCGGCGGCGGCGGTGGTGGCAGCGGCGGTCAGCTGGCCGGGGCGACTAGCACCAACAGTACCAGCAACAGCAATAATATCACCCTGCCGAAGCAGCAATCCTTTTCGAACGGCCTGGAACATCAGACGGCATCCGGATACAGTACACCGGTCGGGGGCGATCGGATATGTTTCAATTACGGCAAGGAACTGTACGTCTACTCGTACCGGGGAGCTAAAAAGGTAAAGTGTGTAAGTATGTGTATGAGTGTGTGTGTGTACGGGCACTTCACGGGTTGCTACGATGGTTCTGGACGGTTGAACCGCTTCAAGAAAGGTTTCGTAAGCAACGGCAGCCCATGTGAAAAATTGAAGAGAAAACAGTACAACAAAGTTAAACAAAAACCCCACAGTCACATGTAGTTCACGCCTTTGTTTGCCAATTTTGCACATGCCACGAGGAATAGCACAATATCGTGATGAGCTGTGGGGTGTATCCCCGTGAGAAAGCGCAACCCCACTGGGTAGATATTTGGTTTGTTGTTATTGCTATTCGCTCTTATCAATGTTGTAAGATATGGGGATGACATAATGCACATTTTGTAATGAGCAGCTCGTACGCTCGTGGTCCAGAGGGTAGAGAACGATGCCTCAGGGAAATCCATGTAACATGCAAAGCAAAAGGCTGGTTTATGCTGTTTTGCTATTCGTTTTCCCCATGTTCACGTCCTTGAAAAGCTGGTTCTTTATTATGCCTCATGAACTGAATTAAAATCATTTTATCTTTAATTCTGTCTTTCCGTTTTGCAGGCAACGGACCTCAACAAGCCTATTGATAAGAAACTCTACAAAGGAACCTCGCCCAGTTGCCATGACTTCAATGCAACGGCGGCAACATGCGAAGGCGCTCCGCTACTGGTGGGTTTCAGTACCGGACAAATACAGCTGGTCCATCCGGGCCGCCGGGAACAGGGCAAACTATTCAACGAAGAGGTATGCCCGGCAAATCCGACAAACCATCCACCCTTACTGTCTGTAACCGCGACCGTATCTTTCCAGAGAAATATCGACAAAACTAAAGTTACCTGCTTAAAGTGGATACCGGGATCTCAGAATCAGTTTTTGGTTTCGCACGCAAGTGGCTGTATATATCTGTATAACGACGAGCTACCCTGTACGCCGGCCACCCCAACCTACCAGCCGTGCATGGCCGGTGACGGCTACGTAGTGCTGGCCAGCAAATCGAAAGCAACGAAAAACCCGCTCTACAAATGGTGCTTCGGCCAGCACGAGAACGCGAGCATCAATGAGTTCTGTTTCTCACCCTGCGGCCAGCATCTGGCCGTCGTGTCGCAGGACGGATTTCTGCGCATCTTCCATTACGAGAAAATGGAGCTGGTGGGCATTGCGCGCTCGTACTTCGGTGGCTTTCTCTGTGTGTGCTGGAGCCCGGACGGGAAGTACGTCGTGGTGGGCGGTGAGGACGATCTCGTGACGGTATTTTCGCTGCACGAGCAGCGTGTAGTGGCACGTGGCCAGGGTCACCGGTCGTGGGTGTCGGTGGTAGCGTTCGATCCGTACACCACCTCGTACAGTAGTGCGCTCGAGGGTGATGAACTGTCGGATGAGGAAGTGTCCCTCAGTGAGCAGCGCAACCATCATCACCATGGGGCAGGATATTGTCTGCCGGATGGTACGGCCCATCCGACAACGAAGCAACCGGGTACGGGGCCGTGCGATAAGCTGACGGCACAGAACAGGTTGGCCACCTGCTACCGGCTGGGTTCGGTTAGCCAAGATACTCAGATATGTCTGTGGGACATAACGGAGGATGTGCTAAGGCAATCGTTCGGTCGCGTCGTCAAATCGGCCAACCATACGGGGGGCAAAAAGTAAGTAAAACGGACCTTTCCGCTTACATTAAATTTCTTTTTAATTTGCAAAGTGCAAGAACTTGTTGAAATAAGGTGGAAATGTATGGATGTATGGATTTATCACACAAATTAATTACCTTACAAATTTATCTTACCATTTTTAACAACATAATTCATAATATATTCTCCTAAAAGCTCAATTTTTAAATTTATTGTTTGTTGGCGAACAACTATAACGTAACAACCACAGCAGGAGAAGAAATCGAGTTTTAAAATGTGTTTTCTTACGAGTTATGTTGCTAAAAATGATAAGATAAATATATAAAATAATTAATTCGTGTGACAAATGTATAATATTGTCTTTATCAACAAAAAACACATTTAAACATTGAATGAAACGCATTTTCAAGATCCATGTGTCCGTATTTCATCAAGTCCTACCACTTGGTTAGTTAAAATGAATATAAATGTATCACACACTGGCTTATCGTTCTCAATGTGTCACCCTCTCCATTTCATTGCACACAGGGAAGTGATGGTAAACGGTCTGTCGAATGGGGAGAACGATAGTGCGGCGGGCAGGTTGGATAAGTGTGGCCCCACCAAAGGCAACAAACCGTCGGACGATGTAGTTGATAATGCTAGCTTTAAACAACAGATAATCCCCCCTACATTAGGCGCAATTGGTAATAATAGTTTGTATAGCGGCAGCATCAAACCCACTAGCACTAGTAGCACTTACGCTAATATGAATTGTGATGATAAAGCTAATAGCGACAGTAGCAGTGATAAGGAATCGGTCGATAGTAAAACTGTTAAGCGATCTGCAGCCAATGCGGGCGGCGATACTGCCGAGACGCCTATCGTCACCGCGGTCACCGGCAGCAGTGCTGCTGGTAGTGGTGGCAAAATGTCCTCCGGTGGCGGAAAAAAATCCAAGGGCGGAAGTGGCGACAGTGGCAGTGGTGGTGGCGGCACGCAGCAGCATTCCAGCAGCACGTTTAACTCCATAACGCAACGGTTGACGAGTTTAAGCTTCGGAAGCGGCGGCAGCGGTACGAGCAGTACCAGCAGTGGCAGCGGTAGCAGCTGTGATAAGAATGACAAGTCCGGTGGCAAATCCGGAACGGCCGGCGGTGGCAGCAACAGCAAGCGCAGCATCATAGCGCTCGGCAGCAAGAGTTTTAGCAGCAACAGCAATAGCAATAGTCTTAATAACAATCATCATGTGCTAAACAGCAGCATCATAAGTAATAACAACCAATCGGTCTCCGGTTCGCCGTCGGGCGGTGGTGGCATGTCGAGTGCGTTCACCTCCATCATGACGTCGTCGCTGACGAAGAGTAAAGGTTCCGGCACCGGTGGCGGTGCGATCGGTTCCGGCGGGTTTGCCCCGTGCGGCCGGATCGTGTCGTCGTACGATCCGATGAAGCTGATCGGTACACCGGCCTGTCCCCGCTTCGACGACTGTCCAGTATTAGAGCCGCTGATATGTAAAAAGATTGCCCACGAACGGTTGACGGCGCTCATCTTCCGGGAGGATTGCTTTCTGACCGCGTGCCAGGACGGGTTCGTGTACACCTGGGCCCGACCGGGCTTTGTTGTAAGTAACTCTTCATCCGCTTCCATCCTGCGGGCGGCGGCCGCACGTCCGAGTGACTTTTGAATGGGGTTTCATCCCATCCCAAAGCACTCCCGGCCGTCGTCCAATAGTTTGTGTGTGTGTGTGTTCATTTACGTTTGTTTCTTTTTTTCCGTTATTGCTCCCTGCTCATCGTCATCACAATACCGACACACCATTTTCATGTCTGGGCGCGCTCGGGACAAATCGGCGGATTCCATCCATTCCATACACCCATTCCGGCCGGGCGGTAGAATATTCCACAGCATTTATCTTCAACACCTTCGGCACCTCCAGGGGGAACGGTAGTGTAAATATTTTAAGTTAATATTGAATGTTCACAACAAAACCTTCCCCCTTCTCCTAGCCATCCAAAAGTAAGGAAAATCCTATTACATGTTCTTTATGTTGCGGAATAAAAACAAGACACACATTTTAATATCCGTACGAGTAAGTAAAGAATAAGTACGTAACCTATCAAAAAATGGAGCTGTTTTCTTTTCTACCTTACGCACTGAAGTTCTCCCATTCCAACGAAATAGAGTACACCAAGATTATAAGACATGGCCACGCTTTATGTTGGACGTTAGGATATTATATACTTTATCATTGTTCATAACAAATTTTAAATTCCTGCTTCATTCGATCACTACTATCCGTGTGAGTTGGTGCCTTTCATGCCCCTTTTCAATCGATTGTTTTGCAATCGTCGTAGCGCTTCCTGGCGCTTCATTTCGATGAGTGCCTTCAGTTCGTCCTGTGACATCGTGGTCTCGCTCGTGCCTGAAATTAAAGAAGAAAGGAAACTAAATTTAAAGCCCTGTAATGAGTGAAAACAGTCGAGAATTGCTTTACCCTCACTGGAACATGCTGAACCTTTTATGTCCCTTTTATCTACAGCTTTCGGTGGAAATGTTGGTCCGGGTATAGAAGCAACAACTCCCGGGCGGTTTACTGTTTGCTGGGCGCTACCGTTCGAACAGGAGTCCTGTGAACTATCGCTTAATTTTTCCTCAACCATCAGCGATGCCTGTATGAGAAACCCATCCATGTCCGAATCGTTCATCTCAATCGGAATATTAAGATGTGGTGCTTTTGTCTCCACCTTTGGACCAAAATCTAGCTCCGGTTGGGGCGGTGGTGGTGGAGAGGACGGTTTGTTGAAATGTTGCTCCATTGTTTGACTTGCCTCGATCAGCAAGTTATCCAGCTTAGAATCATCTAGGTCGGTGCCGGTCGGAGCGCTCTTCTCAACGGGAGATTCAATTGCGTGCTCTTGGAAGATATCGTCATCACTCTCCTCAGTTTTAGCTATTGCTTCGCTTTGCTTCGAACCGCTTTCAACGAAAAACTCATCGATAGCGAATGATTCATCGGGAAGCTCGGAATGTTCCGTTGGTTCAGTTATGGGTGAGTTTAACGGATCGGCCACATTCTCCTTTTCCATTAGCAGGTTTAACTTCGAGATGAATTTGTTGAATCCGGTCGGTTTTTTGGTCGGCGCAGTGTCTGGTATATCGGCATAATTGGTCCTGAGTGGAGGTTTGTGATTGCGATAGTTGTTGGTTGTGGCGATCTTCAGTTGCTGCTGATCACGTAGCCGCTGAGGACTGTTCCATTCCCACGACACACCGTTTATGGCGTGAAACGAATTGTCCTGCGTCAACGATACCAGGGGCGAATAGTCGCTGCCCTGCGATGGAGACACTTCGTAACATTCTTCATTCTTTTGCGTTTCGGGGCTATTCTTGGTCTTCGATGTGCGTGCCAAAGCGCGTCGTGCATTCGGTGTTTTCACTGCAAATGAGATCAGTGGATCAACAAACAAACGTCTGCTTCGCAGAAACTCAAACGTTCTTACCATCTTTATCCTTGTGAAGGTCTTTCGATAAACTCAGTCTACTTTTACGGCTGCTCATTTCACCAAACTGAAGAGAGGAACGTAAAACAACATAACTTTCCAAATTGTTTGCTAATTGTTTTCAATATCCCGCCGGTATAAATAGTTTGGTTTGAAACGTAGAGTTTATTTCTCCCAATGCAGTTGACAGTTGACGTTGCTGAGCTGTGAACGCTTTTCGTAGTGATGGGCCATTCGAATTCTGTAGAACGGATCGGAGTTCTTTACAAAACAAAACAAAATAGAAATTCATGCGGAAAGAAACTGATTTCTGTTCAGTTGATGAAAAAAACATTAAAAAAATGAAATTAAGCAAATGTGCGACAACATTTCAGGCTCAATTTGTATGTGTTAAGAATCCGTGTCATATGCAACTGCTTTTTCATGCAACGGAACGTGTTGAATAATTCTTTTTTATTAAAAATTTACCATCAAGTATGCTCAATTATTGAACTGTAGAAGAAAATAGTTTTTCCAAATAGGGTAACTGTACCAATTATGGACGAGTTAGTACAGCGTATTCACGAAAACGACTATTGCGAGAAAACTGTCGCACGAATATTCACAAACAAGGTTTATTCTCGTAGACAAACATGTTATTCACATTTTACTTTTTAAATTTTGTGGTTTGATCATTTATCACAAAAGTTATAGCCGTTTTCCTGAACCTCTCCGATGTACCAATTGTTGTGCTATGTGTTCCAATTGTTGTGCTATCGATGTACCAATTGTTGTGCTAGTCTAAAAATCAGTGTTAGAATCGATTACACTTTAGAAAATTGGACATAAAATGAAAGTTCAATGTTTTTTAGGGATTTTCAATGACTAATATCACTCAAAGATATTGAAAAAGTACCTTTTTTCTTAATTTTTAAATCGTGGTTTTGTGCGACAAAATTTGGATCGTTTTGACATTTTGCAGTATTGACAGTAAACATGACAGCCCATACATGCAGAACTATGATAGCACAACAATTGGTGCTTTTCGATTTCCCTTGCACCAATTGTTGTGCTATTTTTAAAACGTAAAAAATAATTATTTAGCATCATTTAATGGTCAAACACTTGATGTTTTTAGTTGAAGGGCATCATACACGAATTTTTGAAACCATTTAACATCAATTACATGCTCTAGTTTTAATAAAAATGAGAAACAAAAATATGGTCGTTTTTTAGCATATCGATAAGGAAACGATGGTTTTTTGACAGCAAAAATTAAAATCGTGATTTTTCGAAAAATAGGGAATTAAAATATGTGAAACTTAGCGGGGAATTAGAAAAATGCATAATCTAGTTGAAAAAATTCATTTGGTACTGTAAAAAGCCATAGTTTTTCTATATTTTCGATTTTTCCGGTGTTAGCACAACAATTGGTGCTAGCACAACAATTGGTACACCTACCCTACGTGTACTCGTCATCCATGAAAGAAAACGAGTTGATCTCGCTCAGTGTAAATGTGCCCTGATCCGTGCAGCTGATGACAGAACTTTATTATGACATATGCCAGCCAGCGAGTTAAAAACTGGCAAGTTGGCTTTTGGTTGATTGTGGGCAAATCAGTCGTTCTATCGGGGGAATTGTGTTTTTGCTACGATGAATTTCAACGCGCAAGCTGGTGCCGATGGTCGCGGTAAGTCACTGTGTTCCATTCCATTTCCCTACCGTACCGTTTCATACACCGTCCACTATTTACAGCCCATCGCTCCGTGTCCAAGAAGCCAAAACGAGTCAGCGATGTGAACGCTATTGGTTCCACCATTCCGTACCAACAGATGACATCACAAATCCCGACGAATCAGTACATGCCCAATGATCCTAACAATCGTAAGTGAAAATAGCGCCACCGTTGCAGCTTGACCAGCGAATCCTCAATGCTCAATATCCTCTAACACACAGTGTACGGACAGCCGCAGTATGCACCGCAACCGCAGCAACAATACCCGATGCCGGATCAGCCGCCAAACTATTACGTCCCTCAGCAACAACCACAGCCGAACAATATTCCCCGGCAGCCTGGACAGCCAGCACCGGCTCCGGGTATGGTCGGTGGTCAATTTGCAATGTTTCAGCAACCGATCGTCCAGGATATGGCCATGCAGTACGGACAGAAACTGGCCGACCAGGGCAAGGAGATTGTGCACAGCCATATCGAGAAGTACTTGCCAATGTCCAAGCTGAAGTATTATTTCTCTGTGGACAATAGCTACGTGGTGAACAAGCTGAAAATCATTTTCTTCCCATTCATGCAAAAGGTATGATCGGTGATCCACGCTGGAAGGGTTTTTTATGTGTGGAATTAAGCAAGTTTGTCTCTTATTCAGGACTGGGGAATGAAGTACGATCACGATAATCCGGTTCAACCACGGTACGATATAAATGCACCGGATCTGTATATTCCGTCGATGAGCTACATAACGTATGTGGTCCTAGCGGGTATTGCATTGGGTAAGCATGTTTCTGTGTTTTCCGACATCTTTTATCCCCTTTTAACCCTCACGCTTATTGTTCGGCAGGTATGCAAAATAGATTCTCCTCGGAACAGTTGGGTATCCAGGCGTCGAGCGCTTTGGCATACAGCATTTTTGAAATCGTTATCTACACACTGACGCTGTACATAGGAAACATATCAACGTCACTGAGCACGTTGGATTTACTTGCCCTGACCGGTTACAAATATGCGGCAATCGTGGTGACCGTCGCCGGTACCATACTGTTAAAGCGGATGGGATACTATCTGGCTCTGCTATATTCCTCTGCTATGCTGGCACTATTTCTGGTAAGTAAGACATACATACCACCACGTTTAGAGGAAATAATGTCCGTGTGTTCCATTTCTAGCTGCGTACTATGAAGGCGAAGGTATTATCCGGACAGGATCAAGCGCAAAATGCCGTCGGATACGATCCGTACGGGGGCCAACAGCACACAGATCATAACATAGGACGCAAACGTAAACTTTACTTTCTGTTTCTCGTTACTGGGCTACAGCCCCTGCTGGCGTTCTGGCTTACCGTACATCTGATAGTGAACGATACGGCGGTAACGACTGCGTAAATGTAAAGAAACGCCGCCGGTGTGTAAACTCCGCTCACGATGAATCAGCCCTGTTTACTGTGGAACATTTAATGGAAATAAATTCGTAAGTCAATTCTGTTCTTTTTTATCCTCTACCGTAGCCAGGGGTTTGTCCCATTGCCTTATGGAAGGAAAAAAATATATATTCTCTATTAATGTTGCTAACAATCCCAATTATTAGTTAATTTTAATTTAGAACATTAACTGATCATTTAGTCAATTTTTGGCGGATGCAATTGTAATTTGGATAGTAATAAATTAATGTATTTTCGCGTATGTGGCGGATTATTATCTTAAAGACACCGTTTCAAGCTTTCTGATCAGACACGATCCCGCCCGGTGTGACTTTTATCGTCGACTGGTGGATGTGGACCCTTGTCCGCTCGTAGCTTACATCCTCGGTAAAGGTCTTTGTCAGGCAATGAAAGGCTCAGCTGTAATAAATGTGTCCCCCTACGGAGAGTGCCCATAAATCACAACCGCCACCGAAAAGGCCATCCCAAAACGCTGTGCACTGACAGCGAGATAGCACGGTGGGGGACGTACTGGCCGTACGACACCGACCCGACAACCACCCTCCCCACTAGTGCCGGCCAGTAACAGGTATAACTCCATACGGAAACTGAAATGCGCTCCGGTGCGCGTGCGCCACTTGAAGAAAACTTTTCCACAAGTCCATGAATTACAAAAGCGAACGGCAGGGCTTGGGAACTTGGAGGGGAGGGTCAAAAAGGTCCACACGTCGATTCACAAACGTTTCAGTCCAGCATTCGGTTTGTTGGTTGCGGAGCTCTGGTGCAAGCTTCAGAGCATCCTGAAAGCTTATCTTCACCGTAGTGTACGGTTGGCCGCGTAGGGCCGTGGTTTTGTGCAGTGTGCTTCATAATTTAAAATTGAGAAATATCAAGGTTGGAGGGTAAATTCCAACCTTAGCCGTGCTGTAAAAGTCCCATGTAGCGGGACGCAGGAAGTGACGCACATCACGAACCATCCGGCCACGGCAGGAAGTAACAGCTGCCAAATGGGAAACGATTTGGTGCAATCGATAATAAACGTTGCGGCAGCAAACCAATAGTAGTGGTGGTGCTGGTGGTGTGTGATTAGTGCCGTGTGTGAGGCCTACTGTATAACGCTCCCATGCCATAGAGCGGGTGGACCGAACAAAGAACGGAACGATCCGAAACACAACAATACGAACCGCGAGCGGGCGAAAGGAAGGGACCCCCCTACAAACAAGCCCCAAACCCTCTCTCAGGCACGCCATGTCCGTCAAGTTCGTCTGTTTGGTGGCCCTGTTCGGCATTAGCTGCACGGCAACAACGCTGTCCCACTCGACGGGAGGGGACGTGTTCACCAGTTCCTTTCTGGTGCGGTTCAAGCGCAGCCTGGACAAACAGTTGGTGCACGATATAGCAGCTCGGAATGGATTTCAGAATTTGGGCGAGGTAAGAGACCAACGGGGCACGAAATAGAAAAAAAAAAACACGATATGGCCATATGAGCTACCAGCGAGAAGGAATAATGCGGTTTTCATGCAAGAAGAACAACTTAAGGATTAAAAGCTCATTGTGCGTTCATTGTGTTGCCTCGTCGCTGTTTAATCGCTGTTCTATCGCTACCGTTGCGTGTCTTTATTGCGCAAAAAACAGCAGTTGCTTTTCCATCACAAAACATATGGCGCACGAAGTGAACCAGTGTGTGTGAGTGTGTGTTGTTGATTGTGGCATTTTACTTTCAGCTTCCGGGCAGCAATGGCAAGGAGTTCCACTTCAAGCATACCACCCTGCCGCTGGTACGCACCAGGCGAAGCATCTCCCATACGCGAGTGCTTAAAAAGGAACCACTGGTAAGTGTTTGTGTGTGTGTGTGTGTTTTTATGCGGGTGGGGAGCAGTGGGATGAATAGACCACATGTAGTGTTTGGGAGGAGGAAGCAGAAAGGAGTTTGAGGAGGTCATAGACGCAGCCGCAAAGTTCGGCACGGCTGTATATTTATGTTGCTTTCCATTATCGTCCCCATTTCCGATGCCATTACACCCCTTTTTGCACGTTTTGGTTAAATTTTCCGCCTCCATCCGGTCGGTATCCATCTCCTTCCTCGTGCACTCCTCACCCCCCTATTGCGCGGTGACGCTTTTCCCACGTACCCATTTACGTCACACACTGTCGTTCGGTTTTCTGTTTTGATGCGTCCTTCGAGATGAGCAAAGTAGGCGATGCCGCGACAGCTTTGTTGCGAAGCGAACTATCCCTCTTTAAGGCTGCCGGAACGTGGAAAAGTTTTACTGTGGCCTTTATTTTGTCCAGCTTTATATTTTACACACACACATTACTCGTGTTGGACACAGCTGCGAATGTGGAAGACATCTTCCGGTAAGTCACGTATTGTGCAGTACCAGAGAACCAGAAGGGGATATTGGGATAATTTAAAGCGAGATGATCCTTCCAAGGCACCAAAGGCGGAAGAATAATTGAATTACTTTTTGGAAATTTACTACCTCGAAGCCGTAACGTAGGTAATGGATTTAATACTATCTTGTGCGAAATTGGAAATTGAGCAAACAAGAAATAAATTACTTGTGTTATCCCGGTAACTGCCCATTACGCGCATTAACCCCCCTAACGACGCATAACGTACATGCATGGCACATGCATATGATCACAGTCTCAACAACGTGCGCACCTGCTTTGCCGGGGTCTAATTTGCACACACGCCAAGCGCGCGTAGGTTTTTTGAAAACACGACACACTGGGGAGCAATGCGAGCTGCTGGAAATCCGAAACCCCTTTCGCCTTTCCGACGATGAAACGTGATTCCATTCCATCATTTCTAGCAGTTCGCGCCACATACATCGCGTTCGATACTGATATTGAAAAGCTGTGTGCTTACCGGGCCACAAAACGGGAAGCGGCAATCTATTTCCAGTCTTCGAGGCCACCAAATCCTTCAGTGTTCGCTTTAGTCGTCCGGTTGCGATTGACGTACGTAAATGGATGATAACCGAACGAGATAGAGAGAGAAAGAGAGAATGAGAAAGGGAACGGTTAAGCTGATTGTGCCAGTGGAGGAAACGTTAATTAGACTACTAGATGAGAACCGAACCGTTCATCATGGCTCCTAAAACCATCGAATATGGAGGATGTGTGTATGCGTTCCATTTTTGGCACTAGATAACTCTAATCACACTAGCCGATCGATATGCAGATAAGGTCCTTAATCCCTGGGCCATTTGACGACGCATGGGACGCTGCTTGATAGTATTATCTTTTTTAATTATGAAGAGTTTGCTCCGGGTCATATTAGAAGGACACGGTTGTTTTGGGATTTTGTGACATGTTGGGGGAAAAGATAATAACCAACACGAGCACACATGGAGAGATAAGGAAAAGTTATGAGATAAATTCAATCACAAAGCGTCATAAAACGTTGGACGTCTTTAAAGCGATCACATACCGTGGCTCATAAAAATGGCATCGTAAAAGCTTAAGCATTATGAAGGATTTCTGGGAAGACGTTGATGGACTGCCAAGCGGAGCTTTGCCATTTCTTTGGTCCATTCGGAAGCTGTTACGGGGAGAAGGAAGACCATGAAAACAGTTTAAAATACTTGTGGGCGATTAGGAATCTGGGGTGAATCAATCAAAGGAATTTGCAAACTCAAAACATTTTCCCCCATCATCCCTAAACAAACATCCAATTTCAATTGTTTTTTGTTTTTCGTTTGCAGATACACACAGCCGTACAGCAGCCGGGATTTAAGCGCGTAAAGCGTGGCTTCCGCCATGCGGTCCCGCTCAACTACATTCCGGACAAGGCACCCGGGTACGGTGGGGAAAACGTACCCACCGATCCGTACTTTCCGTTCCAATGGTACTTGAAAAATACAGGGCAAAATGGCGGCAAAGCCAAACTCGATTTAAACGTGCTAGCTGCGTGGGACCAAGGCATTACTGGGAAAAACATTACCACCGCCATCATGGACGATGGTAAGTATAAGGATGATCGGTAAGCTGTTTCCGAGCGTATATCTTCTCCTAATGTGTGGCTTTTTTTTGTATGTCGTTTCTTCCGCAGGCGTTGATTATATGCATGCGGATCTGAAGTTTAATTATGTGCGTAATTTATGCAGCTAACCCCCGTGGCAAGATTGCGAGAACTGAATGGTTTAATGTTGTTAATGCGTCACTTGTTTGCCTTTTCATTTTTGCAGAATGCCGAAGCGAGTTACGATTTCAGCAGTAACGATCCGTTCCCGTATCCCCGGTATACGGATGATTGGTTCAATAGGTGGGTTGGTAGATTTTGTGTGTTTTTTTTTTTTGAGAATTAGCATTTCTCTGCTTTCAGCCATGGTACGAGATGTGCGGGTGAGGTGGCAGCTGCCCGGGACAACGGTATCTGCGGTGTTGGTGTGGCGTACGATTCGAAAATCGCCGGCATACGGATGCTGGACCAACCGTACATGACCGATCTGATTGAGGCGAACTCGATGGGTCACGAACCGCACAAGATACACATCTACAGCGCATCCTGGGGACCGACGGACGATGGGAAAACCGTCGACGGCCCGCGGAACGCAACGATGCGCGCGATCGTACAGGGCGTAAACGAGGGACGTAACGGATTAGGCAACATTTACGTGTGGGCTTCCGGAGATGGTGGTGAGGAGGACGATTGTAATTGTGACGGGTATGCGGCCTCGATGTGGACCATTTCCATCAACAGCGCGATCAACGATGGTCAGAATGCGCATTATGATGAAAGCTGCAGTTCCACGCTGGCCAGCACATTCAGTAATGGCGCGAAGGATCCAAACACCGGTGTGGTAAGTAGAAGAATGAAGGCGTGTTTGTTTTCCTTCCCCTTATACCCATTTTACTCCTAAAGGCCACCACGGATCTTTACGGCAAATGTACCACAACGCATTCGGGTACGAGTGCAGCGGCACCGGAAGCGGCTGGAGTTTTCGCCCTAGCGCTGGAGGCGAAGTAAGAGAGACCTGGAGTATTACTGAGAAGGACAGGCTTTATTTGGTGTTGTTTCTCTTTGTTCGCTTTCAGTCCTTCATTGTCTTGGCGCGACATGCAACATCTAACTGTGCTCACGTCGAAGCGGAACTCACTCTTTGACGCCAAGAATCGATTCCATTGGACGATGAACGGTGTCGGATTGGAGTTTAACCATCTGTTCGGGTTCGGTGTACTGGATGCCGGTGCTATGGTGGCGTTGGCGAAGAAATGGAGAACCGTGCCGCCCCGATATCACTGTGAGGCTGGCTCAATCACACAGATACAGTAAGTGTCCTGGGGGATGTGGTGGCAGAGCAAATGTAACTGGAAGTAATCCTGTTTTCCACTTCCAGCCGGATACCGTCCTCAGGTTCGCTGTATCTTCCAATCAAGACAAACGCATGCAAGGGAACCGACACGGAAGTACGCTACCTGGAACACGTGCAGGCCGTCATTACTGCGAACGCTAGCAGACGCGGAGATTTGGAACTTTTCCTTACGTCTCCAATGGGCACAAGGTATAAACGGATGAGTTACGCCTCCAGGCCATCAGGAATATATTTACCGAAGTGTTTTTATTTGTATTTATCTCTGTCCAGATCTATGATACTAAGCAAACGGGCCAACGATGATGACCGTCGGGATGGTTTTACAAAATGGCCGTTCATGACGACGCACACGTGGGGCGAATATCCGCAGGGAACTTGGATGCTGGAGGTACGATATTCGGCCTATTTTTATGTAACTTTTATGCTTATTTGTTTGTTTTATTTTCCAGGCCACATTTAACTCGCAGGAAAGTCGTACCGGATGGATTAAAGAGTTCTCGCTGGTGCTGCACGGCACGAAGGATCCACCGTACCAGACACTATCGCCAGCATCGCCACACTCCAAGTTGGCCATTGTAAAGAAAGCTCATGAGGATAAGGACGGCAATTAAAATGTAATCTTTTACCGTCTGCATTGCAAGAAATGCATACCAACACGGACACGTAACCACACACTTACACACAGCAGACACAGCAGACACATATATATACACAGACGTAAGCAGTACAGAGGCACATTCTACAAAATACGCACCAGTGGTGTCCAGGAAGGCAACATTGCGCATATATAGATCTATATATATATATTTATACATATGGATGTTTGTAGTATTTATGTTCATGGGGGTAGCTGAGAGGAATATCTTACCTATAGAGCAGCTTTCCAACATCTAATCAATGAACGCACGAACATAACAAGACAAAAAACCGCCTACCAAACTCCTACTCTTCAGGTTTGGTAAGGTGAACTGGCACCGGAAAAAAACAAACTCAATCCGTTTCTTCGAACACAGGTAGTGGGTTTAACCCCGATTCCCAGTAACGGTGAGGGCAGGGAGAGAGAAAGTGATGCTAGTGTGCAGGGAAGCCAAAACGAGCGTGTCTAGCGGGGGGCACTGGTTCTGATTGTTGTCTATTTATATGTAGGAGACGAAGAAAAACAAAAGCACCCGTTATTTCTATGAAGATTCTAATGGTTCCGTTCGGTTCGTTTAACCATCCGTTAGTCCGTATCAACTCCATCATTCGTCCTCTAAGCGTATTGATTTGTATATAGACGTATAAAATACAATGCAACTATATTTACTGAAACCGTTTCATAGCAAGTGAATGATTTTCGAAGTACTATCTTGAACCAGTCGGGCAGGAATGCAAACTTGGTAAATATACTGTCCTCAAATCAGCAACAACAGCAGCAGCAGCAGCAACAGCAGCAGCCACAGTAGCAGTAGCAGCAACGACGGCAGTAGTAGTATCACCAAAACACAGTAAGAACAATAACATCGCAAGCAGCTAAAATCATTATGTGAACAAATAAATTTCATCTTTGATAATATAAATAAAGGAATGCATTTGAACACCTAGTGCCATTCGGGATGTATTTGAAGCGTTTGAAAAAGGAGGATTTTATATTCAATATGTTTCGATTTTGCGATCCTGCTGTAAAGATATAGACGATGTTATTTTCTTCCACGTGTTCGTCGTAAATTCCGTCTGATTCGAACGGTTATTTTGAATATCCGACAAACGAGCGTACTGTCAAATAGGTGGTGTGGCGAAAACAACTCAGCAAAGGTATCCTTCGCACGGAACGCTCGAGCCATTTGTTTATAAACGACTTTGACATGTTATTGTACCGGCGAGAATACCAAAACGCGTTGCAACGAAATGGTGAAGGAACTGAAAACGATGGCAAATTCGCTTAATTTACGGCGAATGATATGTGAAACGAACGTTTTGTCGCGTTCCGATTGTTCAGCATCATTATCACTAGGTATGTTATGTCAGAGAACGTATAAGTCTAGGTTTAGTTTAACATTCGGTGTTGTGGTTCTCTTAGGTGCCACACAGGTAATGGTGGCAGCGAACGGTCCCGCCGAAATAAAGCTAAGAAATGCGGAATCGGAAAATTGCCATCTCGAGGTGCAGTACCGATCGAATGCCGGACAGGAGGACATACAGCACCGGTTGATGGAAAGTCTTATCAAACGATCGTTCGTACGTGCTGTAGCGACACCTGCATTCTGTCGCAGTGCTGTGTACATCTACGTTCAGGAAATGACCGACAAGGGTGGAGTAAGTAACTCACGAAATTTTCCTTTTTGTCCACAAGAGAAATAATGATCAAATATCTGTTTTAGCTTTTAGCTTGTTCCATCAACGCTGCCTGTTTGGCTCTGATAACGAGTGGGATTGAGCTCAATTTCACGGTGGCAGCCGTACACTGTATAATGACCGAGGACGGTGTAATGATTCTTGATCCGGACCATAAGCAAATGAAGCAACCACACAGCTCGTTCACGTTTGTGTTCGACAGCATCACTAAGAATACGGTCACATCGTACGTGCACGGTAGTTTCACCTTTGAAGAATACGAACAGGTGGTGAGTGTATGCAGAGAGGCAGTGGATAAGATATTTAACTTTTACCGGAAAGTTTCACAAAACATTACACAAGTTGTAACAGATGATAGCTAATATAATTGTGCGATAAATAGGAATAGTATTTCACATCTTTGCAAATCTGACATTTTGGGCAGAGTTACATTAGTTTGCAGAGAGAGTCATTTTCTTACGTAGAATCAGCTTCTTTAGTAGTTCTCCAGTCCACTGAATGAAAAAAATTCTATTCTTCCTCTTAATCCAGACAACGAAATGTTGAAGAAGTTAGTTTGGTTATGATTCATATTACTTTTGTCCCATTTGTTCAACAGTTTGCTCTTCTTCGCTTCTAAAGTCTATAATTCATAATTGTTTCTTTAAGAAGGCCCTAGAATAAAAAAACTTAATATAAACATTTAAATTCGATAAAAAAAACCCCAAATATACGCCACTCACTTTTTGCGAAAGAACTTTACAGATTCGCTCGGGTTTTCGGATAAGATCAGTGCGCCGTGCAATGTTGGACAGTTATTATTAATTTACTTTATTTTCAATAAGTTACCTTTTTTGTTTTGTATACAATTTTATACTTTATCTACAATTTTATTACAATCATTACACAAATTGTTTCTGTTCCATTCTTTAAATAATAGCTCGCTCGCTCTCGCACTCGACCACGGCGAAGAACGCTCCCTTCTGTTGGTGCGTTCACTGATTTTACCTTTCACACAAAGACTGTCGTCCAATGATCCAATGTACAAGAGTTGACACTTAAAAATACCTGCGTAACGACTGTAAGGTTGTGTTTGTGTGTGTGTGTGTGCTTGTCTTGTTGTGAAAGTGATCCTTTCACTAATCTACTATGCACTTAGCCTAGGAGGAGTGTAAGAGTGGGATCGTGGTTCTGCTGCAGTTTCGGTCCTATGCATTACAATGTGATTATTACCAGGTTTCGTTTTTCTCAAACAACGCAGAAGAACGATGTAGTTAGACATGGGGACATTCAAACTTTTGTCCCAGGCACCCCCCATACACCAAAGGGGTCGATGTACATTAGCGGGTTTGGTTTACAACCGTGTGTCCCGGGCACCTAAAGCTTTGAAGCTCGTATCCTTAGTAAACGTGCACGGGGATGATGATAATTCATCAGTTCAGCCACGGGCCCTATCCTTTACCGTGTCTACTGTTTGCACCGTTACCTGCCTGCTTGCCTGTCTGTCTCGTTTCTGCATCTATGAGATCAGATTAATAATTCGATTTATTTTATCTGCACTCTGTACTCTCTGGCGCGCTTCCTTCAGCTTCCTTCGCGCGTAGAGAAGATATGTAATGAAATTAAAATTCGCACCATTCGCCACTGTGCGCACTGTGCGGGCACAGGCTTTCTCTGCACACGTACATTACATATACATACATACTTATAGCAAACTGTTGCTCCGGCGCGCGCACACACACACACGGTTGCTCAAACTCTATGTCCCTGTTTCTTAAGCCGTTTCACTATAATTGGGAAAACCAGCTACATTAGTTTTCCCCATGCCGGGTTGGGTTTCATCCAACCGGGTGTCCGAGTCGCTAACAATATTTTTTACTCCCATTTGAACCATAAACTTACTTTCATTCTTCCACCCGAATAAACAAAAAAAATCCATCGTTGGGGTTACACCGAACGCCACGGTTAGGTTAAAAATTACGTGACGCTATTATTGCTTTCGAGTTGAAAATAGATAGCTTTCTCCATTTCATTTTGTGTTTAGTTTGTTTTGTTTGTTTGTTTTGTTTCTACTTTCTCAATTTACTACCCCCTGTTTGTCCCATTCATAGTTTTTTTCTCTTCATCCACTTCTTTCGTTTCTTTGTGTGTGATGTTTTGTGTGTTTGTTTTGCATATTTGTTTTTCTAACTTGTTTTTCTTTTCTTCTTTCTTGATTTCTGCAACAAAGAAACCAATAATTAAACAAAAAACATTCATATTCTCTAAAGCCTTGACAGTAGTAGTTCGGTAGCTATAGACGTAGTAGAAGTTTTGTGAGTTTTATGTTTTTTTTGTGTTGTTTTACTTCCTTTTTTTATGCACATACATCCAATACATTAGAATTTTGCACAAATCTTAGCTTGCTTAGTAATAAGTTCTACGCCATTCGGTTTCTATACAGATTGCACAGCAGTCAGCTTTTGTGAATGTTTGTTTGTGTGTTTACGGTTTGTTGTTGTTGTTTTAATAGTTTTCCCTTTCAACTTTAGCTCTTTTTTCATCATCGTATTACAAGTTCGTTCACTTGTTACGTGTTTGTGGAGTGGTTTAGATCAAAATTGGGAATGTTTACTAATTCTTCCACGTTTTTTCCCTTTACTTTACACATTGAAACACAGCAACGGGTAGGTTGTGGTGTGTGTGTATAAGCGATGGATTGTGTTTTGCTGTACGTGTTTATCGTTCTCTCCTGTATTTTTAGTTCATTATCCACTAAAGGGGTTTATGTTCTTTACATGCTGGATGATGGTCTGGGGATGGGGATGCATATGCCACGATAGCACTACTACAACATGGATACGTGCGTGCCCTTGTGAGTGGCGTCTTTGCAGCATTGTTTTCCTCTTATTTCACTAGTGTACGCGTATCTCTAAGATCTCTACGAAGGTGGCAATTAGAAATAATCTGAAAAATCAAAAAGGAAAAATGCAGCATTTATGCATAAATGCGTTCGATCGTGCACACCGTTCGATTTGTCTCGTGCTGAGAAGCATCCTTTTTCTGCCATATGTTTTGGTCTGTTCGACCGTCGGTTTTATGCAAGCCAGGCTGTATGTATGGTCCGGTGACCATGTCCGGCTTGTCGTATACATTGAATAAGGCGGCTAGTGGATTTTCGACATCGCTAGTTGACTGTCAAACAAGCATCCAATCGCTAGTGTAACACACTTTTGGTTGATTTGCTGTACTTGATACTTGTACTTCGTCGCAAAAACGAAAAGAAAAACAGTTCACACACGTCGTTGCATGTGTTGCACCATGGGAATGTTTTTTTTTGCCCCGTAAATTGGCTGCAATTGCAGCCATGAGGCCCTCTATCTTACAGACTTGTACGGTGCGTTCTGTTTTCGTTTTTGTCTCGATGCGTACCTCGTGCTCAATCCACGATTTCATCAGTGAGAGGATTTCAGTATTAAATATCTGTTTTACGTGTATATTACGTGTATATGTATAGATTTTAAATATATGTATATATGAATTTTTTGTTTTTGGTTTGCAATAAATTCTTAATCTCTCATGTACAAAAAAAGCCCAATCGTTAATGCGAATTCGTATACTTCATTTGCGGTGCGTCATCGTAAGTGAACTTATCACACGTGATCGTTCTTCTGGTTTAAGTGGTGGGGGGGGGGGAGGAGAGAGGGTTAAGGAGGAAAACATTTTGTCGTTTTTCTTCAAATTTGTAATTATATAAGTCTTAACGCAAACAATCATTGCCTTCGTACAGTTTGCTCACAAGAAGCAGAAAGCATTCAAAATGCAGTAGAAAAGTTAAAAAAATAGATCAAACAAAGGAACTTTTTGTTCGTTTTACACTGTACTCATAGTTTGTGTTTGTGGCTGATAAAAGACAAAGATAACTTCCCTAAAATAATAGCAATTCAAATATAAAAATGTGCATTTTTAATAAACCCACGTTACGTCTACACTTGGAGAGTTGAATGGTCGAGTGTTCGATCATTTCTGTACGTATTTGAACTGTTTTTCTAAAACGATCATCACAGTGCCATCTATCGTTACATTTCCTCTGCTTGGTACGATAGCATTTTTACACAAAAAAAAAATCATTTTTAAAGAAATGAAAACATGAAAGTGTGTTAAGGAAATGATTAAAAATGATTCCACGTAGAAAAGATCATTAAAGAAACGCATAGTAGAAGGTAGAAACAGAAACTGCTGAAAAGTTGATAAAAACAAGTGAAAAAAGATACTTAAAACTAAACATAGTAACATAAAAACACGAACAAAAAAAGACGACCAAACTAAAAAGAATAATGTTGAAAGGTTTTCTTTTTTTATTTCAGCGATTGTGTTCGATATAGTTTTTTTTTCTCCCTTCTTTTTCCTGTGTTTCACTTGTGTGTGTATGTGTTTACGTTCTCTTCTTCGGCATAATCGTTTACTTACTAGCATACATTTTCGCTTAAACCCTTCCGTACCTTTTGCTTTCTTCTTTCCGCTTACAATTTGCTACCATTTTTGTTTTGTTTCTGTTTTTGCACACGTTTTAACCACCTTACCAAGTTCAAGTTTCCTTACCCCCATTCTTTTCCGGTTACTATATTTACAGCACAAAACTAGACAACATTTCGGTTGTTTGGTTTCTCTTTCTCTTTCACACACAGGCCAAAGCAATTGAACGTGATTGTGAGTGCGGGCGTGTGGTTGTGTGTAGAGTGTGAATCCTTTTTTGTATCGTTGCATTTCACCTCATCCTTGCCAAAATGCTCCCCCACCCACCCACAAACACAGACGCCCATTCGTAGTACATTTTAAACTCCACTATACAGCGGCACGTCCAATAGAAAACACTGAACATAGTACATCGCGTAACGCCTCTGGTACCGTAACGGTTGGTGGGGTGGGTAACAGTGCCGAGGAAGAGGTGGATCCTTTTTCCGAGGGGGGGTCGGGGTGTGGGGTAAAGAAATGGTCAAACAATTGCAAAACAAAGAAAAAACAAAAACAATCTAATCCGGATTGGGGAACGACAATTGAAACTAAAATAGTATTTACCGGTAGCAATTACAATAATGTTAATAATAATAATTTGCATAATAATAATAATAATAATATAATAATAGTAGTCTAAACTAAAACTTTGCCTGTGGTTTGGTTGGCCTTAAGCAATTATTACACGACAACATTACATTACATTACAGAACAGTAGCATTTTTTACAGCTAAAAACCACTACACCTAAAATGCGGACGCGGACAAGATGAAGAAGTAGTAGAAGTAGGATATTGGCCCGACATTGGGTGGATGGGTGGTGGAGTGAGAAGGGAACTCCCTTCCCGTTTCGCTTGTTTGTAGCTGAGTGCGCCTAGTTGTGTAGTGGTAGTTCCGTTTACTATTTTATCAATTACGCTTGCTCATTTCCTCAAAATGGCGCCAATTTACTAACTTTACTTTCATTGAATCTGGTGCAGTGAATGAGATTTGAACGTTTCGGCGCTTCCCTCTGTTTAGCGTCGTTTTTTTCAAGCTAAATGCTGTTCTGAATTTGCACAAAGAGGTGACCATGAACAAAGTAAACGAACTAAAGCAAACGCAATAACTACTAACAGGATCACTTGTACATTTCATTCGTCAATTGTTTTTTGGACATTTTCTAACATAACCTTTCTTGTGCATTCTTCTGTTTGTCTTATGTGTGTGTTTTTATCCTTTTCCTTATCCCCCACCATATCCTTCCATCGATTGTTCCGCCATCGCGCGTTTGTTTTTTTGCTTGAATTTAATATAAATCGTACTTACATACACTTGCTGCTTACACTCTGATCTCTTCTTATCCAACTAACGTTAACGAAAGGATACCATTCATAATCTCGTGTCGTTTTACATGATGTGTATGGGTGTGAGTGAGTGTATGTGTCTGTATGTGTGATTTTGTGTACATGTTTGTTTTTTTTTATCGTTAATTAAATTCGTTGATGTTTTGGGGGTTAAGTGGTACTGTGTTACTGTGCTACTTCAACCCGATCTGGTTTTTTTCCCCCCATAATGTACATTACAATCCCCCGGCCATCTTATCCACTCGGGGGTGCTGCATTTTTCCCCTTTTGTTGCCTACTTTTGTGTAATTAATTACATAAATTATGCTCACACCATTTCGCTTGACGCTTCTGTTCAATCCGGTCAACCCTGCCCGAAACGTAATAAGTTTACTCGTGCGCAAAGGAAAGGAAAATTGAAATGGGGTAGGAAAATGGCCTTTTTGCTTTCGCGATCGTTTGGTTTATTGCTTGTTTTGTTTGTTGTTCTGCTAAAAAAAGCTTCTACACTTTTTCGTTTACTAAGAACCGTTAAGTTACGTTCAAAATTCAACCTAAGCAACCGACCAAACAATATAAACTGGGGGTGGGAAAAGTGTGCGTGAGATACTCACGATCTTTTGCGCGGGAAACGATCATGCAGTGGGTGACCCGAGCAGTAGCAGCACAGGTAGTGTGAGTGAGTGAGTGAGTGATAGTTGCAAATCATAGTAAACCCCACAGTAGTAAAAGTGTCGTATACCACTATCACTTATTGATTTGTTTGTAGCTCCTCACGCGTTTGGTAACATCCAAGTATCCTTTTCGAAAAAATGTCCTGTCCATGTGCATGTGTGCGTGTGTTTTTTGTCCTATTGGGGGGCGATTAATTGCTAGATGCCGTCTTTACCGTCTCTATGTACAATTCTACTTGGTTGCTTGGTTGTTCACCCGCTTACTAAACTAACCTTTCCGCTTTCTTTTTCCCTTCTCTCGTTATCCTGTTTGATATTCACATTTGTAGATTGTTTTGTTACGTGTTTCCGTTTGTTTTTCTCTTGTTGTTTTTAATTCTTTTGTTCTACCCCATTACCGATATATTTATATCCGTATCGCTTACTTCTCGTAATCACATGCGGTTGTTTTGTTCTTTTTTCTCTCTCTCTCTCGTCTTCTCCGTGTGGTTAGGATTTTACTCTTACTTTACTTCTCGCATTAACCGTGTGTTTGTGTTAACCTGCATCACTTTCCCCTGCGCACTGAGAGTTTATCGTTTATCGTTTTTTTTTTACAATAACGCTAACCACAATTCGTTCGTTCTAATGGTAGTACAAATTAAATATCGCTTTACGTATCGCACAGCACACGCGCACAAACAGAGCAGCGTTCGGCCACCGTGAGCGGGAGGGACAGGCTGCCGATGGCAACAAACGGTGCAAGCAAATAGTGTTTTCGCAACTGTTGGCACTTTGAGCACACGGGGGGGTTTTTTTGTTTGTTTGTTAGTACGCACAGTCGTGATGATGCAGATGATGACGATGAGCTTTCAAGATCTCAGCCCAAGGATCACTGCTTGCCGCTCCACTGCTCCTGCTCCGACACCAATTCCTGTCCCATATCCCCCTTGGTCAAGCGAAATGAGATCGTACATGTTGTTGTATTGCTGTAGCCGTCGCCGTCCACTGTTGCTATCCTTTTTTTTTTCTTGTAAGAGTTCTTCACTAAAAGGATAACGATCGGATGCGAGCCGCTCAATGTACTTTTGTGCACGGTGTACGCTTTTTTTCTCTCCTTTTCTTTCTCCTGTTACGCTTTCTTTTTTGGTTACTTCAAATGGCCACGTTTGCGTTGATGCTGATGTTGTCAACCTCAACTACTGCACGTCACGATCCAACACCACTGGCGACCTTATTACTGTGTGTCCATCTATGCTCCATACCCCAGCGGTGGGCGTTCGATGTGTGTTTTTTACAAGGGTGGGTGTGATTGTATGTGAGAGTTGTGCGATAGAAGGAAGTTTTCTTTTTCTCATGTATGGGTATGCCATAAATGCATCGTTTCAGCCTGAAAGTTGAAGAAAGAGAAAAAGTTAAACATTAGTTATATATACTAACAAAGAATTACTTAGAAAGAGGATTGGATGACAATATTACCTTTGCATGAACGCATCCTTTACGGTCCGATCGAGGATGGATCTCACGATCGTAAATATTGAGCGCCCTGTACACTCGATCGATCACTCACAGGCTGAACGGTTGTTTGGGTACTACTACTGCTACTACTACTACTCTGGCGCACACACACATTAGGGATGTTCGTTCGCTCTAGAGTGCGCTTACAGATGGTGCGGATAGTATTCGGCCGGTGGATAGTGGTAGCCCTGGTGGAAAGCTGGATCGCCCGGTGCCCGATGCATCATCTGTGCCTGGCCGTCCATCATGTAGCTCATCGCGTCCGGATAGCCAGCCGACGGGCCCGGATGGGTGTACACTGAAATCGGAGAATATACTGGTCAAACCAAAAAGAAAAGAAGAAGAAGAAGAAGAAGAAAAAGAACGAGCGGTTCAGTTAACTTCAACAGTACGAACTGATTAAAAACATCAACAACAACGACAAACAAGGACATCAGTTTGAATTTCACCGGACAAGACTGTTGGATGAGGTCCGTCCATTAGAATAACCATCGCCATGATTGATAATCTAATTTCGCCTAACAAACATCATTAGCTTCTCGCAAGAGCTGTTTGTCTGCAATTGTATCATCAATTCAAGGACACTGAGCTCCACCGTTCCAATGTGCATATAAAAAGGAAGTTAAGAAAAAAAACCAAACAACAAATAAACACGCTTCTTCTTCTCCTGTTAAGTGTGGCAAGCAGTAAATCTGCTCCAAAAGAACCGAAAAAAAGGGAATCGTAACGAAATAAAGCCATGAAGCCGCACTCAGTTCCGGTTGAACCGATTGCAATGGGGAAACCCCACCCCCCAATTGGGCTGGCAGCCCAATCGCATTGAGCAGGGCTCATTGTCACATTAATTTAGACTTCGCGAATGTGTCTGGGCTGGGAGATAGATTTTCCATTTCACATTATTAACCCCGGTTCAGTGCCCGTAGCTTCATGAATAATGGAAATGTCTGCCCTCCACCCCCCCACATCCCAGGGATGGGGAGGTGGGAGGGATAACGGTAATTAAGGTGAATGCGAAGGAATGGAACGGGGTAGCAATCCGCTCCGGATTAGTAAAGGGACGATTTGGGAAAAGGCTTTCGAATGAATGAATGATTGTTTGATGGGGAGGGACTTTTGAGGGGGGGGGGGGGTTGGGTGGTGAAATTGCGCTACTGATAACGACAATCTCCGCGACAATGTTTTATGGTTCAACACGGTCTTTCTGACAAAATTGTTCTGTGTAAGAGACTCGCTCTATCTATACTTTTGAGCAACTGGAAAGGAACGCGTGAGAAGCTCTTAAATTAAAAAATGGTGGATGTGCGTTTTTCGTTGAATGATCCATTGAAGATCAGCGTTATCCTTTTTCTCTGCCAAGCGCAATGATAAGGAAGTGATAAATGAAGTTACGCTCTGGGAGCTCATTACTCATTGATGTATTGCAGGAATTAGACAATGCCTCAAGATCCTTTTTTATTTAAATTTAAATTTTAAGATGGCTTTCCAGTTTTTCAACGGCTCATGTTGAACATAAATATCTGTGTGTATTCACACGTAGAAAACACAACGAAAACCCCGCTTCCAAGCGTTATCGATAAACCCGAGGGTTGATAGGAGTTTTGCCTGTGGTACACATAAAACCTCGTAGCCTTGTAGCGATTGTCTAGTGACTTTGTGGGCTTTACCGGGCGGGCAAATGGCAAAGGCTTTGGCGAGATAAAATTGTGCCACTTTCGCAAATACAAACGTAAATACAATACACATTAACAACCATTAGCTACGGTACGGCGGATAAGGACAAAACGCAGACGACTCGCCGTCCGCTGTGTGGAGTGGGGGCCTCCGGGCCTTCGTGAATACTAACCTGCACGGTTGGACTGATCTATCATGGGTTGCACTATTCTGCGCCTCGCGTTGATAAACCTGCGGAAGGGGAAAAAAAAAGTAAAGAAAAACAGAACAATTTGAGTTTCGGCGGGCAACAGCGAGTAACAACGACAACAGCAACAACACCAACGACGACGTTCTGATAAAGGATAAGACAGAGACGAACACACGGCGAACGAACGAACGGGGACGTGCGCTCACGCGGGCTGATTGGGTTGGGTTTTTCGGTTTCGAGAAAATGGAACAAACACATTAATCAAGTGAAGTGAAATGATTAGAGTTGAACCGAACCGGGATGAAGGATATCGCGTCGTGTTTTTCCGCCCGGCCAAGGACAACCGCTGACGGCAAATGGAACTCGCTGGGCTCGAAAAGGCCAGAGGCGGAAGGGGAGGGGTTGTATTTCGGGGTAGTATGCGAGCGCGCGAGGTGATAAAACATTCAAAAGGGAGAAACGCTGTGTGACACTGGTACGCGGCAAGGGTAGCGCTGGTGGAACCCCGAGATCGACTCTTTTCGACCATATCCGTCAGATAGTGCGGGGACAGAAGGGAGGGGGGGAAAGAAAAGAAGGGCGTTGTGTTTTTTTGTGCTCTTGTTTTTCGGGCACTCTTGAATGAACATCGGGATGGCGGACGGGCGTTACGGTACTGATAAGAATCTGTAATTTCCAACCCAAAAATTTTCCCAAAAAAGAGATTACTTCCTTTTACGCTGTGCTGGGTGGAAATGGAAGGAACACAACAACACAGGAGGGAAGGGGAAAACCGGCGGAAAAAGGCGTCCGCATTTCCGAAAGAATTCCATTCCCGAATTACACATCTTAACGGTTTGGCAGGAATGGTTTGCGTTCCTATCGGTGGCAGATCAGTACACCGAAAACGTGCTGCCCAACCAACGGGACCGGGAGATGGAAAAGCGGAAAGGGATTTTCCCCCAGCGCAAAATCTACGCGACGGCAACGGGATGCGATTCGGATTGGATTGCACAGTTTATTTGATTTATGGAAATTAAACAATAATAAATCACCTCATCTAGTGATTGTGGAAGTTTGGTCTACATCCTCCACCCACCGTTGATGCTGAGGGGATGCTTTTTCCTCCCAACACACAGTTTTCCTCCCCGTTTGGTTTCTTACTTTCATTTCCCTACAACCGGCCGCTGTCGGTTGGGTTTTCTTTTTCACCATCCGGTCCCTTGGAACGAGAGCCGAAAAGGGGGAAATGACCAGTAGCTGGGTTTGCAGGGTACGGAATTCATTTTTGTTTAGATATTTTGTTTGTGCAGCGTCGTAAGTTAAACATGAAAATTGCTTTTCATCCGCATCGAAGGGGTGACACACATACGGGGACAGAATCGAAAAAAAACCCACCCGCCGAAAGAAAGTAACAAGAACTTTGGTATGAATTTGAAATGACCCAGTGGAGGGACTGAATATCTGCAGGATATCCTTGGGTCATCTCGCTGGTGGCTGCTGTGGATGCGGGTTTTGATGTGGGGAAAATGATCTCCGCCCGATTCGATAGGACAAAGCTTGGAAAATTTATGCCGTTTTTCTTGTGCGCCCAACAGTGCACAGGAAGGAGTTAGGCACAGTGGGACAAACTATTAGAAACTAATATGATGTGAAAGGGCGTTGTTCATATTTGCAGGATTTGTTTGCATCCATATCCGGTAGGATTACTGTTGATACTGTGGGATTTAAAGGAATACGAATTGAGAAGGACTTTATGTGGTTTTTAGAAATAGTCTTTAAATGTCCCATAAAACACCGAGCACTTTTATTCCTTTTTATTCCTTCCGGTGAAAGGCTTTAGTTCTCAAATCACTTTGAGTTTTTTTTCTGGATTGGTATCATATTTTCCTCTTCGTATCACCATCTAGTAACCGTATGACACATTTCAAATGTCAAATTTTCAACTTCCCTCAGTCAATTTCCCTAGGTCGTGCGGGGTGATTGCTCAAGTGCAGGACCTGATTGTCCTAATAATCAACGCCACACGGTTGAAACACGTTATACCCGGGGAAAACTTTATCCACGCGCTGTGTTGCCGGTGAGTACAAGGTGACATTAAGAGCAGTTAAAGGGGAAACAGCAAATGGTTGCAAAACAACAATTGAACAATTACACCACCATTGAAAGCAGTCGGCAGTTTTGTGAAGGCTCCGCACAGAAAGGACCCCACCAGATGGAATCAATCGAAAACTTCACTCACATGAAGGTGAGTGGCTCATACATAGTCCCGTACTTGGCGTACTCCCTTTGAACTACTGAGTAAACAACAAATTTGCCTGGGCCACCTTCGTCAGGCCCTTTGCTTACGCCTTTAATTTACCCTTCGAGTTTCCTGTCTAAATAGGGAACATTTCTGCCCAGGGATTTGCCCGGGCGCTTTGTAACGGCAGCCAGCCTCAGAAGGGGTTAGCCACAGAATGCGCCGGAACACACGTCAGTACACACGCTCTCGCCCACGAGACCCTTGAGGTTGCGTTTGAATTTCTGTCGAATTGTTTGGTGTGTGTTTGTGTAGCAGCACTTACCAGTTATTAACTTGCAATATCGTCAGGCCCGTGTCTTGTGCTAGCTGCTTTTTCTGGTCCTCCGATGGGTAGGGATGCTGCCGGGAAAGAACATAGAACGAGAGAAAAAAAAAATTAAATCAGTGTCGGAAGACCGAAGAGTGTTGTGTTTATATAGCAATGTGCAAAGTATGTTTTAGCAGCTAACCAACCGACCAATTCAAGTGCCACTTTTCGACCCTTCCCGATGGGAGCAGAGGCAGTTTGGCGAGCAGAGAGTCAGGCACCCTATGATGCGTGGTGGCGGGCTGATCTCTTTTGGATTGTTTGTTAATTAAAATCTGAGAGCTCGATTAGGATGCCGTATCGGTGTTTAGTTTAGTGGCACGATGGTGGTCTTATTGGAATTGGTTCGCTTACTGGCGATAGCGTGCTATCGTGTTGGGGAAATTGAGAGCTAAACATGAAAAGATTACGGCTTGCTGAGGTCGCTTAAAACCTGCATGGAAAGAATGTCTTGTAACTAATTTTTAATGTCCCAACATTCTAGTTAATGTGCAACTAATTTCTCTTTGATTGCCAACATATAACGCATCTGTTGGTAGGTTATGACACATCCAAAACGTCACAATTTGCGGGAATTCTCAATTTTCTTGTTTAATTCGATTTGAGATACTTTGCGATTATAGAGGGCTTAAAAACAACTACAGTACTGCTCTAAATAAAACCAAGTGCAGTTCTTGATTATGTCGCTTTAAAGAAGGCAGTTTTGATCCGTCCTTATAGTCCTCCGCCAAGCCATATCCATGTGTTTTGGACTAGTTGGAGTTTTTTTATTATTTGAAGTCAAGCTATGTAGAGTGAGTAGAGTGATGTGAACATCTGTAGAGAACTTGTATCAGCTGAGAGTTATCTATTACAAGCTGCTTCAAAACCATTGTTGGGGAATGCAGAACTGAAGAACTCAACTGAAACGAACGTAGGAAGAAAAAACAGGAATTCTTCACGCAATATATACTTCACGTTAAAAATATTTGGGAACTCTCAAATATTTGGGAACACTTTTGGGATTTGGGAATATTTTGCTTTTTTATAACAGTTGACAAAGTAGGCAAAGAACCGCCCCGTGAATTTGTAAGTTCAGAACTCACTATTGAAGTTAACTTGGGTTTTGTGGGCCACTTTTCAAAATCGACCCTAAACTCAATATATTTTTCAATATATACGACTTCCTTTGAAAGATCTCATTCCACTCGGGGTCTCCGAAAGGCTTGCTCCTTCAATGTTGGATAGTGTCTAAAGATCTGTCCTAAAGATAGCCAAAAGTTTTAGTAATTGATGAGCAATCAGACTTCAACAATATAGTTACAGTTTCAATTAAAAAGCAGCGAGAATATATCTGTGTTCTCAATATTATTGTTTTTTTTTTTGTTATTGTATGACGGCCAGGCCGTATTAGACTTAGTTTACCACGTAGCAGGATAGTCAATCACTGCTACGGGGGAGTGGTCCGGATGGGATTTTGGTCCCGGTCTGTCGTGTGAGAGAGCAGCGCCGATACCACTACCCCACCGGGCCGCTCCTCAATATTATTGTTAATAATATGTAAATTCACCCTTCAAGAGCTTCAAAATTTCAGTATCCCGCACCATAAAGTTACCCGCCGATTGTGACGAATCAATTAATAATCTTCAATTGTACTACATTACGATACCGCTGTTCGTGCCACGCACATTCGTGCAGCGTACCGGTGTACAACATTTTGTGTTCAGGGTCACACTTACTGCAAGGATCTTTTTGCGAATGGGCTGGAACCAACCTACGTCCTACGCTGTGTGGCAACCTGACCCGGTGCGGCACCGGTACATTAACATGTAGAAACAAGCGCTACAAACAAAACAAACACAATAAACATGGTACGCGGTACCACGCTGGATGGTACAAAATTTTGTGATTTCATTATTTGACTTTCCGCGTGTGCATGTGCATCCGATGTGGCCCACGATCACGGTGAAACACCCACCACTGCATACTCCTCCCTCCCAAGGGTTGGATAAAGATCCGGGACGGTTCGGGAATCGCAAATGGTAATGGCGCGAAGTAAGGATGGGATGAAGCACAACCGGAGGGGGGCGGAAAAATTATCTTATCCTTCCACGTGAATGTCAATACGGACTGACAAATATTTTTAGACATTTATATTTATGTAATGCAAATTATTGCCCATGTATATGCATATAAAATACGAAAAATGCTCTTAAATCAGTCCTTATTCCAGCGGGGCCGGTACGATCGCGGATTCGCCCGCACTCCTGCGGGGTGGGTTGGTGGACATGACTAACCTCCGTCTCTTTCTCCCTCCCTCTCGCTCTCTCTCTCTCTCCAGGGGTTCGTGGTCCGCGTCTTGATCCTTCCACGTCGGCACGAGAGTTTTGGGCCGGGAACGCGAACGTTCGAAAGCTCCATCTCCGGCCCATTCTCGACGGTCATTGATATTCCATGGCGGAATGCATAAGAAAAAACTCCTGTATCTTGCCCCCTTACCCTCACCACCGTAAGGCCCTCGGTTGTGCACATCGTGCCCAGGGGGACGTCCATCGTGTTGGTGTCTCTTTGGGGTTTGTTTTATTTTTTGCTGTTGGCTGCAACCGAATCAGCAGTGCGTCTGTGGAAAGGCCGCTTGTAGGAACCGTTTGTATTTTAATCGTACACGGTTCTCGAAGCACCCGTGAAGACCTTCGAGGCCATCCTTCGTCGTGCATGGGACGGGGTAAGGTTGGAGAATGGCGATCCAACCGGCGAGTACCGTATTACTACGACTATTAGTCGATTGGTGATTGTTTTCCGTGTTTTTTTTTCGTTTCGTCCACCAGTTCAAGAATGAACCTGCGCACTAAGCGAGCGTTGTTGTGTACTGTCTGGTAGCGCAAGTACGCGAGCAAACGCGATCTGCAGCCTCGCACTGTCTTGATGCCACCTTGTCCGTCTGTGATGCAGCGGGTGGCGTTGGCGTGCATAAGTGAAGCTTTTAGCTCAACTTTGCACGCCGAGTTTGGCCGTTCTTTGTCTTCCCTTCTTTTTCATTTGGTGAGCTACAAATCAACCGTGTTGTGCGGCATGGGTGGAAAGAGGAGGAGTGGAGGAAATGGCATAATGCATTTACCATGAGTATGCATCCGAACGGCAGGAGGACAATTGCATGCGCTGCATCATATGCAACCGCGGGATGAATGGTTTTCAATGCAAGGTGTAGCGAGTGATCGATCGAATCGTACGATCGATCGTATTTATGTGTGTCATTGTAGGGTACTGCGTCCGCTTCACTACACAATGGGTACGGCGAATGGGGTTTGAGAAGTAAAGAACAAAAAAAAACAACAGCTCCATTTCCATTTCTTACCGCCGGTCAATTGTGGACCGCGTCAAGATCTACCCCATCCCGGTCCGATCATTGGATTAATGTCAAATGTTTCAATTTAATGTAAAGTAGTAAAAATTAGGTCCCAAAGGGGATCACAAAAACAAAAAAAAACGCGTCTCGTTGCATACGTCTACGCTTCCCACTGGAAAAGGTGGAAGGAGAAAAAAAAAATGAATAAAATAAAAACAAAACACCGGTTGATCGCCAAATCGATCGATCGTTCCGGCAATGAAAATGCAATAAAACGATCATCTGCCGCGTGCGGAACGTGAGGAATGGATAGTGTTGGAGTAAGGGGGTAAGGGAGGAAGGGGGGGGGTAGATATAAAAAGCGCCTCCATAGAGAAAATGAGTAAAAGTGAGCAAGACAGCAGGAGAGGGTAGATTTTTCACGATCGCTCCTTTGGTGGATCACACATTTTAGTTTGATGTTTATGAGCATAAACGATGATCGCGGAAGCATGTGGTGCTGTGTTTTTTATTCTCTCCTGGTTTTTCAATTCCCACCCCTTCCATGATCGATCAGACGGAGCTGATCGTGGAAATGTGTGGTTCCAACCGGAACCGATAGAAACAAAAAAGAAGAGATATAAAATTAATAACACACAAAAAATACGATATCGATCATCGTGCCAGCCGGCACATTATTTGGATGACATCCATCGATGGATGGTGGATCGCTTGCCATGACACCACCCGGTTGCCCCGATCGCTGTTGGATACACCGGAATGGATGAAATTTATTACACTTTTACGACTCTTAAGTTATGAGGCAAATGATTTATTTAACAGTGAACCCAGCCGAAGGGCGGAAGAGGTGGTTACGGGCCAGGAACCGTAACATCGGACAGACGGGGAGAAAGGTAACAAGCAACAACAGCAACAGAAAAAAAAATCACAAGACAAGACAACATCACTACTTGGCATACCGGACGATTTAATTAGCAAACAGGGTTCTATGTTTATTGGCTCCCTCCACTGTTTTCTAGTGCCTGCCCAGGCATTTGGAACCTGAAAACAAAACACCCCGTCAAAGTCCTATTACCGAAGCAAAGTGTGAACAAATGCTAGATGATGGTGATGTTGGAATAAATTTGCATTATTGCATCGCATATGATTTGCTGCTTCGGGGTGGTACGTACAAGGTTGGCGCGTACACAAGCGCTACTGCAACGCTGGTATGTTCTTCATCTTTTGGTGAAGTCACCCGTCGGCACTCTGCTGCTATTTGTTCGGGAATGTGTTGTTTTGATGCTTTCGGTTGCGGTATGAGCAGCCGGTGTGATTTGCGTAACATGGTCGCGAGAGTGTGAGTGACCGGAGGTCAGTTCGATAGAACCCATCATCGTATGCTTCTAGAATTCGCATACAGATTTCACTCTAGTGCGCGCCTTTTTTCCCTCTGATGCCAGAGAAATAATCCATCCAGTCTTTTGTTTTGCTACGCAGACGCCCTTTTTCGCACACAAAAGCACGAACGTAACCGTGTCGGCGTATCGTGCGCGTGTATGCATGCCGGTGGCGTAATCTATTCCACCCCTTGATGCGAACCGATTGATCGATTGGCTCTTCACGAGAGTGGAGTTCTTTGTTGGGACGAAAACTTTCTTCCACACTTTCGTTTCAGCCCTTCCCGTTTCCGTCCCGTATCGAACGCATTAGCGAATGTTTTCAAGTGTCGATTGCGCGTATCCTTGCAGTGTTGTTTGGGCCCCTAGGGAGATGGAGGTTTCCATCTCCGCACAAACACACAGCTCGGATGCAGCTCGTCTACATAATGTAGCAGCTCCTTTATGTTGGTCCCTGTCCCGTTTGGCCAGTGGCATTACGGAGGGAGATTGTCACGGGTCAATTCCGAGTACATTTATAACTGTCACCAGACGAGCGGGACGAAACGCATCAAGGAAATTGAAACGCATCACTTGAGCGATAGGATGCGAACGATTCGATATGCGTGGGGGCGCGTTTGTAAAGGATACGATGCTTGAACATTGAGCAGAAGTACTTTTTAGCATTTGTAGCGTGTTGCGAAGATGTACTGGAGAAGTTTGGAAGGATATTTTACCGAGAAGCACAACGTTCAAGTGCTTGGGAAGGATAGTTTCCATAAACGAGCATCAATATTATGTATAAATTTAACAAAGATGGCATTAAAAGTAAAAAGACAAATCTTTTGTAGAGCCTGGAGATAAGTAGAAGAACACTATCGGTTTCCGTTGTTTTCGCCGTCGTAGAGGGGTTCTGAGATATTCAGTAACATTAGTTGTGAGATATGCCTGATATTATTGAAACACACAGATTACTTTGAGGAATATTACCTAAGAATGGCCTCAAAATCAAATTAACATTGTGACAAGTATCTGAAATTGTGAATCTGATTGTGTTTGTATAAAGCAATGGCAAATTCCTTCTAAATTAAGCTAGATTAAAATTATATGGATTGGCGTCATCCCTGTTTTATAAGTATCTACAATGAAGAATTATTAAAGGCGATTGGTGGATCTATCGGTAGACGGATTGATCGGCATGGGTTCCGTCGGCTGAGAAGTACTCAAGAGTGGCTTACAGCACTGAAACACTGTGAAGACGCGTACATTTCCCGCATGATCTCTCATGTCGTCATTTTAGAATTCGGAAATTCCCAAAACTCATTGAACCTCAACTCCACATATTCTTCATTTTGGGACTTCAAACTCGTCAAAATCATTTTCGAAAATTCGTGATTTTATACACTTTAATTCTTATTCTGTCTATTTCAAAATAAAATCCACGAAATCCTGGAGATTTTGAGATTCAAAATGAAATGTTCAGAGTACCTCTAGAGATTCATGAAGGCTCTTAGATGGATCTGTTTTATAAAGATAACTCTCAAAAGTTACAAAATATTCCGTATGTAGATGGTTTTAGTGTTCAATGTAAATCAGAGCGTTGTCAAAAATATAGTTAGAACGTGTACTGAGTATTTAGCAGATTTGTATTGCACAAATCTTTTAAAAAATCAGCAAAGGTGCGTTGCAATCTTGCCACAAGTAAAATGAATTATTTAATGCGCATGAAATTCCACCCTTTTGAATGAATGAAATTATCGATGGTTTATCGAACTGGATTTCTTCAACATCCTTCTGATTCGTTTTTATAACTCTGTTTAAACATTTATTTGTCTTGCTATGGATCTGCCTTGTTATCCTCTGTTCACCGTCTCTTCCTCCTCGTTAAAGACACATAAAAACCATTTACATAGCTATAGATAGTCGATCTGAAGTGTGTAATCTTCAGACTGCTCGGTGAATGAAATCATTTATATCAGTTAAGAGCATGTATAAAAAGTACATCTGTCTCACGCCTGCTAACAAGTCGGCGAAACACGGTGAATCAAAACTCGTGCGGGCAGGGGAAAGTTCCATCCGCCCCTGGTACACCGGGGCTATCGATTATCCCTCCGCAAGCCGGTCGTTATCGAGATGCTTCAATTACGGGCCTAATGGCCATGGAGTACAAAAGCTGCATGACCTCTCGGTGCGATGGGAAGCTGCAGTAAAGTAAAGCCCCAGCAATAGACAACGATCTAGATTGAACCATCCTTAACTGCCTTCGATGGTGGGGAAAACCACACCAGCACCACGAGGCTAGAACGCGGTATTATTGAGGGGGGAGATAGCTGGTATCTTCTGATGGCTGGCGTCTTAGACTTACCGTTAGGTGCTGGAACAGCCACGCCCGCAGAATGTTCGTGGCCACCTTCGGGAAGATCCCCCGCTTCTTTTGGTTTTTCTTGCCGCTCGTATCGTCATCCTCCTCGCCGGTTCCCTCGCCACTGCCGATGCTCGTATTGCTGGCATCACCTGCAAAGTAAGGATACAACGAAAAAAAAAGAAAGAATTTAAGTAAAACGAATCATTGTTAGTGTGAAAGAAAAAGTGAGACTTTTTCTCTTCATCTTCGGTGGTTTCTGTTTCGTGAAGGTATTCCCTCCCATCGCCCGAACATCCGGACAGGCGTGCGGAAAATGTGTGGAAAATCGGCCAGTAAAATGTGTTAAATATGTGTTCGCTTTCTGTACGACGCTCCCATGGAAAAAGATGGTGTGATTTGAAAGTTTGCAATGGCAGGAGTTGCGTATTGAAAATGGATTGAGGCACGGTAGAAGATTTTTTTTTAGTAAACGGGTTTAAAATGAAGAAGAAAAAAAAATTGGCGCAAAAATTCCCATCGAAACGGAAACCATAATCCCGGCGGGTACCATGACGGAGATGTGTTAGTGCTGGCTGAGTGATATAGAGATTATTAACTAGGAAACTTATGTTTATGGGCTCGTCAGTCTCATTGGATAAGAAGCTTCCACTCCCAGGGGGGTTGTTGAGGTGGAACGTGGAGGACAAAGTGGTAGAACTAAAAGGACGTGACGCTTTTAATACGCCCCAGCACGGTAATGGTGTGAATTTGACAGTCGGCAGGTTAAGGGCTGGAAATAGTTTAGTATGAGAAGCTAATGCTAAAACGTCTTCAAACGTCTCCGCCTTCCGTCGGGGATGCCAGAAAAAAAAACCCGAAAACATCTTCCTCGGTAAATATCCTTTTTGCTGAGAGGAGGATCAAGGCGAATGTCGAAGTGATGTAAGCTTATGAGCGCCCTGGAAGAAAAGGCCAACACGTTTTATTGGAGGACGTAATTTGTTTCATTTCGTTTCAATTTACTCCAAGACGCTGACGGTAAAAGCGCACCATCACCATTAGTCAGCTAGGACTCCCACTCGGGGGTTGAAAAAGGTTTCTCGTACGACGTATGTTTGTGTGTTGCTGCTTTGGAGTTTCTGCAAAACTATCGAACCCAGGGCTTGGACAAACCACGAAGAAGCGAGATGTGGTGCGGAAGGCAGCAAATGTACCCAAGGGTCACTGTGCGGAGTTTTATCGGACATGGGCAGTTAATGGGGTGATCGAACGGTGGGAATTTGCCACGGGTTCGTCGCTTCCATACCACCACGTACCCGCAAGGCCCGGCCCGTACCGGCGCGGAGATAATCACGCAAGTGAAACGTGAATCAAACGCATATATTTTAACATATTGCTTTCCGATCGCCGCGTCGGTGCCCAAATGTGGTCGCTTAAATGCAAAACCTTGCGATGTTTTGTGGTGTATTGTGTAGCGATTCGGTGTCTTCCCGGGTACGGTGTTGTGCTTGATGGGGAGGTGTTGTTTTTTTTTCTCTCTCTTTTTTCGTTGCCCTCTTTACCCAGTGTGGGACCGCCGTTGCGGTGTGTTATTAATGTGACGTTTTGGTTTGATAAGCATATGGTGTGCGACAGCGGTCGGTTGTGTGCCGATCGAATTTCAAGCTCGATCGCGTTGCACCGATGCACCGGCGGCCATATGCGGCCAACACTAGCTGGTCCCGGGTCTGCCCCGCTTGTAAATGCATTTCGACACAAATCAGCTTAAATTTATCTTTTAAATTTATTCCATCCACAACACACACACGCGCGCGGTCCGACAATGGTGGCGTCTGGCCGGGCCGGACTGATTTGTAGGGTTGCGTTTTTGGTTGGTGGGGAAAATTAGTTACGTTCCACCTATTCGCTCATTTGAACATTTTTTTTTGTTTTCGATTTTGCCCCATGAAAGGAAGGTGTGTGCAGTGCGAAATGGTTTTGGCGGTGCGGATGATTAGATAATTTCTTTTAAACGGTGATCAGTGAGCATATTTTTGATTGGAAGAAATATGCAAATTACGATTGGCGAAGATGCTAGGAAAATTTTCTTTTATTGGAAAAGAGAGAGAGAAAAAAAAACCGGGATAAAATAAAGCTTTTGCGCCATCCGCTCATAATTGGAATGCGATTTACAGCAAAACCGGGGAGAGAAGGAACAACAAATCACACAATGAAGAAGATTTCTGGACAGGACATGTTTTCTTTCTAGCATCCCTCTTAACTCCCCACCCCTCTGGTACCTCTGCCCTCCACCGAACAGTATGAGAAAAGATCGATCGATGAATGTTCGTGATTTAAAGTTGAAGGTGAACCGAGCTGAGTGTGGTCCCGCACACCATACCTTCGCTTTTCGTCGTCAAATCGTAGATATTTAATTTAAAATTTCATTTTATTTTTTCCCCCTTTTTTGTTGGATTTTTGTTTATTCTTGTCGGTCTGAACGTTACTTAAAATCCCGTGAGCACCGACTTCACAGAAAAGAAGTCAAGGCAGTTGAGCGGGAGGAGAAGGTAGGGGGGGGGGGGGAGAACAAAAAATGTTTATGGTAAATCTGACTGAAAGTGGACTTGGGAAGCTTTGGGAGCTCAAACGCAGCATAATGTTTCCTTTTATCCTGCAAGCCTTACCACGGCCTCCGTCGTCCATCCGAAACGCGGACGGCTTAGATAGGTCCGGTTTTTTTTTCTCTACACTCCTCCTGCTCCAGGTCGCCTTCTCGGTTCGCTTCATTTATTCAAATTTAAACGCGATTCAATCATCTCATCACGGGCGATGCGGTCACGGTTGGGTGCTTTTTTGATTTCTCATCCCATTTTTGTGAATTGTTTCGTCAAAAACTGACTTTATTTTATTCCATCCCGCACTGGGGTGTGTAGTTTTTTCTTTTTTCTCTCTCATTTGGTTGATGTTCTGCTTTTTGGGCAAGGAAGAAGAAAAAAAAAACACTTTTTGGGGATGCTATCGTGGGTAGCACAAACGGGGGGTGTTGTTTTTTAAGTTGTTGTTGTTGGGTTCTCTCGGTGGGTATTTCGATGTGCTACGCAAACCTTTCGGGACGCTCAGCCTTCTCAACTTTCGTCTCACGGTTGCCGCGGCAATGGCGGCGTGTTGGCCGGTTTCTGCGTTCTTGCGGTGTGCTCACCTACACGTTTGACAGAATGTAAAGAAGCTGGCCACCTATTCCCCTCCCTCCTTCCACCTTCCCGACACAAACGAAAGGGGAGTCAAGAAGCAAAACAAAAAATCGACCCCAGCAAAACTTTAAAAACGAGGGCCCCCAAACAATCGGTTGGATCGGAAGAATTCAAAATAACGAAAAGAAGGAGAAGGAGGAAAAAAACCTGTACGCAACCGCTTAAGCGTCGTCTGTCTGTCAAATATATTAAATACATTTCAGAATACCCCGGCTGTGTGCCGGCCCGTCCAGGTCCAGGCAGATCCTTTGCAGCTCCCGATTGCCCGGGCCACAAATTGATGATATCGGGCCCCGCAACAGTCACAATAGAGGCAGCGCAACCGACGGAACAGCATCAGCATGCGATTGCCCCAGGAACCCCAACGCGATGCTCGCGCAACAACGATACGATTTCTTCAACTCCACTGCAGCAGCCGAAGCCGTGGCTTAATCCGTGCACGATTCTGGCACGGAAAATTGAAACCTGTGCCTCAAAAATCGATCCTCAAAGAATGTCTTTTTCCTTCGGTGCGTTCGCCTTACGGTGCGATCGCTTCCATCCCACCGCACCCGGGCTCCCACTCTCCCTCTCTTCGTCCCGATAAAATGATTTGTAATATTCTTCGCCTTCATCTTCTCCAACCCCGTCGTACCAATGGAATGCACACACCGGTTTTGATCTGGGAGCGGTTCCCCGGGAAGCAGGGAGGAGTTGCCCAATGTCCCTTTACTCCCCGTAGAATTGACTTCTTTCAGCAGCGTCGGGCAACCGGTGCCGGGCCGGCCCGCGAGCACTGGGAAAGTGTTCAAACAAATATGTATTCAAATCAAGAGATGGATCAAAGTTGATCTCCATTTCGAAGCGTACCAAAAGGAGAACGCGAAAAGAAGATCACTTTAGAATGGGAATGCCGGTGAGGCACGCATGTCGTTTGCTTTTTTTTCTCTCTCGTAAGAACGAAAAGGGCAGCAAGAAATAAGAAAAACAAAAACCCCTTCAGATAACTGCATGAAAAGCGTATTGGTTAGCGGTGGAACCGAGCACCGACCATCCCGATCGATCGGGAGACCCCGTCTGGAGATCTTACCGGAGCCGGGAGGTTGGCAGGGGGGGGAGGGCAAAATAAATGTCTCGGTTAATCTTCCAGGCCGTTCGTTCCTTTTTTCTTCGTTTCGAACGCGCATACGTACGATAAACGATAACCAATGAATCTCTCTCATCAGCGTCAGCTTCTTGCCGTATCGGTGGATTGAAATTTTTCACTCATTTTGTTCCCTCTTCCCGCTTTAAACGTTGTTTTTGTTCTATTTTACTTTTGCTTACGCTTTGCTTCTCGGACTGGGAAATATCTTCCACTTGTTTCACTCCCCACACGCGGTATATGTTCTCGGAGTTCTTTTCTCCCATTTTATCTGATTATTTCTACTCATTTTGTGTGATGTTCATCGGACACGGGTACCGTACGCTGTGTGGTGGTTTCTTAAGGCGATCGCATCTTTAAGAAAAAAAAAAACAACCCTTTTGCTATTGATCGTATTCAAAACGGTTTCGTTGAATCTAAGAAAAGGCGCTTTTATCCAATTTATGAGTCTATGATAATGTTGACATATTCCCACTGTGTTTTTTTTAGTAATTAAATAAACCGAATTAGATAATACGACCAGATAGTGATAAGTTTTAGAAAAAAATAGTTTTTTATCCACTAATATGATGTTTTTTTTTATTTTCTCAACAGCCAAAAAATTTGCCTCACAATGGTACCAGAGTATTAAAAGATTTAAATGTTCCTGCAGACACCATACGCCACCAGTGCATTGAATTATTATTTCGGTCATCATCCGTGTAATGATTTTATTTATATCACCGTGCGACATCTTGCACAACACCAGACCTGCCGTGTTGCAGCAGCCTTTGTCCAAACCGGCAAACCGACTGGTGGGCCCCCTTTTCCTGCACATAACAACAGCGAGCGTCAAAAAAAAAAACACGATCCAAAAAACCGGAACAATTCACCCTCGGAAATCGACCGCCAAAAACTCACCAACAATACTTCCTGACTTTGAAATCCTGTCAGTCACAGCCAACTGACGGCCAGCCGGCGTACGTTATGCTCCGGATGGTGCGGCCCTGCTCTGTATCTGTATGTAATGCTGGCGCGAAATTGCCGCGCCCGTATCGACAAACAAAACAACAACTACAAAACTCCCGTAGCGCCATGTTGCGCGCGGGTGTGATCGAAAGAGTCTTCCGGCGGCTGGCGGCGAACCCCCAACCCCGTCGGTGCTTTAGGCCGTTTATAGGCTACTTATTACATGTGTACTTGGCTTCGAAAAGGGTCACGGTCCGGGGTTGGTTTTCGCTTCGTGCCTGGGTGTTTTGGCTATTGTACTTCTCACACCGTGCCACCAACCACCGCATTATAGCGCCATTTGTAAAGCATCCTTCCCTAAGAATGTGGCCAAAAATGGTAGAATGCACCCCTTTCTTTTTCTTTGATTCGCCAATACTTTTAGAAATGTGTGTGTGTGTGTGTAGTTTGGGATATTCCATTTCCGTTTGGCAAAATATACGGAACGGTCGAAAAAGAAAACTGGCCCATGCAGGACAAATAAAAACAGCAAACGAGGCGAGGGTTCAGGTGGTACGGGGGGAGCGAGGCGGTACGGGTAAAAATGAAAACGATAGTAAAACCGAACTGGGTGCATGGTGGGAGTGAACCCGTACGTAAGTAATTTCTCAACCACCCTCGCTGTAACATGTCAATTTCAGACGTTCGTGCAGATGACGGATGCAGACGAGTACGCGCGCGTCTCACCGTTTAGCTCGGCTAAGCTGCCCCTGCGAACAAAGCGGGCACCAGGGTGGTCTGGTTTTGGGTCCGTTTTTCCCCCGGGTGGGTTTGGTGGAAAACCGCTCCTATTTCTCTGTACGAAGGGAAATCCTTCTCGTTATTTACCGTGCGCCGTGTTCCGTTTCTATCGCTTCATTGTGCGCTTTGTTGAAGGATCTCATTTTACGTGTTCCCACCGGCACCGAAATCCTGCCCACAAGCACTGGAACTGAAACCGCCGGTACAAAAGGGATTCGGGTTTTTGGGACGCAGACACGTGCACACGGCACGGTTAGGACCGGTACGTGTGCTTCTGTGCACAAGGTTTTGTGACAGATATGCACATGTATAGCAACGTACCGGCCACGTTTTTTGCCCTCAGGCATCCCTTTGGCTAAGCTCAGTCCGAAAGGGAGGGGAAGAATGGGGGAGAAGACTCCCGAGGAGAGGAGTTGTGGGTGTGTAGGATAAGTACACTATCATCATTGTCATCGGCACTGCCGGGATGGTGAGTTCTGGTCGTGCAGAACACTGGCGGAACACTTACCTGGGCTGCCGAGGAAGACTGAAGAGTACAGGACACGCCGGGACTGATCGACTCGGGCGTCGGATGGCGATGACCATTCTCGCCTCGAACACCATCGACCTGTGTGGAACGAGAAGAACGAAAAGAACAGACAGTTAGAGATGGAAAGATCGGTTATCGGGTGTTGGATGTAGGGTACGTGTCGTGCTCTAGGCACTAGTCGTAGGCCTGCAGCATGATTTATGGTCCATTTACCGTATGAGCGCGCCTGAAAAGGGAGAGTCCTAATCATAGAACGGTGTGTAATATTAGGCTGGACAAATGTCGTTTAATGATGCCTTGTAAAATTATACATCTCAAAGCGATAAGTTTAGTAAAGGTAGAAAGATGCTACTTATTTTCTCAGAGTTATTTTTACTTAAATTGACTTCTTCTCTAGATTTGGATTTGGAATGTTTGTCACGTTCCGTTACCACAATAACATAGAAAAATTGAGTGAAGTGCCAGTGAATTTGGCATATCTTTTGGAGTAAAATTAATTTCGTTCGCTCAGTATTACTTCAATCCGTTTTAAGTGTAATTGTATAAATGGCAAGAGACGCGTCTTAAAGTATTTCTTCGCGTAAAATAAGTTATGTAGGGATTTCACTACATCCCTAACTCCCTTACATCTGATACTCTTGTTTTATTAATTTCGATTTTTTGGAAACAAAAGATTCTTGCCCATTAAGTTGACGGAATTCGACCTTGTTCTCATATTCGTCATTCATCACTATTCGGTCATGATATTCTGGACCAAACCGAACTAAAATATTGAACTTTTGGACGACTTCTATAATTGAAATGTTTATACGGATCTTCAGCTGTTGCATCATCTGTTACTGTCCATTGGAACACGTTTACGAGTTCTCATTTCCTTCTAATAAGAAAGACTGGAATCAATACTCAATTCTGGAAAGTTCTTATCACACGAGACTCAGTTATATTTGTCATAACAAGCTTTTTGGCTTGTTTTATAACTATTTAAGATTTTTTTTCCAAAAAGAATTTATTGTTTCGACAACATTACTGTAACTATTGTGAGAATTAACCTCAGAATAATAATTACTCTAAATTACAGTTTGCTATATAATATGTTTTGAAAGTTCCAGAACATTTCCGGTGTGTCACTTTCATCGAATAAACCTTCTACTACTAAAATTACCTTAACAAATTTTGCCTTTTCCATAATCTATATTATCTGCATTGTTAAAGCATAACTGTGTGGAACAGTTTCTATTGAAAACAACCATTCGCTTATCCATTATGTGTTGTTGCTGTGTGTAGCGAATGGTTATATCCGATCCACGTTTTTTCTTACCCATCCACGGAGCTTAAACTACCCTGGAGTCTAAGCTCACAACCGAAGAACCGGGCAAGAATGGCCGACCCACACCGAGAGTCAGTTAGTTCTCCTAAACATCTGGTTAAAATCGATTACTCATTGTTCGATTTATCACGCCTGCTTGAATGCATCGACCCTTTTGCCGGAGCACAAGTGGTGCTGTTGCTAATGGGTGTTTTCTTTCCTTTAAAGCATTCCTTTGGCAGTATGGAAACCACCGTTTTCGGGAGAACTGCTGGCACAATTTAAATGCGGCAAAATTGTAACGATTTTTGTTTCGCGAAGGATCGTAACGCTTGTTTGAAAACCGATCCGACCCGACCGATCGATGCACGGTCGTGCACTGGGGACTTTTATGTGCCAGACGGGTAAAGAGCAAGAGAAAGAAACATTACACGCTTCTGGAGCACATAAAACGGGAAAGGACGGTTTTTGGAGGACTTTTCTGATGTGAGGATGCTAGCGAAAGATCAGACGGCCGCAAGCCGCAGCCCAGCGGAACGCCAAAGTGATTACAAAATGGTGTATTTTTGGGACACAAAAAAAAAACATCTACCCCGGACCCGGGCAGCGAAAACAAACGAACACGCACGCGGGAAAAATACGCGACCGCGCACCCCCGTTCCCGGATGATGGAAAAACGCATAAACGCCAAAAAATAATGAAGCAAGAAAACTGTTTGAAGTCGTCGCCGTCCGCGTTCTGGGATATCCGCGATCGCGGGATCGCTTTCCCTTTTGGTCGGTGGTCGGCCTTTTGTCTTCCGTCTTTGCGCTAAGTTTATTGCTGCGATTTAATTTTCCACCGATCGTTGTATTTTTATTGTTTGTATTTTCTGTTTTCATTTTTTTTTCGTGTGTATTGTTTGGGACGGATCGATTTGGAGATGACTGGTCAGGTTGTTTGAGTTTATTTCCTCCCTGCTTTTGTCGAAATAACCATTCACACATCCCCGTGTTTAATAATTTTCCTTTTCGTGGAACTTGCTTTGGTCTGGTTTGGGAATATCGGCGGAAAATGTGTCGTTTCGGGCCGATACAACTATTCAAAATCGAAACAAGCAAGATTGTGTACTCGCTAGTCGGAACATCAACAACAACAAGACGGGGTGGACACGGTGGAATGGGAAAAGAAAACTTCAACAGAGCAGCACAGTAAACGTGCTTATGGTGTTGTAACAATTTTCAAGCGCACCCATTTTCCGACGCCTCCCATCCCCCACGGGTGCGAGTTTTTGACAATTTCCGCGAAAGACGCTTCAAGCGAACGATCGTTTTGACGCGTTCGTTGCTTGATGATCGTCTGACGCACTGAACCGGCACCGGCGTTCGAATGTGTGTGGAAAATGCGTGGAAAACGATTGCCCTCGATGGTTTAGGTTTTTAAAAATAGGAAAATCTCTCCCAAATCCCTCGAGTTTTCCTTCCACCTCATGTCCAACGCTTAAGTCACACACAAACACGCACACACACATAAACATACCGTGGGTCACAGTGTTAAAAGTGTTTTTCCACGGCTTCAAAAATCGGCATTAGGAGGAGTGGGTGGATGGGTTTCCTGTGATTTGAGCATCTTGCACGGGCGTTTTTCATTTCGTTTCATTCCGAACAACAAAGCAATGAAAACATTCACAGCTCAATCGAACCCCTTTCGCTTTTCCCGGACCACTTTTTCCCCGTCGGTGTACCCGGGAAGCGCCCACCGGAACCACATGTCACTTGGTAGCGCGTGGAAATTTGGTCGGGCAGGAAATGGTCGCTTGTGTTTTTTAAGTAATATTTTCCCAAAGTGTCCATCTCATCGTTTGGCGGTCTCACAAACACTTTCCGGGGGTTCGTTGCTTGTTTTATTTTCCGCTATTGCTAGCGCTCCTCTTTACGGTCGTGTAACTCTTTGAGGAAACGCTAATGTTAGCGGTGATCATGGGCAAACATTATTGTTTAATTTGCTGGCAATAAACAAATCCATTTCCAGCGCTTCGTACGGTGGAGGAGATGAAACTTTCAATCGAAAACGTCCGCCATTACGGGTTTCGTGATGGACGTTGGCAGGGTGGGTTTTGCTTGATGGGTTGGCTGCCAGTGAGTGTTGAATTTTTCTGGTGAATATTTGATGGTTGCTTCCGTTCACTATTAACGGGCAGAATGGTCAAAAAACAAAATCTTTCTTTAAAGCTACCGGAAGTACGCCTATTTACAAAGCGTGTAGCTGTCGGAATGAGGGTGATTTAATTTTTCCTTCCATCCAAATTTTTCTGCCTTTGCTGACAGACCGTGGTGGAATTGTGTTTTGATAGTAAATCAGTAAGAATTGTAAAGCAAGTTCATTCCTTCTCGTGTGGCTTCTTCAATGAGAGGTTTTCCATCCAGTTTTCACACCGGAAAAAAAAATCCCTTCATGGCATACTGTTAATCGCTTAGATTGGCACTTTTCTGACGAGAAAAAAAAATCACCCACATGGAACGGTTTTATGGTCACAGTTCTAAATCCTTCCCGCTCGCAGCGAACGACGATAATAATTGGATGGAACATTTTAATGCTAAAAGATTGGCTCTCCCCCATGCTGTGTCGCTACCTGGCAGAGATATTTCGTTTTTCCCAGTCTAAAATAACACACTTTGAAGGAATGTTGGGCGGCGTGGGGAATAAAATAAAAGAAGCAGCAAACTCCCCCAAAACCAATATCATCGCCGTGTCGTCGAGTTATATGTTATGGAAATTTGTTAAACTTGTGCCCCCCAGGACAATTATTTCTCCGCCACCCGTAACCCGGACTTTTCGCACCTTTTTTGTGTGTTTTTTTTGTCTCTCCAGACCATGTGTAGCAAATTTCATTGCGGAAAAAACAAATTTTCACCGGCGGAAAAGCGTCGCTCGGCAGAAAATGGGGAGGGGAAGGTTCACGATGGATGGGAACCGTACCGTGAAGATGTGGAAAATTCAACCCAACGAAGAAATTGATGTAATTTTTATGGAAAATGTTCCACTCGCACGCTGGAAGGAAAGCGTGCGTATGTGTGTGATGGAATTTAATCAAATTCCTTTCGCACAAAATCAGCGACGTTTTTCTTTGCCTTTTTCCCATCCTTCCTCCCTCGGGAGACACCCGCAGGGAGCAACTTTATAAAGATTATAATAATGGCGCAAGCCAATCGCCCCGTAGTACCGTCGTGAAGTTGTTTCTCTAATCTTGCGTAGTAAAATTCACCCGCTCCACACATGCCCACTAGAATGTGAGGGTTTCCTGAGTTTTTCCAACCTCATATGGTACTTTAAGATGCGGAAGGAGGACTCCCGAAAATTGTTCCTTTGCATGGTTTCGCAACAGCACACAATATACTGTGCGCGAACAGAAAATTTGTTAATCAGCTTGCGATTTGCTCGCTATGCGTAACCGTGTGGCGGTGGTCTGAAACGTCGCAACTTGAGCCGACGGCGAAAAATTACCCGGTGAAAAGTTGATGGAAACGGAAACAGAAACGAATTAAGCCGCAAGCAACCGGCCTTGTTCCTGCAGACGGCCCAGGATGGAGTTTTGCGCGAGCACCAATGGTGGAAGTTCGCTGCCTGGTACAATATTATTTTCGCTCGGCTAAAGTTTGGGCAGGCAGGTGCGCGCGGCATAAAGTTGAAATTATGCTGTGGGATATTACTATTATGCGGCAGGGCAGCCGTCAGCGTCGTTCGCTAAGGAACGGACACATATGCCAGAACGGGGGTCTCTTACCGGCGGCTAGGCAAACAATTCATTTAGTCTTTTGTTTTTTTTTTGTTTTGTGTGTGAGTTGTTTGCCCGGCGAAAAGCTGGCCTCTTTCTGACGAGGTTTTGTATTATTCGTTTGAACTATTTTTTCGGTTCTTTTCGCATCCGGATCCACATTCACCCCCGCAGCAATGGTTTCAATGGTGAATTCGTGCGGCAAACAACAACGAGTAAAACAAAACAAAAACCAACCCCTATTTGAAAATCTTCTACGTGTGTGTGTGTGGTAGGGTGGGGATAGGGGAGAGTTTTCCTTGACAGTGTGGCTCATTTTTGGACGCAAAAGCAGTCCCAAGCAACCGTAAACGTGAATCCGTCGGTAGAAAACAGCACACGGGAACCATTTTGACGCGAGGGTTTTGTTTTTTTCGTTGTTTCTTTCGTCAGTTTGGTAAAATGGGGAACTAAACAACGGCCAAATAAAACAAAAACTGGAAAACAAAACCAAAAAAAAAAAACTACAACCAGGGAACCAACCAATAATGGCACGGCACGGTGTTGTTGCTGTGGGCCGTCGGTGATTCCATCATGAAGAGTTGAAACCCCCAAAACCTTCGCCTTCTCGTTCCAGCTCACCCCATTCCCCCACTTCCTGCAATTGCCCGTGCTGAGGCAAAATTAGAAGAAGGCAGCAAACAACCGAACCTTCCTACATACAAACACACGCGTGCGTTCTTGTCCTCAACGGCCGGGAATGTTCGGTGCGGTGCTGATGAAATAAAAAAAAACCAGAATCGAATAGCAATAATAACAGCACTAATAACATGCAGCACAACGAACCAAACGGACCAAGGAAATGGACGCACACGGGAAACAAGAGCAGGGCCAACCCTGAGCCGGGCCCGAGCCCCGAAAGAAGAATATAATCAGGCACAACACAGAACCGAAAGGCACAAATGCTAATTTCTGAACAGCCCCCACACCCCAAACGGTCAGGGGGGTGAGGGAGTTAGGAGGGGCGGAAGAGGAATAAAACAGGAACCCAAAAAGAAGTAAACCCCAAACGGAAATTCTATGTGAAACTGAAACTCGCTGGAACCCGTTGAAGTAAGGCACCGTTGGTTCCTTCACGATATGGAAGGATATCGGTTCGGTAGGGATCGAATCAGCATCGAGGCAGCTGTTATGTGAGCAGAGCGAGAGATGGTTTACAACTTGCCCCAAAGTGTGGCTTCAAAACATGAAGGACGTCCCACTGCAAAAATGGTGCGCATTTGAGATAACTTAAAAAGAGCTATGATAACTCTCTTTAATTTCATTTTAGCAGGATCTACAAACATTGCAGACATTGATCTCAGTAAACCGATCTTTCACTTACCGATCTTGGTTAAGGGCAGCCGGCAACTATCACTAATCAAAGAAATCAATCTGATAACAGCTAGTGACGGAGGTAAACAAACGGACACCTAGAATAGTGATGCCGGGATGTTTACCGGATATGGTTTGCCTTGAAGAATCGGCCATCGGACGTGTCATCCAGGTTTGAAAAAACACGTAAAAAAGCATCTAAAACGATCCAGTAGGAGAAACTTTATTGGAAAGTTTCGCCGTGAAGAAGCACCGCGTTCGGGCTTTGACACTTTCTGACCGGAAAGTTGAGAAACGATAAAGACACCGAGGGCCATAAGTCAGCAGATCCGTAGGGAGGATTGGTGTGCAGGAATGAACTGATACGCACTGCAAGATAGCCCATTCGAGAAGTGATCAGTGTGTGGAAAACTTTGAACAAAGTGGGAGAGAAAAAAAACAACACTGTCCGCAGCACAAACAAACAAACAAACTTTAACACTTACTTCATCGAATCGCACCCGTGTACCCGGGGCCTGTCAAACTCAAATCTTACGTCTGTGGCGGAAAGGAGGGGAGGGAGGTTTGGGAGATGATGGGTGGATAGGTAGCCATCCTTTGGCAGTCAATCTTGCGCGAGTTATCAGTAGAATGTAACGAGAGAGTGAGGCAAAAAAACAAACTTTCAAACCGAGTGTCCAGTGTGTCCGATGGTGTCTCGCCCCTGGAAAGGGCGCGCATGTTTGGAGCGGCATGGAGGCACCAGTAACGTCCACCATCTTCCAATCTCCAATTGAGAGGAGGAAAAAAAAAACACACGAATATTGTCCAAAATTGATTACCTTTGGCGCGCGTGAAAAAGGCAGTTGGTTTCGGTTGCGTACCGGGGGCTTTTAGTTTCTGTATAAATTTGAGGGTTGATTTTATTTGTTCATTATGCCTACCCCGACCGGGGGGGGTTTGCACCTTGCAGCGTGGGATCTTTCCAATATTTTTGTTATCTGCTTGGTCAGTTAACGCCGAAGAAGTGGAGAAAAAACGAGCACTGAAAAGGTTCGGAATGTCTCAAGGCACCCAACAGTCAGGTTGAAGCTAGTTGTCCAATTTCCGACGGGGGTCCTCAGAGAGGGAGAGAGTATAAAAACCGCGAAAGGTCGTCAACTTGTTTGCCCTTTTGCCGTGCTGTGCCTAACGTACCGATACCGAACTTTGATTGAAACCTTTCTGCGCGATAGGCGAGATAGGCGTCCGACAGTTTCGTCTACAAATTTCGACTGCGTGTAGGGCGCGCTCGGCAGCATCCAGCAGGTCCCGTGCGTGGAAGGATTTACGTCCAGCGGGCGGACAGGCATTAATCATTTTTTGAACATTTCTTTCGCCCTCATCATAACAAGCTGTAAAGTGTTGTGGCCCCCACCGTGGGTCCACTGGAGTTCGGCCACGAGCCAAAACAAAACACGAGATGTGCGACCGTGAGGCGTCGTATGGATTTTTTCTACCTTTTCGGTAAACGAGTTCATAGATGACAGTCCCCAAAAAAAGGTCGGGGAGGAGTTATTTGGGATTGCGGAAAGTTTAGAAATAACTATTATACGCTAGAGTCAACGGGATCTTGTGGAATCTTATGCGAAATAAAGGGGGGTTTGGGGGAGGTGTCCTTCCATTCCGACGATGGCCGGAGGTTACGACGACTCCCTCCGAAACACCTTTTGCGCTGGTGGCATCATTTTCGTGCTCAAGGGTTTTGTTTTTGGGGGCTAAAACCCATCCATTTTCGAATGTTACGACTGGTGTCGTTCGGACGGGGTCGGGGAGGTTTCGAAATGAAAAATCCTTTATGAGCGCATTGCTCGGAGTGTTCGGGCCGCATGCTGCCTGGAATAAGTAGAAAAGTAGAAAAAGGGGGGAAAACAGCGGCAAATAAACTAAACCCAAATCTTTGCGAAAGAAACCTGTCCCGAGTCCTGGTTGTCGTCCGTAACCTTTTTATTTTTTCTGGTAGTCTTAACTTTTGGGCAAAATTCTTCTCGATCCTTTCGCATTGGGTCGACACTCACCCACCCGACGCCAACCGTTACGCGCACCTGGGTCCATTCGCAACAGCCAACCCGGCCCAACCTAGCGAGCGTGAGCGTGCATATTAGATTGAAGAATTTACACATCCAACCGTACACCTTGGGAGAAGCTTGCAGATACACCCTTTATCTCTTGTGTGTGTGTGTTTGGTGTGCCATTCAGCCGATAGTTGGCCCCGGCTGCAGCACGGCAGTGACCAAAATTTGTTGGCATATAAACTATGTGATAATGGTCGTTCTGTCGTCCGGTCTCTGCCCGGCTTCTGGGTACCTTGCCACGGTGCGGTGAGCTAGTTTACAGTAACTTTTTTGCCGTTTTTTTCCCCATTCTGCAAAACACGGTGGGATTTCGAGGCAGGGATTTTCTTCTCAATCTTGCCAACAGCGGTCTCTTAAGCTTAAGCTATTTTCTCTGTTTCCCGAGCATCCAGTGGAGTTGGGCAAAAGTTCATTACATCGCAGAACGAACATCCCAACTGTGTGGTGGCTGAATGTGTTGGAGGATTTGTTTCCTTATTAAGAAGTTTTCGGAGTTTTCGCGCTAGTGTCTGCAAATGAGATTGCAGTTTGAAGATGGGAGAACAAAAACGTCCTTAAAGGCATTCCTTTTTATTTTTCCATCTGAGAGTCTTCCTCTACCGAAAAAAAACAAACCTCAAACGAATCACAATCAATTTCAATGTAACCGCCATCGTTGGAGTTGGGTTTTTGTTATTACCCCGGGGCAAACTTACAAATCCGTTCCTCCATGAACGAAACGATTGTGGTTGTAAAATGTGATTTCCACCAGAATCCGGTGAAGGGCAAGTGTGTTTGGCGTGTGGAGTGAAAAAGTTCGTGTTCTTCCCAGTCCGGGAAGAAAAACTGGTAGAACAAAACAGAACACAGATTCGTCCCGATCATCTACGATCGTGTCTTGCACTGTTGAGTGTAGTAATAATTTTCGTACCGTGTAAAATTCTGTAATTAATTCAGATGACATGTGACGTTGATGGCACACCGTTAAGAGCACCAGGGAAGAACTGAATCCTTCAGCACGGGGTGGAAAAATCCCTCCGATGAGTGAATGGCAAGCAGGAAGAAGTGTGTGCAGTCTTTTAAATTAATATTGACACCGAACCGAACCGAATGTTGCCTGCTTGCCGAGAGCGAGGGAATGAGAGGCCGAGGATCGCATTATTGCCAATATGTGTCGCCGTGCCAGGCGACATTAATGCGACTCGTTGGGCTCGTTTTGCGTGTGGTATACACATTCGCGTGCATCTCGTATATATGGACGGTGGCGGCCTAAAAATAAATGCGACCCCGGGACGCGGTACGAGGCTGTCACGAGGTTGTCCCTTTAAGCGTACGTTAAGCGCATCCGCGATCACCGCCATAAAGATCGGGAAAAATTAACAAACTATCCATCGGAAGGCAAGGGGAGAGAAAAAAAAACCCCAGCGGACCGTGCACAGAAATTGCAATCGAAAAGAAAACCAGCTACAAGCAAATATGTACCGGGGAAGCGAAAAGAAGAGACGGAAAGAACGAAACCGTAAGGGCGAAAGAAGCCGCAAAAGAAGTTAAAAACCCAACTTCCCGCAAGCATGTTCGAGTGTTATCCATATTTGCATGCTGTATTAATTGTCGTTCTGTAATTTACCAGCCAACGAGCGACACGCGTGATTCGCGATGACAGCGAAGTGCAGTGCTGGGGGCCGGCCCGGTCGACCGCCGGGTGATATTTCGCTGTTTACACCGTGTGATCGAAAATGTTCGCAGCATCCTACGCGCAGCTCGCGGGCCGCGCCAAAAGAATTTGTTTCCGGGCGTGCGTCTCCGGGCTGTGCCGCTTATCGCACGACGAGGCACGGTGGAATTTTTATCCTGCAGCGCCGCTGGTGGCACAGTACGAGTCCGTGGCTCGGTGCTTTACAACCTTTTTCCATGTGCATGTGTCAATTTCGTCTTGTCTTGTGCCCGGGTCCGTGTTACAAAGCGAAAAGGCTGAAGGGTACGATTTTTCCTACCCAGCCACGGGTGATCGGGGAGGGAAAATTTTGGTGGTGGAACTTTTTTTTAAAACGTACGGAACGTCTTCGGTAGTTACACGGGTGTTGTTTGGCACTCACGCAAAGACCGTCCGGGAGCTTTGCCCTCTCGCTTTTTTATGCTTTCACGGTGTATCATACCTTCTTGCGTGCGAAAAGAAATGGTACATTGGGGAAAAATAATTCTTTCTCCTTGTTGTCATCCGCACGGCCCTTTGGACCGGATCCTACATTTCCAATGTAATTCGCTGTCGTCGTCGTTGTGCCGTCCCAGTCGTCAATTAATTCAACTGTGACGGTGTTAATGGAATGGATTTTGGCAGACAATAAAAAAAGGAAGGAAAACAACCAAAAACAAACCCCTCGCAGGGATGAGGATGAGCGAAAGTTAAAAAAAGGTAAACCTCCGGTAAAAAACAACAAGAAATCGGAACAAAATCAAGTACCTTAAAGTTGTGTTTCTATTTTTTTTCTTTTAGATTTGATTGCTGTTGTTCTTGCTTGCTGTAGCTTTCTTCGGTTCCAGTTTGCTACCGTGCCCACAAATGGCCGTTACCGTGGGCATCGGAATGATACCCAAGTGTGTCCTTTTTCGTGACACACACACACGCGCAAGGAGCACGGGTCGAAGGATTTTGTTTTCAAATCAAAACCCAGCATCCCCGGTTACGACATCGAGTGGTTTGGCTCCGGGAGGGTGAACATTAAGTGTATTGAAAATTACTTTATGTGTTCTTGTTGTGAGCGATGTTTGTTTCTTTTTATGTGACGATTCGAGGGCTTCGCTTTCCGTTGGTTGTTGGGATTGATTTTTTAAACCTATCTTTTTGGGGGATTTCGGTTCTTAACTGCCCGCCACGTAGCCGCCGTGTCATTACAGCAAAATTGAACCGAAAATCGGTACCGATATCAATTGAAACGAAGCATTATTATCGCCACCACGGTGATTGGGCGATTTGGGCAAAACCTCTGGGAAAAGCGGGCCGAACTCCCTTCCCATCCAAAAAAAAAAATCCCATCCCTTGCGCCGAATGTTTTGCCCGCAGAGAAGCATCCACTTTTGTGGCTTTTCAATGGACTATTGTCTTCCCATTATCTTGCTGTAAGATAGAGACCGGCCACCAGACTGTGTAACGGTGGAGAATGGTATCGCGTACCATCTTATAAGCCAAACCGGGCACCAATAGGTCCGCTATCGATCCCAGTCTAGTTCGGATGGCAAAACGCAAAAACTGGTGCGCTTCAACTCCATTTTAAGTGGAAGCCAATGTTTTGAGAGATAATTTAAATCATACCGTCAACCGCACCGTGATGACAGTTTTGTCGAATGCACCCTCCGAAATGAGTGGAATTATCTCGAATGCATCAGCAATCAGAGCAAGTAAAACGGGAAGCGACAAAATAGCGACGGTTGTTTTTTGGGTACGGTTAGTCGACGTCTTTGGCTCGGCAGATCCCCCTTCCCGGTCCAATGTCCATTTGTTACACCAGATGAATGTAATCCTGTAATTGCCATCGGTATTGTCATTAGATGTATGAGCTATTGACCGCATTAGCCAATTTAGCCATTCTTCCCCAGAAACCAACCGTCCAAGGGCAGGGGACTGGGTGAACGAAATTAAACACGTAAAAGATGCCTAATCAAAAGGGAACCAACCCACTACCGATCCAATATCTCCGGCATTGGCAGCTTCTTGGTTGGGCGTCCGTGTCCCCGTGCGTGGTCAATCAAAACAAATTGTAATAACGGTTTATGGCGATTGCGCCAAGGATTTAGCGTAACGAAATTTACTGCCAATTGCTTTTCGATCCTTCCAGCAAAGGTAATGGTAAAGATCCTTTGCCAGTGTCTCGTTCTCTACCGTGTGGGCTATACGCGTTACGTGGCTGTGACCGAGAAGAAAAGAATTGTGTCTCTTCGTACATGTGTGTAAGTGTGTGAAGGGAGGGAAACGATGATTTAAAAAGCAATTTCCCTCGGACTTTTCATATACCGGGGCTGGTAAAAGCGCCTTGGGTAAACGAAGCGGTGTCCTTTCTGTGTCCTCGCAAAAAAAAAACTTTTCCCCGAGCATGGCACCAGAAGAGGAAAATGTGATTGTATGATAAAAATGGATACGGCCAGCAGTTTGTGAAAGAATGCGCCAAACCAGGGGAATGTCCCGGCAGATGGTCGGCCATGGAAAAGGTTATTACAGATTATTCGGGCAAGATTTTCCCTCGGTTTTGGAGCGGTTTTCCACGTTCACAAAAGCTAATGCTTTACGCAAACGAATTCTCGGAAAATGATCTGTGCATTGTTGATAGTGGTTCGGGGTTCGTCTGGGAAAAAGGTTCATAATAGCAAACATGGTTGCATGAAAAGAAAATTCCATTCTACCGCGTTGCGAACGTTCAACACAAAATGGACAACGTTTGCTGGCAATGGTTCTATGGCTGAATGGCTGTAGTGTACTGCCCCAGTCCTCGCCTTCATTTGAAGTGGAGCACATTTTCTTGTGCACGAAGAAAAACAAACCATCCCCGCAGATGTGTTGGTTGTCCTCGGAAATCCTTGGACAATTCCGCCACCGCCACTGTTGATATTTGTTGACGGGGTTTCGCCCTGACAGTTCCATCGTAGAGCGCAAGAACAAAGGCCTCTGCCACTGGATGTCGGATGGTTTTGCATGTCCTTCTGGCGGTGCTCGAGAGTCGACCCGGAGGTTCGCTCTTAAATCATTGCTCCAGGTGGCGCAAACGCAAAAAAGCCGACCTCGCCCATAAGGCGGGCGATGATGCAAAATGTGTAACGAAACATGACCGATCCGATAACGCAGGGTTGCTTGCTACGGGGTACAGGTACGGTGCCATTGGAAACGCAATAAAAGATGGAAAGAAAGAAAGGAGAGAAAAAAGGCAACACCGCTGGGTGGGCCCCTTCTCTAGGGGTCATCGTTGTAATAACGATGGTCAGTCTCAAATGTCGCACCGTCGTTGCCGTTGCATGCACCAACGTGGAACGGTTGTCACTCGTAGCGAGTCGACGCATTCGGAAACAATCGGACCGGCCGGACGCATCCCGGCATACGGCCGGAGACCGTATTTCTTGCCTTTCTTCTTGCGAGCGCAACCCCCTGCGGTGCGCACGGCATACTTGAGGTGCTCTCGAATAAATGTGTGGCACCGTCGATTGACTATTGACCGAAGCGTACGGAACGGGCCAAATGTCTCTGTGATGTCTGACCGCTCGGCCGACGCAAGAGGACAGATTCACTTCAGTTTAAGAATTGTCTCACCTCATCCGCAAGGTTTCGTTCCGCAGCCCCGTACCGGTGCCAAGCGCACCGATAATTCGATAAGGTCGGCCCGGTGGTGCCCGGTACGGTTTGCAGCCATTTTCGGGCCCGCGCGGCATCGAAATAGGTAAGCGGGTTGACACATAGCCAGAACCAGAAGAATGGCCCCCTGGTCGGATGTGTGCCCGCAAGATGGATGAGGATAATCCGGGGCCGGCCGAGTCAATGCGTTTTGCGGCTGTTTTTCTTTTCGTTTCGGTTTGTGCTTCTTTCCCTGAAACGCGCTGGTAAAGATTCTTCTCGAAACCTTCTCTGATCTTGTGCGTAAAAGGCGCACCATTTACCGATCGGACGGTCCTTATACTGTCGATCTGGTTTTTGGCTCGCAGCAGTGGAACGTAAGGGCGCGGGAGAAAGCGACAAGCAGAGGGAAATGATGTTAAACGATCGTCGTATTCGAATCCCCATTTTGTGTGCCGTGTGTAGCGTTTCAGGACTGCGGGGTGCCATATCGGTGTTGATTGCATCATTTTAAGGGTTTGTTTGGTGAAACTGTCCAAAAGGCGGTGTTTTGGGATGGAGAAATTGATGAATATTGGTAATGGGTTCTCTAAAGCTTCGTTCCGATTGTGCTAATCAGACCGTGGCGGAAAGCATTCCCAAGGTCCGGAAAGCATAATGCCAAACAATTAAGTGGAAACATACACTCAGACGCTCGACAATCTTAAGAGATCGTTTTTGTAATGTTTTAATAGAAAAAAACTATCTCAAATATGGGATTTGGAGAAGGTGTATATTTTAATAGTCATTGGATATAAGAAATGAAATTAAACACCATAAAAGAACCTCATGTTTCGTTTTCCAAAGCTCTGTAAAAATCCTTTGGTAATTCTACAAAAATAATCTTATACCAAGAACTTCAAAACAGTTTAAAAAAGATGCTATAATCCAGTGCTTGAAGAGCCAAATTTCCAAATTGTTTTTAATTTCGACATCCACAAAATGTCAGACGTCTTTATGATTAAAAATTCCATTGCTTAATGAAAATATCATTGTACGCAGATATTCCAGAACGAAATAATCATAGGAACTAAATTGCAAAACATTGTTTAGAGCAAAATGAATGTCTAAATGTCGAGATGGAGTATTCATATGGTGTTGAGGTTATTCTTTGTGCTGTAACTTGTACATTTCTAGAAATATTCACTTGAAATATTTATCAGATATTCCTGGTACCTTGATTTACAAGAATTGTTGTTCAATTTTTATATATCTTTCCATTTAAGACATTTTAAATCTTGGGCTTTTATCATAAACCGCTGTTTGCTGGTTTGGAGCTTTGAAACTCAATTTCCCCAAGAAAAATCTCTTTTTTCGTGGCTCGTTCTCGTTGGGACACCGAATCCGTTTATCTTCCAATCGCTCAAGGGCACTTTACGATAGATTCCTCACTTGAAGCCCATAGCTTAAGTAAACAGTATGCGAATACGTTTCGTGGACAGCTTAAATGACGGATCAGTTCCCCCCGGTGCACATCAGTAGGGCAGAAAACGAAACGAAAAGCGAAGCAAATATGTGCACACCGACACAGGCACACACACCAAACCGAAAGTAACGAAATGCAAAATTAATCTATATGCTAATTATAATTTGCTACACACCAGAGCGCACCTCGCCATCCATCCACCAGCTGGGCGGACGAGAACGAGCGGACGATCGTGAATGAAGAAGTGGCCCCAACCGAGTCCGTTGGCCATTACAATAAAAACACACACACACGCGGACGGGGTTTGCGCAAAGGGCATGGGCGGGGTCCGGTCTGAGGTAGCAGCAACTAAAGTTGCACTTGGAAGCGGAGAGGTCGAGATCAGCGAACAGCAAAGAAATGCACATCGCATTTTAATTTGGCATTATCTGTATCATATTCGGTCCGCGCGAAACGATTTTGTTTTAAATGTCTTCCAAATGCACATCGTTTACGTACGTTTGTGCGTTTGTTTCCCCATTTGTTCGCGTCGAATGCATTCGTCGCCTGCGCAACGGCCGAGGCAAGTGCCACCACACAGTCAGTCGGAGTTCGCCATTCGTCTCCACGGTTGCTGTTCGATGGATTGGTTTCATTTTTGCTTTACGCTTTTTTGTTGTTGTTGTTGCTGTTTTGCTTGTGGCTTTTAGGCATTTCTGGTCCCCGGTGCTCCTCCTGGTGAATTCATAATTATTTACGGTATGAGGTATGGCGCGATCGGATGCAATTCTGGCACGGGAGTGCATCAAACCCGGACCAGCAAACGCATAAGTCAATCAGGCGCACTGGAAAGGCCCTCCAGGTGCCGAACAGGACACCAAGGCCTTCCCGTCTTCCAACCCCATTACGCTTTATGTCATTTGAGTGAGCTTTAAAGGATGTGTGGGGGGCTTTTTTTGCTGCTGTTGTTGTGGCAGTTGTTATTTGCTGCGTGTTTGGTTGCACACGAGGAATTCAATTCCCAGCGGTTGCGCTCGCGGGCGTTGAAAGGCTGAAAGAAAGATCGGCCGGTGGCTAAGCAGGACGGGAGCAGAAAGGAGACATTTTATTCTCTCATTATTCGTCCGACGTGTACGGGCACGGGTAGAATTTTGCCACCAGAAAACCCATTCCGCCGGGGTTGCATTCGCTGCAGCGTTAAAGCAAACGCGCCGGTGCACACTTCAATCAACTCCAAGAACTGCACCCCGGGACACATTCGAAATTGCCATCATAGTGCCGGGGCGCGCGTTTGCATATAGATGGGTTTAACAGGGGGCGAAGAATACAAAGTTGATAGCAGAAGCGCTTTTCTACACGCCGGTGCTTGATTAGAGAGCCTCGTCGGACACAAAAAAAAGGAACAAAATCGAAAACAAATCTCCGCTCCACGGAGTTCACGGAGTTCCGGCTGTGCATTTTAAATACCAACCGGCAAATGAAACTGAAACAAATCAGCTTCGCACGCAGCGCACGAAGATATGCTGCAGCGAAGAACGATGCACACGGGGCTTATGCCACGGGTAGCCCGCGGCCAACGTGTTTTGCATCGTGTTTTGTGCATGCAATCGGGCACCTAGATGCCCTCCCCCCACGCTTGTCCTACCCGGTGCAGGTGCAGTAGATGCAGTTGCACTTGCACCAAACTAGAACTCAATTAAAGTGGGTTCACATACGTCCCGAATGGCTGGCAGGAAACCGCGGTGCAGCGCGAAATAAATTCGATCGCCATCCAGACAAGCAAAACGATCGCATTCGTTCCCATTTGCTAGTTCGTGAGAGAGCGAGAGAGGTATGGAGAAAGGATGATTATTATTTCCGTGTTTATTTTCCACTCCGTTGTTGTTGTTTTTTTCTTCCTTTCTTTCGCCTCGAATCTTGCCGATCCATCCATTGCCAATGCAGCGCGATTGGCCGAATCGATCGAACGCATCGTGTTCGTGCCGTGTCAGCGGCTGTTTGTTTTGTTGCTGCACTCACGATGCACCACCGCCTCCGACTCCGGCACACAAAATGGGTCCAGCCAAACTGCGAATTTAACGCCAATTGGATGGAAACGGTGTGCAATATGGGGATCGCGATTAAACGCGATGGGAAAAAAAGGGGACGCTCACCACCAGGTCCGGCATTTTCCTCCCGCGTTTGGGAATGGGGGGGGGGGGGGGGGGTGTGCTGCCGTCGTACACCACCGTTGTCGCCGCGATGATCGTTAAGCCACAGGCGCTAATAGGGTTGCCATTTTCGACTCCAATCGATCGACTGTCTTCGAATGCGGTTGGGTCGAAAGGAAAAACAGAAAAATGCCTCGCCATGATCGGTTTCCGTTTTCGTTTAACAATATTTATCTCCCCACGGCACAAGATGGGAATGATGGAGCTCCCCCCGCGGGGGGTAACGGAAGAGGGAGCTGATGGCTATTAAGTAAAATCATACCCCAGTTAATCGCCTTTGCATCAATAAATTACAGGTTATTTTATGATTCATCCAATCGAAGAAATTATTTCCATGTAAAACCACCCGTTTTGTGAAGGTGGCTGATGAATCGGCCGTTGGGGATGAATACGAAAAACAAAAAAAAGAGAAACGAATGAAAAAGCGAAAAAAAAAAACGCAAAACCGTGCACTCTGTCATTTTGGAGTGATTCCTATAATTATAATTTGTTATAGTAGTAGAGTAGTAGTGTTTTTTTTTCTCGTGAGTGTGTGTTGATGTTGTTGTTACTGTCCAACACGACGTGTAGCTTGCGGACACATAAATCATCCCCCGTGGCTTAGAACACCTGTTTTAACCTGAGAGGTTTTGATTAAGCTTAAACGATGGACTCTTTAGTTTGGTTGCTTAAGAAAACGCATCTAAAACGTATCATTTTTGTTTCTGTTCTTCCTCTCACAATCACGGGTTATTAATTTATCGATCATTCATGATCGGTTAAATTAGTCCGGCAATCGTTTTTATTTCGAAACGAATGACTTAGAATAATGAACCATTTAATGATGTGAAAAAACTTTCCAATCAAATACACAATGTATATTTAATTTGGTTTGATATTACAAAAAAACGCGTTAAATTTTAGTGTATTTAGCACACCGAGCGACCGCGCACATTGAGCAGAGCACATCAAAAATCAATTTCAAAGATGAACACAATGAATGAGCTCACTTTTCAACCGTTGCAAGCAAATCGATCGATGATTCGGTGTGATGTTTATGGTGCGAGAGAGAAAAAGGGGGCGAAAACAAAACTTCTCCAGCCCCGTTTTCAAAAGCCTCCATGCCGGTGGTAGTAGTTTTCTAAAGCTGTTTGGTTTGGGAAAGGAAAATCGATTAAATTTTCACCTCGTGGTGGAAAAGAAAGAAAGAACGCGTGGAGAACGATCGTGGCGGTGAAAAATCAAATTCATGCCCATGGTTGGCCACACAAAGGAGTGCCATTTTTTTTCTTGTTCGTTGTTGCTTTCTTCTTCTCATTTTCGGTCGCGTATTTACGCCTGCCCCTTCGACGGGGGGAAATGCGAAGTGTGGGATGAATGATTGGCAATTTACGGTACCGTTTTATCGTTTTGTGAGCGATTTGGCGAAAAAGCGATTTATTTCCACGGCTTTAAAGGCAATTTCAACACCCGGTTGGGGGGGGGGGGGGGGGGGTGTTCCGTATGAATAAGGGGGCCAAATGCATCATGGAAAAGCTTTCAATCGATCGCAATATTGAACGCAATGGAAGACAGGAATGATTTGCTTCCAGCGAACCACCCCAGCAACAGCAATCTGCATACATAGTTGAACCGTGTGCCGTGCACAGCACCGATCGGGAATGGTCACCGTACGAAGAAAAAATGGCGCCACAAAAGCACAGTAAAAAACCCCTTCGGTGGTTTTCTAAAGGAAAAAGTTCAATCTTTTCTCACGTGATTAGGAAGTATGAGAAGGGAGTTGGGAGAGGTAAAAAAAACTATCCGCCTGCAAGCTGCAACGATTCTCATGCATCTCTATTTTCCTACGCGATAAAGAACGCGGAAAATGGGTATTTTTCATCGCAAAATTTACGACCCCCTTTGCCGCGCACTGATGGACGGGCCGGACTGGATCGAACGCCGATCGACTCCGTCGGTGGGTCGTGGCTCGTTGCTCATAATCATCATTACATAGTTTGCCGGGACGAAATTGAAAATGGCCTTTTCAAACATCATGCCGACCCCGTTCGTTACGAGCCGTTCGTCTCGTGAAGGCCCGATTGCTTCAAGGTATACGGTTACGTATCAGACGGCCGTCAAAAGCCATTTTCCGGTCGATCAGATCAGATCCTTTCGTACGAGCGAGATCAGATCGGCGAGTGATTTCGCGATCGTACCGCTGCACCCGGGCGCGCGGTTCGAAAATAATGCTGATTAATGAAACGAATCATTTAAACAGTCACATTTGTACGGGGTCTCCACTTCAATTAGAGATCGACAAGTAAAGAGGGTTTCTTCAAGTAATAGGAGAGAATGGGGGAAGGAAAAACACAGGATAAATAAATAATCGTTCGTTTGGAGTGATGCTGGCGCCAACCGAACCGCCGACCAGTGCACTGATGCAGTTGCTACGCTCAAATGCAACGCAAGACCAGTGCAATGGACTAGGATTTAGAAATTATCCACATCAGGCGGGGAAGATTGGAGGGTTAGAAAGGCAGCTAAAAGGAGCCTTACGTACTGTCAATTCACACAAAAGACACACCGAGCGCGCGGTGGATTTACAAATGCCACGGCACACGCGGCGGATGCCGGGAGAGTTGGCCCGGTTGGCGGTCAAATCGTTTAGCGAAACCTGTTTCTTTTTAATGGTCGAAAATAAATCTCTTCCAACCCCGACCCGAGGCAGGAATGTCTTCATAGGTAAGCGGCGGCACCGTACTGGGCAACACGTTGCAACGCAGTGCAACGGCTACTGTGCACAGTTGCATCTCCTTCTCCGGAGATAGTTTTGCGAAACGCAAACTAAGATATTAGCAAATATACGCCCGGGAGGTAATCAATGCCAATCACGTTTTGCTTCCACTCTGGTGACCTCCATTTTTTCAGTGCAAAAGTATTGCAATGTGTATCGGGTCACAATCACGAAATGTGGTCGCTTTTGTCGCAGATACATCATTACGGCGGCGTGTATTAGCAGCGTCAGCCTGAACGGCTGCTCAATGAACCCGGTATCTCATGAGTGATTTACCTCTCCGGTGCTAAATGTAATACATTTTTTTATTGCTTTTTTGTTTGCCAGTTCACACATTACTACGCTGGCTTGGTTTGGTAGTGGGTGGGATGGGTGGTCACTCTGTTTTGATGGGTTTCCATATTTCAACTTTTACAACTCTTTCGAGGCGAAGGTCCAACCGCGGGTGGGCCCTTGGGAGCTTCTTAAAAGCAAGAGGAGAAGAAAAAGAGTGGGGTCGGAAACCAGAAGGAACTATAAAACTGCGCTTAACCGATTCGTTTAAAGTGAAAGAAGAATGAATGAAATAAGAAACGAAACACCAAAAAAGATGAATCATTTTTCGTACGTACTTGAACGATGGGGCCTCCACCTCACTCGTACGACAAGCACATCGGAACGGCGCACTATAAAGTCTCAAAAACGTGCCACCGTGATTTATGTATATTGCGCAACCGGTATTACCACCATCCTTTACGTGTTGTTTCCCGTTATCGTGTAATTGGAAAATTTTACAAGCGAAATGAGTTGGAATCAGCGAAAACGCACCCCGGTATGGGTGTTTTGTTTTGCTTCTCCGCGAAAATAGCATTTCTAAATAGGTAAGCAGAGCGAAAGCACAATGGATGGATAAGGTTTTTTTTTATTTTCGAGGTAAGATAAACCGGTCGACCGGTAATGTTGCTAGAACATGAACAACCATTGAAGTAATTTCGATCGTATTTTCTTTTCTTCTTTTTAGTTCTACACCCTTTGCCGTAGCGGACGGTTTGGGAATCACGGCAAACGGAAATGAAATCGTTCGTCCGGTCCTGGAATTGTAGTTCCTTGGAATAACAGCCGCACAGTCGGTTTATCGCGGCAAAACCGTTCGCAACTCCCTTGTCGATGATAAAATGGAGGAAAAAAAGGACGAAATAAAAATTACAAAAAAAAACAAGAACAACAAACCCCTTTGGAAAGGAATCAAAGATAGGATAGCTGTTGACAAGAATTAATGAACGGAAGCGCATTTAACGCACAAAACAGAACACAAAAAAAATCACACACAAAAATAAAAAGGAAGGAAGGAAACGCACTTGGAACATTGCTCTAAAACCGATGCTCTAAAGTTAGCTTCATCCGCCGTCCGATGAATGGAAGAATCGGTTCGGTTCGCCGATTGACAAAAGGCAAAAGGCAAACCGAAGCCGAAAAAGGGTGTTGCAGGGGAATGAACGGTGCCCAAGACAAGACGATCAACGCACAACGAAGCAGCAAAAAATAAACAAAACCCTTCGAACGACACATGCGACACACGGTGGAAAAAGCGATTCATTTTTATCCCTGCGGAGCAGCAGATTGAATTGATGAATGAGTTCTTTAGGGAAAAATGCGCCAACGCCAAGCTGGGAGTAAAACAAAACAAAAATAATATAACAAAAAAAACACCAAACACAGAGAGGTTAACAATACAGTAAAATGGGGAAAAAGAGAAACAGAAAAAAAACCTTTAACAACACGCACACACAAAGCAACATAATAAAACAAAACTGCTACGCCCGGAACGACGGAAATGTTAAAAAGGAAAAACAGGAGGAAAATGCAACCGAGCATCCTGTGGCACCAAAGGACAATCGTTGTTGGGTTCAAGGGGGGAAAAGTACGGGGTGGGGGTAAAGGGAGGAAAGGGCTTCCGGAGAGATCTGGATTCGCGTTGACTGTTGTTTCGCCGATCGCCAATTTGAGACGCGAGCGCGAGCGCACATCCCACCCTCTTTGTCCCAATCGGTCGTTTGTCGCATGGAATCAATTTCTCCAATTTAGGGATGAAACGCAAAAAAAAACGAGCAAACAACACAGAAGAAATAAAACCTTCCGCGTTGCGCGAGTAAGAGTGCGATCGGTTTTGTTTTCGGGCCGCAAAAATAGTCCAAAGGATGCCGCGCTCGGTAAGCGATCCCGCAATCCGAATGCACTTCTTTTGCTGCACGATTGTTCTCCCGCAGTCTGGCGGACTTTTAGCGGCTGATGATGATTGTATCATTGTATCATTGCCCCGTGCACGTCAGCTTCCGTTTGTACGGTTGGAGAGGAGAGAAGTGATCACGAGGCCAGATTTTAATGTGGACTTTGTTTTACCCTTCGAGCTGTCTGTCGCCGGCCGGGATCCAAATGCACCCACCTGCTGCTGCTGTTGCACGGAAATGCACTCAATTGCCGGAGGATCGTTTCTCACATCGATCGGGGCTAAATAAGGGCATTGTTTTACGTTTCCTCGCCCACCCCTTGTTCGCGTCCAGGCGCAACAACTGCAAGACGGTGCAATCTCCTACAGCTAGACTAGTTTTTGCACAGAGACAAATGAAGCCGAAGCTTGGACGGGGTGAAAAAAAACCCTCAAAAGACTCCGGTGATTCGGCATCTCCAGCAACCGTCGAAATGGAGCAGAATTGCACCCGGGGTGTTTTTCGGGTTTTGTGTTTCAAAGAACTCATTTGCAACGGATGATCAATACGCCAGGCAGGGCGAAGGAAAACGAAACCCTAAAGTAAGCCTATGTAGATAGCCTTAAAAAGAGGCCAAAAAAACCTGACGCCCTAATGGGAAAACGTTTCCAAAACCCCCAAACGCGCGCGCTGGGGAAGACACACAAACATTTGAGCTTTGCGGGACTATTAGTTGTGCCATTATTATTTTTCCTGTCGTCCAAGAGTTGTGTTCGCCCAACGCAAGGTACAAGAGAGCGACAAAAAAGAGGACACCCTGCAAAACGCCACGCCCGTGGGCATGGCCCTAAGGATGTCCCTATTGTTTGCCGGTGTATTGTTGTTTTGTTTGGCCGTTGTATACCTTTTGTGTCTGTAGTGTGCTGTCGGTAAACAATCCGCCCAACTCCCCTTCTCGAGGGGGAGTGCCCAATAGATAAGTGGTTCGAGGTGTGGGCCACGAGCAGAAAGGATCCATTACGCGTGGATCGGCAAACCGTTACGGTGGGTGTATGTTACAACGATTCGCGGTGGTTTTGGAACATTTGAATAAACTAGATTTGCATCACAAGAAACACAATTGGCCTTCAGGGGGGTTGTTCCATTGCCAGGATGAAACAAGGATATGTGAGATGAGTTTGGTCGGTGCATTTTTTTAGCAAATATCCTAGCGCTCCAAAACAAAAGAGACACTCCATCGAGCAGACGAATGGAAGGGAACGTTTTTAATCCAATTTGACATCTCGTAAGTGGTTTTGCTGATACGACACGCCGGTGATGCTATTAATGCATTATGCCTTTTTTTTTTTGAGCATTTTTTCCCTCCGTTCCTTTCTCTTGGTGGATTGAAGGATAATCGAACTAAGAAATTTGAGCAATGGCTTAGTACTGGTAGCAGCAAAAAGCGTTGCATACGAATCATTCCATCGAAAAGTGCCAAATGCATAAATTAAACCAAAAACACCCTTCCGAAAAAGGGGAAAAGATGTCCTGTACGTTCCCGGCCGATATGATGAACTGGTGGCAAATGCAAATAGGAAAACGGATTGCTTTTTTCTGCTTCTTATTTTATGTAAGCAAAGAATCTGGTAAAACACAGCAGGGAAAACAATGGATGGAAATTGTTCCCCTCCCTGGAACATGATAGCCTTTTTTTTTGGAAAACGGAAATGTGGAAGCGCATCGCCATAATCATTCCGCCGTAGGCAAATTGGGTCCCTCTCACGTTGGGTTTTGCATACATTCAGGCGCTCAAGGTTTTGTCTTCTAGCCGTGATTAATTCAAACGATCGGCCAGAATTCCCCGGTGTACCCTACGGCCGTACGTCCAAATGACATTACAAATGATGTGATTAAACGATTTAGTGATAATAAAATTTGAAAAGATCTCATTAAAGCACCGTCCGATTGCGCGCACCGTTTGCTAAATATGGTGGAACGGGTCCATTCCTTCGCACCGACTGATGTTGGTGGAAGGATTACCACAATGACAGTGTGTTGTTCTACAAAAAAAAAAAACTAAAAACGTGCTAGATAATCCATAAAAATCAGCCCCATCAACACACGGAGCGGTCCAATCTTTGTGCCGATCGATCGGTTGCCCTCGTGCAGAGTTGTCGGGAAAACGTGGCACTATTATTGTTTTATACAGCCCCATATACCACCGGCGTCGTCGTCGTCAGCTGTGTGCAGCCGATTAATACCTTCAATCTGTCCGCACGCACTTGGATGGTGTGTTGTGTGTGCGCGCGTTCGCCGGAATCGTTTTATTGCCCAGCACGATACCATGAGGAGGGCCGGCGTGTATACGTTGTAAAGAATATCCATTGTAAAGAGTAAAAAAAAAAACACACGAAAACTCACCATCTGCAAAAGGAAGGGGAAAAAAAGGTAATAGTGATTAGTGATTGCACAAAGCCAATAGAACGATATCAATAAATGTGTTGATGGGAGTGGGTGGAGATGGAGAAAGGGGAAGCGACAAAGCAATATCGTTTATGTTAATCATGATCATCATCGGCATTATCATCATCGTCATTGGCGTCATTCAACGCAATCGACAGGCGTTCCCCGGTTACGATTGAATATAGCAAACACTCGTAAACTTTATCTCCTCAGAACGGAGCCATATGAAACACCGTTTAGTGCTGCGGTATCGGATGGGAAAATTAGCATCCCCAGGTCGACCCCGGGGGTGATAAGAAAATTGAACGGAAAATCAAACTCTGCCAAGGGTTTTGCGAATTTTTACACACCTCAACAACCGCAACCCAATTGACGGTTCGGTGTTATCACACACGCATGGTCCCGATGGAAGGTTGGATGGTGCTGGAGTCTGGAGTCGGAAGTGATACGACGGAAATGACGGTTAGAATACACCGCCCTATCTATTATCGACCATCTTAAGCGTGTGCACAATAGCACGCAAGGAATGCTAGTAGACGGTCGACAACAAAGCTTCACTTTGGGTGATGGGACCAAGACTTCAGAGCTCTGAGACCATGCGGATCCTTTCGCTGATGGCAACATGGCGATAATGATGATGTGGTTTCAATTTTCCGCTTTCCGCTATTAAAGCTCTCCCAAGACTTGCACGCCCTCTACATCGACGGTACCGGGAAGATATTATCCTTCCGACGTTCCCGACTCCCACGATCTTTCAATATTCCGTCGCAAAACTTCACGGCCATCGGCGGTTGCGGTATCCTTTTGTCGTTACAGTGCGCCGCATCCGCAACCGAGGAATAAAAGTGTTATATATACACGCTCGTCTGCTGCAACGCAGGGCAGAAGAAGACAGTAAACCGCGACCGCGACCACTCGGATAAACTTACGCCCCGGTACATCGGGTGAACGATTTCGGTAATAAAAAAGCTGTTAAAAATTTATGCTCCGAATGTTTTACGAGCCCGATGATTGATAAACTGGACCGTTTAGAGGACGATCGAGACGGGTATGTGTTTGAGGGGATTGGTGGTATTATTTAGCCGATACCTTCCGTCCGGTTTCTTGGTTTGTCACTCTGGTAAGCACTGGTAAGTTGATGCTGGTGATGAGATTTTTACAACCTTCTAGTCGCCTTTTACAACGCTGGTGGATGGCTTTCGGTGGTCTGGTGAAGTGTAAAGAAGTGGTGCACTTAGATGACGGTATCGCGGGATGCCCGCTGGAATTTGGGCTCGATCGAAAAGGGGATGTTTTACGACCGGTGTGTGTGTGTGCGTTTGAGGAGGAGGAAGAAGCAAGACATCTGTTGAACAGCGAAAGAGGAGTAACCGCAGCTCGGGAGATGGGAACAAAAAATCCACTCACCAGCTACCGGGGAAGGATCACATCCTGTGGTCACATCCAAAGGGCGGCCACGTCCAAGTTCATTGATAATAAGATAAAAGTATTTAACAGCAATAACAATAGGGCACTGCGTCGTGCATGCAACCGGGAAGGTTTTTCTTTTCTTATGCCGCTGGAAGGTCATAAAAAGGCTTCCCGGTCCGTTCGCTTTGGAGGTGATGTCGGGTGAAACAATTGACACCATTCCGGTGATTATGGTTGCGTTGTAATGGGAGTTGAATAGTTTAAGAGGCTCAAGATGGAGGAGAAGAAAAAAAAATAGACGAACGAATTGAGCCCCGGACTGAAGGATGGACGCATTCTCTTGTTCGACGTGTACGTGTAAGCCTTTTTATACCCATCATTACCGGAATGATTGGATGCGAAGCGACGCTGTTGAGCGTTCTCGTGGAAAGGACTCGTGGCAGGATGGCGATTCCTTCCGCCATGGGGTCGTGACGGGCGTTATTTCATTCAGCAGCGCATATACTGACCGGCCCGGGGTGGATGATTAACAAGATCCATTTAAACGAAATAATAATGGACGAGTGCTTAGGATAATTTTCGGCATCGAACAATTCCCGGTAATTTTAGGATCTGGTACGAGTTTTCGCTTAGGTCCCAACCACGGTGGATCGGCCGTTCGTGGCTTCTAATTTTCCATTGTGTTGGTTTCTTTTCTATTGATTCGTACGGAAATCAATTTCGAACCCTATTCATTGGTGATCTATCGAATAAAACTGTTACGTGTCGATCGTTAAGCCCGCGAAAGGTGGTACGATGAAGTGCTCACGTCCACGGTACGGAGATCTCCGGGGGTGCGTACTCTAAACCTCTCTTCCCAAACATCGCCTTTTTCTATGCCTTGCTATCGTGTTCGCAACCGGTGGAAAGAAGGTAAACTCCACGACTTTACATTTGAAGTACGAACAACAACGAAAAAAAAAACCCGAACTGGAAGAAAAACGCACTTTGTGGCGCTCTATGACGGTACGCTTCGGTTCTCTGGCCGGACCTGGCCGCAAACGAGTGTGAATAATTGCTTTTCAATTATACAAGATCATCAAAACTAATAGCCGTACCTATTGTCGATGGGGGAATGCGAGGAGAATGGGACCATACAACAGCGTACGACCAGGGAGACCCGTTTCATGATCACTCGCCTGCGGATTAAAACGGACACTCCACTGCGTACATCCAAAACACAGACACGGACACACGCCCGGCCCGGGAAGTGAAGGGATCCGTCAGGCTCGGCCGTCCCAAATGACCCGTCCGATAATTGTAGTCATCTTACCTTTCATCTGTGCAAACCACAGACAAAACCTTATGTGGCCGCGGCCACATCAACCGCTTAGACGCGAGGCAGCACCGTTTTATAACCCGAACCAGGGGGGCAGCTGGTGCGTGTGTGTGTGTGTGTGCTTGCGTTTTTTTTCTTTTTAAAACTTTTCGTTAGTTCTGTAGGTTTGCGTACAAACACACACTCACAGGCCCTTTTTCTTTTCACCTGCGTGAGGTCACAAAACACTCACTTTGATGAGTTCACCCCGGGTGAAATAGTGTTTTATACTTGCGGCCGCAAAAGGGTGGACGGCCATCAGCGCGGTGGTAGAAACGATGATTATGATGGTTTTTGATGCTCTCGTCATGTGCACGTTTTCATCGTCCGTGTATCCCTCTTTGCGCAAACGTGCAGTGGATTCACATCCCCGTGGATGACCACAAGTGTCAAAATCATTTCATCGACAACATTAACACGCACTTGTCGGAACTGGATGTTCGGAATGAGGGCGAAAGCAACAAAAAAAAATGTAATTTGGACACTTCACTTGCCTTGAGAGCAAACAAGCACCGAGAAAATTGTGACCCAATAATGTCGACAGGGTCTGACAACAAACAAGATAGTTATAGGTGCCGAAATGTGTTTTACACCCTTGGAGCATTTTAAATTGATAGCTTAATGATATTTTATTACATCTATATCTTCAATGAGCAGAATGTTTAACTTTGAAGAAATATTTAACAATTTATAATCAGGTTCCTGAATTTTCTGGAGATCTAAAGGTTGCTCAGTAAACTGATATCTTGGCATTATTAATCAAATTGTGCGCGATTTGTTTGATGGTGTTAAACGGAACCGTAACCCTGCACCATATCGGATAACAACAGCTAGTGTGCGCACGTAATGCAGTTCTACTTGAGCGTATAACAGTGTGGTCTAGAAAACTTCATACTTTGCTTCAAAACCGCATCCGAGTGCAGTACTGCAGCAAGATTTGGATGCTATTCCATCTGCAATGTGTGGGTGCAAACATTATCTCACACGGAACGAAACGCAACAAAGAATCGGTCGGTGGCGTGACAAAATACACGATCATGTGTTTTGCTGGCAGATAACGTTGTTGGGTCTCAGGAAAGGAACAGAAAAAAAAACCATGCGGAATACATACGGTACACATTAACGCATGTTTGAAGCCGGCAAACAGACTAGCGAAAATGTGTGTGCGAGTTGGGCAAATATCGTTGGTGGGACTCCTACGGTCCCTGTCCCGGGACGGAATGGTAGAGTCGTAAAACTCTCCCCCTCCCACCGGTTCCTCCCTCCCGGTTCTCCCAGGAATGTCATCAGCCGAATGCGGGTGCGCACGTTAAGTGACATTTCGGTGCGTTTTGTCCTGCGTTTCCCTCGCGCGCCGTTAATTTTCGGTTTTTCACTCCGTTTCACGTGCCGGTCGGTCGCCCCCGGGTGCGATGAGGTAAAATTATGCAGAAAAATTGTATTTATGGACGGCGCTGCTGCTGATGATGTCGCCGCCGCGTCATGCAACGACGCGAGTGTGTCTGCCTTAGGTTCGAACCCAACGCTATAGGGTCCTGATGCTGCTGCCCTTCATTCACGACTTATGAAGACTGAGAGTTTGACTACGGGCTAATGCCGATTTGCGTGTCGATGGTTTAGATGGAAGGCTATGTGGTGAGGAACGGCATGTTGTCGAAAAGAGAAACTTCTCCGTTCTGTGAGATGGGCCATTTTTAGCCCGACGGGCGTTTTTCTATCTATATAAAGCAAACTCATCTGCTGGTAGAGCGTCATCGTAACGTTCTTGGTCGTCGTCGTTGTGCTTGTTGAGTGCATCGTGACTAATGCAGTTTCATCATGGTCGAGTTGGAGAATCTTGTTGAAAATGCTCGACCGTAGATGGAGCATTAGAGCGCCACCAGCAGCAGCACCATCGTCCAAGAAACCAAGACGGTTCTGGTGCTGCGTTCCGTGCGGAAATATGATGTGACAGTTTGGAATATGGGATTTCTCCTTCCAATCCTTCCCCTGCCGGGGAGGAAAAAGAATCGTTCCAGACCCAGCCATAATGTCTTGCATCCGCTCGTTCCAGGGAGTTCTGGTGTGATTGAATTATTTCATAGTTTCACTGCACGTGGACATTTTTGTGTTTGTCTGTACGCTTGCCTAACCAAATCGGAAGCAGGAATGCAGAATAAATTGCATGTGATGTGCGTGAAGACTGGTGCTGGCAAAAATATGCACACCCGAGAAGGAAAAAAAACCAGAAAAACACACCCATGTTCCGGCAAAGCGCTTAACGGCAAACGACCCGTTGGAGGTGAGAATTTAAATCGATTTTACAACGGCAAACGGCTTCATGAATGTTCGGGCCCATCTAATACGGATTTATGTAGAATGATGTCTAACGCGTATCGGAATAACCCTAGACCATTCTTTGATGATGCATTACCATGCCATGAATACCGTGGCCAACACCCCGAATGCCGAGTCGCGTAGCCCCGTTGATGACTTATTGAAGGCACCGTGTATCCGTGTGTCCACCATCAAAGCGAACTGCACAGCGAATTTAAAGAACCGCCAATGAGCGCCAGACTCAGCGCCGAGTCCGCATAATCATGTGTAGCACATGATTGCATATTGTCGAATTTGTTTTGCATACTAAATATGCTAAAACCCGGCGGGCTTTAAAAAGCATTTTCGCAACCGCCCCAACGCCGGGTGACCGGCCTCTAGCCGGTCCCAGAACCCCAGTATCCTTGACCATGAGCGACCCAGGCGGTTGAGTGACATTTTGTCGATATTTCTTTACCCCCCCCCCATGTGCGGCCCAAAAGCGTGCGGCGAATGGAGCAGCGAGCCAGCAAACAAATAAAGAAATCATCCCTCTATTGTTTGGTATGATTGATCGTTTGTCTGCTCGAATGAGTTTCCCGACCGCGCTTCCCTCCAACCGGTGGAATCCCGATTTCGAGCAGATTTATTTCCCGGCAAACACTTTCGCCTGGTCTGGCCGAGATAGAGGGAGACGAAAGATTGAAGCTTGCGCTTCGATGAGTTTGCGATGAAATATTTAGCCTTCGTTCGGGAATGTCGTTTCATGTCTTGTCTAGCAAATGGGCCAAACGCAAAACGGAAAGGACATCACCGCGCGTACGCAAATTTGTCGCTTAAACTGCCCCGTTGGCATAAATTCGGCCAAATGTTTATTGGGGGCCGAAAGCCGAAAATAAACTCGGCACAAAATGAAAGAAAAATCCCCCCGCCCAGAAACAAGCAAGCAGCACACGCCGGTTGCGTAACAAAATAACGAATGAATTGTCGATAGTTTGTAACGTTTGCTAGTAGTAAATAGTAACGGGAAGCGTGCTGGTTGCTCTCTCTCTCCCCGGGGGAGGAGGGAGTGTTGGGTGGGGAAGGGGTGGCACGTTTTCGATAGAAAACGACGCGAAACGCAAACCGCATAAACGCAAAAAGCGCAACGTACGAAGTCATGAGACAGTCGAGTCATGTCCGACTGAATTATAACAGCTGATTCCACTTTAACTTGATTAATAGATACTTTTCGGCAGAAAACCGGTCCTAGGCGTAGGCCATTTTTTGTTGTTTTTTTTTTTGTTTCGTTTTGCGCACCTCATGCTGGCCCCTTTCCAGCCCTCCAGGAGGGGGATGGGGTAGCGCCATTTGGGTCCCGCCGTGACTGGTCGTGAGGAAAAACGGGCGGGAAGGCGAACCAGGAGGACCATCCATCTTTCCCGTTCGTCTGGCAGTGTTCGCTTGGGTTCGATGTCGCGTTTTTCAAGGTTCCATTCCACTTTTTGTTGTTGAATGTACTAGGGAAGTTTTTGGGAATGCGGGCCGGCATGGAGCTGGCGTTTGATCGTTATTTTTAACCGAATTTCGTGTTCATCCGTCATCACGGTGTCCTTGACCGTGAATAGGCGATATTCTATGCGTAACGCAACGAGGGGAAAGGGGAGTGGACGACCCCCTAACGAGGGGGAGGTACACTGTGTCGCGATTACGCTGCAAAGTTTGGTTATGTGCACTAGTTGGCACAACGACACCCGGTTTTGTTCTCCGCTTAAACTGATCGAACGAAAGGGAAAGCGGTCGGTGACTTGAAACCGGACAAAAGTATGCCAGTGGTATTGGGCGCGAAAATCCGACTACCCCCAAAACCCGCGTTCGAATCGGTGATCGTGCTTCCAGCTGATTTTACTGCCGCATGATTATACACATTTCTTTTCTGGTCGAAACATTATTGGTCCAACTTTACGCCTTGTCCCCATTGACGGGAGTTCTGTTTTGAACGTGTCAAGTGTAGTGTGTTGAACGGAAACAAAAACTCATCTCACTCTTTACAAGCGAAAGACCTCTTTACAGATTATCTCGACCTTTAAATGCGATGATCGATTGGACGATCGCAACGGGACACTGTTGGAGCAGCAGCAAAACAAAAAACGGAAACAAGTTTTTATACATCCGTCAACTACTCAGTTTTATAGCTGTTAAGACAAGAAATGAAACAAGGGAACAGAAAACCTCCTTACTTTAAAGCGGAAGGAAAGAAGAGGAACGGGAGAGCGCCGGGGAGGAGGCATTTAATTTTTCTTAAAGTAATAAAACTGAGTCGGTCGTCGTGCGGGAGGACGCCGAGCGGGAAAAAAGCATAAACTCTGCAACACGCTGCAACACCGTAGTGGGTTCCATCTTTGTTTTGTTTTTTTTTTGGTTAAGTGAGAAAATGATAGAAAACGATCACACTGGATCGCTTGAGCAGCTCGCAGTGAAGTGTGGGATAAAGAGGCGAGGACAAAAAAAAACACAAAACACTTTTACTTTCCCATAAAAATGATAGTAACATCCATTAAAATGCCGTTGAGATGGATGCTCTTGTGGTGTGTATACCGATGTTCCTTGAGGAAAATAAAAAAAAAACCTGCTGCTCACCCTGAACCCATTTAGACATTAGCTTTACCCCGTGTACCAAGACGCGTTCGGGTGTATGGATATTTTTTAATTTACTCTGCTCGTTAATTTCCAACTGCACTAAAGAGTTCTGTCATTTGCTTCCCATTTTCTTTAGGCTTTAGGTTCCGATACACCTAGGTGTGCGGCCCGTGTCCGTGTCCGGGCATTAATATTTAACAGATCGCTTGATTTAACAGCGCTCGTAAATAGGCAAAGCTGGTGTGTACTGATGGTGTCGGGGCCGGGTTGAGCAAACAATTGCCAGGAGTATGTGTGACGATCGTAACTTATCTTCCACACATCGCATGTCCCAATGTCCGCGTAGTGAGATCGACTGTGGGGGATCGTCACAGGAGGGAATCTTTCGAACTTTGCCATTATGACCACCGTCGTAATCCTATGACGAACGAGTTGGCTCTTTATTGGACTGCGTTGTGTCATCCCATGAATCAAGAGATTGTTAAGCCCGGCATGGTTAAGGCAGAGAGGTGCGGAACAGTATATTAAAGTGACCGATAAAACCGTGAAAGTGGTTTCTTTATAAGAGCATTTTATCGGGCTTGATTGTTGTGGTTCAAAAACTTTACGTTTAGTTTTTAAAACTTCAAGATTGTCCGAAGATCTTGAGGCAAACTATACAGTCTTCTATTGGACTAGTAATTTATAATTCTAAACCCCAGATAATCAGTTGAGTAATTTGTTTTTACCTCAACCTCGATGACAATAATGGTAATGACGACGATAATGATGATGATGATTATTATGAGGGATTAAATGTATTGGTAGTGAGGCGCGTTAAGGAAGAACAGATTAAATTAGCGACTTACCAGCATCCGCGGGGTCCATTCCGGTAGGAGGTTGTGCCGATAGGGGTCCAGGCGTACTTCCGGAACCAGGTGACCGCACATCGTCGTTCAGCTGCCCGGTGTATGATATCGATGAACTTGGCGGTCTCTATAAAATCGTTTTAAAAAAATAGCCATTTGATTAGTTTACAGTTCTACAAGTGATTTAAGCACACAACTAACTATTTTAAATGTTTTTCTTTTCCCAAAAGAACTCCAAAAAAATTTTTCTCAATCGCAAATTGCAATTTCGGTGAAAATGGAGCTGAAAATCGTAACTGACAGCTTTCCACGTTTCGTTCGATTCGGGCGAGTGAGGTAGAAAATCCTGCATCCCGAGGTCGGAATCAATTCCGGTTGTAATCCGTGGGCTATCGCGATTCACGCGGCCAGCGATGCAGAAAATATTGATGCGAAATTTATCACGTCAAATTGCGAGCAGTTCGCTTCAGTTCGATGCTGGGTTACACGGTACGGTACGGCAGTTTGTACTGTTTAGCCAAAATGCTGCCAATCGCAAACTCAACCACCCAGTATCCGACAGCCGTGCAGTGGTTGTCGGAAAATGGTTTGTATGGGGGGAAAAAGGCGCAAACGGAACCGATACCGATCCGGGTGTTGAATTGTTTACTCGACACACACACACAGACGTACGCATGTTGTGGGGGGTAGAGCCGGAAAAGCCTTTCCACCCGATTGCATATTAGCGTCATATCGCAGGAAACCCGAATCAGCGATAGGCTTCCCGGTATCAATTGAATGAAAATTTTCGCTGATTCGCTACAGATTCGCACAAGGGGTTGCCACAACTTCTGTGGTGGAGAGGGGAGGAGGGGGTGGAGGGAGAGGGTAGTGATAATTTTATGTGTGTGAAGCGAAAATATGGTGGAATTTAATAAACACAATCCCCAGGATTCTTTTTTCCTATTTCTCCGTACCATTACCTTCAACCCTCTTCAACGGGCATCATGATTTTCAGTGCTCGGGGGGAGTCATTTCCCGCGACTGACAGGGGGGCGATGTGATGGGAAGAAAATTGCGTTTCTTTTCTTTTTCGTTCTAACAATCAGGTATGGCACGAGACCCGCGTTTTGGGAACGCCACACCACACGGTCGCTAACTAACAAACATTCGTTTCCCGGCAGGACGTCCCGATGGTCAGATTCTGCCAGTAAAAAGGGGTTTTGATTCTTAACCAGCGGGGAAAGAATGAACCAAAAAAAAGGCCCACAAACTAAACAAAAAAAAAGATACACGTAGCCCCCTTGAAGCCTCTTCCATGCGGCTCCGGTCCAAGCAGATCACAATCACACAGGCAGGCAGTCAGGAATGAAAGAAATCCGTTCAGGCATCGGGAGTGATATGGGACCCGCGGTTAAGCGGTGGCTGAGGCGAGGACCCCAGTGATGCCTGCTCTCTAAATCCAATGATTTAGTATCCCACTGGGATATCGTTAAAATGACTCGCTTGATACCGATCGGGGATCAGGTTTGAATTTTCCGTTTTCCTTTTGAGCGCGCGCCGGTGTATATTGTTTTGCGTTTCTTCCGCGTCTTCTCGCTTGGTGGGGTTTGTTTTTTTTTTTTCGTTAAATGGTTTCCTTCGGTCCCATTTGGATAGTAATAATTCGGGGTAAAGCTACCCGCCCCTCCCCCTCCCACCACCACAATCATCAAGCGGTGCGGAATCCTGCGGTGCACCGCACGGACCCGAAACCCGGGAGAGGGACCATAATTCGATGTGTACCGGGCGGGGACCTTTCGTAATGCGGCGATTAACGAGTTGAAATGGTGAACGAGAAAAAAAAAGCACTGAAGAAATAATAACAACAACACCACAGCCGTCGATGCTGACAATGAGACGAACTGGTAAGCACACACCCAGCACACAGCAAATAACGCCCGTTGATGATGATAATAACAATATAGAATGAACAGCCGCGAACTGGACGGGCGCGTTGCGTTAGCCCTTTTCGAATCCCTTCCATATAATTATAGATTTTTAGGCTTTGATTCGTTGGGTTGGTGGGAGTTCGGTGGAACACATCCAAGTGCGATCACTTTAAGGGTTCTCCTCAAACTCACCCTCTTAGTGGCATTAGTATGAGGCATCTCGAAAATTCCTCAATATATATATTGAAGCACGGGAGCTTTAAAGCTTTGTTTCGGGTTCGGGGTAGTTGATTTAATTTCGTTTGTATCGTACTGTGTTGGCGAGATAAACGACCCGTACTGCAGCGCGTTTCCGTGAGCCCAATATAAATATACGCTCCCAAGCATGTCAGGACAATGTGTCACCTTAGCAAACATGACACAGGAGCGTTTGATTTGGAAAAACGGGGTTTTTCTTCGGGCTGGCTGCAAATGGCTGCCACTGCTGCTACTGTTTCACTGTTTTCACTGGGTTGGGGAGTTTGGCACAAGGCACAAGTGTACGGAATGGGATTTTCCGTCTGACAGCAGCGCCATTTTGTTGTTCTTTGTTTTTTTTTCTTTCTCTTCAGCGCTCTCTCGCTTTCGGGGAGTGCTGAAATGTGGTCTCCGAAGCTGGTTGAAAGGACCCCGTGTGGATGAACCCGTGGAGCTGCGAATGCGGGAGGAAGAACGGATGATGTCTCTCTGCAGCGTAAGCGTCCTAATCCCAGGATACTGGGTGCCATGGTGGTTTTTCCATCCATTAGACAACCGTATAGCCGTGGCGTTCGTTGGCATTCGGGATGATGGTGCGAAGGACGAAAGCCATTGGCACCGAGCCCCGAACCCCGAAAGGCGAAGGCAACACGGATGCTGAGCGCATATTTATGTAGGACAGCTTCAATTCGGAAAACCTTCCCCCCCCCCCGTGTCCCGTATGTTCCACAACCCCTCCACCGGCATCCACTTCACAGTACCGTCTGTTTTGGCATCCCCTTGTGAGCACTTTCTCCACTTAGCACCGGCAAAAAGGGCCTCGGTTTTCTCGGGCAAATAAAAGAACCGAAACCCCCAGGTCCAAAACCCGCCCCGACAGCCCCCCCGGTTGAACGAAGATGCGGAAAACACCGCATCTCGGTACGTCGAAATAAGCGTCGCTTCCCCGAAGAAAAGCATCCACCAAACCGAACCAGTCAACTATGAAATTCACCTGTGAGTTAGACCGGGTTCCTACCCCTCCAAACCTCACTTGCACTCTTCCCCCCCCCTTATCTGTGTGTGCATCATTTTCCGAGCCTTTCCATTTCTTGGGCTCTCGAGCAGCGTTCGCCCGGTGCCGTACGCGTTCATCTTTTCTCCCCACGGGTTTTTCGGCAACCCGGCACACTGTAGCCTCAAATCCCACCGGAGATAGGGCAAGAGGTGGTGGGGAGTGGGAGTGGTGGGATGGGAGGAAATGAGTCCGCCATAAATCACCCCATGCCATGGTATGGTCCTCTTGTCGTGCTGCTCCGGCTCATCGGGCTTTCGAACGCCGCTGTGTACCGTTTTCCTGTGGCGACCAAAAAACCGGAAAAAGTCCTCCCCCTTCCCTCTTGCACCATCCGGGTTCTTACACCCTTTTCCCCATCCCGCATAGAGGGGAAAGATTCTTTCTCTATCTTCACCCACTTTCCCATATCATCAAACTCCATGGCCCCTGATCTCCCCCCGGCCTCGCTCGGACAGGCGGAAAAACAAAGAATTCTAATCAAAAAACCGTTCCAATTTCAGTTTCTTCGTTTGCGCTTCGCTTATGGATGTGTGTTGATGTTTTCTTTTTTCTCTCCCTGCATCCCCACCCCGCACCTCTTCATGTCCCTTCCCCCTCCCCGCACCGGTTCTGTTTCAGTGTCCGCTCGCTTAACGTTCGAAGAATCTTCTTTTCTATTATTAGTTCCTTCCCTTTAACGGAGTTTGTGAGCTCCCACCTAAATCTGCCCCGTTTTCCTGGGAGCGAACTGAGAGTCCCCTCTCCCCCCTCAAACTCGAAACGTTCCGGGGCCGTTTGTTTTCCTGGCTGCCATCGCATAACTCAGGCTGTGGGTCGCATTTTCTAATTTCAATAGATACACATCGCTTTCCAATGTTTTAATGCCACGTGTCGTGGGAGAACAGTCGTCCGGGAATGGAAGGGGTGGGGGGGGGGAGAAGGGAAAGGAGAAGTCCAAGGGGACAAGTTATGCTCCTTATATTTTTCGTGTGAGTGCTCCGCTTTTTATCCTGCTCGCACCTCGTCCGCACCGCCGGGCATCTTCGATGTTAATGAACCTTCTTCTAGCTGCTGCTAAGATTTCTCCTCACGTTTTTTGGGAGGTTGTTAGTCTTGTTGGACGGTTTTTGCCTTTTCTTTTTTTCCCTTCAGAATGGGTTCTTTATTTACAGCGTTTTTTTTTTCGTTCGTTGGGTTTTTTTCTCTCTGTGTGCACAAAGTGCAATTTAATTTTCGGGAAATAGAAGTACCCTCTTAAAAGATGACGTCCAGTCACCCCCCTATTGAAGACGACGATGAAGGTGGCGACTAAACGATCGTTATGCGGTTGGTTGGAATGAAGGGGATCTAGGTTTTTTTTTCTTCACCCCCAAACCAAGGAAAATGGCGCGGGAAATTTTCACTCCCCTACGTTTGCACGCGCCCATGGGGAGTTGTTCCGAAGGGAGTCTTTCGCTTCTTTTGTGTATCGCTTTTTTTTGCTGTTGTTTCAATCCATTTTCTTATTTTAATTTTCAATTTTTAACCCACGTACCGCGTCCATGATCTTTGCAGTGTGGGAAAAGGGGTTAGGGGGGGGGGGACGATGAGACAGCGATATTTATATGGCGGGTCTTCATATTGAAATCGCGCACACACACACAGACACACTTAAACATGAGTGTTGATCAACGAGTGTGAAAACGAAATGATCTTATTGAAAAGAAGGATTCGTTAATCCGTCTCGGTTTTCATATGCTATTTCAGCGCCGTTCCCTTGACAACCGCATCGAACCGCCTGTCAGTTATAATTTAGATCTTCTCAGGCTGTCTGCGTTTTCCTCCCCCTGAGTGTCGCTTTTTCTTTCCTTCCACCACGCGAGGCTGAGCGTGAAGTCTTTTCCCTCGTGTTCTGTATATGAGTTAGTAGTTGTTTTTTCCTTCTCTTTTATTATTATGGGAGGCTCTCATATTTGGTAAGCTCGAAAAGCAAATCGATTCCATCTGCCGAACTGCCGGCTGTGAAGGGATTCGTTTCGATTTTCCCTACCCCGTTCAACACTTCCCTTTCCTCCTGCAACTCGCGTGTCGGGATGGCAGAGCAGCAATATAATGATTTGCACATTGTGTTTAACATTTTTCCATGAATACATATATTTTCACGCGATATGCTTCGATGGTGGGAAACAAAAGGGCCAAGGAAGGAAGGAAAAAAAAAGAAATACAAACAAACCCCCGCCGAAAACCAGAACGAATACATAAAACGGCAGTTTTCGGTGCAATGGTAACAGCGCTCATCAAAATTAGACACATTCGGCAGTGCATTTCCTGCTACATCTGTACCATGAATGTTAAATTAACCACCCTCACCCCCTTTGCGCTCTGAGGTGAAAAACTGTTTGATTGTTTGTTCGATTTAATATTGTTCTTTTCGAACCATGTAACACGGGTTGTTTGTGCCAGACCAGGCTGCAAAGAAAAACGCTTCGAAAGTGTCACTTTTAATTTCAACCCTCGCCATTGGAAGGGATGAAAATAACAACCTTCAACTTCATTACAGTTACTTGGTACTTTGAGTGGTTTATTTTTGCAGATCAATTGATGGGGGTTGGGGTGTGTTTAAAAAAAAAGAAAAATTGAAAATTGTACAAAATGCAGCAAGGAGAGATTGTTTTGCGGGGTGACGGAAAGCGATGAAGAAAACATGGCGTCGGCATGGAGACAGTACAAATGGCGGCCTGTCTCAACGATGCTGAGAGTTTGTGTGTGTGTGTGAAATCATATGTGGGGAGAAGGTGGGTGGGTTGGGGGTGTTGGAAAAACAACAGCACTGCGTGATGATTGTTGTTTTGTTTGTCTCTGTTTGTTTGTTTTTTCCTCTACCGCCGTGTTTTCCACGGCCCCACCGGCGTGCCACCGGTGTAAATGTTCTTGTGGTGACATGGTAAATATTTTAAGTGCCTTCTCCCGGGATTTTTTGGTGTTTTTTGTAGCTGTTTTACAGTGTGTGTCGCTTTTTGTCTCTCTGTTTCTTCTCTCTTTTTTGACAATTTGACAATGCGCATTCACATTTTCCTCGGCTCCCCCCCGAACACGCGGTCGGTAACAGGTTTGCGGGACCGTTAGACCAAACGAACTGCCGAATCACGCAGAACAATTATTTGTTTTACGCAAAAGCGCTACGTTGCTCCCGTTTCGGGATACTTAATCATGTGTCCGTGGTACTGCGCGCGCGGGGCACATTTCGGGCACCAACTGATCGTCTGGGTGCGTTGGGAGGTTTTTTTCTTCTGTGTTTTTGCCTTGAAACCAATCTTTAGCACAGTGTCCCACCCGCAAGTGTGTATTTACGTAAAGTTCCACCCCGTTTTCGAGTGTTTGCAGTGAATGTCCGACAAAGAGACGAGCAGGGAGAAACACCCCTAAATCGGGGGTGGCCCCAAAAGTACACAGCGTTTAATTGATTAATTCAACAGATGACACCCCGTAGTGGCTTATTTTGCTTTTAAAGTAAACTCCCCATCCAAAAACAAAAAAACACACACACCCTGAGTGGGCCGAAAGATGGCCGAAATGAGACTGGTACACAATCTGGCGGAGGCCGCAACGCAGCGGCCAGTATCAGTGCGGTGTCGTAAAATAAATTATTCAGCATCATTTTCTGTCGAGTTAATGATCCAGTTTCTATTTTATTTGTGTTCTTGTGCGGGGTTCGGTTTTTTTTTCGCTTCTTCTGTCGGTCTCCGGAACCGATTCCGATGCGCCCGGGAGTGCATCAATAATTTACGATTACAGCAGTGGGCAGTTCGGACCGATTGCGCCGATTGATTGAATGTTTAAAGTTTCTCGCCTTGCGGTAAAGGTTATCAGCGCTGTCGACCGGCCGGTCGGTGTGAGGGATGGCATTAAAAATGGCCATTCGATCATGTTTCGCTGCAAGATGGGAAATTAGCGTTTGATGTATTGCCATTTTGCAGGGCAGAAACACACAAAACCCATGCGGGAGCACGTAAACTTTGAACTGCATTCTGTCTGGCGGGGCGAACCAGTACTCGATTAAATTGCAATACACCCGCCGCGAGCCATCTTTAATTAACGACCGAAACATTGGAACGCAAAATCTCGCCCCCCTGTTCGGTGTTCGACCTTCACCGTACGTAACTATTTAAAGTGTGCTCTCCGGTCAGCTTTAAGCGTACGCCGAATTTAAAGGCCGCTTCTTGCACATCCGGGTGGACATCGCGTAATGGCCGGACCAGCAAACGGGCCAAAAGCTTGCCCTGCTCTGGTCGTTTAAAGTGCGTTTCGAAAATTTATGACGAATAAAACCTTCATTGACCTCCGCGTGTGAGGCCCTTTACCTAGAGTTTTTGGGGGGGAGGAAATGTGTCCCTTTGTGCTTCCCAACCCTCCCGCTTTAACAACCCCTTTTGCTAAATGGGTCTTCCGTTTTTGCCGAGTGCCACCCACTAACTGGCCAACTAAAAACCGGGGGAGAAAATCGATTTTCCTTGCCGTCTGGCTGTTTGTTGTGCGCTGAGGCATTGAGAACGGAATTTTCCGGCCCCATGCCGAATTCGGTACCTGGTGGTTGCATCTAATAGCTGTTTTTTTGTGTGCAGGGCAAGTGATGCTGTGAGTCCGGGCTGTATCGTAAAGGGGATGATGTACAGCTACAGCTATAGACAGTGAGTGCGTACGCTATACATATATGGCCGGTGTGGTATAAACCATTCGTACCGTCGTGGGGTTTGCCGTCGGTTAAACAAGCAAAACCCGCTCAGTTTAGATCACGGTGCACGCAGCGTGTTCCGCGATCGGGTCGAGTTCTCATACACCATGTGGCCATGAGATTTGTTTTGCAGCTTAAACCCTGGAGGATGGCTTACGGCGGGACGGTGGGGACCATTCGAACTGATCTCTTCCCCCTCTCACACGAACCTCTTCCTCCGTCCCCTGGTCATCGGAGTAGGATTGACTGGGGACCACATAATAATGTGGTATTCGCGCGTCTTTTACTCGCCGTTGGATATCGCCGTGGCCGTGGAACGTCGACGGGTCGCATCGGGACGGGTTTTGGGTCCACATCGTTCCGTCTATTATAATTGCTCATTTTTACTTCGTTTCCTTCTTCCTCGGTGTGGACCACAGTTGCGCAGTGGTCCATGTTTGTGTAAAAAGGGGTGTCTTGGGGGTTTAACGCTCGAGTTCTTCTTCTTCTTCTTCTTGTGTGTGTGTGTGCCATTCTCGCCACCCTTCCATTCGAGCTTTGGTTCATATCTTTGGTTTTGTGCTCCCTCCCTCCCTTTATTAACCGCAACCACCGCCCCCCCCCCACCCCCTTTATTTCTGATGGAAGTTCCTATTGTTGGGTGTCCATTTCTCCACACTCCCACACACCGCAAAAGGATGCGACACACTGGTAAACCTCATGCGCCAGCAAACGCAATGCCCCGGCGCACTTCTGCGCATGGGGCTTTGCGCGTGAAAGTTGAAGGCGTAGTTTAACGCACACACAGACAAACCGCGGCCGAAAGCCTCGGACCCAAAACCAAACGCGTCGGAGGCAAAAGCAGGCAAAAGGGTTAAAAGAAGGAAAAGAGATACGCTGTGTCATGGTCCGCTTCGTGTAAAACCATCACGCATAAATTAGAATCAGCGAGTTGAAGTTTATTCACATAAATTAGTCAAGAGAAAATGGGGGGTATCTACCCTATCCGGTAAGATAGTCTTCTATTCGCGCTCGCTCGCATTGCTACGATGTCTGGGTGGATCAAAACAGGGTGGGATTGGGAAGGTGGAAGAGGATGAGATGACGTCGTCGAGCCGAGTTGACCATTCGGACCCCGATGGGAGCAAAACGCAATTGGATGCCGAATAATAAGGTTAAGAAGGCTTTTGTGCGCGAAGTGAAATGGAAATGGATAAAGAGTGAGGCATGAAATGAAAAAAAAAAAACACACACACACAACGATAAAACGATAAAATAAAAGAATTAACCATGCCTCCTTCAAGCTACCCTGGTTTGCTGGCCAGCTAAAGATCAACTCCCCCGTCCATGGTGCATGGTGCAGGTGGAAGGGTGATAATGAGGGATGGTAAGCGATCGGACAGACAGCAGGACTGCAGTGCCAAGGAGGAGCAAATGTGGCTAAAGCACCGAGCGTGTACGAGCGCACTCCGATTGAACCGAAATGATGCGTGCGAATGGAAGTAAATGAACGAACCAGGGGAAGAAGAAGAATGGAAAAAAACAACAACAACAAAATGCAAGTGAGGAAACAGTTCAAGACCGAGAATATCAACCGGGAGAAAAATGAAGAATGAAATAATAGCAACCGAGCGCAACCGAGAAACAAATTAAAGTGTAGAAAATGCACGCCAGAACGAGAAACACCGATAAAACAAACCGAAATGGCGAAGAAATTGTTTGATTGAAAAGTAAATGAAAAATACGCAACAAAACAACAAAAAAACACACACGGTAAAATAAATGAGAAACGGGAGAAGAGGAAAAAAACAGGAAAAACAAAAACGTAGAACGAATGCAACAAGAGGAGAAGTGGAAAAGAAACAAAAGGATTGCTTAAAGTAGAAAAAAAGCAAAAAGAAGCTAAAACACTACACATTTGCACTGCAGTACTGCAACAACGAGAAAAAAGGAACAAACTGAAACAAGACAAACGAGAAGGAACGAATGAAAAGAGTAAGTGCATCCCGATGTGTGCCGATGCATCCGAGACAGAAATGAGAAAATCATCACAACCTTGGGGTGGTGGTTGGGACAAGCAATCGGATCGAAGCATCGTGCCTAATTACACGTCGTACGCAAAACGCATTTCGTCCTGTTCGCAATTCGCATCGGATCCGATTTAACCCGGGGCCCGATAAATCGAATTGAATGATTAATAAAGACCGTGGTCTCATTAAACGTCTGCCAGATCGCAATGGCCGTCTAGAAGGCTTCGTTACGTTCGGTTTCGTGTTTCGAATGCGCTGCTGCTCTAGGCGAGTGGTTGCTGCTGGCAGATGAAACGTAACCAACCCGAAAGGAGTGATGAAAAAGGATAACCGTAAGCCGTATAAAAGACGAGCGTCTTGACACAGGCAGCAAGTAGCAGTAGCAGCAGTACCTGGAGCGAATATTATATTATGTATCCTCATTACGATTGCATTACATAGCGTTGCCCTCTTGCTCTACCAAAACGGGATGGGGAAGGGGGGGGGGGTTGGGTACGGTGGATCGCATCATGTTGAGACTGCCAAAGGTACTTTTGCGGAGGAAAATTGCCACCCGCCAACCGTTCGCGTTGCGTCGCTTAATCGCACGCAAGCCAGCAAACCTGCCAGGGTCGTTGACTGGGTTGGCCTGTGTGCGTGTGTGTGTGTGTGATTGTGACACGGTAAGAAATCCTCCGTATTCGTTCGTCACTATTCCAAGCCCGTCGTCGTGTCCGTCGTGAAAGAATCCACCAAAGGCACGGACTGGCGATGGAAGCGAGACAGCGCCAACATTCGGTAACTCCGGGTTGTCTTCGTCACGCAACCACTGGTAGGGCGCATGTGCAGGATACAAAGCACACGCCGACACCGCGGGTGAAAGAACAGGAAGAAAGTTTGGTCCGTGCTGTCACCCTTCAGCGTGCCGTGAAGCATCTTCGTCCTCCGTGCTGGACGCATCGACGCTATTGGCCCCCCGGACCCGTCGGGAGAACATGCGCAACAACGGCCGTTTTTTGGGGGGCGAACATCCGAACCCCGTGTTCGGTTTCTGTTGCGAAAAAAAAAACAGACACACACGCGAATTCTCTATTGATGTAGATGTGGTTCATACTGTGCCGGGTTGGGAGGGGGGTGTGGAGAATACGGGGATAGCCCTTTCGTCCGGGACGCGGGAGTGTCTTTCACTTTGCCCAAACACTATATACATTAGAGTTAAGTTCAGCCTCCTCCTCGGTTGGCTTGCGCATTTTGCTCCTTTTTGAAGGGTGGTAAAGAAGGAGGTGAAATAGGGGAGGAAGGAGTGCCTGATTTTCCTTTTTCTCGGGGGCTGGTAAAACGTCTTACCCTTGTTACCTCCCCCCCCTCCCCCCAGTTCCAGTCAAAGTCGTCCTTTTTCCACGCTCGGTCCCAAGTAACGAATGCCGAAGTTGGTTTAGTGCCGTAATGCCATTCGGGGCTACACTGCGCTTGGCACACCGTCCCCTTCCATCGTCCCTCCGCCCTGCTTCATCCTCCTACCCAGGCACGGGTGATTTATGTGCATCTATCTATTTGCCGCTCTAAAAGCTAGCCAGAAAATGAATCCTTCCCATTCACCCCGGTTCCGTTTTACCCCGAATGGTCTGGTTGGTTTTTCCGTAATGGCTTTTTCCCGCACGGGATTTTTCCTGCTCTCTGCCAAGGTCGACATTTAATGTAACAGCAAACTTCCATTCAACGAACGGTTTGCAGGAGGAATCGGAGTACATTCGGAGCGGGGGGAAGATGAAAAACAAGTTGTAGCGCCGCCTAAACGAACTGCTGGTGCTGGTGGACAGACACTGGACCGTTTTGCATCCAATCCAACGCGTTGGTCACACAAGTTTCGTTAATTTTTAAAGATGTTCCACCCAAGGATCTTCGGTTGTGGGGGGTGCTCACTCTATTCCCTCTAACCGCATACAGATAAGGAAAAGAAACACACATTTCACAAGGGTGAGTGACTTTAAATTTGAATCGAAAACTTTTTCCACAATTGCTGCAACAATCATGATGGATCATTGCTTATTTCATTTCATCCCTGTCACGTCATGTGGCCCCCATAGGGGCGCCCCAAGGAAATGGGGGGGGGGGACAAACGTGAGGGGTTGATTTGAATTCTCTCTCCATTTTGGAAGGCTTCTCTCCGGTGGCGTTCCAGCCGTTCGTGTGTCCCCAGGATAGACTAAGACCATCCGCTCGTCGTCATCGTCGTTATCGCGATTGTGCACTGCTTACAATCGTTTTGTAACCAAAAATGGCTCGTACTGCTGCTGCTGCTGCTGCTACTGGCAGCCCAGCACCAGTAAACATTTATTTTCCCTAAGCCTCGGGAATGTGCGCGAACTGCGAGGGTCATAGATAAAGAAGCTAGAAGAGGGCCGGTGTGGCACCCGTCCCGGCCATTGCATTGTACCTTTATTGTAGTTTTTTTTTCTTTTCGAGCACTTTTTCCCTCTTTTCGAGAGGTTTTGTGCTCTCGCGTTTAATGATGTTTGCCAGCAGCAATATATTCCAAACCCTGCCTGTCAGCTTCGTCCACGGCGTGGCGCCTCCATTGCCACCCTGCAACAGCGATCCACTGCGATTGGAAATGCAAATAGTTTGCTCACCCCCCCCCCCCCCCCATCCCTACCTTCCGCACGAAAATTCGGGTGCATCCGTTCACTCTATGGGTGGAGAAGACTAGACAGGAATTGTGCTGCCGATCTTATTCCAAGATAGCGTGATACGAATTTAGTGACTTAGTTGTGATGTGTCTCTAGTTCCCGCTTCCCAGTGGGATTGGGGGGAGTCGGTAGCTAGATAGGACAGCACCACCATTGTCCGGCTAGTAAACAACAAGGGTTTTATTGTGTGCGGTTCAAATTTTCGGCCGATTCCAAGAAATTCTACGCTAAACATAGACAGGAAGTTGTCTGTCGGAAATAATCGGGGTTTTTTTCTACTATTAGAACCCACTACAGGTGTTGTTTCCAAAGATCCTCAAATCTTTCTGGGACAATTGAGAGAGAGAAAAACAGTGGACACCTTTCATAATCAACGACATTGCTTGGACTTGTACTCCCCGTTGTATCGGTGACATGTGGCTCCATGTCACCAAATTCTAAAGCAAACGGAATGTGGCCGGAGCCACATGTTTACCTTCGGATTGCAAACTTCCGAGACGCCAGCCGTGTTGGTGGCGGATTAAGCCGTAATATGTGAATTGTGTTTGGGAGGGCATTAAACAGGGATTATGTCTGGTTGGTACATTTGTACGTACGTGGAATTGTCTTGGACGTTACAGTCTCTCTAGCAGTGGCTATCGGACTTTAAAGCACATGCAGCTCGCTAGAACTCGCTTTATCAATATATAATTTCATGATCGATTTTTAAGCAGCACAGATTTGCGGTTATCTTTCGGGTTATTCCCAATTCCCTTAGGTACATTTATCATCGACCACCTATATCGAGGGCTTTTCGGGGACTATTCTATAGCCCTATAGATTGACATTTTTGTTTCGACCGATTCGATTCGTGGCCGAGTAATTAACGCGTGTTTGTGTACATAGCTGGTCTACGTAAAGTGTGCCGAACGAGTAAAGAGAGTTGGCAAAGGAATCGTTTCTGTGTGTGAGATGTCGTTTTGTCATTTAACTGCTGGTGTCTGCGAAACGTGCTTAGGCATGAAATTGTTCCCACTCGGACTCCACTCCGGGAAACCGGGCGACTGTTCGAGTCATTACGCATGAACAGAGACCAAGGGAGAATGTGTTTATATCTGTATGCAAGAAGAAAAAAAACAACGAAAGACCAACATACACACTCTTACATTCCGAAACCAGACGCTGGGGCATTTGTGCAGTCTCATTTGCTTTTGCTTCCCGGCGGGGACCCCGTCACGTTGGGCTTTCAACGAGCAAATAAGTCAGCACGATAGGTTTTTCCTTTCCCCGTCTGGCATTTTGGAAGTGGGAGTGGGTGGGAGGGAAGGGGGATACCAAAGCCTCCGCCCAAGCTGCCGAAGGTCTCGTGTGGCCGCCGAGTGTCGTTAATCAAACACTTATTGATGGGGTAATTTCGTTCGTTTCGTTTATTTCCATTTTTCCTTCATTGACGCCATTGTCGACCGTCGGTGGTTTGAATCGGTCATGCTGTAGGAAATCAATGCGTGTGTCTGTGCCAGTGGGTAATATGTGTGTGCGCGCGCGGGCGCGTTCGTTTCTGTGTATCGCAACTGTGTTTACATCGTCAAGGTTTTAATGTTGGAGGCTTTTTTTTTCTTCGCACTCTTCCAATATTTCAAGTTATCTCCCTAAACACGTCATATTAAGATTAGGGTTTGACAGAAGGAAGCCAACATCGACAGCATGCCGTTTGCTGTCATTACGATTGGTTCCCATGGTTACTCCCCGGCTGGAGATGATTCGCTTGAACCGGGTTGAAGTGTTTGCTGGTTTGAAGTGGTTTGAATACACACCCCAATCCGTGCAGAAACTATTTCAAACGTCAAGCATCTTCCTTTCTTTTGACAGCTGCTTTTCGCGCGCTTTTCATACACACGTGGTTGTGATGTGGATTTGGATGGGGAAATTAAAAATTTAAAAATTGCTACCACCCAACAATGTAGCGATCGAAGCACAATGGAGAGTTTCCTTTGGAGATGGGTCTGTTATGATTTAAAGAAGGCATGGCAAAAAATATACATTTTAACACAAAGGTAGACAAATTGAGAGCCACATCTGAGACGCTCCTGAGACGGTTTATTAGGAACTCTGCTCAGCTTCATGCACAAAAAAAGCAATTACTTCCCGAAGGTGATAAACACTGGGGGGGTTTCCTCATTCAAAAAACCACTTCCCCGACGAAAATCGCTCAACCAGAGAGCGAGAGCTAAAGGGATCGTAAAATAATCACCATAAAAATAAGAGAATAAAACACAAACCCACTATTGCTGATGCAGCATTCATCTCCACCTTGAATGAGGTATGAACACTCGAGGATGCTCGTTCGCTTAAAATGTGTACTACACGCTGCTGTATATCATCCCGGGGGCCAGAAAACACTGACTGATAGAACACACAGACCTTATTAGCCAGACGGTTCGGGGGACGTTCGATGACGCGTTCGAAGAATGCATAAAAAAATCCACGCCGAGAGTGTATTTTACTGCGCCAACCGTTGCGTAGCGGACATGTGTGTAGAAATTAGTAAAAATAGCTTTTACCCACAAGACAAGCGGGAACCGTCACGTCAGTTAACGATGGTGGTTCATTCAGCAAAACTCGGATTCGGTCATTTTCGCCCAACGAAAGCGAAACCGGGACCCGGGTGAAGATCGTTAAGACAGCGACAAAACACACCAAACGGCAACCAAGGGGTTGAAAACGGGGGGTGACGATCGTGAAGTTTTATGATTTGTAGCATAATTTGACGAGTTCCAGGGATCCTGGGATTCCGCTCCATTACGGCGGTTACGATGCAGGACGTTAGGCTTTAAGCCGAAGCCATAGCGTTCCGCAACAAATAAGCATCTTTGGTGTTATGCGATGACGATTCCCGATCTCATCTGGTAGCTGGATGCACCGAAAATGATGCAGAAATTTATGACCCTGCGGACCACCATTCGGTGTGAAGAAGAGACTTTTTTTCTGGCTGCTGGCTGTGGTTTTGTTGGATGGAGTGCCTTGGGGACGTTAATTTGTTCGTTCTTACCAGCGAGATGGTTTTGTTCTTTATCTCGCGAACCCCAATCTCGTTCGGCGATCGTTTTCCGGCTCGTTAGCGTGGTGCAGCTAACCAAGTGCCCAAAAAGTGCTACATTTCTTGGGTGGAATTCTTCGAAAACCTATGCTCATGCTGCTGTAATGGGTCGTTTCTGCATTCGGATTCATGTAGGTGGGTGCTCTATCCTGCTTGCGCCACCGTTTGGCCGTTGTCGCAACAAATGATTACATTTTCGTGTTTTGGTTCTGTTTGGAAAAGAGCCATTTGGAAGAGCCAGCCACCCTTTTATGTCAGGAAGGAATCGAACGTCAGAAAGCGCTAGTTCATGGTCGTAAATGTTGTTTCGATGTTGCATCTCTACTCGACCTTATGGGTGTGTTGCTGAGACGAACGTCCCGGGGAAAGCGACGCGACACTACCAGGACACACATTACATTAGATTCCCTTCGGGAGAATGATCATCGTTCCGTGCGAAGGGGGAACACACGCAAACCGGTATGAAAGGAAAGTGATACGGCTAAGTGATGAATTGATCAAAAATTCACTTTCGCAAATGCCATTTGCACCCGCGCCACCCCCAAGACCCGGTTGACGGACCGCAAAACGGTACGGGAAAACGCATTACAGTCCTTTCCCTAATTAAACCATCGTCCTAATGACATTCTCTGGCTGGTGGCGTACGCGCGATTGCCGCCATGGGAGACAACTCCGGCCAACGGAGACGGATGGACGGAACTGGATGTATTTTGTGATGGGCGGTTGTGTCCCCTTTCCATTTTCCTCCCCCGTTGCGGGGGTGTCATGTGCCCGCCCGAAGGAGGATAATCATGAATAATGTATGCCCAAGTCGTACTGACTGGTGCACGACGGTCGCCCTAACGCAATGCCGGACCAATCCGGTACAATTTGTTTCCCGGGCTCCCGAGATCCAATTTATTGAACTGCTCAATCTCCGCTCGCTTCACACTATGACGAACGTACGAACCCGGTGTATTACAGCAGGGAGGTTTTTCGGCGTTCCATTTCGGCAGGACGGGCAATGTATGCAGTGGCTTAACCGCTTTCTTTCCCAGCCGGCTGGCTGGTAAGATGCAACCTCGGGCGCCCGGAATGAACCCGATAAGTTGCGGTACGTCTTCGACAAATCCGCGTCTTATCAGGTGGAATAATAATAATGCAACAGTAGCAGAGCAGACAGGAGCAGGTTGATTGAAATCCGGACAGTTTGATGTATTGCGAGGCAATAAATAATTCCACCGAGGATCGATCGCACGCACCGGGGGGAGGGAAGCTAATTTGGAATTCATCGTGCGAACCGTTGCGGGGATTTGCCTGATGTTGCACAATCCAGCAGATAATAAAATTACATGCGAATCGGCTGTGGTAAAGTGACAAGCGAGCATTTTTGCTCCACTTTTCGAAGCGTGTGCCTTTTTTCCCATTCGTTTTTCTTTAAGAAGAAAAGCCAAATACTTTCACACAACTGACGGGGTGTTGATTATTGATTACTGCAGCTGGATTTATGGACGGTAAGCGCGATAAATAGGAACTGCTCTTTAAAAGTGTTTAACTGATTCAATCAACAAACTTACATCGGGTTTTTCTATCCCCTCTGCTTTGTCCCTACTTTTAATAACAGTAAGAAGTCATTTGTGCTCTAATAACAAAACTACCCTTCCCAACAACAACCAACACGTCACATTATTAAATCTTCGTCCCAACCGCAGCCACACAAATCAGATCATTCACCCAAACGGCACGTAAATCGAGCGTATCAAACAGAGGCAGGAAGCGTGCATGCGAACGAACATCATATGGCTTGCATTATGTTAATTTTTTGTTTGTGTTGCGCTCGTGCTCTGGTGTTTCCCCCCCCCCCTCCCCCACTCGGCCTCCTTCCCAACGGGGGTTTTACGGGGGTTTTAAAGGTGGTATTTCGTACCGCCAAACAAAGCCATTGTTTGGGCTACGATAACAATAAAATACTAATACCGATAATATAATAGGATACCATATAATAACAATAATAATCACACTCTGCGAGTAGCAAAGTCCGGAACGTGCGCACGCCTTCCCCCGCAGGGCGGAACTACACCCTGGTTGGGTAAAATGGCCCAGTTTTTTGTGTGTGTATGTGTAGGTAGCGGTTCCACCACCAATAGCTGTCATAAAAAAATCATACAACCTCAATCTCCGGTGGGAATCTCCGACAGCAAGTCCGACACGCAAAACGTGGGCAAATCCACAAAATTTTTGGGTTTGGACAATTTCCTTTACATGCACAAGTTTGCACAAGGAGTTTCTTTTTTCTAAAAAGACACTTTAAAACAGTTGGGATAGAAATGCAAACAATAGAATCTTTTCCGTGGATCGTAAACAAATGTGTGGAATTTTTGTAAAAAATTGTTCCAAAAATTTCGTCCCCACTCAAAGCAATAAGACGGAAAGTGTTGCCCTTTGGGAAAGCAAAAATAGAAATAATTGTGAAAAGGAAAATTTAATCCTCAAAAAAGAAGGAAAAAGGAACTGATGTGGAAAATTTGGAAAAGAGCGTAGAAACAGTAAAGAGCACCATGTTGTTAAGAAATGTAAGAAGAAAAAAAAGAACGTGAATGTTATCAGGCAATGGAAAAGAAAAAGGAAAAAGAGCGCCTACACAAACGCACACAAGTCAACTTTTTGACTTATGGCCGTCCCATTTTTTTTTGCGCTGCTGTTGTTGATTTTTCCCGAGCGCTTTTCCGTTGGCTGATTTGTTGTTGTTTGTGCTGTTCTTGCTGCGCACTCCGGGCAGGGCAGGGATGATCCGCCTTCGCAACATTTGCCCAACATCGTTACTCTAATTATTCCTCTACGCATTTCGTCCTACGTCAGCCCTTTTTTCGTGTCTGTTTTTTTTTCTCCCCCTTTCACTCTTCTTCTTCAGGGTTGTTGTTTGCTCGGCCGTGCGCTTGGTGTGGAAGCGCTTGGAATCAGCAAAATCCGAAGTTTTGCGGATCTCGGCCCCTTTTTCCCCGAGAGCGCCCGCTAGAGCCCTTAGAGTAAATACCACCAACACGCACGGACGCACGCACGCACGGTCGGTCGGAACGCCTCCACCAACGGTGGACTTCGCTAGCATGTCCTGGCCTGGCCTTGCTGTTGCCGTAAAGAAGCGAATGCAAAAAAAAAACATGGATCCTTGCTGCTGCTGCTGCTGCTGCCACACAGAACGTGATAATATTGGATTTGCATTTTAAATATTTGATATCGGTTTCCCTTTTTACACAATTTCAGCTGAACCGCACCAACCCACCCATGGACGTTCCACCCAGCGAACATAACGAGGGTACGCGCAAAACTGTCAAACACGATGGATAGAAGGACGCACGGATGCCCAAGGGTTGGGGGGGAGTTTGGCTTTCTGACTTTCCTGGCCTGGGTAAAGTAATTTCTAACATGAAAAGTGAAATCAACTCCGCACCCACCCTCAACGGTGGGTTGTGGAAAATGGAAAAGGAATAAAACATTAGGTGGCGTTGGAAGGACTCCGGATTGGGTGTGGAACCGGGACGGATGCGTGAGAATGCGGTGAGTGCGAAAATGGGAAAGCAATGTTTAAATTTTGGGCATTAATTATGTTAGGTAAATTTGTGTAATTTGATGCCACGGTGAAGATGCGAATGTTTTGCCTCCTTTTTGGGGGGCGGTTGGTGACCGGTAAAGCCATACCTGTCGATTAGTGCGTCGGGGTGTGTGCGTGTGCTCGTTCCATCAAATGAATAACAATTATTCATGCAATATTGTACAAGTAATGGCTACGGCTCGCGTTAAAAAGGCCAACCGGTGAAACTGATTTGAATATTTCATTCTAATCAGTGTACGTGCCTTACTAAATGGGCAAACAACGACCTGGAAGTCAACAATTATTGACACCAGCTAGCAGCGTTCCAGGAGGATTTTCCAACGGTGGATCTGTTGATGGAGCCGCCAGGTACGTTTTTCCAGTGGCCGTTTCCCACTGTCAACAAGCCCGTAAGTCGATAAATTTGAAAAATCGTTTCCAACTGCCGCTGCTTTTGGGGATGCGTTTTCCACCGATGCCTTTTTGCCCGGAGGAGAGTATCAAATTTTCAGCATAATTACCCCTTATCGATGAAAAACAGAACAATAGGATGGCGGGCATGCTGGGCAAATGCAAACAGACGAACCGGTTCCTCTGCCCTTTTTTTTGTTGCTTCTTCGTCTTCCTGCCGGGCTTGTGGCAAGTGATCCGGGTGGATAATATTACAGCTTCCGCAGCATCCGACAACAATCCCCCTTTTCTGCTGGGCTGCTGCTGTTGCTTGTCTTTCCTTCCTTTTTGCAGTTTAGTTTGAGGTCGGCTGAGTTTGCATTCACTTTAGCGTTCAACTCTCCCCTTCTTTCGTACGTTTGCCAACGGGGACACTGGAAATGGTTTGTTTGCGTAGGAGGTGGTTGGTAAATCCTGACACCGAGCCAACGGCACACGGAAAACCCCGGACGGCCGTAGTTGGTTTGTTTGCGTGTTTGGTTAAAAGATAAAGCAGATTTCGGGGTGCATTTCCCATTTGCCACCTTCCCCACTAGGCAAAAAGCTGACTTGATAATACGAAACCCACCCTAGGATGTACCTCCAGGCATGTCTCCCTCATTTTGTGTTGTTCGCATTTTTGGGAGACACAAAAAAACGCACACACACCCAAAGCACGCAAAAGGATCACGAAAGTGTTTTATCGCGTAAATGGCATCGTTAACGGTGCCTTTGTCCTTCAACGCAACGCATCAGTGGCGAGGCGAGGTAGAAAATAGGACCACCGGGTAATGGTAATCTAAATCTAACGGCCTGTAACGGGCCCTTGCGGCAGCAAGTGTAAAATAATTTTATAATTGAATGTACACTGGTCGGTGTCGGTCGATGTCGGTCGGCCGTACCGCTAATCCTTTGCCTGGACCAGGGTTTCTGTGTCGTGTCGGAGATTTTGGGTGCCATTTTTAAGGCTAGGTATTAGAATAATTACCGTCCAAAACCCGTCCAGTCCGGGGGAACTGTACTGTGCGTTCCGATCTCCGAACACAGATTGATCAATGGCCCGGAGCACAATCAATCTTCATCCACACCACTCCACCACCATCACCACCGCACACTTGAATTACATTCGCTTCATCCGGGGCCCTCTCGGGAACACTCGGACATTTACCGTCTGCAAACGGTTTAATCCGGATGCCCCCACTGCCTATGAGAATTGATGTTCATCCCCAGCAATTCCCTCTTTTTGCGTACTGATAATTGCGTGCGAGGCGTTGCGTTCGGTTCACTGCGCTGACAAACTCGGCCGAGCGCTGGAAAGTGCAATGAAACAGTCCGGCTAAGGGTTGAACGAATTGCGTATCACAGGACACTACTAGCGTAAAGGTCATTTTCCCTTCCTTCTCTCTATCTGGGTGTGTGTGCACGCACGCGTTACAAACTCTTCCAAACGATGAAGTCAAAAGTAATGTACCGCCGCGTGGCACTCGGACCGAGTTAATGCTCCCTCTCCTCGGGAGTTGGTGTTAAAAAATTAAAGGAATTCATTCGAAACAATTTTCCTCCCTGGAGTCCCTGGGATGCTGGACGCTCGGGTGTCCCATCGGAATAGTGCAGAATTTAGTGCGCTCAACCATTTCGAATCGCATTGATATCGATCTTGTCCAACCAATTTTGGGGTTTGGAGGGTTTTTTTTTGCTCTGTGAATGTGGAAAATGAGATCAGGACATGTTTTTTTTATTTTCTCCTGGTTGGGGTGTGTGTGTGTCTGCGTGTTAGTCAATTGCTTCGATGGGCTGTTTGGACGGTGATAAGGGACAATGTTCACGCAAAATGTTGCACCCTCTGTTTTGCTGGAACTCGCCAGTCCGATTCCCTTTCAACCGTTACGATGCACGGTACAGACTATGTAAATTGAAAAGGGTTTTATGGAGGTCCTTTAAGAGCTAGATAGTGTGCTGGTGTAGTTCTATTGGTAGTTTTTCGTTTGCCGATTGAGTGCCATTCTATAGAATGCCTGGTACGGCCTGGCACAGCAAAGCAATTGTACCGAGCATGTGTTATCAAGTCATTACAATGAAAAAGCAATTTAATCACTTGCACGGATGCGGTCTGTTTTGGGGGTGAAATGTTTTTCGATGTAGTTTAGTGTGCTTTTAGCACGCAATAGCTCCAAAACCCGAGAGTTGTTGTGGCAAGTGCTTTTTAATGCCTAAATCACCACATTTGGCATCGGGAAATAGAAGGGCATTTCCGATACGAAGATTTATTACAACAACAACAAAAACTTTCTAGAGGAAAATAAATTATGCAATTCTAAAATGATCCTTCGTCAGCGTGTCAACGAAACAGCCGATTATCGATGTTACCGAGTGGATCACTTTCCATCATTGAAGGCGAATTTTAAAGTGACTTTAATTGAGTGAACAATTACGACCATCTTCAAACCGGTACATAAAGCCACTTCACGCACCTCAATCCATACGCAATATCGCGAAAAAACTCCTCCCCAACCATCGAAGGAACGTTCAAGAGTTGTGCCTGCCCAGTAGGACATAAAATTCGCATAATGGGCACTCATAAAATTACGGAAATGCGATGTTGTTGTGTACCGGTCCGCAAGTAGATTTCACTGTTTTAATGCTCTCCGGCACACTCCTTTCGGTTAGCATTCAGCACCCGAGGTTTGATCGATATGAATGATTGTAATCCAATTTGTTCGGAGCGTTTACAATTTATGCGAGTTCGGAATCGCCCTCAGGGAAGTGTTTCGTTTTCTTCGGGAGAGGGGGGGTTTTCCATGCCGTGCGGTGGAAATCGTGATTTTTGCTACATTTGCTGACGGTTGGAGTGGTTTAATTTCGTTTGACCGCTCTTACCAAACTGCCGGTGGGGTTTTATGCTCGCCCTCCCCTGGTAAGTGTATTGTAAACCACAATCAAATAGCCTGGTTCGATCGTTCGTGTTCCGCATCCTTTCGGGGACCGCCTAAACTTGAGTAAGAAAATTCAATTTTCTCACCACAAAAAGAAAAAAATCCTCCAACAAAAAAAGGGGGAACAAGAGCCCATCCCACAAACTGTCGCTTAAGGTGAATACCGGTTACACGCCAAAAATTCGGGAAAGGTCCCGGTGCGTGAAAAGTTTTTCAATTTCCATCGGCCCCCTTTTGACTCTTGACGGGTGCGAGTTTATTTATGCGATTTTTCCAAAACGAATTTTTAAGCACTTGCGGCTATAAATATCTTTACCATACGGCCTCTTCTTTCTGGTCACCAACTGTCTTTTATTCGGTAGTGAATTTTGGAGGACTGTTTCACGTTTTCCTTCATATCACGAAACAGAAGGCTTCCTCCACATTGCTGTGTCTGCAGAATTAGCTCTTCCAGATGCACTCGAAATGCACCCGAAAATTTACAAACCATTTCACGTGTGTGTTTGGGCCAGCGCTCGCATATAAGCATGTGATTAAAATTCCAACTCACGAGACGCGCGAGTTTGCGCTACGCACCGAACAAAACCGCTGAAAGGCGCGTTCGTTTTGAGCATTTTTCTCCACCAGAACCACGGACCAGGCCTGGGGCACACCGAAAGTTTGCAAATGAAGCTGTAAAATATGCTGCATCCCGACCACCGCCACCTTCACGAGCGCACTGACGTACGCGTCCACTATGACAACTACTACCAGTGTTACTTTAAGTCGATGCATTTTGTATTTTCAATGCATAAATTTGCAATTCTATTTCTGTCCACCCAGCTACCTGCTGCACCTAGGTGATCCTGCTGATGGGAGTCTCCCGGTGCGCCCTGGGGCACGGTTTTGCGCTCGATTCATCTTCGTCTTCCGCTGCGTTCCGTAAGGTTTCCTTCAAGTGCAGCGAGAAAAGGATGCCTCTGGAACCGAAAACAGAAGACAGTCGAACGGTCGAACGGTGAGGATTGTGAGGTTTTATCTATCCTTGCCGACGACTCGCACCTCACGTGTGCCTGTTGGAGTTAGAGATTGTGTCCGAATGGTACGATGTTATCGCCCCGGTGGCAGGAACACGTGTGCGTGCGGGAGAGAGAGCCTTCTCTTATGGTTTAACGCGCTCAGGTGGCCTTGGGGCAAACGGGTGTCCAGAGCAAGATGCGGTTTCGGATGAAGTTTATTGCAATGCGCTCGAAACCCGGCATAACTCGGCAATGAGACACAGTGCATGCAGAACAGGAGTACCAACGACAACGACTATGAATTTGGGTTCCATTCGTTATGCATTAGCCCATTAGTCTCTTCATTCCGAAGCCTCTCCCCCTGAAGCCAACTCACTCTGGACGCTGCACCGGAAATGGGCCTCAAAATTAATGCCTTGCCCAACCTTCTGCACATCTCCGAAAGCCACACGAGTCTCGGGAAATGCCGGACACGGTGAGGTGCTAAACATTGCTTATGCTTTATCTTCTGCCCTACTGCTCCATGAAACGATGCTGTTGCTCAACCTCGGAGAGATACACACAAAATTGACAGGGCTTTTTAGATGTCCTCAACATCAGCACATGAGGGCGGGGGATCCGTAATCAAGCACACAGCAAATTATCACTGATAGGAATGAACACTATGCAATCAAACTGATGTTGCCCGGGAACAGAAAGGGCATCAGGGTTACAAGCAGGACCGAGATATGCTGAAGTCGGTGACCAATTATTGGAACGAAACCATCGAACGAGCTTTGGAATCGATTGGATCAGTGTTTTGATCAGTTTGGAATGCAGCTCTTTTAGAATTGTTTCCATACAGTCGAGCTTTTCCAGCTGTCAATTTAGGTGATTTATTCCAACTAACCACAACGTGTACTCCATCCCAAAAATATTTGATCGGCAATCCCTACCATCATGGCTTTACTCTAAATTTACCACCGATGACTCGCACGCAAAACATTGTTTTGCAAACATTCAAGATTCCAAGTGTTTTGAATTGTATAAATAACCTTAAAAAGGTGCATCTCGTTGGAAATTGCAACGAGTGTGTGTATAAACACGTTTCCAGCAATTTATCTAATTATTTGCAACATCATCCATTTTGACGACGGTGCCGTCGAGCCTGTCGTGATGTTTTTTGTCAATATCCGAAGGTCTCCCGGCCGCTGGTCTCCCGGGTCGGGTTGGTTGACTAATCCAAACGCGCTCCGAATGCATTCCGTGCGGCCGGTTTTCTAATCGCCAGCCAGTTTTGCAACACAAGGCCGTACGTACTGTTTCGATTGAATTTGCATATTAGTGCTCAATAAACACTCTCCGAAAGGGGGAAGTACACATCATTCGCATCAGCAACAGCGTCAGCATCATCATCATCAACGTGGAAACCGTCTTCTTCAACCGTTGGGGAGCAGGTTACAATCTCCCCATTTCGCTTCGACCACTACGACGAGTTGCTCTATCGGGTTTTTGGGGCGTCGTCGTCGTCGATGGCGTGGCCGATGATGTCGGCAAGATTCCGATCGGTTGGAGCGCCATTATAGTGGTGTTGAATGTGTTTTTTTCTTCTTCTCTCCCCTTGTTGCTGTTGTTCAGCTCGGTAGAAGGTAATGCAGCTTGCAATTGCATGTGCAACACCGCGAGGGGGATGAAGAGGATGCAGACTTGAAGGATACACGCTTGCACCGTTCGGGAAACGTGCAACCGGAATGGCGTGGAGAACAAGAAAGCAAACGAAACAGAGTAAAACATCCCGTTCGCCCGTGGAGTCGAAGAGTGGCGTGCGTACGAACGGGACACAAACGTGTTTCTCCATCGCGTGAGAAAGAGACCAAGACGAATAGTGTGTGTGTGTGTGTTGTGGATGTGCGTTTCATCCGATTCCATTATGGTACACGGGTTGGTGGAATTCCTTTCGATTACATGATGTTCGGTAGGTCCGGATTCGTGCCCCCCGGGGGTGGTGCGAAATTTGGGCGGGGGGCGAAGGTTGGGACGGTGCCGTACACGTGGGGATGAAGAAAGATGGACTGCGAATGTGCGCGATGGATGGATGGGTTTTGGATGGACGGATGGATGGGCCATTTTCCTCCGCCCAGCGCGATGTGCCCGAAACGCGCCGGGAGCCGCCATTTTGCGCTCCACCACGAGTAAAATGGTTATTTCCATGCGCGAAACTGCTTACTGCTTCCTTGTGTTCGTACGGTTGTAATCCATCCTTTCGGAATAGCAACAAGAAGAAGAAGAAAAAAACTCACACACACACACAAACCCCTGGTCGGATTGAAGTAGGACGACAAGCAGTCCGTTCGATTACGACCGACGGGGACTGGTTTCGGGTTTTTCGTAGGGCGCCATCGCGTCAGGATTGATGCACCCGGACTGATGCCATCCTTCTGCCGGACACCACAAAACAAACGATGGATTTCTCTCCCCGGGAAGAGAGGAGCGCGCGAGAGAAGAATCATTTTATAGCTAACGCGGCAGGAACTCTTTGCCAACGCAGCAAAACATCCCAAAATCCAAGTGTCCGTACCGATCCTGTTCGTCTGGCCGGGCGTACTTCCGTCCACCGGACAATTATTGAATGGAATTTTGCGACCGTAAGCCGCCCGGAAGTAGCACCGGGGACATTCTGTCTCCGCACGATTGGCTTCGTTTTTGTCCGGACTCCGGCAACAAAAAATAGAAACGAGAACAACTGGTTCTCGGTCCCGGTGGTTTAGTGAACCGTGAGCGAAACCTGATCGAATTTTACTCTGCCAGCATGAAATTTGGAATTTATCCCGGGCGACAGTAGAGTTCCAGGAGGATGTCGTGCTGATCCTAGCAGTAAAGAGATTCGAATGTTCCAATGGTGGTGCAAAATTTGCACTGTCAGCTTTTAAGTAATTCAGACAGCCTCTGTTCGTGCTTTCTATCCCGAGAACAATGTGCTCCAGTGATATTCCGTGTTTGTAACTGGCCCCGTCTACGGTGACGGTTGAAATGTTCGGAATAATTGATTGCTGAAGCAACATATTTAATTCATTAGGATAATTACAGCTCCGTCGTGTAGCTTTGTACCATTTTTCGTTTTTGGAGCGGAGTGCCCAAAAGACTTAAGAGCCGAGAGATGCATTTTTCGTTTAAACCCCTGGAAAAGGATCAACTAAACACGATCTCGATGAAGCGAAGAAACGTATGGACAGGTGGACGGACGGCACATTGACAGTGACATCTCGTAGCTGTGGCATTTTCCCCATTCGAACAGTGTTTGAGCCATCGAGGCGTGTTGCATCCCCGGGATTACAGCCATGCCGAGTTTTAGGTCCCAAAAATATACACTTAAATACCAGCCCAGAATGCTTCCTCTGGTGAAAGCCGTGGAAAAGCGAACACCGTCCATTTCCTTTTTCCACCCCGCGGGAACACATCCCTACTCGGGCATGGCTGATGAGAAACACACCCGCCGGCTGCTGGCAGAAAGAAAATAAGTGTGTGTGTTTTTCCCTTTTCTTTTCCAACCTCCCACACTTGAAGGTTTCGTCGGTTGCTTCCGTCCCCGCACACCGTCCGCACCGCTCACCGAAAATGCGTTTGGAAAATGTGATATTTTTCGTTCCACTCCCGGGTTACACTGGTTATTTGATCCGTACGTCACCGGTTTGATTTATTACATACTGATTATTGTCGCGCGAAGGAAAAACCTCTCCGGGAGTCCATGTTTTTGGGATTCCGTGGAAAAAAATATAGACGAACAGAGGGGGAAAGCAACACGAAGAACTGGTAGAGGAGCGACTAAGAAAATGGCATCTTCCACGTTTAGGGCGCTGTATGGAAAACAGCCGAGTTTTCCACCGAGGAAAGTGTATTTTTTCTCTCTCCTCTTTCGGGTGTGCGCTTAAGTCGCTCGAAACAAAGAATTCGAGAGGCAAAAGTATTTTAATTAGACAAAACGTCCCATCCGGAGGGACGTAGCACAAGAGTAGAGGGTGTTGGTGTTTGTGTCCCGAAAAAGAATGCCAGGAAAGCATCAAGAAGAAACAGTAACTTTACAAACTTAAACCAAAAGATGGTTTATTTTCAACCAAATTCTTCAACATTATGCTGGAGTTATTGGGAATTGTATCGTGGAATCATCCCCGAACGTGTCTCAACAAAAGATCTTTAATTCCTGGACAAAACGGCGGCCATTATCGTGCATCGAACGCGCGCGCCATGCAAAACTGGGGCTCTTGAAGTGTGTTGCTATAAAAGGAGTTTCTAGCGCTTCATTTAGGTTTTTACGCTCCCTCTTTCTCTCTCTCTCTCTCTCTCTCTGTGCGCCAAACGTAAACAAAGACCTGCCAGACACACAACGGGAAAAATCGATTTTACACCCATTTTCGGGTTGTAGAAAGCAAACTAACGGCCAGCCAGCCAGGGCCGGCAACGACGTCGACGCCGTGCACTTTTCGGGGGGGGCGCGAAAATTTATGACACAGCCCTCCTTTATTACCCACGTGGTGGTGCGTCTCTTTAAGAGAACCTGGCGAGCTACAATGGCCTTCCTTCCATTCCCTCCTCTCCCGCTGCCACCCGCCTTTATGGCCACCTTTCTACTGGGGCCTTCGAAATTTCCCATTGAGAAAGGTTTTGTAGTGACAATGACAAAGCACGTTCATGTACGAGTCGCCGCCGGACACCTTTCCGTGATGGTGCGTATTGCCATGGCTGGAGTATTCGTGTGTGTGTGTGTGTTTATGTTGCGTGGGGAAACAACGACACCCACCGAACGATACTTTGGGTCGCCCAAGGCCGGCAGATGAGTTGGCAACTTTTCCGGTGTGTGCCCTTCATTCATGCCGTCGTTTACCGAGGTCGATCCGGAACTCTAGGGCCGATCGATAATTTTACGCATCGGAAAATGCGGAGGGTAGAGGGGGTGGGGAAAATTTCACTTTTGCACCAATTTTCCCCAGATGTAGTTAATCAACCCGCGCGTATCTGTTCCAGTACGGTCAGACTGTGTCCCAATCGGTCGAACTCCGCAGTAGAACTAGAAGGAGTTATCTTGGGAAGAATGGCCGTTCAAAAAAACGTTAAACCCTTGAAATAATGATGGCACAAACGAAGCCGCCACTCGGTTGGTGTGTTTTGCATGCGGGGAGTTTTTCGGGGACCACCCTTTAAAGTCCGGCCACTTACGCCCGAGCGCCTTTAATGTGTGCCCCTCGCACGAAACAAAAGGCCCGGAAAATCGATCCCGACCGGCAATGTATGGGATGGTGGTCTGATCGATTTTTCATGCCCGGCCGGCCAGTACGATCACACAAAACCTTCCGCTAGTGGGGACAATGTGAGATGGGGTGAAAAAAACAAAGACAAAAAAGCATCCCCGAAAAGTTAACCGATTTCTGGAGCGATGCCAAAAAAGGGACCCCAAAGACACGCGGCCCGGGCTTTATACGGTCGCTCCGGTTCGCTTTTTGGGGCGGCATTGATCAATCGTGTCCGGTGTATCGTCGGTGTCGTTACTGTATACAACAGGACACAGGTTGTGGCACGGTCGGCGGTCGCGAGGACATTTTGGGATTTTTTTTTTCTCCCGTCTGCCTGCAGTGTGATACTTTTGGCTGAGGTTTTGGCGAGGAAAATGTGGTCGTTTTGGGGGCACTTTTTTCCTGTGCTGTTTTATTTATTTTCATTCGTTCTGAAAGCTGACTTTAATACAAAAAAAAATACCATCCTTACCGTGGAAGCTGCACGATAAACGCGACCAACACACAAAACAAACAGTTCCGAACAAACATTATCAATTCCCCTTCGACGTCATCATTATCGGAGAAGGTAATGGCGGCGACATTTGCGATACAGTACACTTTGACGGAGGTTTTGTTTGTTTTGTTTAGTTTTTGGCATTCTGCTTCTTCAGAAAGCAATTTTTCCACCATTAACCTTTTGCGGTAATGGTGCCGGACCTGCCGGAGCGAATAGAGCGAAGGTACCGAACTGCCGATAAAAACCCAAATGGACAAAGCGATATGTCCGCTGTCGGAAGTCAGAAAATAAAATCGAAAGACAGAACAAAAAAACGTACACCCAAAACCATCAAAGATGGAACAAATGTAAAAGGGAGATGTGTTTGATTTTATTCAAATGATGCACCCATCCATAGCATCGAACTGCAATTCCCGTGGTCGCCGACTCCGACGTTATCTGATGGGGTTTTTTTTTTCATGAATATCTGATTGTGTTATAATTGTATGTCATCCTCTATCGCCGTGACATGGGCGCATGTAATCACCGAATGGGAGATTCCTGAAGGGTCACCAACAACAAATGTTAAACGAATACACAAAGAACGTAAGACTTGTACGATGGGTTGGTGGGATGAGCAATTTTAAACAAAATGTCCGATGACCTTGCGGAGCTGCTGGCGGAAAAGCTTCCCGGAAGGCTGACAGTTCCACTATAATATCGTACAACGTACAACCACTTTCGTCCTGATGAAAGCTATAGCTATAAGTTTTCATTAGCACGAAAAGCCCATTAGAGCTAGGACTAGATTTAATGGAACAACCTAATTCACCCATCTCAGTGTGGTGGTCACTTTCGTGTACAACTTTTCCATCATCCGGCGCAAAATTGGGGTAGATGGCCACAAAACCCACATCCAATGATTTACGGCTATCAGTGGCAGGGCGTACGGGAATGTTAATAATGAAAATAATTGAGATTTTTGCCTGTGTTTCGCCCGGGTTTGTGGCGAATTTAGCAGTACAGTTTTTCCTTAATTTGTTTGTGTCCCACTCCTTCCCCCTCCCCATCGAAAAGGTTGTTCGTTGCGTTACACGCGTGTGCGCTTCGTTTGTTTTTGTTGTGGAAAAAGTTTTTCCGGTCGTTTTTCCAAAGGAAAAGTCTACAAAGATTTCGGGCACGGATGGGAGGGTGTGCTCTCCGTGCTGCTTAATTACATTTCTGGACACTTCCGAGATGTGGACGTAAATGTGTTGCCCACCCCACCTACTCCCAGAGGGTGGGAGAAAAGAAAATATTTCAATAACGCCTCAGAAACAATAGCACTTTTCGCGTTACGGCCACCCTACCTCTACCAGTGATCAATCTACCGGAGAACCGGTCCGGTGCTGGTGCTGGAACTTGTAGCACTCGGCACAGTCTCGGTAGCGCACCCTTACCAACTCGAGAAGAAGGTGTCGAATTCAAATGCCCAAGTTCCCGCAGGAGTAGAGCAACATCCGCAGTGGCATTTGTGTCCCGGTCACATTCCTTCTTACTGCTCTCAGCGCAGTAAGGGGACGCAGCTGCAAACGTGGAACGCAATCGGGCGGATTACTTGCCGAACCGAGGGCTGCGGCCCATGGGACTATCGACCAAAAGCGTAGGGGGAAATCCCATCAGCCCACTGCCAAGCGGCCGCACCCTCCTGAAGACCAACGATTTTTGCGTCTGCAGATGGCGCACGGTACGCAGCGCCGGGGACCGAAATCCCTCTTCCTTGAGGGTGGCAAGAAGCGCCCGGCTGGTAATTGGCGTCAATTTACTCTTCGCACCGTGTTCTACCAAACAAAAATAAAAATAATAAAGATAGCACAGAAACCGGTGGCAGCAGACGTTGCCACTTCGATCACCGCAGCAGTCAATAGCAGCAGTAGTACGCGCAGACGGTGCGTCAAGAGAACCCCGCGGGAAAAACGATTCTTGTGGGAAGAATTTGTACGGGGCTGGGATTTTTACACGCAGCACAGGGAGAAAAAAGGGTCTGCATTTGATTGAGGCTGCAGCCTGCCTGTTTTGACGAAGGGGAGATATTGATTCGGTGGTAGAGAAGAAGGTCCTGCTGGGGAAGGACAAGATGGAACGCGTTATATGGTACGGGGCATCCGTATTAACAACAATAGCGCAACAATAGCGCAACGACTCCCCCTACGCCCGGTACGCAATGTGGTAGCATAATCGAAATCTTATGTTTTTCTATTAATATTAGCCATGCACTCGAGTGTGTGTACTTGCCACATCAAGGTACATGTGGAAGCTGTGTGGAGATTGTTTTGACAGCGAGTACACTTCCTGGATGGTTTGTTTTCATAATACAAAAGCGATGAAAGTTTTGTGAAAGTGATAACAGGTTATATAAAAGAAAAAAAAAACTACTTTAAATATTTGTTAAAGAAGTCTTGAATTTCTTTAATAATTCCTTTTTGAGGTTTTCTTTGTTTCAAATTCTTCACCACACGGGAAGGTGTCTCCAGCTTCTCTGAACACCACCCCTAATGGGGGTTCCGACCAAAGTGGATGAGTTTGTTACGCTTAACACCGCCACTGCTTCGTGGACTGTTTCGGAACAGGGAGAAAAGCATCGCGGAAGAACCGCGGAAACTCCCCAGGGACTACCGAGGTGCTGGGAAGGACGATAATGGAAATTTTCTCCTATTGCTTCGGGGCCGAAGGGAATCAGAAAAGCATTAGTGTGAAAGCCGAAGTAAGATGCGATCATATTTCATAATTTTCATGTCTACCGCGCATTTCCTGTGCCAACTGTTAAAAAGGGGAGGAAACGACGACGACGGCGTGGAAATGATGGAACGAAAAAAGAATGAAACTAATGGTTGCAAAGCGCCCGTCTTGTGAGGCTCTGTGGATGGAACGAGCGTGGAACACACATTCCAACAAGGAAAAACACATCCTGCCGGTCCTAGCACGGTTGCCGTGTGTCGTTGTGGAATTCCAAGTACCTTCCGCCCGGTGGACGAAACACTTTTACTTCATATGGCGATGAAATGTAGGATTTGCGAAGGAATGTCGTTGTTGGTCGATTGATTTGAAGTAGGTAAGGAAAATTGGAAAAATTGGTCACGTGACGAAGAAGGTTTTTCCAATCCGGGGGATGTGAGAAACAGAGAGAGAGAGAGAGAGGGAAAAGAATGTCCAGCTTGGGAGCAAATCATTTGCTGCTGTTGTGTTGATTGCGGGACCCAACAGGCAACCTTTATCCTTGGAGACTAAGGTGTGCTACCCCTGTGCGGATGAAGCGTGTTGTTTGTTAATAATTTTCTTTCTTTTCCACCCGTCATCGAAACGGACGTATTTTCTCACCAAACTGCGACTAGGATACGCATAGCCGAGCGGACGCACACGTGGACACAAAAGGGGGCGATGCTGTTCTGTTGTGTGCTGTGGAAAATTCTTCAATCCGGAGGGTTTTGCGAAAAATCCCCCTGGGGTGTTGAAGCAGCAGCGAAGGGAGAGTGGTGGGGGGGGGGGGTAAGGAATTATGATCGGCATTATTATTGTTATTAGTTCCAAAGTGATTTAAGCACTGTGTTTCGGTTATAATTAGCGTTAATCACAATATTGGACGTCATGCGTTACGCAGGGTGCCGGAGTTCCGGCCGTTTGCCGGGCGGTGCCAGGTGCCCGTGGACGGAATACCAGAGCGTAAGGAGCCCGAGGGTTGGAACACCTTCCCAAAAACGCCCTCGGCACACGGTTCGATGCAGCATCCCACGCTCGAACGGTGGACGATTGTTACGTGCGCAGCATTAAGTATGTCTGTAAATTATGACGTTTTGCACGAACGCACCAAGAATGTATGATCGGGCGTGTCGGTGTGCGTGTGTGTGTCCCTTCGGCAAACCTCCCCCGGGGACATTAAAGGACACACACACACAGCAATAGGTACGCGTTTGTGACAGCTCAAAATCTGCAGTCCGAACGCGATGTACATTTTTGGAACCATTAATACTGTCCATTCCCCATTCCGATCTTGCAGACTAGAAACAGGGTGGGGATGGTTCTTGCCAAAAACCCCGACAACCAAAGGACGATTAAGGAATTCCGACCGGAAATTCGATAATTGCTTGGTAATTCAGTTTTGGACAAAACTGGCAAAACAGTGGATGAATACGAAAACAGTGCGCTCGCGTCCCCAGGATTTCCTTCGGGTGAGTTATCGGCTAAAGGACTTTTCCGTGCCGAGGTTAAGTTTGCAAGAGTGCCGTTTGAAGAAAACTCCACGTTCGACGCAAAAAGGGAAAATCGGTAATGAAATTCATCCCGGCCATGAGATGCATGATCCAGTGAGTTGGTAAGTGGGTTTGTTGGAATTTCATTACACCGCTTGGGTTTTTTGCGTGAGCAATCCGTGCCAACGTTTCTGGACCGATTTGACATCGTTTCAGAAGCAATCAAGTGTGACGACGTGTGGTCAAACGTACGAAAGGGCGTCCTCGTCAAGTGTCCTTCACAACACAGCTGTACGTCAAACGATTGCCGCTTTCTACTCGATGGACGAACCACTCCCCGGGTTTTCTTTTTTGATGAGTATTGGGTATGTAGCGACAACACTCATTTGTCGTTTGCTCATGTCATGCTTGAAGAGGGGAGCGAGTTGGAGTGTCTTGGCGAGAGTGGAGTAAGTGTCTTGTCTTTGGAAGTTTTAAGAAAACATCCTCCCCCCTGTGTCTGTGAAGGATTCTCAAGGAAACTTACCGGAGAAAGATCTGTGGACTTAGCAAATCACATCCCTAAATCCATTCCCGCACAAACAACCAACAGGACATCGTCGGTAGGAGTTGTGTTTATCGAAACGGGAATTAAGCCGTTTGCCCTCCGGTTCGATGGAATTGTAGCATCGTTCACATCGACGAAACATATGTTTAATCGGCAAGAAACCGGTCGGATTCGGAGGCAGGCTCAGCCAAAAGGCAAACATCCAACATGGTGTACATATGGACCGGGGTCCGGAAAGCATTCCGTTTGCATTCGTACCAGATTGATTCATGACTCATAGTATTCTGCAGTTTGGAGAGGGGAAACAGGAACACACTTCCAGCGGGAAGGACAAGACAACAACGGTAAGAATCCGAACGATCAACAAGCCTATAATGCCGACTGTTGTTGGCATAAGACGCGAAGGGAGCGCACAAGCGCATACACGCTATTGCTACATGACAGTTTAATGACATTCTTCAGCCGGCAAAACAACAACCTTCGCCGCAAAGGACAAGGAGGTGTGCACGGTACACCCACCCACGCTATCGCATGCCGATGGAAGGAAAGTTCCTTGTCTAAATAAAATCGTTCAACCGTTCATTGACCGGCCTGTACCCGTGTGTCCGCCCAGTGCCGATGTTCTGGCGCTTTGGCAAGCGATCAATTATCCTACCAGCAATGGGGACCTTGCGGCCGGGAGCACCAAGAAACTCGGACACCCATTTATCGCTTCTGCCGAGTACTATCGGTCCTATCGGTGGACATTAGAATGTCTGTCCGAACCGGAACACGACACGGAAAGCCCATGGCGATGTTACGACCCGGGAAAATGGGAAGTTGGTGCAGCGACAAACTGAGGTGGCTATTACGTTAAAATTAATGGTGTTTTTGTCTCGGTTCGGTTCGTGCGGAGTTGTCCAATGGAGTACGTTCGGGCTCCAATTTCCAATGTTCCAATGAGTTCTTTTCAAGAAGGGAAGTTTTCTACGTACTATCTTTTTTTGCATGGAACTTCCGGAAAAAACGATTTTTTGCTTCGTGCCTTTAACTCGAGCACCACGTCTGCATCAGATCATCAGACACGATTACCGTCCAATATACTCGATCAATCACACGGGCGCATGATGGCGCACTTTAAATTGATGCACAGGAAAATAAAGCACAATGCGGTCGGATTAATTTCAAGCACAAGAAAACTCTTTGCTTGAATTATTACACCAAAACCCCATCGTCCCGGTACTCGGCAGCCTTCAGTTCTCGCCGAAAAAAAAAAAACCATTGAGGGGGGCATTAAATTTCACACCCCGAGCCGAAAGACCCGACCGTCTAATGGGCGTCCGGAGTGCAATTTCATGCTCGAAAGACGATCAGTATCGGTCACATCATACATCCTGCGGGCGAATAACAGTGACATTGAATCCCGTTCGGAAAATTAGCTACAAACGGCAGCGCACGCCCTGCAACCATTCCGATGTGTCCTTGCTGTGTCCAGCAACATCAATTACCATCCGATACCGAGAGGGGGCCCCCAAAAAACACGGAAGGTCACATCATGTTGATGATGATGATGCCGTGCCGGATCGTGCACGCGCTCACATGCATAATGCACCTAACTGCAACCGAGCCGACCGTATGCGTTTTGGCAGTCCGGGTAATTCAAAACCCTCAGCTTTGGTTCTCGCTTTTCCCGAACAAATACCGAAAAACAAAACAGAAAAAAAGTGCAGTGCACGCATGCACGCATGGATGCAAGTTTGTGTAACATAAAACCAGGGCCACGCGACAGACCTCCTCTTTCCAAAAGAAAAAATGACAAAGAACACCATCAAAGAAAAAAAAAACGATTAAAAATCCGGATCATAAGCATTTGCGCTGGGTGCATTTGTCGAATCGAGAGGTTGGAGAGTGATTTGTGATCTCTTTGCAGGTTTGCCAGTGTGTTTCGGCCATAAAAGTGGAAGCCATAAGAGCACTTTATTTGTGAAATAATTGCACAACGGACACGGTTGCACACGAACAAGAGGTACCGAAGATACTCCAACCCCCAAAAATAAAAATGCTGGAGAATGATATCAAAATTGCGTGTCGCTTGTTGATGATCCAGTTTTTTCTTCTGGATAAGTTGTTATGCATCTTCAGATGCAGCAGGAAAAAAGCACAACCGCATCCGAACATGCATACACTGCACATGATCTTGTTGTCGTCCAAAAGTGAGGTACTTACAGCAAAAGGTTGCTTTGCAAGACCACTGTCGGACGAATGTTACGATGTCGTCGGTAACCGCAAACCAGTAAGTCAGTTTCATGGCCCATCGACAGCTTCTCGCCGGTGAAGGGAGGTGTAGTACCCAATAAACCTAACCATACGTAAACAAACAATTTGCTCGTTGTTTTGATGGTTTTCCCGAGCAGCGCGTCCCGAAAGAAGTCAATCATAAAATCTCTACTCCCGCTCCTACACGGTGGGCGAGTGTATCCGATTTTGGGGTGCCATAAAACTTGATCCTTCGGTTTATGTCCGCAACATGCGGAAGCAAACCAACTCTTGTGCGAGTCATCGTACCGGTAGGAAGGCGGCGAAGGAACCGATTAAGAGCAGAAAGGATGAAGTTCACTGTTTTAAAACCGTACTGTTGTGGAACGTGTTGAAGTAAACCACGGAGTCATAAAAAAACTTCAGACGGAACTCCACGGGACGGGATTAGATCGATGATGATGATGCACCATCTTGCGTGCGGGACAGGGAACGCGTCATCCGAATGGTGAATCGTAAAACGCATCGAAACGGTAAAAACAATCACCCTCAATACAGTCCATGACTTCCTTTAAACGTCACCACAACAAAGTTCTTCGTGAAACAGTACTTTAGTGTTCTCACTGAATCGTTTTTCTGCAAGAAGGAATCCGTTGGACCACAGATGTTACCACATGTTGCCTGCGTGTCCGATTATTGCCTAGTCAGAATGGTTCCATTTTTTCGTGCTCCTTTTTCTCCTACTCAGTTGATGAGAATTGACTGTAAATTTTATTACATGTAACGATCCTAAAACAACACAGCCTAACGCAACCGGTAGCAGGTGCCATGCCCGGGCAGCTGTGACAAACAAATTCGTTGAGCATCAGCTACGGATCAGCACTGCCACAGGAGTTTCTCAACGAAAGTTGATTGTAAAAAAGTGCACACTTTGTCCACCTGTGTGTGTTTTTTTATAGGAACTTATTCACCCGGAACGCGCCTAGCTGTTAATGCACCACCCGGATCATTCTGGCCAGAGATGCATCTTGTTTGCATCAGTATAAACAAACACCACAGCACCACCAGCCAAACAAAACATTCAAAATGACCTATCAAACAACTAATGGGTGCTAGAAATGGTGTGGGAAGGGAGAAGAAGCAGCAAACGGTGCGGTGAAGAGGTTGTAAATTTTATGACCGCTATCAAACGATTTCGATTAGCTGCGATGGGATTCGATCGCACTCGCACACGCGAGTCGTAAAACTTCCGCCTCCATCCGTGAGGATCTCATCTCGTGCTAGGTTCAAGTACCCAGGCTTACGAGAACCCAACGTCACTAGCGATGGGAGTGCTGGCAGCTGGTCCGGTCTCTAGCCCGTTTGATCATTTGACTAGTGGAACATATGATGGTACAGTGATGAGCTGAAGCAGATAGTAGACGCGAACGCAACAAGATAGAGCGCTCCGAGCGCAGTGTGTGCCGTCGTAAAAAAATCCGAGTGACAATGTTTCATAATCGGATACCGTTTTATGATGCAGCATAAAACAAACTGCCGATGACGGGGGGAAGGTTTGAACATTAAACGAAACTTGACGCCGATTACCAGCCGATGGTACAAAAATCCCGTCCCGATATGTTTCAATCAGTATGCGGCAATCGAAACAGGTTGTTGCGCTCGTTGCGTACTACAATGTTGCAAATAGATGCGTTCCGTATATGGGTGGACGAGTGATAAAAAGGATATTTTCTTTTGCCTATTTTTGCATGATGTTTTAATGATCGATGTGGGAATCGCATTGCAAAACTCAAAAAAAAACCTGAAAATCCTAAAACGAAACGAATGAACAAACGATTTGTTTTTGGGGAGGGTACGTTGCGTGACGAAATTTTCTCAATGTTTCACGGAAAAATGCCGGGAATGCTGCTGGTCGGTCGCTGCTACTCGCTGGTCGATGTTTGATTTTTTCCGGCTCCGACGAAGAGAGAAAAGAAACCCAACCACTTTGCGATTTATTTTCAACAACAAAACATTTATTTTGTCAAAAAATAGTTTAAATATTAGTTATAATGTTTTGCTTCACTTTCGTTTTTTTTGTGTTTGTTTGTTTGTGTTTGTTTGTTTTTTTCCCATAGACAAAATACATAATATCATGAGTTACGCCACGTTCCGATCGCTCGAACCCGCTCGAAGACGATCGATCGATCCACACTCGATCACATGTAAGTAATTTTAATAAATCAGAAACATTGTAATAATAATTATGACAATAATAATAATAATAATAATAGTAATGATAATGATCATCAAAAATAACTAGAACCGGAAAGTTGAAAACAGAGCTAACACGGCAAGGTAAGAATGAAAAGAAAGAAAAACAAGCGCGTAAGTTACGCTGATGCTCTTGTTTCGCAAAAGGGAATTACCGTTCAAAAAAAGGAAGGAAAACTAGGAAGCACATGGAAGGGTTTTGTGTTGCATTTTTTTCGTTTTTTTGTTATATCGCGTAGTTTTTTTTCTCTCTTTCTTCTGCTTTCATTCTTCTTCTTGTTTGTTTGTTTGTTTGCTGCTGCTTGTTGCTTTCTTCTTGCTTAATCTTTTGTTTAATAATACCTATTATGTAGGAGGTATATGATGATGGAAAAAACGTTATGCTCTAAAGGAGATTCTGGAGCAAAAAGGATCTGCGTAACTGCATGAAAACTCTCCCATTCGCTATCTCTCTCTTCGTCACTTTCTCCCGTCTCTTGGGAATGTGTTGTACGCCGGAAAGGAGCGAGAATCCGACCACTTAAGAGGGGGGAGGGGGAGGTGGAAGGGTGGTTGCTTGTGGGCGGAAGTACCAAGGGTGGACAAGGATGTTTGGGGGAAATTTCTGGATGGATAACGGAAAACAAAGCATCCCAAAACCGCACAATCCTTTTCACTTCCTTATGTCCTGTTTCCTCTTTCTCTGCTTGTTCACCCCGTTTTTCCCCCCCGCCACCATTAACAGATGCAAGAATATTCGTTCGGATTACTCTTTTTCGGTACCAACTACTTCCTGTTGCGCTTTCCTACAACAATTGGCCTCCGTACGCATGTTACTGGATTTTATTGTTTTGTTTTCCACACAAACGCTCTTTCCGTGCATCGTTTAATGGGGGGGTTGATGGGAAAAACAAAACAAAAAAAGAACAAGAATGGATCCGACCATCCGTGTAACCGGACATAAAGGAAGGAAGGAAGGAAACAGCTTGTACCGTACGTATGTATATTGTTTTCCATCTCTTGCACTGGAGGAGTTTCTTTATTATGCTTGCTTATGCGTTTTTCCATACTTCACTCTGAATGCGATCAAAGCTCGAGCATTTTACGTATAATAAGTGTATGTACATGAGCGATTAGGGGTTTGTTTTTCTTTTTTTGCAGGTGTATTTGTTCGTTTTGCTTTGTATTTTCCTCATCGTAAACTCACTTTGCCTATGCTCTCGAACTGACACGTGGAAACATAAAAACACGAATACAAACAAGGAAGAATAAGATTTATCTACCCTTTTTTTCCAATACATTCGCCATTTTCTTCTAATTTTGTGTTTTTGTGTGGTTTGTTCGGGAGTTTCATTAATTTCGCACGATTTTTGACTCTTTCTGGGAACGTTTTCACTATTTACTCCCTACATATGGCTACCGTACATCACATACTTCTGTCCTCTGTGTGCGTGTGTTAAAGTGGTGAAGAGATAGTTTGAATCTGTTTCAGCGTTTGGGTCACCCATTTTTTCCTTTTTGCACTCACTCACAAAGGGAGATCTTTCGTTACTCATCTTATAACAGTTTGAAGCAAACAAAACAGTAGATTAAAAAAGAACGATAGTTTTTAATAAAACAAAAATTTTCACGTAGCATTTAATACACTAGAAGTAGTAGAAGAAGCAGTAGAAAAAGAAGGAAGGTAAAAACATAACATTTGCTATAAAATCTGCCCACAGTCTATATAATTTAGTGCCTTACATCGTTACTTTCTTTTTACGTATTTTCGTTACACACACGCTTTCGCAAGCTTACGTATTTTGAAGGGGGAAGTGCCCATACTACTACTGGTGTTTTTTTTAAGTAACTTAGTTGGTAATACCATGCGTTCGCTGTATGTACCTAAATGCTGCCGAGGTTCGAATCCGTATGCGAGATAAGCGTAAGTAACACATGACACTACGAACGAAGTCGTGTAAGAAACTATTCCAAAAGAAAAGACACACACATCCCATGGCCATCGCTCCCTTATCCTTCAGGACTTGCATCCTTTCGGACAGAAAACAAAACAAAGCGTTTCTTGGCAAAACTCTCGTATACTGTACACTGTTGGCATTGGTAAATTAAGTTTTATTTGTGTAAATCGTTTGGAACAATAAAGAAGAGAAAAACAAGGACAAAAATGGAGACAGTATTTTTGTAAAGCTTTTTGTAGTTTTTTTTAGCACGAGAGCGAGCATGAGATTCTAGTTCGATTTTTTTGTATATCCATCTCCGGAAGATTAAATTGTGACGGGGAGGAAAGAGGAGATTGATTCGTTGGAGAATTGTCGGGATGGCTGGGGTGGTGGAAAGGATTCCTTCCATTTACATTATGTTAGTTTTTTTCCCCCTTAGCCTTGCAACTACATTTATGTACGTATATAATCATTTCTGCAATTTCTTCGCATTTATACTACTGGCATTACAATGCTTCCACCCGCGCGTGCGCTTGCTCGGTTACGCGCTAATCAATTGTTGTTTTGTGTTTACGTATATTATATTACATACTTACAAGTATTGCTAACTGAGCTGATCAAAACTTAAGGGAAGGGGAGCGAGGGGATTGGGAGGATTGGGAGGAGATGGGGTACATACTTTGCCTTACTAATGGGGCCACCGGTTTTCCAGTGCCCCGTTATTAAATGGTTAGCATATTCGATTGGAAAATTATGATCAAAGGTTTCGTTTGATTGGTTGGTTTAGCTTCATCTGCGAATGAAAGCATCGTCGTATACGTTGTTTGTTTGTTTTTTTCTTCTGTTAGTACTTTCTTATTTTGTTACTTGCCCACTTTCCCCAATTGCCCTAATGTTGCATTCCCTGCGGCGCACAAAAAAGCATCAACGCGTAGGAAAGTGCAGTTTTTGTTTTGTTTTGTTTGATTAGTCTTCGACATTAGATAAAACGTTTCCCACACAATTACTACGCCAGTTGAGGTAAGAATAAATTATGCTCGTTCTTCTCGTACCGATCGGCGATCGTGCCACGCGTCTGGTGGGCAGAATTGTTTTTTTTTCCTTTAGCAACCCTATGCCACTAACACACTTTGTCCTAACAAAAGCCAGCACTGGCTGGCGGGTTTTAGCAGCTTTATGAAAATACTTTAATTAGGTATACATTTACAATTTCATCATCACGCAATCGTTTGTTGCTCTTGGTATACGTATGTATTTTTGTTGGTATTGTTCCGTATCGGGGGATTTTTTTTATTTGAGTTTTTGATTTGCCTACACTCGCCATTCACTCTCTCTCTCTCTCTCGCTTAAGCCTGTTTTGTGTACGTGTGTTACTTAAATGCATCCTATTCGCGACCTCTGTTATGTGTGTGTGCGTAAAATAGGGCTCCACAAAAAATGGCAAACACTTCATGTTGGAATATTTACGACCCCCGGGCGATAAATATGCTGAACATGCGTAAGATACTATTCTTATCCGCTTACTGTTGCGCCATCATCGCAGCGATGTAGCAACGATATCATTCGTATAATAACTGCCGCTTATCCGCCATATCCTTGTTATCCTTTCCCTTACACATTACGCACCTTATTTATACTTATCGGCCAATTATCTCTTGTATGTGTGTAGGTGTGTTTGTGTGAGTCCCCTTAGGCCCCTTGCGGTTAAAATACTCTACCGATTGGTAATAAGTAAACGATTAAAAATAAAAACAAAAGTGTAAAGCTTAATACTCGAATTAGTTAGTTTTGTTGTTTTAGGTTCGTTTTTGCCGCGTTTCGTTCCCTTTCTTGTAGCTGTATTTGTTTTGTTTTAAAAATCGTATACTCATTTTACCACCACGTTGTTCTATTCATTGCTTAAATGGGTATTATTTTGTTTTAATTTTTTTCGTTTCTTTTTGCTTTTTTGTTGTTTTTTTTTTGTTGTTTCGTTTGTTTATGTTGCCATTTTGATTCATTTCCATACCTTGATGTCACAGTACGCAAAGTGATAACCAAAAACAAAAACCGATAACTAAACAACAGCCCCAAAACCCCGTCCTTGCTACAGAACTGCAGCGATGGTAGACGGGTCCGGCCGCACTCTGGGTACTATTCCTCAGTAAATGTTTTAATTGTTTAATCGTACTTGCTGCCCTGCTATCTTCCCACCTCATCGGGGGGCGAGGATATTTGTGAGTGTGTGTAATGCCACCATTTTACGTTTGTCCACTTACCGCTACATATGTTTAGATTAGCCTATCTTTGCCCTTCTTTCGCGATGTTTTGTTTGCTTTGCCATACTCTTTGAGAACGAGAACGAGAGTCAAAGTCAGTCATACATAAGTTTACGTATCTTCGTTCTGTTGCAGAGACCGGGCACAAATGTCCCAGGCCCTGCTACTTGGGTGCGCTTAACGCGAATTTGCTAATTGAGAAAATAGTTTTTTGTCTGTGCTAACTTTTGTTTTCCTCTTTCATTGTTGAAATAAAGCGCAAAGTGTTCGGTTTTGTGATTGAAAATTCAAACGGAAGCAGGAAAATGATGCATTTGATGAACCGACCGGGATCGGAACATCTACTTAAAGTAAGCTAATTTTGTGAATAAAACAATAACACTTCGTACGCACGTGCCCATACATTCGTTTGTTCATTCGTATAGTGAAAACAAGAGAAAATACAATCCTCAATCGATCGAAATAAACGTTTCCGATCAGATTTAGCTCTTAGAAATCAATTGTTAAGTGGAACGAAATAAGGTAGACATAAGCGAATGCCTTTTCCAAGGCAATAATCCCCAATATGGAAACATATGGTCCCATAAACATATCCCCAAACATGGAAGAAATGGCTGTCAATCGAGAACTGCAGAAGTAATGCATTTGGAAATTTTCCATTGCAAAGTAGAATGATAAGACAAGTACTACCAACAGAGTAGTAAATGGAGTATTTTTTGGGAAAGAAAAACAAAGTATCTAGTACATTTAGGAAGTGAAAAAAAGGGCATGCAATGTGGAATATTCTACATATCTAAAGATAAATTAATATTACGTGACAATTTGGCAATGAAATATTCGTTCCCCCAAAACGCGGTAGTACGCATGAAGAAGGGAAAGAGTTTACTGGAAAGATGAACCGATGGGCAGCTTGGAGCTGCCCAAATCACCCAAAAACCACCCTCACCATTTAAACGCAGATGAATGAACAAGGCTGAAAGTAAAAGATTGATTAAACATGACGTATCGAAAGATGAAATGCGAAATGGTGAGGAGTTGGTCATTCGACATCCGACACGGACCTCTAGGATTCCCGCGTGACATTAGAGATTTAGTGTCCACAATCACTGTCAATCGCCGATTGGGGAGTCAATCGAGAATGGGGTAAAGTGGAGTACACAATCGGGAAACAGTCCATAAAACAACCACAACCCCGAGTGTGGTGGGGCGATCATTGCGGAATTATGGAAAAAGGTTAGATAAAAAGAATTGAAAAATAAAAACCCCGTACGGCAGGAGCTTAGTTGCATGTTGCAACCTGCCACATTCAAACGGTCGGTGATGATCGGTTTCGAATGAGGTGGAGCGTTTTGGGTGGAATCGATGGAAAATATTAGTATAATAAATCAGTTGATGAAGGGGTAGGGGAAGGAGGGAGGAGGGGAGGGGGGTGAAAAGGATGGTAAACACGAAATATTTTTGCCAAATTGTTACGTCAATATAAAATGTACTATTGGCGAGCTATATGGGCCTCTTGCAAAAACGAAGTGCTACAAAACTAATCTCGTTCGTTCGCTGGTATTACTTTTTTAGAATATTTGTTTTTCTTCTTTTGTTTTGGTTTGCTTTGCCGGTTTGTTCGCATTTTGTTATACTGGTTTTCTTTTTAATTTGCGTTTTAAAATATTGGGCTTGTATGTGTGTGTGTGGTTTTGTATGCTTTAACGATTGTTTTCTCTCTGCATTTAGCCTAAATTATTTTTTCTCTTTTACCATATGTGATTTTACTTTTCTCTTTTGATTTTTTCTGTATCTTCCAAAACGTTTCCTGTTTTGCACTCTCTTTCTCTCTCTCTCTCTCTCAGTAACTCCTCTATTCTCGGGTTTGGTATTCACTGTCTGTTCCTTTTTTGTTTGCTTTGTTTTTAATAATTTTTCAAAACATCCTTAGTGGGTTGTGTGGCTTGCCTTGTTTTTACGTATACGCATGTGGATTAATAGTTAGGGTTTTGTTTTTTTGTTTTTAATTTTGCTTTCAAAATTCGAGCTTTCGCTGGTTGCAGTCTGCTCTTCTTACACGCTAATTACGTATTTGTTTCATCAGCTATGCACTAGACTGATTTCGGTTTAGCTAATTTTGTGTCATTGCCATTCCCTTCTCGCATTCGCTACTATCTTTACCCCGCTTCATATCCTGCTGCCTTTGAGAGCTTGCTGCTGCTGCTACTGCTGGTGCCTAATGTTGATGTCACTGCTGCTTCTGTTGCTGCAACCTTTAATGTCGACGCTGCTACGTTTTGCACTTAATGAACGTGTAATTCCTGTCCTAGTTTTATAATGCGCGGAAATACTATTTACATTTTCACAATCAAACATGGGGTACTGTGGTTATCGCTTCCTGTCTTTATCTGTTCTGTTGATTCATTTCCGGGTTTGCGAAGATTTTTTTGTTCCTGTTGCTCCGTACACGTTCTACCCATTTATCAGTGCTGGCTCTACTTATGGTCCTTGAGATGTTTTGCATCATTGGTGAATTACTTACAGCAAAAGAAAATAATCATCTTTGCTTCGAAAAAACTGCAAAAGTAGATCACTCCCCTTCGAAAAGGGGAGGTGCAAAAACAATCATTTATTTCAACCTTCTTCTTGTTTTTTCGCTGGCAATAAAAACACATGTCCTTGTGCTTCTAGTTTGCCCTGTTTTTGCCCTGAGTTTGCGTCTAAGGTGCGCTTTATTAATCGGCAGAATATATATATATACGCTCATGTTCCAATCATTCCTGCAGCCGCTGTGTTCCTGTGTTCGATCTGTCTGCCACGTTTGTCTGATCGCAGCACTCAATTCTATCATCGGTCATCCTGTCCTGTGTTTTTTCTACCTTCCCGCTTCCATTCGTATGCGTCTTATCTCATTTTTTGCCATTTTAAATCATGCTCACCCATAATAAACGCACGCTATATCGTGTTCTGCGCCTACGTAAGACAGATCGAACAGGCTCTTTCCGGGGGAACCAATTCTTTGTGTGTTTGTCTGTGCGTGTGTGCATGTGTGTATTTGTGTTCAACAAGATACCACAAGTGAAGCAGCAGCAGCAACAAGACAATAAAAAAAATGCTGCAACAAGATCGTCGAATGCAAATTCACCCCTTTTCCAGCAGCTTGTACTGCGGTGTGATGGGGTGGGGGTGAGTTTTTGGCCAAGATGCGATCCATCGCAACGAGCAGCATCATGCTGCGCATGGATGGTGCTGGGAAGGTGCTTTTAATTTTAATATTATGTCCCGGAACGCAACTCCGAAGCTTCTGTACGTGAGCCAAACTCTTCATTAATCATCTCATTTCATTCTCATTGTGCAGACACCGGGAGGTTGTCCTCTGAGCAAGAAAAAAAAAAGAAAAAAATCGCATCGAAATGCATATTGCAACTCAATTGTGCATTCCTTCATATCCTTGCGTCCCTTGATCCCGCTAGGGGTTTTTGGGGGGCATGGGATCAGAACGCATTCACCACGCAAGAAAGCGGCCTTTAGCCTTTCTTCGCGCTATCCTGGTTGCGCATGGTTGTAAAAGGAGTTATAATAAAGAAAAGAAACTCATAAATGCAATCATCATCATCATCATGCTCATCATGATCATCAATATGGAATAAGTAGGCAGCACCGATGCAATGCGCGCAGCAGTGTTGTTTTAGTTGCGCAGAGATACTTTCTGCCCTAACTTTCGATCTGCTCGTAACGTTAGGAGTGGATGAGTTTTTCCTTCAAGTATTTCTGTCTCTGTTTTGTTTTGTTTTCAATTTTTGGTATGCGTGTAATTTGTGTATTATTGGCATGTTGCAAACGGGAAAAAGAACTGTTGCATCCATCATTTACCATTGCAACGGTTTCAACAACTTTACTCATCTGCTATTTTGTTTAAGTTCATGGTTTAGGCGGCGAGAGCATTACGTATACGGTTATTTCTCTCTCTCTCGAAAAAAAAATCTTCGACTTGGGCAAGTGTGTTAATAATGTATCCTGCAGCGTTTGTTTCGTTATTCCTTTTCGTACTTTCTTTTTCCATTCTTATGGTTGGTTTTGGTTTTCTAAAAGACATTGGAATATCTTTTGCTTCATTTTTTTTTCTCTCGCAAGAAAAACAAAAATAAAAATGTATAAATGTATATGCATATGATTTAGGGGTTGTTTTTTGTTGTTTTACTTAATTTCGTAGCTTGCTTGTATGCTTCATTGTTTCATTCGTTTGCTCTTCCTCCACTGACATATAAGGTTCTTTAGCATAACTTTTTTGTTTTGTTTTTTGTATTGAGTTTTAGCGTTCGTTCTTTTTTGTTTTTACTACGGTTTTAGTTTTGTGTGTGCTTTCAAAGTTCTTCAGCGCGATCAAGTGAAGTTCTGGCCATTATCCCAGGGCATTGTGAGCACCCGCTTCGTTTTTGCAAGAAGGTCATAGTCGTACTACGAACATGGGTGCACCACCGCATTGTAGCTCGCCAATATAGGACCATGTGCTCCCGCGAAGGGGGTACTCACAACGTCTGGTGTGCTAGCTCCATCAGTATGCGATGTTGAATCTGCATTACTTCTACCCTCGCCATTGGCACCGCCTAATTCTGGTGGTTTGGTGGTGTCCCGTTCGTCAATCACTAAATCTATTGGCATTTTACCCTTTAAACACGATATATATCGATGGCAAAAATTATCACACAGTTCATGCACCTGAAACAACAGAGAAAGCAGAGAGAAAGGGAAAGTGTGTCACAAAAAAGCAGTACAGCATATCGGCGCTCTTTTTTATGGGCTTTCGCTCTTTCGCTTTCTTCCCTTCTCTTTTCTTCTCTTGCCTTTTTCCGGCTGCTGCCCCGTGTTTCCATAGGACGCTATGATCTTCTATTGTGTTTTGATTTCATTTTGTGTATTAGTTGTTTTTTTCTGTTGTTTAAAATAGTTCTTCAATAGTTTATATTTAATATTTTCTTTTTTCGGGTTTTTTTTCCTCCAGCACAAAGAGGCACTGTGGAAAATGTTGGCCAGCCCATAACAAAAAGGAAACAATGTCCTGGGCCACCCGAAATGGGACCAAAACAGTGCCATTTTAGCATGTTGGTTTGTAGCTTTTGTTTCAATGCTGCATGGGATATTTATATGTCGACCAGCAAATAAAATATTGGCAACATTTTTGTCATTCTTTTTGGAAGGGTTTTTCAGCTTTCTTTGTTTACTCTGTTTCATATAGATCTCGGTTGCGCAATCTCGTGTTCGATTGGCGTAAAATTTATTTATCGCGATTCATTTTTTTGTTTGTTGATATTTACTCGCCTGTATTTGTTATCTCGAAGCTTCAGTGTTTTATAATGTTAGTTTTTTTTCGCATTTTTATTTTATGCGACACAATGTGAGGTGTATCATTGTGGGGTTTTTCAGGATATCCATCACAGCTCGGGACATCAAGCATCGGGGTAGCAAAAAATTAAAACCAATGCCCAATGTCATAAATGTGTGAACAGTAATAGTAGGGAAAAAAAAAATTCCCCACCCATAAGTCATAATTTATCATCAAAATGGTACGAAAAAATAGCAAGGATAATAACTGTATTTGGTTCGTAAATAAAAACCCAATTCAATCAATATCACGACCCGTTTTCTGTACGCGGGGGAAAAAAATTAAACGAAAAAAATACTTTATCAACAGTATGGTTGATCGTTTCCATTTCGTTTCGAGCTTTATTTGAGGAGGAAGTAAAATCCCCGTCACAAACATAAAACATATTTTATGATCATTTACGATTATCATTGTGACGTTTATCCATTTAGCATGGCCGTTACCCAGATAACAGCTGCCCCATTGACGGACGTTTATGTAAAAACAACTCCGCTGGCAGTTAGTAAAACCATGATCTTCTCGACTGTCCTGGTGCTCTCGGTGGTGTCTTGACCTTTTGTACCGTAGTGCAACGTTCGAAACGTTTTGAAAGATTTAATCTACGGATCGGTGTTCAACAGACTCAACGATAGAGCGAGCTGGTCCGGCATGCAAAGCTCATCAAATGCAGCCCGGTTACGACATTTGTCATCATATTCTTTTCAAGGTTTGTGGTTTGGCTGTTTGTTGCTTACTGTTTGAGAGGGGTTTTTTTTTTTCGTGTGTCTCTTCTCTAAATTCCCAACGCCAAAAAGGTGACGAAGTGAACGAGATAATTGAAGTTAATTTTTCAAAAAAGCTCTCCTTCGATCAGATCGACACAAATGCGATCCGGAGAAGCCGGTTTTTCTGTATTTGTGTTTTTTTCTGACGATCTCCTAACAATCTCGATCTGTTAATGCAAGCGACCCAAAACCCATTGGCACACTTGGTTCGTCTTGGCGTAATTGTTTGACATTCTTTATGGAGGTTTTGCTGTGGAACCCAAGCTTTCCGATCGTGGAACGGAAATGATGGGATCGTTCAGCAAGAATAAAAATAAATCGCGCACCACTTTAAGGTGAACGAGTAAGCATTTAGAATTTCCAAAGCATTTCACAAGTTTCTCACTTGATGCATGCGTATTTCCTGTTTTTTTGCTGTTGTGCTTGTTTGTTTTCATCTCTGGTTTATTCGTCATCAGTTGCTGTTTCTCGTACATTATTCCTCGTAGCTGATCGATCTTCAGCGTGCAGTGTGTTGATAGTGTTTGATAGCGATGCGACAGTGTTAGTACAAATTTAAATTCCTATATTACACCTCTAAGAAGGTTCATTGCATTCGTGGAGGGACCACAAAAAAATCAAGGATTCATTCAAAACTCGTAACATAATATGTAAGATCTTCGATGTTCGTTGGGCTGAAGAATATAAAAAGGTGTCTTCAACAATGTCTGCTCGCAGGACTTCCATAGCCCCATCACTCACTGATCCAAACGGAACGAAAATGTTGCGAATTCGTAATGGATTTAGATCGTTCGTGTCTCAAGCCTCTGGAGCTTTTGGTGAAGAACCACCACCTCGGCACATTCAAAACGCACACCTCATCAACGGTGTGGGGCCATGCTAAGAAATATGCACCGGAATTGATGCAGACGGCACAACGGCCCGGTTGGAAATTAAAGCAAGACGTAACAGATAGGGCGAAGCGAGAAAAAAAATACGAGCCGAAACATGAAAAAACACATATACACAAAAGGGAAACGAAGGTGGAAAAAATCCTTCTCTACACGATATCTCCTTCGATTCGAATGACCATCAGAGCGATCAGAAATAACAAGCGTTTCGAAGGGCAGGAGTCAATGAGTTTTGAGCGCGTTTCAAAGTATTTTTCGATAAACATTCCACGGCACACACACATCCTACCGTCCGCCACCTTCTTCCCTCTCCAATGGAGGAACCCGAGAATTCAAAGGTTTCCCAAGGGGAAGTTTAATCACCTTAGAATAAGTTAGGACTCAACACCGAAGAAGTCCAGCGAGGGACATCCAAGTAGGGTTGGACGGGTGGTGGAAACCTGATTGATTGTTCAGTTTTTCGGCTGTAGAAGCAAATGGTGGTAACTTATAAAAAAAAATCAGAAAAACACACAGTTCGCTTGCAAATCCTTTCCAAACTCGGAACGTCTTGCATGGCGGGGAGAGTTGGATAAGGAGATTGAATTTGAAGTATTGGGAAAGGGAAGAAATCCGCACGCAAACCGGCACCGGACACTTATAATGTTTCTGTGCCACGAGAAATGTGCTAAGACGGTTCCCAAAAAAAAAACACCAACAAAAAGGCCGAATGAGCAGATACATTTCGCAGCGCAACATAATGGAAATTCCCTCGCAGCCATTCCCCATAGAATGCCGAATGGGCGATTATCATGGCCGTTATCCAGTAACGGAGGGATTGACGGCATTGGGTTCGTTCCACCATTTTGGGTGCGCAGGAAATTTGAAACACTGTACCGAATCTCCCCTCCCGCTAACCACCACCTGTAGTAGCCCCTCAGCACTTCTTCCGAAGCCCTTAGGGCAGCAGACGAGCAGGTGAATCAAATAAACTTCAACGATAAATGTTATCGGCGCATGGAAACGCGAACGGGTGTACAACTCCACCAGCACTACGGTGTGTCTCATAAACAATCAACGCTTTTTATGCTCGTCTATTTCGAGCACGCGGCGCTTTCGGTCTACGAAAAATTGTCATCCCTTTGCCATAAAACCCCTTTTTGACCTGTTCAACCGTAGCTGTCAAGTGCCTCCACCTCTTCGGTGAGACTTCAGGAATTGTTTTGGTCATAAAAATAGACAAACCTGCTGTCATCTTTCGCGCATGGGGGGATGATGGGAAACCGCCGGATAGGTGGAGCAGTATTTATCTGCCGGTGACAGATATGGAGCGCGCAACATGCATAAACCATCCAGGGTACATGTGATGGTTGGCGGCTCATTTCCGAAAAGGTGGTGACTAGCATTTTAACTTGCGTTTGTCGTTGTCGTTGGTCTACCAAACGGACACAACATTAAATCTCGAATATCCGAAACGGTTTTCCTCCCGAAAGGGTGAGTATCCCTCCGATCGGAACGGAATCAGTGGAATCAAAAGGGCAACGTTGTCTGGCCGTACCGTTTCGCCACGATCGACACAGATCGCGTACAATCACAGGCACGCATCCGCTGACTTTGCACCAAGCTGTTCTGCCATCCTGCCGCAAGCAAAGGTGGGCGAAATGTGAAAACAAAACAGACCAAGCTAAAAAAAAAAGAAACACCACCAACAGCAACACAATCCGTCTACATACATGTGCACAGGTAAACCTGTTTTGCCGAAAATGTTAGAAAGAACGCACAAGAACTAACGAGCTCGAAAAAAGGGGGGGCGAGAAACCAAACCATTTGGGTTTTGGTTCTCTTTGGTGGTTCTCTGGATTTGGAACCGAAAAAACGGCCGCAGAGGACGCGATCGAAACACCGAAATGAAATAAATTATTCTTTCCCATTTTGTTTGGTAGCCTCTGCGATTGACGGCGCTGCGATTTGTGGGAGGGGAGGGTTGAGAGGTGGGAGTTTACGGGGGAGAGAGGTAGTCCGGGTTGGGTGGCCGCGGGTGGCCAAAAAACGAGCCCCAAAACGTCGTCGTCGTACGGCCGACCGAATTCATGTAGTGTGTTTCATTGTGTTCTTTATTTATTTATTTTGTTTTTAGTGTTTTCGGGTGGATAGTTTTTTTTTGGTTTTCTTTTCGTTTAGTTGTACTTCTACCATCTCTGCCAGATAGTTCATTCGTTTCTCGGCAATATTTATATGCCATATTCCCTTTCCTGATATCGTTTATCCTTCCTTGTGGGGGGGGGGATTGCCCCGAACATTGGGGTGCCTCTCTTCCGTGTGTCCATGGACTTTTGTTTTGTTTTTTTTTCTTCCTTTAGCCCCCTTCCCCCCACCCTCACAAATGTGCGTGTGTGTGTGAAGTATTCAAATGTACATTCGATATTCTTTGCGTCGGGAGGACTGGTCGTCTGTTCCGCGACCAAAAACACCGCGAACGAACGAACCCCGGCCTGCTGTCGACGGTGCTCGATGCTGCTGCTGCGGTTTTATTCATTTTGATTCATTTTTCGACTCCGGTCCCGGCTGGAGTTTTCCCTTGCCGTGTACGGGCGTTCCGCAGGGGACAAAAAACCCATTACAGATTTTCAATATTCGCCTTCGGCTCGAATTTCAAACCGAACCCGAATCGAATCCATATTTTATGTCCACCGGTACGCCCGGGGCTTTTGGGGGGGAGGCGCAGGTCAGCTGGTGGTCAAATATGAACAAGCGAACAACATCTCAAAACGAACTGAGCAAAACTGAGCGAACTGAGCTCATCGGTGCTCCCAGAAGCTCACAGAAAGACACCGATCAAGACTCTTTATTATCTTGGCGTACGTCTTAAAAACGTGAAATTTTGTTCGCAAATCATTCGTACGCTGCAATATTGCAACAGCATCGCATGTTATCAAGGGACACAAATGGTAAAAATTACACGCCACAGGCGGCACCCCCAACACTACCAATCCGTGAGGCATCCGACAAAATTAAACGATAAACTACGAAACATCCCGTGCCGGGTCCTTCCAATTCGGTCGCGGCCCAATTAATTGTCCCCGTGATAATTCGCACCAGCGGGCGGCAAACGCGAACAGCACGCGAAAAAAGGCTTCAAGGAACGGTTATGCACTCCACACTTTCCTTTTCCCCCCACAGGATGGTAGCGTTTAATTTTAGGACCGAAAGCATCCCGAAACAGCAATGTGTGTGACCTGGATGCACGGAACTAAACTACTCAAAAACAGGCCGAGGTAGATGTTGGGTCATATAGTCGACATTTTTATGACATTCCTTGCGCACACACGCGTGTCGTTCGGTCGGGAGGTGATAATACTCTTTGCCTGGGCACTTACAATGGGCCGGGAGGGATGCGAGAGTGCTCGTCGTGTTGGTCATAAATCGGGAGATTTTATTGATCCTCCCTTGATGTCCTTTTTGGCAGCCTCCGTTGCGTTCCGTGCGAGCAAATTCATGTTTTTCCGAAGCCAATTTCCACGGACACGCCACCCCGTCTGCATCCTGCAGCTGAGCCGACCGACGAGCACGTTTAATCCAGTGCCAGTGATAAAAAAGCGCACACGAACAGGGTGGGAGAACAGAAAATGGAGCTACATATTTTAGGCATTAGTGTGCACCAGCTCTTAGCCTCGAGTGCTGCCCGTTCATCCGAGGATCAACCGGAAGGATGGAGACGGAGAGGACGTAGAGTAGGGAATCTAATCACAAAAGGCTCCACAAAAGCGACCGGGGTGATACGGAAAAACTTATATGGAACAAATAACGATCGAAAGATGATTTTTCATCCCTCGCCTTTGCGCACACCGACTGCACTACGATTGCACTCTATCAAAGGTCCCACACTCTGGGTACTCGAGCTAATCGCGCTGGGTCCCATACCGTACAACAAATTGCGTCGGTACATCAAAGTGTCATTTGTGGCCCGAGCCGTCAAACGTTTCTTTCCACCCTGTCGAAAGGGCACGCGGACGGGGTTGATACTAATATTATTATTGCAATCAATCATCTGCTCAATCCGATCCGATCCGACGATGCAATCGACGATGCTTGTCAAGGGTGGACGGCAATCGCGCCGGATAACGGGCTCGTATGAGCGGATCGGATGGCAAATCCCGCAAACAGCTGATCAGTGCCTGATAATGGGCCAACCTTCCAGTAATGTGCGCAACCCCTAATTGCTGCTACTACCCCTACGGGGGTTGCTTCCTTTTTCTTGGGCAATGTTTATGTGTTCTGTCGCAAGTACTTGTGTTATTATGGCCACGGAAACGTTCAACAACATACGGGCCGGTTAAGGGTCAACTGCCATTATCAACTACCCAATTCGCGGGATTATTTGATTATTTTCGCGCCATCAAATGACTATGGCGCCACGATTAGATTCCGTCACGTTCACCGAAGCAATGACGATGAATCGTGACTTTGCTTAAGGTTTTCTAGAAGTATTGAGTCCCAGAAATAAATCTCAAACTCTTTGATGTCTTAAAAAATAAAGATGCAAATTGATTCTGGATGAATGCAAAACATTCCAGAAGTCTTTAAGGTAATGATTTATCTGAAATAAATTCTCACCTTTCCTAATGCTCAACCGCCCCAAAATTCCATTCCATTGTATATGCATTGCTTGGGCAAATGGAAACAACATCGCGAACATATTCTCTCCACGGCTTAGCCAACCAAGCTCAACCACAATCGCATACGATCGCTGATCCTTCTTTCCGACCGGTTCGGGGGGGTTGGAAAATAATTTACGACTCATCCGTTTGTTACAAATCTCCCCCCCATAGCAAATTGGGGTACGAAATCAACCGCCCAACGGTCGGCTAAACCGAACAAACAAAGAATCAAACCACCGATTCCGGCAAAACTCGAGCAGCGCTCGGCGGGAGGGCGCACCAGCTCCCAGACAATCCCGGGCGGTAATTAAAATGATAATGAAATGTATAACAGATTAGTAGCACGAATTTGTTGCAGTAAAATTAATTAACATTTTCATGACTAGAATTTCATTTCACCAATTTTCTATTCCGGTGAGCGCGCGAGCGCTAGAACGTTGGTGCTCTTTTGGGGCTGGGAAGGTTCACCTCTAGCTTCCCCTATTTTATATTTTTTTCCTGTTGTGTTTCTTCAATTGTTTTCCACCCAACGGTTGTTCCGGAAGAACAGTTTTACCACACCGGCCAATGGTCAATAAATGGGTAGCGAGGAACCGCGTTTACCTCTCTTGTCTGACCAAAAAAAAAGGAAAAAAAAAGATGGAGTCCGCTACTATGCCAATTCGGGGTCGGGTCTTTGCTGCGTAACAGAAGTAGTAGTTCTTTTCCATCGGGACGCGGGTGCGTTCGCGCACACGCACACGGGGGATGCCATCATCACCAAACGGGCCCCGGTGTGCTTGGGAAAGGAATTGAAATAATAAAACAAAAAGCCGTTCAAGTCGAACGCACGCCACACGAGCAGCCTGCTACTCTAAAGCGCATGGAACGGTGTTCTTTCATTTTCTTCATATTTCCTCCGCTACCTTTTTTTTAGCAGCAGAAGCAGCAGTAAGTTTTAAGTTTTGGAGCGGTACTACTATCGGCTTATCGGCAGAGCTCAATCTACCATTCCCGTGTTTTCCCCCAATGGTTATTCCAACTGTCTTTCCGACCCTTCTACCTGTTCTTTGTGTGACTCTCCTGACCTTCCCTTATTTAACAGTTCCATCCGGCCATCGTTGGCATTCTGCTCGGTGCACAAATTTCCCAATTGATGCTAATAAATACGGTCACAGCACAGGACATGGATTCAAACAAAAAGGGAACCCTTTTTCTTTCTGGCCCGAAACAGGTGAAAAAATTAACAGTCGTTTGCGTGCGACGGAAAAGCCCCACGAAAGGGAAGAAAGAGAGTACATTTATTGCTGCTCTTTTGATGGACAGATACAAATTCTAATTTCATAATTAGAAACCGATAGGACTATCTGGCACGGTGTGTGGAAGACAACCCTGCTCGTTAACGAACATCGACAAAACATTAAAATATACGAAGATAATTTAAACGAAGGTTAATGTGACTCTCACATTTGATTATGTTTTTCTGTTTTGTTTTTTTTTTTGCGACATTAGGGACAACAGGGTTATTCATGTCATTCGCTTAGTACAAACACTATCAACACATTTTCGTTATTTACTGGTGACGATCGATGAGTACGAGTAATACAGGTATAGTGACCAACGAAACTGGTCATTAAAATTAAGCACAAATCCACAAACATTAGATATTTTTGTTGAAATTTTTAACAACAATATTTTATCTCTATTTACCGAAGCTTCGATTAATGAACTACTGAGTAATGATCGCTTTTTAGATTATTATATTCTTTTTTTTTTGGTTTGTTCATATAAACGACAATCCATTTTCGAAGTACATCCTTCCTTGGACTATCAATTGTATGTGTAAAAAACCTTTTCTTCCGCAGAGTTGACAAAAATGAAGCGGGTCCAAATCGAACATCCGATATCGACCACCCCCATTTGCATTGGGTTTAAAAAAAAAGCGAAACCAACGATTTGGTTATCTTAGAGATCATCTCTTGAGATGTGCCGTAAACAAAACTGAATTAAACAACAAGAGAAGATCATCGCTAGAAACATGGCCGTCCGTAACGCGCGTTTTGCGTTGCGTAACGTTGCGGGCCGTGCAAGGCACGAAATAAAAATACATAAAGCATCAAATAACACACCGCACAGGAAGGCGACACAGGGCTAAGAAACTGACCTGGAGGGTAACGCAACAACAAAAAAGGGTTTCTTATCCTGCATGGTTAAAAAACGCTTAATACGGGTGTTTTGATGCTTTAGTTATTTGTTATTTTCTTTTCGCGAAGAAAAGGAATGTCGGAAGTACGAAAACTTCGAAAGATGTCTTTTTTTTTCTTTTCAACGTTTTGTTCGTTGTTTGATTTTTTTTTTTTGAGGGGAGAGTAGTACTTACTTTTTCAAGCTCTAATAGATGAAACCTTAGAACTTGAATTGCTTGCACCATCTGTGGAGAAACAGAGAGAAACATCATTAGTACAGCGAATAATAATGAACATGACTGTCCTGTATGATCTCATTGCAACACTCGGATGTGGTCATACGAAGTGGAACAATGCGCTCTACAAGCAGATAGCCTGACGATACTTACAAGTGAGTCCACTTCGGGATCTGCTACGTAGTAGGGTTTTTCTTGCCGAATCTGTGGAGAACAGGAGAGAAAGAGAGAGAAAAAAGAGTTAGCCACATACGGTAAACATTATAGCAAACGATAACGAGACGGTCTTAACGATACTAGAAGCGAGAAGTGATACTGACTATCACTATCAGCGGAAGCAATATCAGGAAGGTGTGATTTTTGGTAGTCAAACAAATACACGTTGCGATCCGGGGCACATCGGGCGATTGGGCTACAACAAGCAACCAAAGGGCACACACGCACACACGCGGTTAGGAAAATCAACCGGTGGCCACCGGTGGTTTTTATGGTGCACCAGACTTCATGGATTTATGACCTCAATCTTCAAAAAACCGTCGTTGTCCAGAAGCACACCAACGGCAGCAGCAGCTGGGTAACCCTGCCGAGCGAGACAGAGCGTACGTCTCGTATGCGTGTGTGTATGGTTTTTCTCTCACATTTCGTGTGGCCTCCTCTCCTTAACGGAACCGTCGTAAAAGTCATGAGTCATAAAATTATCAGCGCACAGTGGCACATTTGAGCGGTGGTACTACGATGATACGATGATTTGTTATTTTGATTCTATTCTCGGGTGAGTTTCTTGGGGTTTTTTTTTTTAGTCGCCTGCTTGTTCTACACCATGTTTACCCACATTTGAAGAGTCATTGGACTCGGTGATGGCGCTAAACATGCGACTCGCGGCAGGATGCCTATGGTTCCGAGATCTTAAAGCCATATTTTTGGGGCACATTTATCCCACTTGCGGGAACGGGAAATAAGGAGTATGAACTGTTCGCTAACCTTAATCGCATCAATTACGAGGTAGAATAGATACGGTACCTACATTTCCGTCGCTGCTAAATCACGATTTATGATAACTGATGGAAACCGTGGCACACGCCACTTGCCCATTTTTTAAAGGGAAAAAGTGTTTGGAGTGAAATTTAAAAGGACCCTTACGAATGAGAAAAGCCGCAACGAAATAATAAGAGTCATTTGTTTTGATAACAAAGTTTTGTGCCGTTCGCCATTACCGGTTTCTTATTAATGGAACGAAGTTCCCCGGGCTTTAAAGCATGATTTGAGGACAGTTTTTGGCGCAAAGTTCCACAAAAGTATCATTACGCCAGGAGATGATTAGAATTTAAAAGTCCTTCCGTAGAAAAAAAAGAAACAGATGCTAGAGACTACTTCATTCGCAATTCTTAAAGGCCAATTGCTCGATTTAAAGTATCATGGCGGTCAGCACTGCTAACGACCAGCTATCGACCTTCCGAAACAGGTGATTAAGGAACCGGACGCTGCCTTATGATCTCTGGCAGATACGATACGACTGGTCCCCTTAATGGTAATTTGCCTTCGATCGAAATGGAACATTTAACTGTCCCGACTATGTACCACAGGGGTGATGACTCTTCGGGGAAAAATGATACTACCATTTCAGCACTACACTTGGGACGGTAACTATCGTTTCAAAACCAGCCTCAGCCGTCTGATGGCACGGCAAATTGTGTGTCCTTTACGTTTCCGGAGTCATATCCTTCTTTGTGTTCTGGTTCTTCCCGTGTTTTTTCTTCATCTTCAGATGATAGTGGGAAAAACACAGATTTAGATACTCCCACTAGTGGTCCCGTTACGACCATATCGGGTAGTCTCATCATCGCTTCGTTAAATACGGACAACGATGTACCAAACCGCACCAACCCCCCCCCCCCTCCACAAAATGGCTCCCGGCCAGCACCGTATGACGGGGAACGAACCTAACGGAGCTAGAATATTATTTCACAGTTCAACTGGCACAAACCTCCGCCATTCCAATTGTCGGCACCCGGGAGGTTCTTTAAGCAGGAAACAGAAATAGGCCTTCCAGTTGAAGTGTGCGGTCTTCCCATATTGCTTTCCTGCTTTCCCTTTTTACCCGAACCCATTACAATCTTCCTCCGGGTTGCTTCCGGAAATTAAGGACACCGACCAAGGACGTCCAAAGGCATACGAAGCAAACCCACTGTACTTCCACTTTGCAGAACACTTCGGGAGTACATTTGTGATTACGTTTCCGCCATCTGCTGGTAGGAAGGCAACAAAAGCAAAAAAACAGAACTCCCTCCTAACTTTGCATGGGAGTGGAAATGTTACGCAAGCCACAAAACACACACGCACGCTCACAAACGGACGATGTGATAAAGAAAGTGACAGTTTTCCTTTTTCTTCGATCCATTCCCGTCTAACCGAAGCGACCATTTTCTTTAACCGGAACGGAAACACGGGACCCGTTACGTCAGAAAAAGGAAAACATCCGGATCATTGTTAACGAAGCAAAAGGGATGGCTATCAGCAGTGCCAGGCAACGCAGACGACTTGTTCCGGAAATAAGGGGCCAAACGCGTATCCAACCGTACCCACCCGGGGGGAAGAAATCCTCCCAACAATGGTCGGAAAACAAGGAAGTGGAAGATTTGTACCGCTTGCGTACGATGCTGTTACGCAGTTGGACCGGAACTGGAAGAAATCGACAACAAACCCTTGGAGAAAGACTCGTTTTTCCGACTGAACTGTACACACACTTTCTTCCCCATTCGGGCAATAGAAAAATGTCCTTCGCGGTTAGTGATGGGGAAACAGAAACCTGCAAACCATCCAATCGGACACAACGATCCGGATCCGATTCGAAATATGCCGGAACATACGCAGCGGGACATCATCGGGGGAAAAAAGTCGCTAGAGCTGATCCGCTCTCCGGGCGTAATAATGCACGGGTCAGTGAGCCGGGATTGGAATTGCCAATGCGTACACCGTTTTGCTACAAATTGAAGGTAAATTGACAAAAGCCGAAGGGCTGCTGGCGGAACTCAACGCCTGTGCTACGCAGGAATCTTCTATTCGCAATTTTCCACGCCAAGTTTCCATTTCTGGGGCGGAAAACCTCTTTCGGAAAAGAACTCCTACCCCCCACATCCAAAACAGCACATAACAACAGTTCGGGACTATTTTATTTCATAACTTCATTCACACACCTTCCTCCAGGCCCTCCCGTTTCGACTGTGTCCTCCGTTGCCATTTGTTTTGGCAAAAGAACTGCCAAGGCCTATGTTTGTGGGTCGTTTTCCGAATTGGGATTGGGAGGTTACTGGCATTACGGAGGGATTACTGCGTTGTTCAACGGAGGGAACAGCCGAATAATATCCTTTTCGGGTTTTTTTCTTTTGCTTTTGGGGAGCTTATGTGAGGCTTCTCAATTCCCTGGATGTGGAGGTTGAGAATGGATGGCCATTAGGGTTCGGGGTAATGGTTTCGCTGTGGCTGCGCCGTCACAACCGGAGCTTCCTGGCTCTTCACGGATAAGCTGCGTGTGGTTTTGCCGGTGTTTCGCTGCTGAGTGCACTTTCTTCCTGCCGTTTTTTGCACCGGCCATCATAAGAATAGGTAAAAAATGAGGAAAAATGAAATATCATCATCCAGCGCGGGATGAAGGAATTCCTAATGGATTTTGTGCACTGCGTGCGAGCGTTGCGTTCCCCTTCGGGGTCTTTTTTTTTGTTGTTGCACGGAGCAATAAATTTATAACTTTATTTCTGCAACTCCGTACCAAATAATAAAGAGCAATAGTGAGGCAACGCAGAGCCGTCGAACCGTGCTGGTATTCCCTCCCAATCCGTACCAATGTCTTGAGCCGGAAACCTTTTTGCGGAACTCGGCAAATCTGTTCACGTTTCGTGTCGATTTTAGCTGTGGTGATTTCATTTACCATTTTATGTGCGTACAATATCACGTTTTATGGGCAATGGGGAATAATATTTGAAAGTCAATTTAAATGATTTCAAACAGCACAAAGTACCCCGTCGAGTGGAAGTTTTCGATAAGAGAGCTATTAATTGTAACATGCGGAACTGCAATTAGACGCAGATTTGTCATTCGCTTTCCAAAACTCCCGAAATTCCGAAAGGCACTGCACACCGGGATATAATTCTGTCTCGATTGCATTTCGGCACTCAAAATTCGATTACAGATACGGCATCCGACCGTGTGCGTGTTTGAGACGAATTCTACTTGCGGGACACAATTACGGACACAACCCGAAACTATTCGGCTTGATGTTATCATACTGCTGTATCCACTGGGTAACGACATTTGAGGTTGAACCGAAGCAGATTCGACGTACCAGCAAGGCACGCACCACCAAACTTCCGTGACTTGTAGTGATTCACGGGGAAAAGCGTTCAAACGATCCTCCCGACACTAGGGACAAGTCTAGCGCAAGTTCAGAGGCAGGAAATAATTCTCCAACAATTATTCCGAGTACTCCCAACGTTAAGCGGATCGACTTAACGGAGCGGTGGAGCAGCTATTTAACGCTCGACTTCAGAAACTGTCCACCTTCTGGCCGACCGATTAGCTACGACCTTGTTAGTGTTAAAGCACATTAAAACGCCGTTTTAGGGATAAGCTATAAATTACCCTACCAAAAAAAAAGAGCAAGGAAAACGGATCTGCGATCGAAAGGATACGTCAGCGCTGGTTAGACGATCGCATCGCTCATGCCACGCACGATCGTATCATCAAGACGTACCGAAGGGAAGGAAAAGAAAAAAGAAACAGATTCCCCCCAAGAATTAGCCCTTTTCCGTACTGTCCTATTCCGGCATCTGGTGGTGGTGGTGCTCGGGGTTTTTACATAAATTATGAGCATTTATTAGTGCTACGCGATGCGGCGATTTGAACGATCCCTCCCTTTTCGGCACATGTTATTAAAATGTGTCATTAGGAGCGGTGGTGGCAGCACCAGCAGCAGCAAGAACAACGGCGAAAGCAACCAAAGACAACCGTTTTTGTTGATTCCGGGAGGCCGGACCTGCTGATGAGATAATTCCCAGTCCCCGCATAACCCATCGATACATGCGGACGAGGCGGACAAGAACTTTGGAATGAAACGAAAGCCAAACCATTCAGAAATGGTAATTAGTAATTACTTCTTCGGGTTCTTCCCTTCATCCTTTTGCTAAACCGTTTCCAGTTTCAGCTCGTTCCTTCCCCACTTGGCACATGATATGGATCAGTTCCAAACAGTTCTCATCAACCAAGTCACCAAGAGTTATCGAAACACGCCCGAAAACTATCGTCGCTTAATTCCCAGCGGGCGGAAGCAGACATTCGAACGTCTCGCCAAAACAAAAAAAAACCCGCACTCTCGAGGATGGTTCCTTAATGGTTGGGAAGCGGTATCGGGTTCGGATTGGATTGCTCTCGATGGCTAATCCGGCCCTAGCACACAAAAGGAGACACAAGCAGTGGTACAGTAATGGGCACGCGGGCTAATTTCATCATCCTGCGCGTGTATCGACTGCCGATAACCGGAAATAACATATCTTTCACCGCTCAGCATCGTTCCCCCCCAGTCCACACCCAATTGCCAAAAACCCGTCTCCGGAATGGCTAATTGCTATCGAAATCGAAACCCCCTGGCAAACTAAATACCCCAGCACCGTACCATTAAACAATCCTCATTTCGAAAGGGAAAAGAAAGACGTCTTCCTATGCTGGAGTTTTTTTTTTGTTGTTGCTTCTCTTCCTTATACGAGGCGCCACCGGTTAACGCGCGGGTGTGAGAGAATGTGAGAAGGTGCCGATGGGTGTGGGTTGGTTGGTTTTCGGTCAAATTTATGATCAAAACAATAATCAAATCGTTTCGAGATAGGCATAATAAAATATGCTCTACCCAGTGCGCCCAGGTTCTGGTGGCGCCTTCGCCACGCCACGTACACATATAGATGTAAGTGAGGCTCATAAATTATCGTTCGGCCCGACCGCAGCAGCAGCAGCACCGGGCAGTGTGTGGCAAATGTACATGTACTCATCCGCGCGAGGACGATACCGCTGGTGAGCGAAACGGGCCGCAGACTGCATTAAAACCCCGGTATTGCTAAGGGTATTGGGAGGGGAAAAAAACAAAAAGATAAATAAAAAAAACCAAAATAAACATTCCATCATCAAAAAGGGCATCCTGGGCGCGTACGGACGAAGAAGTCTCCGTGTTCTCTTTTTCGCTCTGTATCTACCGCGACGGCCATCGTCGCGATCGTATGTATCGGGGGGGGAGGCCAACGCGATCATGTGTGCATATAGTTGTAAATAGTTGTTGTTTGTAGATCGAGTATTGATTGCAGATTTTTCCACCACCGAACCCGTTTCCCGTTTTTATGCTTTCGTTGCGGGCGTGAGAAGGAGATCAGTCTCGCTCTCTTTTCGCCGCTCATTGATGATTGCATAAATTTCCAAACAAATTCTCGTCATACTTTCACGCCTTTTTATGATGCACATCGTGGGTTTTTGTTTTTCGTGTGTGCTGCTGCTGCTGCTGGTTGGTGGTGCTGTTTTGCTTTACTTCTGTTTTATTGCTGCCGTTCCGGGCAGCATTTCGTTATTTATTCTACCTTTTTCCCGAAACCGAGCTGTTTGTTTGTACAGCGCTGCTGAGGAGGCAGTGAATGTTTTTGTTTTTCGGCACTAATTATTTGTGGTCAAGTGATTAATTTACCTCTCCTGCGTAACCCATTCTGAAGGAAGGTTGGGCGGTACATGTTCACGTAAAGCATAAATCTTCGTTTCTTGGAGCGAAAACGCACAAAGATTAGACGTACAGACGTTCTCCGTCGAAGTTCGGAATAAGTAACGGAACAGAAATCCAATTAAATGTCATTTGGTGCAACCGCTTTTGCACGGGGGAACAGATTTGCAATCAATGACCTCAGCTACCCGGCCGCACATATGGCGTATGCGTGACGAATTCGATTTCGATGACCTCATCCTGGCTTGGAAACCAACCAGACCGTCATGGAGGAATGGAGAATAATAAAAAAAGCCCCATCTCCCTATGCGCCCGGACCCGTGTGGTCGTCCTTGGCGAATACAAATGAAGCTGAAAGTGCACATTTCCATGCAAGATGTGCAGCAGTAGCAGTAGCAGAGACAGAGAGAAAAAGAAACGCGACCCAGATAACGTAGAGAGAAAAAAAATCCTAAGGAAACCTGTACCGCATAGCATTGGCCATCCGGTCCGTTGCACGCGGAACTGTTGCTAACTGATGACGGATTTCTTCTGGCTTTGACCTGCCACATTTACCTGCTGCTGTGGTTGCAAATCGGCATCTGCACCTCCGTGCCACAATTGTCGACTGCAGTTTTGCCCATTTGGCTGCCCGTACAAAACCAGGCTTGGAAATCCATCGAAATCTGTTGTTTGAATCCGAAGGGGAAAAAACCAATTCCATCCAGTCCAGCTAGCCTGTGCAGATGCAGCATATGGTGGCAGTGGTTGTTGTTTTTTGTTCTTCAATTGGTCTTTGTTTCACAGCATTCCAGCACCCCTGGGAACGCACAAACGAAGATGACCTCCGTTCGGGGTGGATTTGTACGTCCATTCTAATGCATTGAGTTTACCAACTCGATGCAAAACATACGCTCGGATATGAAATAGAGAAAAACCTCCAAAAACCCCTACAAGATGCTGCAGTTCCTGGAAGACCATCCCTTAATGTCAGGAATGTCCAAAAAAAAAGGAACGAAAAAGGGAACCATCCCAAAACTGCCTCACAACAGGTCGCCCAACATTTCGTTTTGTGTTTCACGAGAAAATCCCGATCACCCGAGCAGGAGGATCGAATTCAATGGTACTTTGACGCTTGTGTGAATGATTAGATTTCCTCAAAACCGAAATCCGCCCGAAAACTGCATCGGGACATCGACAGGACACTGCACATCACAAAACTGAAAAGAATAACACATGGAATTATCGTAGCACAACAACAAAAAAAGACTTAAAGGAACACCAAGTGACGAACGGGAATGTTTTGGTTTGTTTTTTCCCCTTGAGAGAGCTTCATTCCTGCCAGCATTCCTTGTGTCGTCCGGATCAACTGGACACAGCGGTGTTCGGATAGTTTGCCAGGTTTCATGCAGTGATAATTGATTTTTGACACTGCTTTAGATTTTTGTTCGCAGCCATTTCTGCGTTTGCAATACAGACAAGCGTAGAAACGAGAAGGGAGATTCTGTTTTTTCCTACCCCAGGTAATGGCTGTTCCGGCGGCATTACCATCAGTAGGGAAAAATCTTTCCAGTGGCATAAAGAGGCCATCGAACGATCGTATCGTAACGCACAAAGAAACGATTACGCAATAATTAAATCAAATGCGTTCGTGTGTACCTTATCGCTGCTGTTCCATTTTTGCTTCTGCTTCCAGTGCAGGAAAAGATGAAAAAAGGGATTCATCTACGCCATCCCTGAGAAACAGCGCGACCAGAACTGCTCTAGACCCGACGGCAACGGACAACTGTCCCGTTTGTTACTGGCGTAATGCCATCTTGTTTTATTTTTTCTCTTCTGGTAAATGTTTTTCCCCATTACAATGTATACGGTACGTTTTATTTCGAGTTGTTTTTATTTTTTTAATCACTTTTAGTTGCGCGTGCGAAAGGGAGCGTGAGAGACAGTGAAATCTAATAGTGGAGGAAATAAGCAAGGGATATTCAGATGTGTTCTACGCGTGTGTGCTTTTGCTTTTTTGTTCTCGTCAGTTCGTTAGTGGATCGTTTGTTCGGTTTTGCGCAAAAATTTCAGGAGGACTACAGAATCACGATGTCCCCCTGTTGCATTTCGGCAAACTACAGGCGCGTTTCACCACGCTCATCCACAACATGCTCTTTAGCAGCCAAAAAAGCAATCGATCTCACCGGGAGGGCAGAAGGATGTTCCTCCGGGGGCCAAGCGCGAGGATCGGTGGTTGAGAGGGGAGAGTTGCTGAAAAATAAAACCATCCGCCACAGCTTAAACTGCTTTAATAAGGAAGGGAAACCGAGCGTTTTGGGAGATCTTCCCGTCCCATTCGCCTAGATCGTCAAAGGCCCAAGAGAAACCCACAAAAAGAAATACAAAGAAAGAAAGGAAAAAAAACTGTAACAAAAACTTAAATGAAACGAAACGAAAACCAAACCCAAGCGCATGAAAATAATGAAATTCCTAAAAAGGCTAGCCGGCACACGAACGTCCCAAAAAATCCCGTGGTACATACACACACACACACACACACACACACACACACGCATTAGCTATGTCACCCCGTGGATTGTTGTTGCGTTTTTTTGTATTATTTTTTCCCTTTTCTTCTACCAACACCAGGCTCTCTGTAGGTCTGCAAGAAGGTTCGCTTAAAAGGGAAGGAACAACAGAAGAAGGAAGAAAAAAACACAACCAACAGTGCCAAACCTAGACCCATCCTGTATCGAAGTGTCTACTCGAAGCGAAACCCTTAAGGAGGTCCCTTAATGCTAACACCCCGTGATCAGCGATCATCAGGAGAAAGATCTCCCGTTGCAAGTGGAGGAAAGTGAAAAGCGGTGGAACGAAACGGAGCCCTCCGGTGCGCAGCGGGAACCGGCCGGGCCTGTCATTTGGCTGGTTTGCACATGATGCAGGCAGCCCGAGCCGAGCGGGTTAGGGGCTTTCTTTTACAAATTGGAACCCCCTTCGGGATGATCGAAGGGTCGTTCTAGCGTAACGGCTTTCGATGCCGGTGCTGGAGGGAACGGAATGGTTCCAAGGCATTCGTCTAAACGTGCGTGGATCATGAAGGTCGATTTGTTGATTTTGGTTGCGTTTAAATGTGGAAGAATAAAGCGTTTCACAAAACAACACAACATCCCTTACAAACTTAAGGGCAGGTAGAAATAATCAAATTGATAGAAAAGAAAAAGTTAAATCAACTAGAACAACTAGACGGTCCAAAGTATCTAAGCCCAAGGTCGCATCTTGAAGAAGACGAACACTCCAAAGGAAGAAAGCAGATCAGAAAGAAAAGGGTACCACACTGGTACGGGTCTCTCGGTTCCGACATAATGAATAAGAGCAAAATTGAAAGTCTCTTTTGATCACATAATTGTAATTTTCGATATTTTTCCCCCTCTCTCTGTCTATGTTGTCTATTGTGTTGCTATCCCTCGGCATTGCCTCTTCGCTGGCCGGCGTTGTTCCCCCAGCGTCACGATCGTACACCGGGGAATCTCAAGACCTTTTCAAGGAAGGTGTTGTGTGTTATTCCTCTCCTTCACTGATCCCATCTGTATATTCTTTCCCACTGCGTTTTTTTTGTCTTCCACACATCTTCGCACTCTTCTCGTCCCAGGGGGTTGCGTTTTTGCTTCGCTACGCATCCATAATGGAAAGTGCGTTAGCTTCGTGTTCCGAAACCATTCGTCCCATTTTCCAATCCACCTCACCCGGAGCTGGATTCTTTCGTCCCTTCAAGCCCGGCCTGAATGGTGAGGATCACATTGAGCAGATACCAACCATTACCGGTCAAATCCTTCGGTAGCGGGAGCAGCCAGAAACATATGCTTTTCGTGCGTCTCTATTTGCCCCTGCGAAAGGGCTTTTGTTCGAACGATCATCTGCGCGGTGGAATTTGATCCAGCGCAAGCTTGGAGCGTTTCGGTGTGACCTTTGCGTGCTCCGAATGGGTAACGTACTTGCTAGGACTTGCTCACTAGTACCACAAATCATCAAGAGAAGCATCAGCTAAAAAAAAAGGCACGATGAATGCTGTAAATACATTCCTAGCGCAATTCCGGTGATTAGTAGGATTCGCTTCAAATAAAAACCTCACAGATTATAACCGAAGTGCGATGCATTTCGTACCGAAAAATATAACCAAACAGCTTGCCCGCAGCGCTCGATTAGATCACACTTCACTGTTTGTGAAAATAACCTTCGAAATCATCTTAAATTTCAAACATCTTCCGTCCGACTCCAAACCATTTTTCGGTGCTGTTTTGCTCTTTTCAAAGCATCTTTTCTTTGTCTCGTTACCCACTATCATTGTGCATGCATGTGGCGTTTTTTTTTCCTTCTCTCATGTGCGTTGAAGCGTTAAGCTTATTCTATTTTTATCTCTTATTTCATTTTTGCTGTTTCTGCCTTTTATGTGCGTGTGTGTATGTGCCCTGCCCTTTGATCGTTTGCTTCCAGGCTTCGCCCCACTACTGCATGCATCCAAAACCCATCCACTGCATTGATCACTTTAACCAAACCAGCAAAAACCGAAAAAATAAAAACCCAAACGGCATTAAAATAACGTCCCGCCGCTTTGCAAAGAACAGAAGTGGATAAAAACAGCATCCCAGCGCGTACTGCAAATGGCTCGCGGAACGTACGCGGCATTATACGGTCCCAGTTTCGGTTTTGCTAAGCTGACGGTTAGCAAAAATTTTCTAACCAAACGGGCGAGACCCGGTGGATGCTGTTCGGCCCTGCTAACAAGCAGAACGGGTCGAATGGTGTAACAGAAGTGGAAGAAAAAAAATAACTTAGCAACAATCACAACAGAGCGAAAAAACACAGTGAGGAAAGAAAATAAGTTCCAACAACAGCACTACAGAATAACTCCGAAAAAAAAAGCATCAGTCCACTGTGTTCGTTTGCCCACAAAAACCGAAAAACCCTCGGAACCGGCCACACTGTAAGGACTGCCGAGGGGTGGAAGCCCAGGGCGAAGATCAACAAACCAAAGCGAAGAATGTGTGTTAAGCTTGAAAAACGCATCAAGAAGAAAATCAGATTAGTGTCATCTGGAAGAAATTTTATTTGGTTCCGTTTTCTTTCCACCGTCTGTTTTTTTTTTTCGTGTTACGCCAGGTTTTGTGTGTGCGTGTATGCATCAACCTTTTTTGGCAGTTTTGTGGCATCGGTCTCGTAAACGGTGGGTGGATCATCGAACGATCGGGAGACAGCAAAAGAACACATTTGCTTTTAATGTGCTTAGAACGGGGCAGCGAGCCATGAGAAGGCGAAGCTGTAAACCGTCACATCATAATTCTGACGAAACGAATTCTATCTTTCATCGTTGCAACAGTTCCAAAGACCTGCAAAACATGACCAGCGAACCTGACGGTGGAGTGAACCCAATAACGAATGAACCGAAAATATGCAGATGAACCCTGGTTAAAGCTGCTAGATCGAAATGAAAATGAAATTTGATCGTATCTTTTGATTGAAAATAACTTAAGTGCCCGCTAGCCCTATAATTATCGCTTGCGGTCATTCGGGGTCTTAAACTAACGAAACTTTCGACGACTCATTGAAGAGGGTGAATGGAGTAAGGTGTCGGTAGACAGCAGAACAGCGGAATGACTCGCAAAGGTAGTTATGTTTGATTTGTTTAGTTTGGCACCTGCCAACAAAAGCCTCTTAAGAATGCATCCGCCCTTTGCAGGTAATGGAGCAATATTGTTTGAAGAGGTACATGGTTGACATTATGAGCTCTTCCTATTTTTTTAAAATTACTATATAGAAGACAGTTACACCAACAAACTCACGCTCGAGCATCAGCAGTACAACAAACCCTTCCATGCCATACCAACCGAGACCCAACAGAAAGGAATGGGTCATCACCAAAAATTTACATTTCTGCCCAGTCACGCAGTCGTGCCAAAGAAAACACAAAAAAACGGGAGCAAAAACCGCCCAAAAAATTGTAAACCTGACGCAGTTGGTGTCGCGATCGTACCCCAAAACGAAGGAAAGGAAGCCTCACGGTGGTGTGTCCTCCACGCGCTATCTTGATGCTGAACATCATGATCCATTTTTTTCTGCTGCCGCCGTGTTGGGGCGCAAAAAGGGCTCTCCCCCCATCACTGCCTACCGATTGGAATGTGTGGCCGAGGAATTCGCGAAATACGCGTAACACAATAACAGTCCCAGACGGCGTTGAACAATGCACACATTGTCCTATCGATTTTCGGGTCCTTGCACGTCCCGGTCCTCAAATGATGTGGGCTGTGCCGACGCAAAACACCTTCCGACAGACAGACAGTACACCCATCCAGTCAGTGTAATGGAAGACGCTTTAAAGCATTAAGTAAAGGAACGCCAAACAGCATCAGAAAGAGCACTGGGATCGAGTTCCAGCGCATGACGACGATGTCCATCTGCGGTTGGGACGAGTGTCGTCGTCTAGCTGATGGCTTTTTTTGCCCCTCTGTTCTGTTTTTCTTAAAAAAAAAAAGGTAAATTTCGGTTTCACTTCATTGCTTGGGCCGTCTTTATTAGACGGTCAACATGCGTCCGAACGCGCCGAGACATTGGCGTGGGCGCTCCTTCCAACCCGCTAGGTGGTGGGATGCTGACGATGACGCAGCGAACAGCATGAGAGTGCTTGCGGGAGAATGAAATAAATAACAAAATAACATCAACTTCGGTAATGACCGGGACAGTACGATGGAGTCGAAGGCCCACCACACCTTCCACACACGTCGCACCCCCGTGGGGATTGATTACGGTCAGACTAGAAATGACCTAGAATCAATCAATATTCCCACCTCTTGTTCGTTATCCCCCATTAGGGCTGTAAAATGAGCCCCCTCTCGAGTATCAACCCATCGGTCATTGTGGCGTTGCTCACGGTTCTTCTTGGACGACAGGACGACAAGAAACAAGAAGAACCAATTTCCTAGCGCACCGAAACGAGTCTCGGAGAACGAGAGTTTGTTGTTTGGGATGTCCTGCACCCAGCGATGGGTGTGCAGCAGAACATGGAGTGGAGAACACGACATTTTCACTGCACCCCGGCCAAGGATCCGTCCAAGCGAGACGTCCAATGTTGTACAACCGAAACGAAGTACACACACCACCAGGGTTCCGAATCTCGGCACGTCGAAACTGCGTCGAGGCAGTCGACACGACGGGAATCGGGCAGATAGCACACGCCTTGCCACCTTCTTTTTTTTACAGCCTCTTAAAACGGCCATAAAGTTGTCCGAATGCCGGGCGCACGCTCGCGTTTTATCGCCCTCGCCGCATGATCTGGTTCTGGTTGCATCCTTGTCTCTCTCTTCCAAGACGCTGCTGGCATGCTGGGGAGTTGAGATTTCCCGGGACCGGTTATGGTTTTTCACTCGCCGATCTGTGAACAAGGGTGCACACGAAATGTGATCCACACACACACAGACAGACAGACAGGCGGTGATGGAATCAAGAGTGCTCTCAGGGACACGTCGATTTGAGGAATGACATAAAATGTTGAATGATCTTCCTCGCATCTCGGGTGTTTCTTCGGGTGTCTTGGGAATGATGTGGATTCGGTACGGTACCGCTACCGCGTCTGGCCAGAACCTTCTTGCCACCTCCACTCCCAACCCGATCGTTAAACGGGCCCGCACATTTTAATGACTTTCACGCTCTGTTCCGCGCGCCGCCACTCTTTCCGCCATATTTCGGGGTTTGTTTTAGAGGAACTGAACACATACGCACGCTCTGTGAATGAACCGGGCGCAAACGAGTTGCCTACGCTGCGAGGTACGGGAGGGATCGTACGGTGCCGGGCGGGACGCGACCTTGCGCTTTTTTCTTTGCACCCCGGCAAAGGCGTACGCCGGGGTAAAAGCGACGCGTTACGCTATGGCACCACTTAAGCATTCCGGTGTCGCCAAAAGTGCGATCTCACTCGGGATGAGGAACGCCGTGCATGCAGCGCATCCCCGTCTGCGCGCGAGAAAATCCATCTCACTCGCGCTAGGCGCGCCAGGAAATAGGGGTAAATGGATTTTTCAACAGCAAAAAAAAAAACAAAACAAAACGAAACAAAGCGACGCAATTTAAAGAAGATCACCGTGTTCGCAGAGTTCACCGAACAGCGCACGGAATCCTGTTGGGTTGCATCAAAACCGTTAATTAATCGACTTTCGCGCGGCTCACAAACGCAAATAAACGCCACAAGGGAAGGGAACGCAAGCAACCTCTCCACATGCCCGCTTTCCATAGGGTCGGTGTATCCAAACTCCCCATCATAGTGGTGGAGTGTTTTGGGATGGCCTCCCATCAAGACGCCACATCATCTCGTGTGCCTGGCGTGAAAAGGTCATGCAAAGGCAAAGTCGCGATTGTACATGAGAGCATGCCGTTCTTGCTGTTGTTGTTTGGTTCGTTCCGCTCGCTATAGTTAGCAGCAGCCGGGAATGCCGTACGGTTAGTACAGGGGGGGGGGGGGGTTTGCGAAGACCTGCATGCCCGCTGCTAACAAATGACAAACAAACGATGGCCGAACGGCACGGTGACGAAGGACCCCAACGGCCATCAATTTCAAGCTGCGATACGACCATCGGTTGATTATGAATGATCGATCGTTTCTGCTTCTTTTCACACGATCATCCTGTTGTGGTTTTCCCCCAGAACGATTATGTTCGGTGCGCTGCCCAGGTGTGTGTTTGTGTGTGTGCTCTGATCGTGGGATGCATTAAGCATTACTTTGTTGATCGGCAATCAACGGGGACCTCCCTCTGGGCAGTACACATGCTTCACGCGCACCTCATATGGTTCTTCGCCCGTGACTTTGATTAATATCACACTGCCCAAAACAAAACCACACTCCCGGAGGTAAGCCGGCGTACTAAACTTCACGCACTGGACGACGCCCGGTGTGGTCAAACGAGCGTTCTGATGCATTCCAGCAAGGTTGGACAGCCGGTGTTGGAACAGAATTCTCATCAACCTGTGAGCTCTGGATCTGTTTCTTTCTTTTTGTTCCCGATATGGAAAGACAATGGTTGCATAAAAACCCCCTTCGGTACGTACCTGTTTGCTGAATACAGCCACATCTTCGCTAAAGGAGTCTGACGAACATACGTCACCACCGGCCACGCCCGGTTCTCGAGGGGTGCAGGTTGCTAGTTCACACTTTTCGAAGATTAGTGCCAACAGCGGGAATAGCGGGTGTCTGTGAAATAGAGAGAAAGGAATATGAGGCTACTAACATACATCTGTGGATGGCTAAGGATTGCTACATTTTCCAAATTTTCATTAGGACATGGAAGGAAGGAACGAAAACTGTATTGTCACTGCTGTACGGTTAGGCCCCGTAGTTCATTCTTCGTTAAGCCACGTGTAATCAGCCCCCAGGAAACGAGAAACATATCCACTAATGCCGCATGTAATTTCGGGTGCCACACTCATGTTGTATTAAAAATATGCCACGTAATCGACGCGCTTCGCTCCAGACCGGAAGACGTCCGATGTGTGTGGATGAATGGAGCAGTTGGAAAACTCAGCGAAAGTGGATTAATGTACGTGTATCGTGTGAGGAGTCATAAGAAATCTATTCCCTTTTCCACGCAATGTGATAGTGTGTTTGCTTTCCGATTGCCGTTCGGGCCTTGCCTTGTCAAGTCATAAAGCAATCCACGAGCGAACAACCTTCCCCTCGTACTAGTAGGAGCTATGAGCTATGGAGATCAACAATCAAAATAACTCCGTCAAATGTATCCACTGGTTTTTTGGGTGCGTTTACCCGGGTGGTCGGGGATGAGGAGGGAGGCGAAAGTAGGAAGGCAATGTCATTAGGAGTTTATGCGTTTGACAAATGTTGAATCACGTCCCTCCATCCAGCAATACGCACCAAAAGGTTGGGCCGGAGTGGTCCGAAAACTTTCGGAAGTCGTTCGGTTCTGTTTACTGATTCCACTTGCGTCCTCCACGGTGACACATTGCCTCCCTGCAGAGGCTCCTAGGAAGCTAGAATATAGCTCCAAGGGAAAAAAAAAGAAAAACACGTAACGAAAAAGTCATTCCCCTTTTTTTTGTTGGCCATGTAACGCTCACCACAGGAAAGGGCTGCCCTGTGTTTACTTATTTGTACTATTTTCCATCATTTTTCTCCCGACCAAAGCACACACAGGCCCGGCTGGTGCGTGTGTGTGCCTTATCTTACACCCATTTATTCATCGCACACGGTGGGTACATTCGGTTCACGCATATTCGGAACAATTTAAGGCATTATGGTGCGCTATATTGGATTCCTTGTCGGTCCACAGTACCTGGGGTTCTCACATAGATAGAGGGACGCATGTTGGGTGATATTGCCTTCCTCCCTGGAGCTCCACGTGGCTTCCAGAAGTAGCGAATGAAGGGCCACTGATTTATCCAGGTGCTTCGCCCCGATAAGTGACACACGCGATCGTTGACGTACGAGTTCTAAGATGTACAAGGTTCTTCAAAGAACCCTCGTACCTAATGCTCTTTCATCATAACTTTGCGCACTCGAACCGAAATTCTTATTATTCCCATCGCGACACCGACGCACTAGAAAGGGTAAAAGATTTTCGCGATAAAACTCAATAAAACCCAAGTGGAACCGAACCGAAGTGTGCTGAAAGTGCTTTCGCTTCCACGTGCGCTGTCACGTCTTCAAAGAAGCTGTGCCGGGTGAGCTTCTTCATGCTTCGTATGCGATCCCCCATGTTTGGTCCTATTCATGGTGGAATGGATTTATTTAAACGGGTCTGATAAGCATCGTCTCTTCAGATTCGCCTTCACACTTTGCCGGTACTCGTGCCGGAGATCGTGTCGAAGGATGACGAGTGGGTAATGGTTCGTTTCCCCGCTTTGAACGCGTTCTGTTGCTTTGTTCCCCGAAAATGGCAGCCCAGGCTAACGGCATCCTTCAAGGTGTTACACAATGTTGGCAGTTGTGTGGAAAAGTGCGTGCAACATTCCAGCACAGTACACTTTAGCAGAAAAAGGAAACAGGTTGCGGCATTCGATTCGGACATAAAGTGACACAGCATCAATGTGGGGTACGAGTACGACACATCGGAATTTGTTCAGGGTGACGTAGTCCCCGGCTTTGGTGACATGGACGTCGTCTGAAGGTGCTGCCAAAGCTGACCCGGCCCTGAGTGGTTTTCGTGAAGAATCTCGTCTTGGCTTGGAGAGTTCGCCATACAGAGTGTCGAGAGGAGCTACAACTCCGAGTGCGGCCGTGCAGTTGATGTCTATATTGAATGTTTACTCCACCGAAGCAACCGGGCGACGGTTGCACGTGAGCATGCAATTGTGGAGGCTGCTGCATACTCGAGTGCCACTAGCTGCACACATTTTGTGGTCAATGCTGGGACCTTCCAGCTCCCGTGGAGTGGAGTTTTAGTAACGCGGGGAGAAGGCAAAACATTCGAGGATGAAAAAAAAAGAACACTAATCTTCGCATCGTTCCCGGCTGCACCGGTTGCGTGGGCAGCACAAACCCCTCGTAGCAACCGTATTATTGCTGTGTGTACATGTCGAACGTTGTTTAGTGTAGATAAACAAACCGAACGAAACAGAGCAGACTCCGGCAGCTCGTAGCGCGGGCTCCAGCAATCCGCCGGCTTGCTCGCAATCGCCCCGGCCACACAAGGGTGCTTGTGGTGCGTAGGGAAATCTTCACCGCATCCCACACGCAAGTAAACACGGCCCGATTGCGTCCCGTGTGCCAGTGTTGCAGTTGGGATGCACTCGGGAATGGTTCAGGCTGCTATGGGGAGGACATGGACGGTGGCCACATGTCTAGTGGCAGCTTCTTAACCAGCTCTCAGTAGAAGAAGAAAAAACACACCCGCACGAATGCCGTGGCATCGTTTCACTTCCGCAGGAGGTCACATCCATCCGTGGCGTCGTCTGCTACAACAGCCCGAAACGGGCGTACCAAATCCCAGCCATCGTGCGGTACGGCGACGACACCGACGCCAGCGTACGTAAATATTTTGATAATGTCACTAAATATTGTACCGCATCCGCACAACCGTGCAACCGGGAATTGTTTATATAATTTGTAGGATATTTTACGTACGGTGTGTTTGTCCAACAATCCGTACCGAAGTGAGCGGGATGGGCCGTCCCGGCTGCCCCGGGAATCCGGTGTTCCGGCCTAGATTGTGCACAAGAGGCTAACAACACCGGACGGGGCAAGCATTATTTGCACCAGTTTGGAGAATCGCAACAAAAATCAAATAAACTATCCGATGCACTAACCAAGCAAACGATTCTTGACCGCTTCCGGGCATGCAGAGCGTATCCTTTCGAACATCGCATCTTCAAATGTTCTCTGGCCGGGCGTACACGGTCCGGTGGATGTAGAATTTGTTTGAAAAATCATCCACATCTGCGACCTTACCCCATTGCTGGAGTGTTGTTGTTGAAGCGCTGAAAAAATAAAACGCAATCCGTACACATACGCGCGTTCCCGGTCTCCCGGTGCACCACACGTCAGTGGAAAGTGTTCGGTAAATATACACAGTGCACCCCATCGAAGAAGCTCTGCTGCACTGGAACATCTTTCTTTCTGTTGCTTTCTTTCCCCAGTGCCACGGATGCGCGGAGGTCATCGTAAAGCAACGGCCCGGGCGCGAAGACATCACCAATATGTCCTTGCCGCGTTCCTTGAGATGGGGGGGGGGGAATTGGGTGCACCGAACGGAAGAAGCTCGTTGCCACACGTTGTTACCTTCCCGGGATTGCGGTTACGGGCCGTGCTTGCACAGTGTTATTTTACTCTTCTCTGGGTCGCGTTCCATCGCTTCGGTGGCAGCTGCACATGGGTAAGTAGCATGTACCACTCGCGGCAATCGGTAGCGAGATGCATCCCATCCCATATGCATACACCACAGCCGAGTGGAGGTTTCCGTTTTCCGTTCGTTCGTTCTTTTTATTGCTGCTATTTTATTAGCCGTCTCATTTCCTTCGCTGTCACTTGGCTGGGCGCAACCCGTGAATCAACTGTCTAACGAGATGCACCGAGTGAAAAGGGGTGCTCATAAACTCCGAAGGCGAGAGAGGGAAAAGAAAAAAAACATTAAATCCCAATTGCATCTCAAATCCGCGTCCAACCTCGACTACTGGATTAACTGTCATCTTCGTCGGGACGTCATTATGGCAGTTCAATGTAAATAGACACACTCCGACACTCGCCGCATTGCGCGTTGAGAGGCTTTGTTTTTGCTAATTTTTCCCTGCGGATTATACACGCGACAAGGGATCCTCAAGACGTCCGTCTGTTGGTAACCAACTTCACAAAACGTTAGACTCGGTGAGAGGTGAACTTTGGATGCGGTTTGTTTCGCGATCTTTCCTTCACGATCACGCACACCATGCAGCGATCGTGGCGATTGGAGTGCATCATACGCTCCGTGTTCCAAACACGCAACACACAAAGTCGCGATCATCATCTTCATCAACTCCAACTTCTTCCGAAATCATTCCGTGTTGGGGGGGGGGGGAACCTTGTCACAAAGAACGAGAACCAGAGTTGGCAGTGGAATGAACTCGTTGGTAAGAAGAAATTTTTGTTCCACCTCTTTTGCTACAAACGTTGCAGCTGACAGGGTCCAGAAGATCGAACGGGAACCCGTGATGCACTGATGATCGTTTATTCGCGTTCACCCCAAAAATGTTCCCCCGGTTGCTGGTTGCAGTGCCGCGAAATGCCACTTAATGGGAAAAGATCAACACATTCGGGATGCGCGTCCAGCGTCCGTCATCGGCCATCATCCATTGCACTTCCACCGAAGGGAACGGGCGGTAGACAACAAGGTTGCCGTCATACATAAAGTATGAATTTTTAATGAAACAGAATTGCATTTTGGCATTTAAAATGACTTCACGGGCTCAGTTTCGTTTGCCACATTCGCATCTTTCCCCGGAAAAGGTTCAGGAACCGGTTAGTGCCCAGGGTTGCGAGACGGGACGGGGGGCAGTGTAGGTGGGACGGGGAATCCGTTTGGAGGGATTTGAATTGCTGCAATCCTTTCCCCCTATTGCATCGTTTCCACCTTTGTCATCTCCAGCCGGTTGGCCGGTTTCTAGCACAAGGAGGGGGAGAAACATCACTTGTCACAGTGAGACGACCATCGACTGCACCGGAAATGCAGCACAGAGTGAATGAAATATGCCAGAGTTGACGACTCGCACCAGTCGTCTCCTGCCATGGTCATGTTCTCACGAGCACCGCTGCATGAACCGAAATAAATGCGATCGCAGGCTTAACGGAACGACGATTAATTCCAGATTAATGACTGTTCGCCATACGGCGAGGTGGAGTTGGGTGAACCGATAGGCGGTGATGGGGTGGGGAAAACGACATTCTTCATTTAACGATCGAATAAAACTCTACATCGATCCGGCAATCAAATGGCATAGAAGATGAGATGACGAAACGTGTCATCCCACGAGAGCAGGCACGGTTGTTGGAGTTTGGATAAAGTTGTCGAACGCGGATGCTTCGGAATGGGATGAACATATACATCAAATAGGTACATCCGTTCTTGTGCTTGTTAATTAGATCCACGGGTTATAAAAAAAATCGCCCCCCTCACAAGAACATCAAATGTCAAATTAAAAATTTAACACGGGTTTGCGTTGTATTTTACAACTGTTCCTAGCGATGTTTACGCGCCAGAATGCATCTTTAATGCGCGTGGCATCGTTTTCATGTGTCATGCGTGTACGTGTGTTCAGTTTATGATGTTTGAAACGACTTATCGATTTCGTACCCAGTTATTTGCATCGATTACATCACGTTCCCGGTGTTGCACTTACTGCATTCGTCAATATTTGTATTTTTTGTTGTTGCTGTTTTAAATCAATAAATATCTTTGATTGGTTTGCAAATATACACCTCTGAAGAGCGGGATTTATCAATATTATGTATTTAAACTGGTGCATTAAAAATTCCCGCAGTCGAGGAATGCATTTGTTCATTTAAGGGTAAATAAACACAAAAACATGGCAAATAAATCGATGTCAATAGCATCGTGCCGGATTGCTTATCATTTCGACCTTCCGCACAGGTGTTAGAGACATAATTTGTAAAACACACTTTTCACACTCCCCTGCCAGCTCCCAGCCGCCCGCTTTATCCCGCTACCCCATCATTTATCCATCAATGGTTCTAATGACTTTCGCAGCGCTGTCCGCTTTCCTAATCGTTTCCGATTCGGTGGGAGTGTTGTGTGTATGCATTAAAAGTGTACAAATTAAAAGATCACTTCCTGCTCGTGTGGACACACCGGCCCACCCGCTTCGCCGGCCTTCCGGCCACCTTCCCGGAACGCCCAGCACTTAATCAATTTCCATCCGTCCGGCGAAACAGATGGGATGGCCCTCTGTCTGCGAGCGTGTGGGGGAGCGTAGCATAAAATAAAAACCCCCCACTCTCTCTCAAACTAAACACTACTCAACGCGTCAAAGCGCCCAAATGTTCCGAAGCAAAACAAAAAAAAATCGAGCAAGCAAACAAAAAATAGAATACACACACTCTCTAACCGTTTGCCCCGGCTCGTTCGGGGGTGCTGGTTTTTCGATTATAATGTGTATAATAAAATGCTGCGGTAGCGATCGGATGATCAGATTGTGTGCAGCCACACGCGCACTAATGGGATAATAACGGCTTGCACTGGGGCCCCCTCAATGTTTTGGGCCTCACACACTCGCACCCTCGCTTTTTGGGACAAATTGTGGTGGTTTTTTTTCTTGTTGTGTCTGTTCTTTTATTCCATTCTCCAGAAAGGACCTTTTCCCCCCATTTCGCTGCTACCGGTCACCACCCACCCAAAAAAAAAGCCGACAACCAAACTACTTATCGAGCATAATTATCCCTTTCGCACCCGAAAATAAAAAGCCAAAGGGACCGAACGAGAAACAATCAATATGCAACCAGCGAACCGACACACATTTGTCCCTACCGATCCTGGCTGATACACGATCGGGGTGGAAAAAAAGCCACAAATGGACACCTAGCCGATGGTGCAACAAAAAGTGTGTTGAGTTGCTGGTTCTTTTTGTGTTTAATAATTCAGAAGCTAGCAATGAACCATCTGGAGAGGAAAAAAGCAACGAAAACAAATCATCTTTTAAAGATCGGTAAGAACAAAACATAATATAAAGTACCTGTTCCGAAAAAAAAACAAAGTTGAAAAACGCGGATAAACCGATACGGAGCTATAATTAAGCTTAATAGATTGATCACAGTTTAAATTTATAGTTCACGGTGTCCCTTGCGATTGGGTTACGCTCCTGCCGGGTGGATAACACCATTTTGCGGGTGCGCATAATGCTCCATGCATTCCAAACCTCACGGTTCCAAAAACGAGCTCCCAGTGGGGAGGTTTGTTTTTCGGGTTCTTCACCGCTCGGAATGAATGAATGGAAAGCCGAAGAGAGCGATAGAGGATTCCTAATTTAATAGGTATTATTATGAAATTTCATAATCATCATAATTAGCTGGCGTGTTGCAATTTGTTATGAAGGTTGCAAAACACACCCGAGCGCATAAAAAAAAAGAAACAAAAGCGATCATCAAAATGCTCAGAAAAAGCACTCTTCGTTTTTTTTTTCGGTGAGTTGTGATCCGTTCGAAAATCTAATCGGACGCATCCTTGATCGTCGTTTATCGCTCTCTGTCTCCCTTAAAACTCACCGACATGAAGATTGAACAAAATCGGATTAGAGACCATTTAATTTAAGGGTCCATGAGAGAACCAAAAACAAAAAACCAATGCCGAACAACTCCGTCCATCAGGATGAAGCAACCAATAAAACACAATCGCCCCGGCAAACGTTATAATTTTCCAACAAAATGTTTACAATCGAGATAAAACCAGTAATTATGCGTGTTTTCTTAAATTTGTTGGCACATCCTTGGCTTGGACGGGGCTGAAGAGAGCTGATCGTAAACGTGAAGAACGGACCAGAGCCTCCTCCCGAAACTGCTTCCCGCTTTATCCCATTCCAGCAACGGGGCACACGAGCAGAAACGGAATGATTTATCGCTTTTTAATGTATTAACACGCCGAGCCGAATGTGACGAACCTGCCCAAAAGTCCACCAGCCCATGTGGGTCCAGTTTTTGTTGATGCAGAATCCATCCATTTAGCCATTCCGGCTGTCCGGACATTGGAGGGCCACTTCATCATCTTCGGTACATGGCGCGCGCGCGCGCACTCTTTCCTTCCCTCAATACAATCACGATACGGATCAGTGTGAAAAAGAAAGGATCCTCCTTTATTCGCGATTGGGGGGGCATGTGTGCACGCGTGTGTGTGTGTTTTATCGGTTAATTTAAGCCCCCGGAGTTCAAAGCCGCATCCGTAACGAATCGATCTAGAGATCTAGAGATATTGTCCCGGAATGCATCTTCGCTCGCAGATCGCACGACGTATGTGAAGGAACTCTTTGTTCTGGAGGCTTCGGAAGCGAGTTTCACACTTCATTCAACTCCCGACTCCCGATCGAGAATGATGGCAGAAAGGCGTGAGGATGTGATTACTGGAATTTGCCACATTGGACACGAGCGTGAAGATCGTACAGCATTCCTGTCCTTCTTCCATTCAGGGGGTTGGTGCCCGACTGTAACTGATTGATCAAGCATCTGTGCTACTTACCCGTAGATAGCTTCTTTATCTCGCTTGTGTATGTCGGGCTGCACTGCGCCCATGTGACTGGAGGCCGGTGAAACATGACTAGAGGTGCCGTGATAACCGTGCATGCCGACCGAGGCTGCGGCGGCCGCATGGTTCAGGTGCGGGGAGTGATGTGGTGGTAGGCCGGACAGTGCCGGAGGTCTGTGGCCGGCATGTGGGTCATACATTCCGGCGGCACTCGCGTCCATCCCGTAGCCATGTAGGCCATCTTCGTACTGTTGATGTAAAAGAGAGAGAGAGAGAGAGAAGAAAAGAGTGTTAAATCCACGTGTGTATGCGAAGAAGGGGGAAAAGGAAGAAGTTGCAATAAAATGGATGACCCCCCAGAGGAATGGGTCTAATAGTAGTTCGCTTCATTTGCAAACTCTCCCCAGTAGGGGAGAATGAATTGATGCAAACGTATGTTGCGTGCTGTACCGGGGTGGCTGATCCTATTAAATCTCCGCTCGAAGTCATTATCTTCCGCTCCGGCTTCACCCTTAGCATTCCAAAAACAAATGGTGAGAAAGAAGCACCACTGATTTCTATTCCATCACCCAGAGCAGAACCGGCCGAGCCGTTCGTCATCTACTCCACCGATGGGATTGTTACGAGCGCACGAACTAGACCAAACCCGAGCGTTTAGTTTTTCGGCCATAAAAGCGTTAACCTTTATTTTATACGTGCGTGAAGAGTGTTGAGAAGTGTACTCCACAGTGAACATCTTGCATTGGATGGTCAAATACGACGTCGACTAGGACTACGACGATGATGATGATGATGAAGAGGATAATGATGTTCCATCACAATAGATCAGCCGGGAGGGCATCTTCACAATTTGTGAGCAATAAAAGCGGCCGGATTGTTGTCCCTTGGCTCGGTTTTGATCCCCACCACCAGGGAGTGAGCCTCCACGCATTCCTAACACGTGACGTAAGAAGAACGGTTCGCACCAAGTCATTGCGAGTGACTTTAGCAATTCACCGGCAACACCAAACTCCAATTACCTCCCCAAAACGGACCCTCATTATCGAACCCTCTCCGTGGAGGGGATTACACACACAGGACTCGGGCGGTATTATCCGAACTGGTGAATGATGAGTTCCACCACCACCCGCTCTATAATCAATCGAAATCGTGGCGGCGTTGGCAAAATTAATATGTATGAACCGTTTTTCACTTGCTTACACCGTTTTCCCTGCTCCAGCCTCCAGCTGGATGTGTTTACGACGCGAACCGCAGATTCGAATTTCTTTTATATCTACCGGTGGTTACGCCAAAACAGAAATACAAACCCCTTTTTGTACTACCGCACGAAGAGACTCATCCGATTCATCCCGACGGCGATGATGACAATGTTGATGGTACGACGACCCACACGCAACACGGTTTTCAATTTGTGTTGCACGAAACGTGCAAGGATTTTACAATTGCTCATCGTGCACACCCTTTTTCCGGGGGGTGTTTTTTTTTTGCTTTTCCGAATGCGCAGATGTGTCGTTTGAATATTTGTCATTTTTCTTCCCTTTTATCTGCCGGTGTTCCGTTAAATAAAAAATGCTCCCTTTTTCTGCACGGTGGTGCAGACGTGTAGTGGAGCAGGATAACAAAAGCGGTTTCTGCTGTAAGTGTTTAGAGCATCTTCTCGAATCGATTTAGTTTCCATTTTTCCACCCCCTCACTGGATGCTGTGTGCCCGGGGTAGAAAGGGTGGAGCCATAATTGAAAAACATTCATTTTATGTTTTTCGGTCCAATTCCCCACCGCATCGTTATGCCGTCGTGGGGGTTGGTTTGGTGGAAAATGGGTTTTTTCCACTTCCGACTACCGATGGAAAACGCATCGGAAAGGGAAACAAAAACTCCATTTTATCTTCGGCCGTTTACAACGGAGGTCTTCTCATTGTGAGACAAAGCAAAAGACGCACCAGGTATCGCGGTTAGGCACCCCTTTTTCGCACTCGCAGTTTTCCTGGGGTTCTTGTGTCGTTTTTTGTTCAAAAAGATCTCCCAAGAGAACATTGAAAAACCCCTTTTTTATTATTGCCCCTTTTCGCCTTCAGTGCAAAATCTGAATCAGTTCGCGAAGCCGCAGCCGCCATTCCCCGATGCTCTCGACCACGTAATGGGGAAAAGATGCTGCACGGCGTGCATATCATATCTCCCGGCGGTATTGTTGTGCAATTTTGTGTGTGCCAAAACTCCCTGCCGTGCACCGGTATGCCGCTGCTTACCCTGCCGGGCACAGCCAATCGGCGTTTGAATTGGCCTCCTATTGGGTTGGGAAGCGCTCCGGCTGGGCGCGCATCCGGATCGTTAGGATCGGCCGCCGTGAAGGGTTGAAAGATTGCTGTATTATCTGGATTTCTTTTTCTCATTCTAGTTTTTTTTGTTAGCCTGCTTTTATTCCATCCCATATTTAAGAGGAATTTTGTGTGCGGCCCATTTGATTATAACAAAAAAAGACACACACATACGAAATAACCAAATCCATCCTGAGCCTCCGGGGGTAGAATCGAAGGGAAATGAATTGTGGAAAAAATGTAGAAATCACAACTACGGCTCGAAAAGGGCCACACCCTATGCGCTCGCTCGCCGGAAGGATGCTAAGCGGATGCTACAAATCCGTGTTCCGGAAATGCTAAACTCTAAAGCCGGCAGGAAAAAGCAAAACGTTTCCCAGGCGCACGAGCAAATGGCGAAGTTTTGTATGGAAGATGTGCGTCCTCGCCTCGAGAGGATATACACCCAACAATGGCGGTACAGACATGGCCCGGCGAGTGTGAGTGATTTCCACAAACAAATTCATTTCACCGCAGATGAATGCTCTACGTCTTCTAAACGCCATCTTTAGCCAAGCTGCTGTTTCCGGCCATTGTTTACATAGCCAGCGCTCAGAGAGAGAGAGAGTCGGAACGCCAAAACAACGTACCAGAAGGGGGAAAAAATGTGAAAACGGTGCTCGTTTAGCGTTCGTTTAACATAAGATAAATACCCGTTTGGAAAGATTGCTGTAGAAAGAAAATGTCTATTTCCACCATTCCTCTCCACGGAAGATCTACTTCATCGATCTTAAGAAACAGATGAGCGCACGCATACAGTTTGGATGTGGTACTCGATTAAAATTGATGGTGGGAACAGCACACAGACTGTCCCATATACTTCATCGAACGCAAAAGACCAACCAATCGGAACGCTACCACGGACCGGGGATACAAAATTTAAACAACACTCCCCACCATAAGAATGCGCTATCTGGTGTCTATTAGCTATGCAAAAAATGCGATATGCTCACCAAATGTTTTTCCCAAGGATCGTCCAGAAGGAAAGCCCACGATATTCTTGGAAACCCGTCCCGATGCGCTCGGTCTCGCTGTTCGGGCTGGGGGTGCAGAAGAATTAAAGAAGACGTCGGAAGAAACAACAGCATCGCCCCAAGCAATTGGCCGGAGCGGGATTCCAAGCACGGGTGGAAGATATTTTTGGGTGCGCGTTTCGGAACGATGATTGATTATGTTCTGGTAGATTTTGACACCAGGATTTTCGCCCGAGGAAATAATCAACAAGGAAATGTGAGACGCGGCCCACACCGAACAAGGAAGGGAAACGAGACAAGTGGTGGAAGACTGTTTTTGAAAAAACAACAACCCAGGGTTCTCGAACAAAAACCTCGAACCACAGATGACACCGAGATGCAGAAGAGATATTGTGTGTATTGGATTTAGCCCGTACCCAGCGTGTCGAGCCGTGGATGCAGTTGTGGCTGTTTCTTCTGCCGTGTCGTGGCCGTGTATCGCACATCCATCGTATCGCACTTCGCTGTCGCCACGGATCGTTGTCGTTGTCGCGAAGCAGGGTGTCATCGCGACAAACCATCGCACCAGCGCAGAGGACAACATGTGCAACCAGAGAAACCCACACCGGCATCCGGTAAGCTGACAGACCGGGCGTAGTGTAATAATCATCAACAGGGATGGCTACGGTACGGTTGCGACGATATCTGGCAAAGATCACCACCGGCGGGATGATCTGCTGTGACAGTGCAGGATGCAGGACCCCGTGTCACACACATGCACATACCCGATGCGCTTGTTACTTGACACTCTCGGGATGTCTCCCGGGAGAGAGAGTAAGTCATTTTTCAAGCAGCTTAAACCCCGAATCCAACGGACCGTTCTGCAGTCCCGGGACACGCTAAGGCTACATAATCGGGGGTTGTGGTATCTGTTTTGCTTTCCGTTGCGGCGGTGGTGAAAGCGACGTAAATCTCATGTTTTTCCGTCGACATCACACAACGACGACATAACTAATTTCCCAATACCCGCGTTCCAAGCGTCCCACGACACATTTTGGGCTGTGGATTCGAGGGGAAGCGATCGAATGGGGAGGACCCGAGAGAAATGTTTGCCGTACAAATGTGCACTGTACGGTGTACTATCCCCCAGGACGTGTGGTGAAGATTCGACACCCCCCGGTCGGTCCGAAAATAGGGAACATACCGTCAGGTCATTTGCTTTAACCGATTAAAACCGTAAAAGGGGTGTAATGGGAAAAAAGGGTTTGCTCAAGAGCATGTTTGGGAAACGCACGCGTACCGGTCAGATTCCACACGCAAACGTCAGCAGAACCGCTCACAACTCCATTACGACGGCTTTCCCAAAATCCGTTATGATATCGCTTTCAAAACATACACACACTAATGTTGCTTCCTTCTGCTTGGTGCAGAGGAGAGGGGGAGAGGGGAGGGGGAGGGTTTTCCAGTGGCGGACAGTAAATAGTCGAGTAATTGATATTAATACAAACCCAAGCCACCCTTCTCAATCCGGAGTAACGGCGGCGAGCCATTTGCTGATCCCTTTGACCTTTTCCTCCTCAGTCAACAGTGTCCCATCGATGGCCCAAGCTAGCTCTGGCAAGAATCACCACATTGACGTGATAAGAGACATTGAACCCATCCTCGAAGTACCCGGAATCCTGGGAAGTCATTCTATCCCATTTTCTAGTTTGGGATCTCGGTATCAATTAGGACAACGCCGTCGGGCGGCCGTCAACCATTTGCATAAAATTAGGACACGCTCACACATCCAAAGATGTCTGTGTGGACGCATCCCCACGGAAAAGAGAACCAACAAAATCACAACACCCTCACCGGAATGCCACTAACACACAGCATTAACATGCATATTATCTGAAACGCAGTGACAACGATGGGAATGTTTTTTTTTTTTCTTTCGACGTAGGGCGGCCGGAAAAACTCACCCCAAAAAAAAACCTGGTGGGTTTTTCTTGAGAAGTTTTCCAATTTTCAACCAATCAACCGACACATCCGAATGGCCAATTATGGTGTACCGCCACACGTTCCGACCGAGTAACAAATCCTCCCCCAATCCTTGGTTTAAACAAGTTGATATGGAGATTCTTCGCTAGTATCGAAGTATCTCGCCTATCGGACGGGCTCCATCTTCAAGGGAAGCAGCACTTGCGTGCGAATTGAAATGTTTTCCTGTTTTCTGATGCTTTTGTGTCGCTCCCGCACTCGGGACACAAGTATCATCCTCTTTGGTGAAGTGAGTGTTTTATGTTTTGCTTTTGGGGCAGATAGTATTTTTTTTTCGTTTTAGAATAGAAGATACTTTGCGTTTGGGGCGACCACTTTAAGGTTAATAGGGATGGGTGTAAGTGGGGTTTTTTTTCCTCTAAATCGCTTCCCTCTTACATAAAGTACCATATAGTTTTGAAGATGCTTTTTTGTTTTCGCTTTGCAGTGCCAACGCTCTGAATTTGAGCCCCGAATCGTGGCATCGGCACGATCAGCACCCCAACCCCGGGTGATGGTGGTAAGGGCGACGGGTTTACACGGGATCGATTACGACCTACGGAAGATTCCGTGGAATTGTGTGAGTGGTGCTTTTACCGACCTGAAGCGGCCTCTTGAAAATATCGAAACTCGGCCAAGAACTGTTCTCGAACACACTGTCGGAGTGTGTGGAGACTTTTTAAAAAGCTCTAATTGATTTCGAAGCACGCCATGTTCCAGTGCCCTTCCCGTTCCTTCCCTTCCCTCCCCAGGAGTTGCTTTTGTTGCCTGTTGATCACCATTTTGAAGGGAGGGCATTGAGAGCTCTCTTCCTCTTCTTCATTCTTCCCGGTCATGCTCGATTGATCGCTCGATTAAATGCACACGAACATTGTTGTCAGCCTGACCGTGTGCATCGATCGCCGGCCTGATCGTCGTAGCGGATCAGGATCAGGTTTAAGTGGTGATCGTGCGCAAAATTCCCGCCATCGGGTCCGCCGAAAGGGAAGCAAATGAAAAGCGGGAATGATTTTTACAAATCATGAACACCTTTTTTCACCGCCACTCGCCGCCAGCCGGTGTGTGTGTGTGTGCCTTCCGCAAATAAATTCCATTCGCCATGGTACCGAGCCCCGACCCCAACACAATGCGGGGGGGAATGCAAAGAGATGCGATGTGCCTTTATACACACACACACACCGTAAGTTAAGACCGGCGCGTCACGCACGCCCAACAAACCCCTTTTTTTCTCTCTTCGATCCCGCGATTCGATCGACGATCCGTATAAGCGCGTGATTGATTTTTGGCCCTGCGTCTCTAGAAGCGACCCCCATATATTGTGGGCTCGGATCGAAAAGGATCCGAAAATCGACCAGTCACTGTTAGTTGTCAAAATTTTCTATAGACCTCCACTAACGGGCTCAACATACCATCGGGAGGAACGAAATAATAGAGCCGGAGAGCGAGACCCACTGGCGGAGAAAGAAAGAGTGTGTGTTAGCGCCCTTTATGTTGCTTTTTCTTATGGCCTTCGGGAGACCGGGCGCGTCTTGCCGTCTGGCGAGGGTTTTCGTATGGTCGTAAAGTGGTGTTTGCAACTTTTCGGGGTAGCTTCTGAAAGACCGCCAATAAAATACCCATCGCGATCTACGAGACCGACTGCAGCTGACGTAGAATAGAAAGACCGACGACGAGTCGTTTGGGGTTGTCCAATCAATTTGGTCATTTTAAAACCAGCCACATCGGGCTGGTAAGTAATGGATGGAAGAGAAAACAACAGTACACGCACCGTCCGCCTCCTCCATCTTGCAGAGGCACCCGTTGAGTTATTATATATATTGTGGCCGTAATATCTGGAACCGATGCGCCCGTCCGCTCGTGGGCGATCCTTTTGTCCGGCGATGGAAAAGTTTTTGAATAAATTCAGACGTTCGGTACCCCACAACCCACCCGGGCACAAGCACAATTTTAAAGAGTTTCCTCATCGGGCGGACAAAGGCAAAACCCCCCCACAACCCACGAAAGGCGCACCGAGGGCGGTCGGAGAAATTCAATAAAACCAGTCAAAAAGTATTACCTTCGCAAAGATTCTACACATTCTTTGCCCTGATCCGAACCTTATCCCGGCCCGTCATCTTCATGGGGAACTTTTTCCCGTCGCGCAAAAAAGGGGCGCTAAATGAAAAACTTGCCAACCATAACCGCCCAGTGGAGAAAGAAAAAACCCACCCCCCGCCCGAACACTTGGCGTGAAATGATTCTGATCGCGCTTCCAGCTTCCTTCGGACGTCGGTGTTTCGTACCGAAGCGAGTGGGCGGCATTTCGCGTCCTCCCCCCTGGGCGAACAAAAGCACGCCGGCCACGGAAAAACTTCAATTACTTTTCCCTCGCGGTGGTACACATTCGACCGGGCTTAAGTGTAGAAGCAGCAGCAGCAAAAAACAAACCGCAGCTATTGTAATGGATTATTAAAAACAAAATTATGCAAATGAGTTCCCAAAGCAGCTTCCTTCTTTTCTCGCGGTCGAGTGTCGCTTTCGAGAGGCGGGACTTGGTGCGTTTACTTTTTTTTGCCGGATTGCCGAATTTTTATTGGGTGTTTGCTGTGTTATCATACAGCTGCGTTACGGTGGGAGATGATTTGGGAGTTTGTTTTTTTTTTGCTGTCGTTGTTTGCCTACAAAGACTGCTCTCGACCAAGATCGTGTAGGCTGCGCCCGAATGGGAGGGCTCGCAGCATCGTGGGGCGTTCGGAATGTGCTGTTGTTATCACCGACACCTAGCCACAACAACCAGAAGCACATAACTTGGAGAACTTTATTTTAATTAACTAATTATTTTAACGCTAAGCTACCCTACTTCACCGGCCACCGGGCTCGACCACCAAACACCGATCGGCTCGATAATAATTTTAGGACGAGTTTTATGGCCATTCTCCACCTTTATCTTTCTCCCAGCTCGGTCCCGCTGTCCTGCTGAGGGTAAATCCATTAGGCCAAAAATGCGCCTAATTACGCAGTGCGGCCATGTGGAAGGAAGACCGGGGACGGTGGAACGGTTGTTTTGCAAAAATTTTGCTAAAACACAACCCCAACACACTACACACACACAAAACTGGAACCATTCGCTATGGTTACGCGTGGCTAATCTTTTGCCGTTTCCGAATTCCGCAGGGTTAGAGAGATGGCTACGTATTTACGAGCACATTAAGCACAATTAAAACAAAGCAGCAACACAACAAAAAAGGGGGGCCACAGGAAAACCAAAAAAAAAAAAAGGCAAAAATGTGTAAAATTGTGTGCGCGAAATTTATGCATAATTATTACCCGACGCACCGGAATCGAAAACACCACCCTCTCCACCCTGTTTTTGGTGGTTTTATTTTGCAGTTTTTTCCCTCTGTCTCTCTCTCATTTATCTCCCGTTTTTGTACACATTGACTGTTTGGTAGTAATTCTATCGGTTTGCATTTATTTGGCATGGGCCGGAGACAACCGTTTCGATGGCGTAAATATTGAACAGCGTGCAATGCACCAGACGACCCTTCTATGGTGCGGACAGGCGAACAGGTGGACAGTTCTAAACACCCCACAAAACACCCAGACAAAAGTCACATTTCCACGCATCGAAAAACCGCCCGTGAGGGGGGCGGAAGTGTACGTGAAATAATTTTATATTAATGTGCAATAAAATATTGAGACCCCCGCCCTGTCCAACGCCGTGTGCATGCGTTCGATGACAAGTAATAAATAAAATATCGGCATTACATCGTAAAGTACTCGCCGGAACTGGACATTACCTGTCCTGGGCACAGAAATGGCTAAAAGTGCTGATAGGGAAATAATTATGCCACCAGCCCGAGTGCCAACCGGTGTCGAGCCCTTTGGGTATCGTTTCGACCCCGTTCGTCTTTTGGGGTCGACCGCAGGGTTCGCAGAATTACCACCAGCTTTCAGCGACTCACAACGACCGTTTCTGCAACGTCCGTGCGTGCGTGCCTGTCTGTCACGTCAGTCATTGACAGAAGTCCCTGAGTGTGTGTGTGTTTTTTTTTTCCTCCATAAACTCCCTTGCAGAGGGTGAAGAAATTTGACGAACCGGGATACCGACGGATGGAACATTTCTAATATGCCCCCTCTGTGGCTGTACCACTGTGGGTATCCCTGTTTTTTCTCCACCGTCCCACACAAGGGCCGGCCCTGGAGAAAAAGGTAATAATTGTACGTTTTTTAAACATTTATGCCTAAATTACAATCAACGACTTTCCAATAGGCATAATTCACGCAACATTAAATATTCATCGACCGTTCATTGATGGCGTACGTACCTCGTGTCATTCAGCGCGACTAGTGAATTACTTCACTCCCTGCAATCGTAAGCCCCGTTCGGAACGGTGTGGGTTGCGTTCCCGCAAGGGTTAATCGATAGGGCGAGGTAAAGCGAGCGGGAAAGCGAGCGAAACAAAACAACAGAAAAAAAAGCAATGTGTTAGTCACACGCCATGCTTGGAAGGTGGGTGTTATCGATCAGAAGGGCCTCTCTATACATGAGACTGTACTCAATATAGTTTGAGGAGTTGATTTAGTTTTATATGAGTTTCTACATTGTTTGATCATGCAAAAGCGATCTGTTTGAGATGAAAATGTAATAATATTGCATTTATTTTTACAAGCCCGGAAGGGTTTTTTTCATTTTGAGTGTCTCATTGCGTCAAATGTTCTTTACCGTCTGCTCCCTCTCCAACAATTGCGAAAATGACGTTGCATAAAAATTCCATTTCAATCAAGAAAGAGACTATGTATCCTGGGGACTCTTTAATGCTGTGTACTGCCTGCTTTTAAAGAGACTTTCAGGACATTCGTGGGTAGACAACATCGGTACTACCACGCCACTCCGGTATATACACCAAATTTGTCAACTCATCTCCGTCGGTCGGTCGACTATTTGTTGGACCAGTGTTTTGTCCTGCGTTCCCTCGACCGGAACTGACTCAGCTGTTGGGCAAACGAAAGTGCACACTCATTTCGTTGTGTGCAATGCAGTGGCCGCCGGAACAGGGAAACGGAACACGGGCCCTTATGCGACACCGAATCAATGTGACCGGCTTTTAAGCTGGACAGGACACACGGAGCAGCGAAATTTAAAACACCAACCCTGGTGGGGTACAGGAAATCGGGCCCTTCTGCTAGCGGGTCTAAAATTAACATACACCCTTTTGTGTATGCGGCACGGTCGGCATTGGTCAGTTTGGCGTTGTGGAACCGCTTTTGGTTACAAAGGGAGCGAAAGGTACTCCTGCGGATGGATTCGATTTGATCCTAGGAAAACGGTACAAGAAACCGTTCGCTGACTGGTGTAGTCCTGCTCGTCACACGGAGAGCACATAAACCCCCCGGCCGACCATTCGCTCAAAGCGTAACGCATGCGTTATGCGACCGTGCTGTGCAGTGTCGTCCCTAGTTTTGTTAAATGGATCGAATCGAAGGGAATAATAATGTAAAGCCAGGGAAGATAACAAACTCCAGGGAACTGTGTGTGTGTGTGTTTCGGTCACAGACACAAGCGAGCACAACCGAAAGGGAACGGAAAATGAACGACAAACAACAAAAAGGAAGAAGAAAAAAACACACACACACCAGGATAGGGAAACGGTCCTGGAGGTCCTGGAGTGAAGGGAACGCGCGCGCTCCCGGAGCCAAAAAGGATCATCAATCAATTCTATCCCCTTGGCCGTGGTGTACGCGCCACAGGGCCGGCCATTTTGAAATTCATTACTTACATGCCATACGCAGGCAAAACCTGCCGCCGCCACCACCGTCGCAAACCCGTGAGGAGCCACGACGGAACCACGACGTAAAACTAATAAAGCAACAGCAGCAAATAGGCTCCCTTTCTGTTTCTGTGTTGCTGGAACGCAAAACGTACCAGACGACACACACTCGCTGGTGCTGCAACTGACAGCAGTTGAAGCTGAAGTGGCAGTGGCAAAATCGTGCGCTGCCGGATGAATCCCTTTTCGCCTTCTTCGCCCGCGCTCTTAATAAGCTTTTGCAGTAGAATTAAGCAGAACACAAATTACACTAGCGATCAGTGGGGGACGGTCGGGAGAATTCCTTGAGGAATGGGGGATGGGAAACTTGTAAGTCCTAACGCCACCGAAACCAAGACTTATCCGATTTGGAAAACCCAAGTCCAGGAACGCCACGGCGAGATGAATCTGATTGGGGAAAAGTTTTGTCAAATTGGAATGTTGTTTCTTAAGTACGATGCGAATCATCACTGTGATAACTCGTTAGCCGACAGACGTACAAACGAAGAACTAAGTATCCGTCTTGCTGCCTATCTGTATCTAGATGCTTGTATCGATTCCGTACAGGAACACCAAAATTTCTCAATACCCCAAAGCTGTTTAGGCCCTCCTCGAAGTCGATTAGTCGAACAAGTTTGAGCGCCGTATCGCTGATAAAAACGCTGAAACTTTTCCCTTGTCTCTGCCGTGGGTTTGTTGAGGTTTTCAAATCGGGGAAGCCTTGAGGGGGGGAGGGGGGGGCTTTTGGGGGGAAAGGTGCGCCCGAATGTGTTGGTTTGCCGTATCAGATCCATTCATCGGTGGTGTAGCTGGCTGATAGGGTTCTTTTCCGCCAACAACAGCGTCAACACCAGCAAACGGGTGAGATTAGAACAGGGCTGGCCTGGAAATGATAACTTTCGCAAACACACGACACATTTCATATCGTGCTGCGAGTCGGATACCAACGAGAGGAGGGGGTAGTGGAGTCGTGGACAGTTTCGGTACAGCCAGTTTGTCTAGCGTACACGATCATCGGCCACCGTGCCACTCGGTTCGTGTTGTTATCAGTAAGCAATTCTAACACCTCTGCTTGTCACCTGAGCGATGTCGTTTCGGCCTGACGCGACGCAGTTATTTTGGAACACAGGAAGCCGTACAGGCCACCGAAAACGATTGGAGAGCGAATGCGCGTGAGGTGGTCAACGGAGCGAGTAAACAGTGTGGATAAAATAATTCAACGCATCTGATATGACTCCACCGGCCGTACGCGAGATACGACGTTACGTTGTTTGATTTATTTAACAGCTTTCGATCTTTCAACTACTCGATTGGTGAGTTTCGATCATCAGTGTCTTATCAGTGGCCTGAATGTGCTGAACGAGTTTGAACAGTCCGAGACAAGATTGAAGAATACATATCCGTCCAATAGGCACACTGATTACTTCACACCGGATCACATTCCACGACACTGTATCCGGCCGGGGTTCCCCGATAGTCTGCCCACGGCATCTCACCATTAGTGGAGGCCGAGATTTTGGAAAGTGCTCAAAATTGAACATGATAGCCAACATCCAACAAAAACGGAAGCATTCGGTGGTTGGGTACTAAACGATCCGAACCGGCGATGGACAAGAGATTCGGGTTCGGCTTGTTACGGCAAACGCGCTGGTGGCCACGCCGGCAGTGGTGGTGATGGCCGGTTGTTTGAAAATTGTGATCAATTGAAATGGAGAGCCATCGTTAGCGCGTGCATCGTTTTCCTGCCGCCAGGAACACGCCTGTGTGCCAGCAGAATTGTCGTCAATTGATGTGAACGAACGAAACGGACGAACGACTACAGGCTGACCAGACCCGGGCTGGTAATGCTGTGCATGCTGGTCCCAGTCCCGGCGTTTTTAGGGTCGCCCCATTGCGGATGCTGGTTCGAAGTACGCACTCATGCTCATCAACGCCGACACCGTTTTCAAGTGTCACAAACGTCATCGGAACGTCAAAAGTGGTCCTTCTTTTCGGCCGTGTTCTTCCGCAGAATTGAACGACTTTTGCCATCAGCTTGTGGACATGAAACACTCCCCTCTTCCAACCGGCAAAAGATTGGTTCGTAAAGCAACATCATCATCATCTACAACGAACTCATCGCTCAGTCATCCTTTCCTCAGGTGTATGTCATCGGCTCGGGCGGTATATATCACATGGACGCGTTTGGTCGTTGACATACATTCCGACACCTTTGCGGACACGAATAAACTGCCCCAAGAAAAAAAATATATATATATAATTCCAAGAACAACACAACACGCTACAGAGAGCAACAACCAAACAAGATCTTGAAGGGAATTAGAACCATAAAAACCGTACACATTCTAGAGCTGGGTGGGCCCCCCGGTCCCGGTGATCCGTCTGTACGGGGAAGGTTTTTACACTGGTCGCGAGAAAATAGTCACCCAAAAGACCTTACCGCCGGCCGCGGGGAACATCATTAGGGGGATTGTCAAAAATCAAGCTTTATCCGCGGGTCGGCGAACAGCGGCGACCGGGCAACAGAGAGATATAAAATATTATAGTCATCATCTTCGTTGCCGACACCTTCCCATGCCGATGTACGAGTCCCCACCGCTTGGGAGGATTTAATGTGCCCAAAAATCATTTCACGCCAGTCCATTCGGTCTAATGGCGTAACGAAACGAAGCATCCCTCTTTATGACACACTGTGGCTGTCGGAGATGTTCGCTAAGGAGCGGACCGGAATCCGACAAGAAACATTCAACCAGAAGACAGAGTAACACACAGGTAGGACAGGCTCGTCCGAACCTTCTTCGGGACACAAATATTCCTGTTTTATGTGAATTTCTTTCCTCTTTTTTGTTGTTGCTGGTGGTGCCTCTAGTTATTACGTTTTTCTGATTCCCGCATGTGAGAACCATTTGCTTCCATTCCGCACAGCACCGACTGGTACCGACGGATGCTACAATGTTACGTGATCTATTATCACAAAATTCCGCTTCCCGAACGTCTAAAACCGTGGTTGGTGCACATGTTTTGTCACCTAGTTCCCCGTGTTCGAGTGACCCGCTTTTGTTTCGCACAACACATTATGACCGGCCCGGGTGACCCCCCTCAAGCGTGTGTGTGTGTGTGTGTGTGTGTGCAGATATTAGCTTTACCGCATTATGTCATACCGGTAGTAGCACCAGCACCGTCGGGAAGCCCTTTTCGCCCGGCCCGTGGGAGGTATTTCGATCGATCCGACAAAAGGGGGCCGTACGGAACAACACTCCCGAATACCGAAACGTCATACGGCCGCATCCGTGGCACTAGATTTATTTCCTGTTCCTGTGACCCTTTGCAATGGGCGGCCCACGGCCCCGTAATCTGTATCTGGGGCAGCATGGGGTAACTACCCCCGGGTTGGTAACACAGACGGTTTGCGGCAGCAGATTTAACGATCGCTAACCAAAAACCTGCTGCGCTCCGTGCGTGAACCTTCGCTAGCCATTTTTAGGTGGCGTGGTGTCCCGCCGGGGTAACGGGCATTCATTACGATACGATCTGGCGGTGGGCTAGACCCTTTCGGTTGACCTTTACATGGTGCTGTTTCCGCGCGGAATTGAAAATCCCCGTCTACCCGGGGCATTGGAAACGATTCAATTGAATTTATTTGTCTCCCCTGTAAGTGTCGTCTAAATGTTCGTCCAACATTTAGGGATGGTACATAGTGCAAATCACCCACTCTTCCGATAAAAAGAAGATCTGTTGGTTCGATAACCGTACGTGTGAAATTGATTGGTTTCGAGCGATTGGAAATATGACACTAACGATGTAAAACTACTTTCACCAGTCAGTCAAAAGTTTCCCAAAAATTGACATAGTTTGTGGTGCAAACAGCGAGACGACCTTGGATGGAATTTTATTGCGATTGACAGTTCGTGACGTTTTCGAATGCCTTCAAACAAGGCAAATCTCTGGACACCGAAGCAAAGAAATGAAAGATCATCCGCAGTAATATAATAATTTCCTAACTGCATATCATTTAATTTTTTCCACATCTTCCCGTCCTTCGGAGATCTTCCTTGTTCTCTCATAATTTTATTGCTCTGCTGCATGTCCTCGTAACTGCACGCAGGTTCAGGCTTTTTTCTTCGTTTCGTTTCCTCCGCTCCGAGGCAAATGAAATGAACTTTTAAGCGCTAGAATCACACCCTGTCATTCCGATCAACGCCCTTTTTCAACCATCAAATAACGATAAACTTTTACGACTGTCATTTTATACCGCATAATTATACGTATTTTGTTGTGTGTTCGTGTTTTGTCCGTAAGTGTTCACTCTTCGCTCCTTTTGCTCCGGCCGGCTATACTCGGTCGTTCACGAATTGGATATTCTTCTAGTATTGTTTGTTTCTTTGGTTTCATTTTCTTCGGGATGCAGTTCCGAAGGTTTTGAAGTGATGTTACAATAACTTTGCCCAACTTCCAAATTTCTAAAGGCTCTTAAGGGTCCGATATGCATGTCGGGCGAGTCATTTCTCGTCGATGAATGGATTTTACTAGCTCTTTAGAAAATCTGTTTTTCCCTTAGCAGATTAGCACAAAAAACACTTATATTATTGTGTTTGACCAATTTTTTGTTCCGTCAACTCTGGCGGTGCAGACCGAGACACGGTGGCTTTCGACACTTGGCTGCATCAGATGCGTCGGAATGCCGCCGTGTCGGAATGGTTTTCGAACCATTTCCAGCCGGCACCCATGCGAGGCGCGATCTCGCAAGTGTGCGATCACCATCGTGCGGAAAAAGCGGGAGAGCATCCACACACTCGGGAAAAAAAAGACAAATCATCACCATCGTCATCGACATGGCATCCGAGCGTTACCCGGGTCCCATCACCCAGTGTGCCCGTTTGCTCCGTTCGGTGCAAAAGGGTGAAACCATTGGGGCCGGAGCGTGCTCCAAAGAATGCACGATTCTCGGATCGGTTGAGAAGGGCCGGATTTCGGCCGTATCGCACCGCACACCCGTCGGCACACCGTCCCCCCGGAACGGGGAAGAAAACCGACCGCTGATGACGATGACGATGAGAAATGTGCTCCGGATTAAGAAGGTCTTTCGCGCAGGCGGGCCGCCATTACAAACGGCGGCATTTATTTAGCATCGACAGCCGTGGCCGTCCACCACCAAGAGCACCACGGAGCGATGACGAGCCGCAACATTTGAATTATCGCCCCGCCAGGGTGAGACGCGATCGAGGGAAGAACGATTCCTCGCGCAAACGAGGCGGAAGGCAGTAATTGAATTTCAGGGCCCGTTTTCGATCTTCAATGCCCCAATGCGCGAAGGGGCTGCAAGATCATCTCGCTGTGTTTGTGATACTTTTGTGCCAGTGTGTTGGAACCTCCGTGCACGGTGGACGAGAGTTGTGTGTGATGCAATGCCAGCAAATATCCAGCTTTTGGCCGTTTTACCTCGTCCGACGACGATCGATGATTAACGCCCGGGTGCCATATTGCGATCGATCGCCTCAATCGGGGCGGCTTCGCTATTTTTATCCGCACCTTTTAGGCGGCCATCGTGGAAAGTGGGTATGGGAAAATGCATCACTTTTGATTTTCTCCTAGATGGAATTTATTTTCTAACGCGCTCATACTTCCTACCCGAAAAATGGATGTTTTCCCCGTTTTCTAAAGCGGGACGACGCGTCGACCAATCTTTTTCCAAAATGCAAACAAGCGCACGCAGCCTCCGACGGTGGACGGTCCGAAAGGTGTGCGGGCGAGATTAAACAAATAATAATTTATATATTCATGATGTTTATCTCGTCAAGGATTGTATACAATCGATCACGCGCGTAATAATCATACCGAGCCAAGGGTACGACGGCACTTCGGCAGGTGAGAACCGCAGTCGTAAGTACCGGGGTTTTGAAGTGGACCCCTCACGCACGGTTTTTCTTCTCCCGCACCGCATCGTTAGTCAAAAATAAAATACCCGCAACCGGCCGGTCCGGCGGGATGCATCCCAGAGAGTTGAATTTTCTTTGGAGGAAAAACCTAAACACACACCTTTCCTGTGGACAGCCCGGAAAGGGTGGAGATTGGGAGAGTGTGGTGGAAAAATGAGTATTTGGTTCTTTTAATGGCGCCGAATTGGTGTGTTGGTGGTGGTCTGGCTTTTCCAAAACTCCAAGCTGGACCTTTCCTTCCATCGTTCGATTGATGTTTAATTTTTTTCTTGTGTGAAAAAAGAAAAAAGACCCGGCGGCTCGTATGGAGCTGTATTTCATAAACTGTGTTTTGGTTTTTGGGTATAAAAAACCCCCCGACCTCACAGTGAAACGGGGTTCGGGCCCCGTGAGGCGAACTTTGTTTGCGTAAACAAAATGTTAGGAACCTTTTAACTACGTAAGATGCGGCTGTCGGACGCGTTTGCTTTTTTGCCCGAATCTGGCAACGCGTGTAATGATTTATAATAAACTTCGGTTTGAATAATATCACTTTTAAGCTGCGGATCGATTTTTATATATACACACATACGCCGCGCACACATGAAACATGGACAAGACTCGTCGACCCTGTCAGTACCTGTCGGCGGTGAAAAGCGAGATTGCACACTTGCTCGTACACTATTTTTCATCGATTGCAAACAACTCGGCACACAGGTTTTTAGGAAGCACATTTCACACTTAATCAATCAGATTTTCCGACCCGGGCCTTAAAATCATTTACTTGCCACCATACACTACGAGAAACACTTTTGCCGAATGAAGTATGGCGGATGTGCTGAAAGGAATTACTACTGCCAATAGGGCAGGAATTAAACGTTAGCCAGGAATGGTAGAAAGGAAACAATTTTGCGTGGAATTGCATTATTTAAACGGTAACGTTTATGGGGTGACGCGAAACCTTCTCATAACCATCTTTACGGCCGGTTTATATGCGAAATAGATAGAAAATTGCACTTCGCGTAACGAACCAATTTTCTCGCGCACACCAACAGCATGAAAGTTGATTAAAATGTATACGACACTTGCAGCCCTCTTTGTGATGGGATTCCTTTCCAATCTTTTTTATGAATTTCATCACATTTGTCCATCCATTTTAGCCCATTTCGGCCACAATTGCCATCCATAACTAGTTAAATATTAATAAACACCCAAAACAAAACAAAATGCGCCCGGTTTTCGCGCACAAATCCACCCCAAAGCTGCCACCATCTGTTGCCCAATGTTTGCCCCGAACGGTACAAAAATCGGCACCGAATAATAATCATTACCGGGCCTAAAGCCCCGGGTAGCATAAGTCAACGTCAACGTAAAATTGACGCTTCACAAATATGCATGCTATGCAAACAGCATCTTTTCGGGGGGGAAAAAAAAGAAAAGCACGCAGCGATTTGAACGCAAATTTCCACATGGCCAATCCCGGGGCTTACGATCCTCCCGGACGACCGTGTCTATATGGTTGTGCTGGGGAAGAGGTCGACTACTAATCGGGAAAATACAGCATAAGGGGCTGCTGGCTGGGTGGTTTTTGGCAAACGCCGAAGGGAAGCAACAGAACAAGCTCGCTATCAGTGTGGAGGGATGTATTTTTTTATGAAAATGTTGTCATAAAACGAGACGAGATAGTTAAGAGAGGCGGCTGTGAACAAAATTATCCCAAAGCAGCGCAACATACCGTCGCTGCACGTCTTGACTTTTGGTGGAGAACATTTGCCGCCGCATACTTTAGCGACGGCAATAAGGCGTTTTGGGAAAATTGTTGGTGATCCGAACCCGTCGCAAGCTTTAACCTTTGTTTCAATACAAAAAATGTGTTCAATGATAACACTACTTAAAGAATATGTTACCTAAAAAATGTTAAAACATGGGTAGGTGGTTATAAAGTTAAGGGGTATAAATGAAAAAGGTGAACAAAACAATATTTAAAAAATAGGAAAATTCCGATTTTTAAATGATAGAAAACATTTTTCTCAGTGCATTCCTAAAGTTTCAAGCCGATAGCTCTGTTTTATCGAAAGTTATTTTGAATTAAATGGGCAAAACATACCCTGGTAGGTGATAATTGAAAAGAAGGTTAAAGTGGTAGCAAATTTTTATTTTTAAATAATTGTTACTCCACTAAAAAATTAACTGAACATTAAATAAAATTATGTACTCAAAAATAAAGTTATGCAGAATTTGCACAACGAACCACAAACACACTAAATATAGAACGGAATAATAATTCATCACGGCTCGCCATCAAACGCCGTATGCTATTTTTTCATTTAAGTAGGCGTAGGAAGATCGCTTGCGTTTCTTCATTTTTGTTTCGCAGGACAATCGCTCAATTTCACCATCAACTCACCCGCTAGCATGCATACCATGTTTCCCTATTAGACATTTAATTACCCGTTTGAATCGAATCTGTGAGCAACATGACAATCGGACACAGAAATTGATCACCAGGTCTCCCCGGTGCGTACCAATCCGCGCATTGAAGTTATTTGAACACAGAAAGTACTTTCCAGCCGGTTGCACATTAGGGCGGATAGGCAAACGACACACGGGCAGTTAAGTCATTGGTAGGCACCGGTACAAAATATGAAGCCTAGCTTCGTGCGAGTGGCAACTCTCAACCCAACCAACCGGAATGATTGAAATAGACATCAGAGTTTCGATCATATATTGTTTTTTTTTGTCTCTCGATAGAGTCAAAACAATGTTTGCAAACAATTTTATATGAGCCTGAATGCAATAAAAATGTGTGCACATAAAGTTTCGAATGCTGGGAGATGTTCACTCGCAGAAGGAACCTTCTTTATTGATGGTGCGTTACTACGCTTGACGAAAGTCCGACATGTTGGTAATACAATCTCGCGCTAATTTAACCTTTTCCATGTGTTCCATCATTTTTTACAATCCCAACTCGCGACATGTTGGAGCATGTGGACATGGAAAGATAGTTCTCCCCAAATCCCCAACGATCGTCACGAAATAATCATTATTAGACTCTTGTTGGATCTGAGGCTTTCTTTTCTGCACGGTGGAATTTGATATCCCCAGCATCACGAGCATCATTTCCGAGCCCATCGTACAACGATCGCAACAAACCTTTTTTTTTTGGTTCACTTTTATATTTATTCTTCAACAACCGAAAAGGCTTAAAAGGCAAACACATGCAGCACACAGAATGCACTCTGCAGCAGTGCATGATTTGCGAGCGCACAGCGGGAAAGAAGCTGTGCGTTTATGACAAGTTTACGATCACCCAAAAATTACCATCATAAAGAGTTAATTTTGGGATGCGTTTGCCGTACAGGATGGTTGTGCTATTTCGACTTTTAATTTCGTCATGTTTATGGCGTTCTCTGGAGGTGTCGCCTTCCCGCAAGGGCTCCCACAACCAACTTACTGCAAAAACCGTTTCGGATCGGACATACCGCTGTGACCTTCGACCAGTTTACGATCACCCAAAAGATCATCCCCCGTATCCTTTCCGGACCAGGTAGCATCGTCGCATACCGGCAATTACCAACCGAGGCACGGCACGCATGGAGGACTTTTCGGAAATCCAATCAAGTTTGTGTTGTTGTTTTGCACGGCCTTTCTCCAAATGTTCGGTGCTTTCTTCTTTCATCGGATTAAGTCAAAACCGTGCCGACAAACCTCCTTAAGGGTGGTGGTGGTGGTACCTGAGGAGTGGTAGGAGGAGGTCACCGAAATGTTTGGTACCTTTCGGTATCATCACCTTCAACGCGGCGAGGATCTTGCTGGGTCCGGTGAACTCCTGCTGGCGATGCCCGCAGTTAATCAAGGGTCGTACCGTGCCGTTGCCTGCCAGCTAATAAGAACATCTCCCGCTGGCATTTGCATTCACACACACACACGCGCACACGCACACTGGTAATCAGGGTTTTATTATTGGCACACAAAACTCACACAACGGTGACTTTTTGTTTGTTTCATCGCACACGCTGATATTGGCAAGTTCATTTGGGTAAGAGACTCCTCCTAAGGACACTACCTGCCCGGCGGTCAATTCTTGGAACTACCAACCCTCGGGAAGGGAACGGAAGGTGGCAGAAGAAGAGTGTCCGGGTGTGTGTATGTGTAAATATATCTTATAACACCTTCCCGCACGACCCCGACAGCCTCCCGTTCCACCGAGAAGAGATTATTGTGGTACGAAAAATTTGCATTTAAATTGAGAATTCTCGAACGGCGACGGACCTTTCGCCGGGTTTGCCAATGTCCCGAAAAATTCCAAACGATCCGTTTGGTTGGTTTGGAAGACGAGTGGGTCCACCTAATCCTATTCACAAATGTGCCGAAATTAATATGATGATGAAGGATCGCGAATAATGATGGCCGCACGATCTACGTCTAGCGACTAAGTTTCCCCCAAAAACTTACCCTAGGCTGTGCCATGTGTGTAGATCGCTGAAGCAGTCGTCGTCGTCGTTGTTGCCGGAATGTTGTGCGCCGTTTCGCGCTAGGTAGATCGGTAAGCTAGCCGGTTTTTCTGTTTTCTTTCGAGCACCGAAGGAACTGGCTACTAGAACTCTTGGATACGGTGAACCTGATCTTTTCTTCTTCTCTTGCTCTCTATTCTTGCTCTCTCTCAGGAAGATCCTCTTATCTCGTATACACACAATTACACCGCACACGTACACTTTTCACACATACACAGCAGGTTGTTCGCACCCTGCAGGCACCTCTATGCGCACTATAACGGTGTGGCACCATGCATGATGCTTTTTTGGAGCCGTCGCGGCAAATCACTTCCTCTGCCGCGTTTTGTAATGGCACACCGTCGGAACTATGCGTCCGGTGGCGCACAAACACACCCCCTCACTCTCTCTCTCACACACGAACACACGGACACACACGTACACAAACACGCGCGCGCGAATGCTCACCGCCCAATATCACTGCCGGTCGAATGCATTACGCGACCGATCCGTGGCCTTTTGCAGATGCGTTCGGATGCAGATGCCGATCGTTCACGATCATCTGGCGTGTCTAGGTACGGTTCTTTTCCTTGCTCTCCAGCACACCTTCTGCTGCTGCTGTGTTCTAGGTGTGTTTATACAGGGTAACGAAAACTTCCACAACACGTGCGTCCCGCGATTAGAATTGTGCGTTGCGCACGGGACAAATAAAGCTGGCGTTTTCTTCTCTCGGGCGTTTTTTCGATACCGAGTTGTTTGTTGTTGCCTGGGCTTTTTGCTTGTTTTGCGGTGTGTATATATAAAGGGTATAGATGTATAATTTGTATATAGATAACTCTTTCTCTCTTTCTCACGTTTTCCGTGTGTTATGATTTTCCAACACTGGCTATGCGCTTCCAAGACGAGGTAACTTCCTTGCAGCTACCTCGCATCTAAATCTATCATCAGTTTCGTATACTTTCACATCAGACCGCGGCCATCTTATGGAGCTCCCGCACGTGTGTGTTGGGGGTTCTGTTTCGTTTTTGTGTTTTATTTTTTGCGGCCAATTTTGCCTGCCCCCGGGATCGAATTCGATGTTCGACCGCTCTCACCGTACGATCGGCATAACGATCCGTTTTCTATCGGTGAGCTCTGCGTAACGTTTACACGGTCGGATAATGTTTTGGGTTGTGCAGAGGAGGTGCTTTTTTGCTGTGTTTTTTGGTAAACTTTTCTTGCTTAAAAATAAAGCTACGCTTTTCTTCCACCACTCTACGAGACTGTGTATACCTTGGTTGCTTAGACGTTCGCGTGGCCTGCTTTGTGTTACAAATATTCGTATACCTTCTGTATGGGTTTCCCGTATCGTTACCGCGGGCAATTGTGTGCTCCTAGCGTGGTAAGCATTCGGCAGCCGTCCTTGCACTCTGTCTCTCAGTATTGCTGCGTTGCAATTACGGTAGTAGTAGTAGCAGCGTGTTCTAGCCGCCGTCAGTTGTAGTAGCAATGGTGGATAAATGTATTAATCTGTTTTGCTACGCGCTACCCTCAACCATTGAGACCAGCAGCCTAGTATGCAAGTAGCTTGTTGGTGATTATTATTTTCGTTCTTTTTTTTTTGGTGGTTTGGTGGTTGCAAAAATGCCGTATACTGTTGTAGGAAACGTGATACATGTATCCCGGTAGGCGCCCGCCTTTACAGGGTTGGTGTGTGTGTATTTTACTCTGCTGTTGCTTTGTTGCACTATCGCGCAACCGAAAACCGATCACATCCTTTGCCGTCGGCTGCGTCAAAAATTTAGCCGCTCTCAAATGCAATGTCACACCAAGCTTTTATTCGTTGTTTCCTTTCCGCGTTTGAATTCGGATGCGGTTTTTGCTTGGCCGACGAATGACACCTGGTGTTGATGGGCACAGAATGCAACTGCGGCGGACAGAACTAAATCAAACACAGGGAGAACGAAAAGAAAAACGACACACACTTAACACTGCAATTCTAGTACGCACTTGTTACTGTGGCTGATTTGCGAAAATACGCGCGTCGTTCCGGGGTCGTCACACACACACGCACACGCAACACAACTCACTGGCCTCTTGCGTCACACAATAGGGGACGCGGAAAATGCAATACTTCATAACCCCCCGGCGGGCCAAACAGGAGAAAAAAAAAACAATTGAACACCGGTTCGAACTGTAGAATCAAACAATCGCAGAACTACGCACCCGAATCGACGCGATCGAAACCGAAACCGTCACACGAAACGATACTAATGGGAAATAGAACAGAAACACAACAATAAAGTATCCCGATAGAACGCGAAATTAATAAGATCTGTTACACCACACCCGTAACCGTAGTACGTTTTTGCAGGACCAGCCACAAAAACCAAAGAAAAACCCCCCAAAACGACGACGGGGGTTTTTTTGTTTTCGCCCGAAAAACCTGCTGCGCGCTGTTTTGCGATGTTATTGTTATTGCGGGCGGATTGGGCTGCTGTTGCTGCTGCTGATGCTGTTGGTGCTGATGATGATGCCGTACGCGAGATGTTTTTGTTTTTATGTCGCCCGATTAGAGGATATTAATTTCCATAGCCCGCGCGGCGGCAATATATTTTCCGGTCAGTCGGCCACACACAGACGCTAGTTTTCCCGTGCCGTCGTCGGGGACTTGGGGTTCGTGCTCGACGCGCGAGTGTGCCGCTGGTTGGCCGCAATCGCCCGTTTTGGCCGCTTTTTTCCCGAAGTGCACCGAAAAAAATACACACACCGGACCGAACCACCGCTTGCGGGGTGAGGCACCGTGAAGCACGAGGGCGAGAAGGGTTTTTCGTTGCGATTGTATTGAAGACGAACAAAAAAAACACACGTACGCACGCTGCTTTTCTCCGCTCTGGCTCGGCGAGCTTGCTGCCTGTGTGCGCGCTCTAGTGTGGTGTGGTGTGTGCTGGCTATGATGATAATAAATGACTAAACGCGTCGAAACGACCCAACCAACGAATCGTTTTCTCGTGTTGCTTCGCTTCGTCGTCGTCGTCGTCTCGTCGGTTTGCGGTGCGCGATGGTGTGCGTGACGACACACAGAACCCACCGTGACGGATGGAGCGAGATGAGCGCAGTGAGATGAAGTGAGCCGTTCGCTGCTCACCTTGTGTGTGCGCGCGCGGCAATAAACACGAAGGACGACGTGCGTGCGACGGGACGGGACGGGGAGATGGCTGTGGGTTTATTATATTGGAATATATACCCTCACCGGAATGGTGATGGGAAGCTGTGTGTGGGGGGGGGCGGAGGGGATGTGGGGGAAGGGCTTTCGGGAATGCTGGAAAGACGCGTGCTCCAACGTGATGCGAGTAAACGGATGGGGTAAAGGGGAGGTAGGGGAGAGGGGGTTGTGTGCGGGGGGAAGAAGGAGTCGGCAGGGAAACAAAACAGAACAATAACCAACCGTTCAGAGTCGTCACGCGGCTCCGCGCTCACTTGCGCGCACTTGCGGATTTAAAATGTGTGTATATATAGATATATATAAATACAAAATATATGTGTGCTGTTTTGCGCGCCAGAGCGACGTTCGTAACTCGCCCGGTTGGTGCACGTCGTACGCGGTTCGAAGGCAAATATACACTGTCAATCAACATTTATCTGCCCAGCCTCTGCCGCGCTCGCTTTGCTACCTTTTGCGCCGAGTATTGTTGGGGCTGGGCCATACGGGATGGAATCTCCGTACCGTCGGACCGTGCGGCTCCATCACAGCCGTTGCCGTTATGTGCGTGGTGGTGGTTGGGGTTAGAACGTCACCCCTTCGCCTGCTGCCCGAGCGAGATGGTGCGCATCCAGCGCAAACCGAGCGAGACGGCACGATGAAGGAAAATTTATGGTCCCGCCTCTTCACCGTTTGCACGTTGCACGCACACACCGACATAACGCAGCTGCCAAAAGGAAAAATGGATCAGAACACGGTGAGCAACGATGACAGCTAAAATGAAAAGCTCTCACACGCGTATCTCACCCGTGAGCCAGCCAACCGCTCACTCGCTCATCTGCTTCTCACAGTGCCCGGGTTGCGGTAGTGTTGGTGAAGCAAACCCCGCATGAAACGGAGCTACATTTGCGGTGCGATAAAGCGAATAAACAAGTGAATCGCGAGACCGCGTGTTGGAAATGGTTTATGTGTGTGTGTGTGTGTGCGGGTGTTTTGTTAAAACGCGCTTTTTTCCCTTCGCACGCAGGAGCTGTCCGAATGCGAACAACGTCAAAAAAGAGACACGACGGGCCGACGTTATCTTGCGACGTTTCTCACGTTTGCCGCACATCATCATCTTGCTGCACGCGCGTGCTGTCGTGTCGGGGGGCGGGGTATGAATTTTTGAAAAAATGGCTCCGCCTATTGCCGCGGCACATCGGCCTAGTGAAAAGTGATGGCAGTATACAATTATTTATACGGCTGATTGAAATGAAGGATGTTATGGCCCGGAGATTGGTGGGTCAATTCCAGCGCGAATTCCAACATCCAGCAGACGAGAACACGGCAGATCGTCGCATGCTTCGTGCACGTCGTACCACTCATACGCACCCCACCCCTTTTCCCCTCTCTTTCCCGCCCCTCAAGCGTGACATCATCCGTTCGGAACGTTCTGAACCTTCAAGAAAATGTTCGCAAAATGACGACGACGACAGCACGAAGGCCAGCTAACCAGTTTCGCCCCGAAGGAAAGACACTGCCCCAACACTGGGAAGAGCAGTTCGCAAAACATTGGAAAACGGAGAACAGAAAAAAAGCAGAAACACTCGCGCACACACACACAAACACGCAGAACAATCTGACTCTTGTTCGACGAATCTAAAGGCCGGCATCAAAGGCGGCCCTGAGAAGATTCGAAAAAATGGGGAAAAAATTAACAACAAAAACCAAAACAATAAAACAACAACGCACACACACACATCTAGAGACATATCCGTCCGTAATACACTTGAAATCCGTGGAGCAATAGCAGTAGACACTGAAGCCAAAGAAGCGAGCGAGAAGGCAATGTCTACGAAAGGATGCACCCGGATAAAGCGGACCGAGCGAGAGGGCCGATTACGGCAAAGATCCTGCATATTAGAATAAGAGCTGCGCAAATGTGAATTTTTCATAGCATCGCGACGACACGGCGGGTGGGTTTGTTATGTGGTACTGTGGCAAGTGCTCGGGTTTTCTTCTTCTTTTTTTTCTTCTTGCTTGCACAGTGCTTCGAGTGCTATGTTGCTACTCTTCCACTAGAGCTCACGGGTTTAGTGTTCTTTGGTGGAGCTGGTGGAGATTGTGTGCCTTATTTTGTGCTTCTTTTTTGATTATTTTTTGCTCATTGTTGCTTACCATCGACTTTGACACACACAACTCATCTTCCACACAAGGGTCCGTCGTACGATCACAGCCTTTCATTGCGTTTTGTTCTTCATTTTCCAATTTCTTTCCGCTTCCATAACCAACCCCCCCATCCCAGCATGCCAGTAGATGGCAAAAGACCACCGCTTCCCAGCGGAAAAACATCGTCAGCGGCGAACGAAAACCCGTTAACGATGGCTTTTCAAACTAAGGAGGCAATATAGCGGAGCGTTTGTATGAAGGAAAAACCAATTTCGCGTGCCCGAAGCCCGAAAGGAAACTCCTTCTAATTTTCTTTCCCTATCGCAAGCACTGCCTGTTGGGATGAATGAATAAACGGAACGTAACTCGAATGCAGTATCAGCATACAGAAAAGACATACAACAAAAAGAAAAGAAAAGAGAGCGTAGAAATAAAACAAGCGCAAAATAAAAATCCTGTTCCTTAATAGTTTTGAGCTAGCGCAATGTTGGGAAAATTCTTCGTGCCCAGTGTTCCTTTTCACTGTTCTGCAACAGTTCCTTAACTTTTTCCATTTAATCTTGCAGCATCCGAAACCGGCTTATCGCGCAACACCGGCTTCGAAGGGGGGGAGAAAGAAATTATAAAACGTTCCGTTTCTTCGACGCTGCATCATTATTATTATCCTCCGCATCAGCATTTTAATAGAGCGAGCAAGAGTTGTAATAATAAAAATAATTGCTTCACGGTCACCACCACCACTAGCACGGGCAGCGGGTGCAATGGCATTTCCCGGCTATGGCCGGTGCAAGAATAATTCCTGCTGCAGGAGAAAATCCACAACTTTGCCTTTTACCGTCGCCTGCGCGATGACTCAGGATATCGCACGACGAGCTGGTGCTGTCGTCATATTATGTGGTCCCATAATAATCCCACCTGAAAAATACCATCACCATACCATCGTCATGTCCACCAGAGGAGCAGCCGTTGCACACGGTTGCGATGGTGATGATATTCGCACCCGTCGTGCACCGAAAGTGATGTACGATGTCAAAATTATTTAAATCTAATGATAGCGCACGACAAATGAAAATTTGTTACCGGAGGAGCAACAGACCCGTTTCGTTTCTCCCCTTCCCTACCCTTCCCCACGGAACACGGGATGAGGGATAAGGGCGAGAAAGGCCTCGCCATGCTGTGCAACATTACAAACAATAACAACAAGAGTAATGCTACTAACAACCATAAACATTAGAGTGAGTGTGAAGGGAAAAGCAAATGTACACACACACACACATACGCACGCACGCACGCATCGTCACATACTGAGGTACTAGAGTGAAACAAAACATGGACAACATATGCACGAGCGAGACAGCAGATGTCACCGGGCGGCGGCGGCGTCGTCGTCGTCGTCGTCGTTTGTCGTGCGTCATTTTGTTGTACTCCAGATTGTAATATATGCTTCTTGCGTTTGTCCTGCGCCCTCACGCCCGTGGAATATCCTCAGCAAACCAGGACGATCCTTTGCATCGGGCTCTGCTGCTGTGTTTACCTTCAATTCCTTCACGCAAACCGAACGGAATGGACCACGAGATGGACGGTGGTGGTAGTACCGACGCCTGCACGGTGTTAAAGTAATATGTGTGCATGTGTGTGTGTGTATGTGCGTGAGTGTGGGTTTCTGTGTCTGGTGGATGCCTTCCACCACGAATTTACGTACCCATTGCGACACGAATCGATCGCATTTAACCGCATTTATTATCCGGTGCTCTGTCACGGAGTCATATGTTTGCATGGGTTGCCGGTGCATACATATAGCTGTGTACAATTACGCCACACCGAACACTTCGGAATGGCCGAATGTCTCGCGCTTCCCCGAATGCCGTCGCTGAACAAGAAGATGGTCGACCTTCACGCGTTAGTTTGAATGCGGTTGGTTGTTGCATTAGAAAACTGTGCGTTATGTTTTCCTCTTTTTTGTTGGGAAGATGTTTGAAGGAATTAAAATGTTTTTTGATTGCATTTAACTGAAACTAAAGCATTTCTGGAATGTGTAATAAATATTTTAATTAAAAATAGCTACAAATACAGAAGTTATAATCCAAATAGCATACTCTTCAACATTCAAAAATAAATTTCATCAAAATTTTAATTTGATTTTTCTCAGAACAACGTTTAGAAAGCCACTAAACCCAAGTTCTAAAAGTCCACAGAACCGATTCACTAGATTTTTTTTTATCGGGTGCTCTTTGGATATTGAAATTTATTACTGGTTTCTATTTGAGAGTTAAAATACTGACAACATTCAAAGCAACAGTAAAAAATCACTACATTATCAAGTCTCCATGAACTTATATTTCCAATAAATTGACTTATCAAGTCAATTATTGAAGCATCAAGCATAAGTTCTAACCAATTTTTATTTATTTTTATACTCTATTTGTAATTTGTCGTTATTTAAAGTAAATATTTTTGTGACCATCTTCTTTCTAATAACAACAAATACCAAGCCTTAAGTCAGACATTCGCCATAATCAGACCGGAGCCGACGTTGCTGGGGAATGTGTTTTTCCCTGGTGCGCGGATGCGCTTAAGCGAATGGAATGCGCCTATAATAGTGGTGCGCTCTGCTAAATATTGAAACATTTCTAACCGCCACCATGAATGTGGCTATTTTTTCGCCTCGTTACGTTACGTACCATATCACCACCTCGTGTGGGAACTGTGGGATTGCTTTCTTTTTATTTTTGTTTTGTATCCTACTAACAGCTGTCATGAAACAAAAAGGAGCAGAAACACACGACGAGCGAGTTAAAGCCGCTGATAAAGAACGTCGTACGGCTTTTTTTTTTCTTCTTCCCAACCCTCCTCCCCCCCCCCTCTCCCCACACGAAAGATCACCACCAAAAACCCTGTGAGCCATAGTAATGAATTACGATTAATGGCGCCAATATGTTTAATGGTGCTTTCCCTCAATGCTAGGGCGCGCGCTAGCGTGTGTGTAGAAGGTTGAATTGCTCGAAATTCGCCGTTTGTTCTCCATCGTTCAGGCCAGCGCTTATGACAAATCCGTACCGAGTACGGGGATAATTTAAGACACACATTTCGTACGCGTAGGCTTTTGCCGGGGGTCTCGGGAAAAATCTCAGCCATCTTACGCCTCCTTATCACCCGGCGGATGGTGGCGGATTTTTCGCGACCCGTGTACGTGTGTGACATTCATTGCAGGAAACATTACTGAAAAAAGGCGTCATGTTCCGGTTGTGCAAAAATACGGCGAATTGTTGCGAGTTTTAATCATATACCACACCCGAAATACGAATTTCCCGGCCCCGAGTCGATTGCTGCCGTTGTTGTTTATGACGCATGAAAAAGCCAGTTTGTTGCTAGCCATGTTTTGAGGGGGAGGGAGTCGGAGAATTTGGGTACATAGTTCCACAAACAATCAAATAAGCTTCACTACCGAGCGGTGTAAGCGACCGTCACACAAATTTATCGAACCACCGGCAACTTCTGCCAATTTGGCCGCGAACTTGAGAGCAGGTTCGCGGGGGGCGATAAACGTAAATGATGGCAAACAGCAAAACAACGACACGGTTTCCAATATTCTCCATTTTGCTAGGCGCTTTCTTGTTGCCCTTCTAACATTCCCCCGAGCCACTACAGCAATAAGTGCCTCCACAACGCGTCTTTTAGCAAAAGGTTCACAACTTCTGCACAAACATTCGCCTCTCTCGTATTGTGTATGGCACCCACAAAAATATGGCAACTTCTCATATTCACTGCTCCCGTTCAGGTGTTGTTTTTCCACTATTGACGTGTTTCAACACACACACACACACAATCGGGACCGGAATCGGGATGAAAATCGGTTCCGTGACGCACGGACGTAAGCACATGTATGCACAATTCGGTGGAAAACTTTTCCATAATTGCGTCCCCCCCCTTTTGGGTGTGGGTGTGGGCTAGTTTATTGGGTAGGCCTCTTTTTGGCAGGCAGCCCCAGCTATCGACGAGCAACCAAACCCCCCCTTGGTTGGCTTGTGTGTTTCCGGATAAGAAATATTAAACGCGGTGAGAAGTTTAAATTGGGCCGTCGGTGAAATTTTCTAGCTTGATTTCTAGCGAACGCTTGGGCAGAAGAAAAGAGGTATTGCTCGGTGTCGTTTTTGGCGTGGTTGTGGCACTTTTGCCAGTCATTGTTTGTGAAAAATGTCCCCATGTGTGTTTGTGTGTGTTTGAGTGAATGATTTGGCTTTTCATGCAATTAAATTCAGGTTTCTCTAGCAAATACTTTAATATGAATTTAATGTTTAGTATAAATGATGCTGTAAATAAAGGATAATAAATGTACTTATTTTTGTAAGATATGTTTTGTCAAAATTATTCTAAATTTTTAATGCCTTTAGCACCGCTTAGCACATTCCTTCCAAAAAAAATTGATTTATAGAACTTTAACCCTAACCATTTTACTGGAGTTTGATTTACTAATATTCGAAAAAGCGATGATAATTTAAATTTTAATTTATATTTGGGAATTCTGTACAGAATAATTTGCAAAATGTATAAATTATTTATTATGACCTTTATGTTTTTTGAAAATATAATTTTAAAAAGTATGCAAAGTATATGACCAACTATATACACATAAAAATTACATAAGTGATTTTGATTATAATGACTATAAATACATTTTAAAAAATGCACTCTACAGCTGTTTATCGTGATTTTTAATATTTTATAATTCTTTCAATACTTTTGCTCATTTAATTAGCATTTTTTAATCGAGGATTTAAACGACTTTATAATTTAGACTTTCACAAAAGTTTTACTTATTTTTATGTTTTGTTTCATGACGATCATCCTAATACTCACTCATGTTTTTATGACTTATTTTGTTGAGATAAAATGGTCAGTAATTGCAAACAAGGATACTGAGCGGATCATCTTTTTTAGTAGAAATTCAACAAAAGGATTGTCAATACATTTATGGGAAAGAAATTTCTAAATTGAACATGGTTTAAAACTACAAGTAAAAACTAATTGCATACCACATCCATTTTGTCTAACGTTCGGAATTACATTTTTAAAGAAAATGTGTGTAAAACCATTTCCAAATATAATTCCTACACTAGCTTTTGGTTTCAAACCGTTTTTAATTCCACAAACATTGCAACAGGGAAATCAAATATTATCGTAATATTTTGACACATTTAATTATTCCAAAACGTATCAAACGTTCACTATTTCACTCAAAAAAACCCTGCACCATTTCTTAAAGCTACCCGTAAACCTAATGCAGTTGTACTACTGCAAACTTGAAACGCGCCTCCGCCAAACAACCGTTTGTATCGATTTTTCCAAGGCAGCGACGAATAAAAAATATGAGCCCAATTACAATCGCAAAAAGGAAACACATTTTTCGCCGTTTATTCCATTAAAGTGCCTGCACATCGCCACCCCCGTGTCGTACCTTTATCGATTCGCCCCAACCTCGTGTACCGAACCTCTTTAACAACGTGAACCGCACGCTGCTCTCTGTCTGTTCTGCCTGTGTTTTGCAACTGTCTGCTCAGGAAAATCTCGGCACCAGCCAGCCAGCTCGTGCCTTGCGCCAGAAAACAAATTGGGCTTTCCGTCTCTGCCTCCCAGTGTTTGTGTGTGTGTGTTTTTTTATTGACCATTTATGCTTTCATTTCCATATCGAACCACCGAGCGGCCCGGCGTGCCCGGTCAATGATTCGCGCCAAAACACCCATAAGCGCAAAAGACAACAAAGCGAAACTCTATTACCGGGGGGCCCTTGCGCACTAGATAAATTGAAGTCGAATGAAGTGGTAGTTTGCGGCACCCCGAAAAACGCGACCAGCTAGAGCGTACACACACACACACCTATACAGTTGTGTCCGAAGACCAGAAAAAAACATCAACAAAACAACACTACCAAACAAAAAATCGATCAACTATGCACCACACACTTCATAAATTTCCACTAAATTAATGAACCGAAAGGACCCGCGACAGGACGGAACTGGACTTTTCCATTCGTCCTGTGTGTGAGTATGCATTTTTGTACCATGCGAATTAAAGTAGGTCGTCAGTGAAACGCTCCGAGCTCATGTATTGGTGGCAGATCACCCGTCGGAATCGAAGTTTTGAAAGCTTGTCAAAAATGAAGTCGAACAAAAAACTGCAAACGAATGCAAATCACTAAACTGAAAATTCTTCCAGTGAAACCATAACACACGAAAAAAGAAAGAAAAAAACGAATAAGCCCCCGAGGTCAGGTGTTCCCTGTTTTGCACCCAACTCGGATATGCAACGTTGCGAAAGGCTCTTCGAAAAAATTTCATCCAAAATCGAACTTTGACGTGCCTTTCGACGGCGTTCCGGCGTTTTCGGATCTCGGATGAAATATTGATAAATGTTGTTGTGTGCCAGACCCTTCCTAGTGTCCTCCCTGTACCCTCTTGAAATTGCACCAAAGAGAAAAGAGGAGAGAACACACAATGGAGCATAATAAAACAAATGCAAGGATCCATCATGTATGCATCACTCTCCATCCAAAAAACCCATCCCTCCCTCTGGAACTCTTTCATGCCGGGAGTCATATTTATTGGAAGAAATCTACCCAGCCATGGGGTGCATCCAGCCGATGACGCCAAAAAAAAAAACAAAAAGCGCATAAAACGAATTCCCAAAATCAGATTATTAACCAGAATAAGTTGCGCAGAACGGTTGGAAGTGGAGGCGAGTCGTGTCTGATCTGGATCCTTACCGGTCAAAACTCGCCAAAAAACGGATCGGGTCGGAGGCTCGAAAAAATCGATATTGATCCATCGATTTCGTTGACAACTTGACAGGTGACAAATGAAGTATTATAGTCAAGAGACTGGACCGGTGACTGACTGGGTGACGAGCCGCGCTGGGGTCAACGGCGGTGGATAAGTAGCGGAATGGATAACGCACGAAATCCTCGTGTCGCTGGAAATGATAGGCAGAGGTTTGATGGTTTGTTGTAATATTCTTCTCATTTTTTTCGGCCCTCCAGGTCTTCCGCACCCGAGATGCAATCGATATTGTTTGGGCATGCTTTAACGAGGCGCGCGTTTAAAGTGTTCCTCGTTTGGCAATCAGGGAAAAGGACTTTGAATGCTTTTTTTCCCGTATGATGTGTCCTTTAAAGCAACCAATGAAGCTGTGGCAATTAAAGCACATTCAATGGTTAGTTTTATACATGCCCAATTGCACTCTCTTCTTTCGCCGCAGTATCAAATGTCGCATAATTTCATCAAAACTGCGTTTTAAACGGGTCGACAAACGGGCAAACACGGCCATAACTTTTCCCATGCTGCTGTGCCCAGTTTTCCCGCGGGTTTCGCCCCCTTTTTTTGCCCGGACACGCCCGGACGCGCGCGGCGCTCACGTCAAACAACAATTCATTCGGGATAATCGTGGCACCATCGTGGAAGCAGAAGTAAAATAAACTATCAATTCACTGTAACGCACCCGGGTGCCCCATCTCGAAAAACACATCAAAACAAACAATCAAACTAGCAGCGCAAACACTCGGTTTGCGATCGGCAAGCGCAACAGTCGGACAGAAAATTTGCACCGAACCCCCCTAAACGGAAGTCAAACACACAGAGAGGCTGCTTTTCCACGAGAAGGAATGTGTGAGTGTGTTTTTTTTTTTTTTTGGGTGCGAAAATCATTGCATCCTGGGATCGGTTTCCCTGTTCACCTCACCAGCACACCCTTTTTGCTGAGAAGATTCCCAGAAGTTGGTGTGTTTTTTATGGTATTATTATCATTGGAACTGGAACTCTTATTAAACCGATGACTGGCGCGGTCACACGAACAACCATCTCAGAGAGTCGATATAAAATTTATTTTATGCTGATGATGGTGTAGATTATCTGCATCAATTGACGACAATTTTCGGTTCCGGAATCGGTCGTAAAATTGCAACACACAACGCCTTCCCCTTGTCGCAGGACGGAAAACAGGACCAGATGCCCGTGGGGTGTGTTTGTGGTGTACCGTTTTTATGGCTGTCCGCTTCTTCTGTCCGCGTGTGGATTAGAAGCGTTTTCGTTTGCAAAAGGGCGAATAGCAGTGAGAGAGAGAGAACGGAAAAAGCAAACATGTAACACTCACGTTCATCCTGACGACTATTTTCTTTTTCCCACCAGCTCTTGAAGAACGAAGCGAAAGATGTCCACCACCAGAATTCAAGTGGCACTTCTCCGTTGGTTCCCGGGGCGTTGATGATCGCTATCCGTGCAGATTTCAATTCGCACGTATCCTGCGGCAAACGAAACCGCACCGACGCGCATCGTACACATGTCCCTTTTGTACCATGGCAGCACAAACATGACGAGCACTCGTCAATGTCAACTTTCACTGAAGTCACAAGGGAAAGATCTCAACATTCACGCCTACTGTGTTTTCTCTGTTCAATGTGTTGTCTCCGCCTCGGTCTGTGTGTGCTGTTTGATGAGCACTTTCAAGTGCGATCCTTCAATGTTCCCAAAGCATCCTTGGTCGGAAGTGTTTTCCGAGGCTTTGAGCCGCATCGCTGCGGAATCGGTGCTTTATTCGCCGAAGCGTAACCGAGCCGCTGTGAGCTCTGATTATACATCAATTTTGCGTCATTCGCCCTGGTGTCGCTCCTGCTTTCCCAACAAGAGTTACACTTCACGCCCGCTTTTCCAGCATTTCGCAGTGGAATTGTTTTAGGATTATGGTTGTAAAGTTAATAAGCAGCGAGTGACTTCGTTTTCCCTTCGAACCCCTTTTTTCCAACACGATTGTCACGCGGAACGGGGTGTTTTTGATGGTGGGCCACCACACCGCCTGTCAACCGGATTGAAGAAGTGTTTCTAATTTCAAAAACTCTGCTAGCAACCAGCAGCAACTAACAAATGCTGTACACTGTTCCCTTATCGTACCAGTAAGCTAATTGTCCTTCTCTCGAATGGGAAGGGGTTGAAGTGGGTGTGCGAAGGGAGAAAAGGGTTGCAAAAGGACACCGTGTGCTGCTGGCGTCAGCTTTTCGTAATGAGCGTAAGCCTTCTTCCGCTACGAAGCGTGGCATATCGGCGGATGCTGACATTGTGTCCCAGGTGGTGCTGCTGCTACGCGGTGACATGGAGTGAGTGGGAGTTTCAGGGAGTTTCAGGGCCCAAAAAAGAAGCCCAGCACAACTGGAGGGTGATTTCAGAAACTCTCACTCTCTCCAAAAGGGACCAAACCAATTGGCCGAAGAAACATCTGAGATCCGAGTCGGAAAACCCCACGGCTTGAACCAGAAAACAGGGATTTGTGTCCGGGTACTCCCCACAACCAACCCACCCATCCACCGTTAAACCTTTAAATTATTCAAAGCAGTGATTAAAAACTGACTACTTGGCGCCGGTTTCGGATAGGGTGGGCGAGAACAATCGTAACGAGGGTTTTGCGGTGGGGCGAAGAGGATCGTAGGGACCCCGCAGGACGACCGTGTTGGGCTAAAGTTCCCGCCGTTAGGGGACCAGTTTTATTCAATTTAAGTGTCCATTTTTAACGCATTATTGATGAATAAATTTTCTACATTTTGCCACGGCAGCATCCAGCAGTGTTGTCCTGTCCTTTACTCCCCACGCTGCACAAATATGGCGCACTTTTTTGTTGTTGGGTTGGGGTTTTTGGGAGAAAAAGTTTTTCCCCAGTTGTATCGGTGCAGATGTGATATCTTCATCGCCGTACTATCTTCAGCCGGCACGCATCCGGATCCGGAGATCCGGAGTGTGTGGAAAAACTCTGGAAAACACCGGTTGACGTTTGGGGAATAAAAGTTACAGTCTATTACCACCAGATGGCGTCAGTTTGTGTTTTTTCTGTTTTTGTTTTTCCGTGCGATTTTTCCTACCCACTATTGCATATCCGGAGATAATGTGGAGAAAAGGAGAGTGGGAGTTGGGGGGGGGGGGTGACTTTTTTCTGTGTCCCATCGGGAAAGCAATGGCTGAACGGATGAAATGGATTCTTTTTCACACCCCCACCCCTCCAACCCCCCCCCCCCCTCCCAAAAGACGCACCATTTTGTGGGCTAAAGCAAAGCCAAGTAAGCGTGTTTTTCCAATTTGCTGGTGAAACACGCGCTATCGCCCTTCGACGCCGTGTACCAGACGGTGTACAAGCGTTTTATAGTACGGTTTTACTGAGCTATTATTCGCTTGGAAATGAATTCAATTTACAGGCACCGCTAACTTGCATCGGGGGTGGTTTGGTTTTGTTCTTCCACCCGAAATGGTTTTGCAGAGGGCGCAAGAAAAAATTTAAATAAAAAACTCATTTCCACTTCCTTGCGTCGGCCGATCGCATACGCACCCGGGCACGCACGCCAAACATCACCATCGCAATCACCACCACCATCATCATCATCAACACCCATTGGAGAAAATCGCAACCAAACCAACAACAACGCATTTATGCAAACGCAATCCCGGGGAAACAATTGGACAATGCCAATGTACCACCATCCCGTAAGGAAACCATCGTACCTTGTGGCGTGCGCTCAGGAAAAACAACTCCCCCCCACAACTGCACAGGAGGATAATTTTATGCCACCACGAAATGGTGCAGTTTATGAACCCATTTTCCATCCCGAGAACTCGACCGGTACGATGGAGATTGGGTTCGGATTTCCCCCCCCGTTACGAAAAGCGAGTGTGGCAAGAAAGTCGACAAACAATTGAGGCATTCAGTCGTCGGCGCTTCTAATGTGTGGAGCCGATAAGCGATCGTACACTTTTCCACATCGCCCCGATCTGCATGTTAAATGTACTGCGAATAAACACCAACGCCAACTAGATGCGTCTTTTCTTTCTCCCCCAACAGTGTAAAATGCAGATGGATGGATGGATGCGTTCGGGATGAAATGTCGTCGTGAAATTAATCTCGTTAAAACAAAGTTTCCGGCTGTGCTAGGCTGTACGGGGCCGGAGTTGACTTTCTGCTTTATGACCTGCCGGGAATGGGCCATCTTTTTTATGTGCCCGAGAGCTCAATCGGCGGCGGAATATCGTTTCCGCAATTTTCCACATCCGCAAGCAGGAAGCTGAAATTGTCACATGCTGTTTGTGTGTGTGTGTGTGTCTGTTAACGTCCTTCCGGCAGCTACAAGGGCACATGAAAGAAATAATTGTACCAAAAGAGGAAAAAAAACCCCGAACGCTCGTTGACCTCGGGAAGGATAATTTTCATTACACACAGTGAACGGCTTCTGTTCGTATCGGTTTAATAACATTTCCATTTTGCTCTTGTTTGAAGCGATCTTTAGGATGGAAGCAGCTTTTTTCTTCCTTCTTCTTTTGCTCATAAGGCAACATCTTATCCTTAGCTTCTTCTTGTAGCTCTGTGTCGTTGTTTTTTTTGTTTTCGGATAAGATTAAACAGACTTTTTGCTCCTCGAAATCCTCGATTACCCGTGTTCCTGTGCGCCTGGTAAGGTTGAATAATCTGAAAACGGGAAAAAATTTAAAATTAAGGCGTACGGCATACACTGACAAATAACAGCAGGTAATCGATATGCAATTAAACGGTTCACTGAAACGAACGAACCCATCGTCAGCATCCCCAACCCCGAGCAGGTAAGGAGTTTTCATCCCCACTGGAAACGGGGGAGGACTGTGCAGGATGAACGGTGGATAATACTCAAAAATATCATCGATTGGACTTACAACGCAGGGGCGCAAATGGTACTGAACCAAACTGGGAGTAGCAGAAAAAACAAAAAACCACGCACTGGTTTCGATTAAGAACTGGCCCAACGGTACGGAATGGGACGCAGCGAAAATGTATGGCATTGGCACCATTTGCTTACGCCGCCGTTTGGCTGCCGGCCACTAGGAAAATGGCGGCCCCAGAAGCGCACCGGTGCCAGTACGTCGTGGTGCCGTAATAATTTAAACTTTGCCAACTTTTAATATATTTAACGAGCGTGAGTGGAGAGAAAATGAAGTAAAGTAGACACACCGGGTGTACGTCTGTTCTTCCACCCCTCCCGGGGGTGGTTTGATACACAGACGATCGATCCCAACCGAAAGAAGAAGACGAGAGAAGTAAAAAAAAATGTAAAGCAAAAGTACTTCACCTTCGATTTGTTTGTAGAAAGGAGCAGAAATCGATAATAAATTAAACACAACTTCCAGAGCGTGTGCGCACCGGATTGCTTTCTTCGCTCTCGGTGTACTATTTTAAAATTCCTGTAACGTCTTGTACGCGATCTTCGGTAGCATTCCAGGGCAGGGGATAGGAATCCTTGTACTTTTTTTTCTCGTGCTTTATCTTTAGCTGGCTGGTCAAAACCCACGTCCAGCGGCAACGGAAGCAACGGTTCTTGTTTAGCGTCAAATTGAAAACAGTGTCGAAAGTAATCCTACGAGGCGGTTAGTAATAATTGAACTTGAAGTTTTGGCTCAATTTCAGAAGCATTTCCAAGTGGTTGTTTTTCTCTCCCCTTTCCCGCCCTACCAGTTCTTGTTGTTTTTCCTTTTATTTTCTCTCGCTGAGTTTCGACAATGCAATAAATAATGAAAGTAATACGCTTGTAAAGAGCGTGAAAATTGAAAACGAGAAAAAACAACACACACACAAAAGTTTTCCCCCGGTGTTACGGCTACGTAAAAAGGGAAAGTTTTGGTTAGCAAAATGAAAAACGGAAAGAAAAAAAAACCAACCAAGAGGAATATGCTTGATAGGACACACTTGGTTCCATGGTTGGAATGTGCCTTACAGTACGATGTTTATTGTGGCAAACTTATGTGTTTTTAACTTGTTGCAAAAGCGAAATGGCACCATAAAGAATGTGTTTAATTTATTTTATTTTGCTCGTTGCGTAAATATCGCTTTTGTGTAATAGAATTACGTTACCAACCGATTGAATTTCAAATGTGCTAAAGATCCTTTTTGATGTTCTGTCGGAAAGTACGTTAGAAACAAAAATAGGTTAATCATCCAATTTTTTAAAAATATGTAATTTTATGGTAAGATAGCCTTTGCAGGTATTTATATTGTTACATGAAATAAGCTAGCTTTGAGAGCGTAATTAGCAATAGAAAAAAAATGGACAACTCCTCAAGTACGGGTTAAAAATTAGAGATGAGAAAAATCACTCGTTTGAGTGAGCTTTAGGAACTCAATTTTTTAAATCTCTCGTTTTAGGTTCATGAAATCACATTTTAATAATTCTTTGACTTCTCTTTTCCTATCCAACTCACTGATACTCTGAATCATGAATCACTCACTCCTTAGGACTTTAATTCACTCATTAAAATGAATGAGTCAAATCTCAAATGAGTGAATCGTTGATCTGCATAAAAAGTGAGTGCGTTTTAAAAATTTTTCGTGTTGAAATGAACATTCATTTGGAGGAGTTAACTCACTCATTTATAAGTATAGTAGTCTGGAATCTTGTTGCTCAAAAAGATACTTCTTTTGCCTAATAATGCATAATATATTATAACAAAAAAAAATTATAGCATAGTAAGTGGACTATGAATAACGAAAAACGAAAACAATAACAAACATCGAGTTATACAAGTTATGAAAACTCAAATCGCAAATTTCTTTCTCATTTCACTCTCTGGAAAGTATTTTAAACATAACCTGATTTTGATATTCGATGTTACTCTATCAAACAAAGTTTTTAAAAATTAATAGAACAAGACTATTTAAGAGAATTTAAAAAAATATTACAAGTGTCGAAGTATTACACCTGCGAGGATGATTTGTGCACAGCAGTATTCACTTTACGGCATTAAATATTAAACTCAGATTTATGACCATTTCCAACACGGCCCGGGATAATTCTAAACTAATTAAGAACGCATTTTTCGTTGTTGTTCCTCTCGAAAAACTCACCCACTCGTCAGTAGGGGTTGTTTTCATTTACAACCATTTTGCAGCATCATACGGTGCGATTAAAATATCAAAATTCATAACAAAATAAGCCTTCCGATCGGTATGCATACACACAGCACCGTACCGTACCGTGCCGTCTCGTCTAATCATATGCTGACAATTAATGGCCACACCAGCCGCCCTCCCGGGGGTAAAATAGCGCACAAATCCATAAAATGTTTATCTTCGGTCGCGGGGCAAACAACAACGTGTGCACGGTGCGCCGCCCGGGTTACGAATGATGTCTTCTCCTTTGAAAATTGAAACGCACCTTCCAAACCACTTCGGCCAACGGCCCGGATGGACGCGTTTTGCTTAATCCTTTGAAAAAGCAATTGGCGTTTAATGAGTCATAAAATCATATCACCCCGAAAAGCTGGACGCGCGGAAAAGTTGGAAAAGGGTGGCGGCCGGCGGGGGTAAAGCCTCTGGGGAACTACCACCAACAACAACCGACAAGAAGGGGTGTCTTTCTTCCATCCGGTCGCGGAACGATGCGATGAGCAGTGATGAGACTTTTATTGCATGTAAAAATTATACCAAAAATTTAAATTTTCCACCCTGACACTGGGTTTTCCGGGTGGGATAAGACCGAGAAGGGCGACGAGTAAGACAAGATAAATAAATGGTTTTATTTAAAATTCATTAAACATTCATCAAACTTCAAGCGGCCCAACCGAGCGCCGTCGGTTTTGTGTCGGTGTGCGGAGCGTAAATCCAACCCCGATCCCGATAACCTTTAGTGTCGCTACGGAGTTTTGCTTCTCTTCCCGCTTCCAGACCGATAGCTGCTATCAGTGTTGGCCGTTTATGGCCGGGAGGGGGAAAAACAACAACCGCACCGGAAAGCTGGCGGGCAGATTAAGGAATGAAGATCGTGTGCCTAAAGCGGACGACCCGAACCGAAAAACCCCGAACACCCGTAGTCAGTTGAGCTGTTAACGGCGATTGAAAATAATAATCATTATGTCCAAACTAGATCATAAAAATATTTTAATGTCGCTTAGCGACCGGCGACAAGCGTTCGTCAGCGTCCGGCGTCATCATCATCATCATCGACCAGCCCCGATTCAAAGGATCTCACCGCGGGATGAAATATTGCAGTTGTGTCCCTAAACATTTTCCCAGTTTTTTTTTTTTTGCCGACCTTGCTACCGAAATCCGCTCGTGACGTTCCCATCGAACAAAAACAGAAAAAATGGATGGTTTTATAACAGGTTTTTTTTATAGTTTAATTATTGCTTCCGTAATCGTTATCCTAATCGCGGCGAGTCGTCGACCCGGCCTCCCTCGTCAGCGCGTGACACGATCCGATCTGGCGATCGGACACATTCTCGGTTTCGGGATATTTATTTAGTGTGCGCAAGTTAGCGATCGCGCCGACAAAAGGTAGTAATTATTTCTAATCGAAACTTAATTCAGGCAAAAGGGAAACGCCACCTTGGCACCTCAAGAGGCGCGTCACAATAGTGTGTTGAGTCAGTCGGTGGAGGAAAAAAAAATGCAGGGAACAAATTCATCCACGCAGAAACGCAACAAATTTCGGGTTGCGTTAGTGAAAGATTCCCCGGGCCCATGTCCTGGCCATTTGGGGCTATTATTTACAGCTCAGCGACTTTGACAGTCTCATCAGCGTCATAATTATCAGTGTTGCGTCAAATTGATATGGCCGAACTCGAACCCGAAAAACCTTGCGGGGTCGTTGAGGGCAGCAGCATAAGACAAACATAAACACACGCTTCTTGGAGCAATGGAAAGTAAGAGCGCAATGCTTTTCGGGTTGTAGATTATAGAATAAAAATTACGACCGAACCCATCCCCCCGGATGGACCTCCGGGCGAACAGAAGCCAGATAGATCAGACCATTAACCAAACACCCATTTCCCGACGGTTTGTTGCCCCTCGTTGTTCCTTGGGCCGGGGCATTGCTGCCAGCGGGATGAATTATTAGCCAAGCGAAGGCATTACTTTTCGTACCTTCGCTACTTCCGCTGCTTGAGCTTGTGTTTCTTCTGGAGGATCTGGCTGCTTTTTTTCTGAATGTTGCACATCCGGAAGTACACGTCCTCATCGTCACTATCGTTCCTTTCTTTTCTTTAGTTTATTGTTTTGTTTTGTCCCTTCCGAACCCATCGACAGGATCGGCTAGAAGATCGTCCTAGGGTTGGTGAAAGTCGATTGCATTTCTGCAGCTCGTGCATCATCTCTTTTCCCGGGAGTGAGAGTCAAGGTGTGAGCGACGAACATAACTTTAACAAACACACTCCATTTCGAATTAATTTCTGTCTTGTGTGACTGGCCTGGGTTAAGTTTATGTGTTAGGCCCGCTTTTTTTATTATTCATTTCACTTCTAATCCCTTCGTCACACGGACCAGACCAGTAGTTGCATTTTATTGGTTTTTGCCTTATTTACGATCGGGAATTGAGTGATTTTACGATAATTAAATATGCTGTTACATACCCATGTACCATTAGCACGAGCACGGTATGAAGTACGAATTCCGACCGGGAGGCCAGAACATACAACATTAAACATAACACAAACAAAACCTCCGGTGTAAGTGATGTGCTAAGGACAGCGGTCCCAGGCAGAAAATGGAGTGAAGAGTGATTAGACGCGATCAGACATTACGTGAAGACAAAACCAGAGGGGTTGGGGGGGAGAGGGGTGGCAGATTTGAGAGATAGTTGGGACGTGGTCGTAAAATATGACCGACGATTGGTTAAATTACCCCCGCAAACAACAACCAGAGAGAGAAACAAGGAAAAAAATACCCGGTGGCCTCATAAACTGTCAGTAATTATGATTCACAGCACAGCACAGTGGGGATTTGACTTTTTAAAGCTGACCTCCTCCTTTCGGTTGTTTTGCTGTTTGTTCCGGGAAAGGGGGTGTTTGTCACCGGTGCGTTGTTTCCTACAAACTATTCTCGGCAAAAACTTTCCGTGTCGCTCGTAAAGTGTCCTGGCTGCCAAACGGTACGCATTCCGGTGTAACGTGTGATCATTGACCTCGGGATGGGGATGGTGAAGGTGGCAATGAACTGGCACTTTTCTAGGATCGGGGATATTCGGGACCCATCCGCACGGGAACGGTGGGAACGCGCGTTCGACATCAGTCAACATTCTTTACGAGCTAAACTTCATCTTCGCCGTATCACGCGTTTGGAGTTTTGGAATTTCGTCACCAAAGATTTCGAAGATTGGCAAAGGGTTTGGAAGGCAAGATATTTGATGGGATCGGCACTATCGACACGAAGAATGTTGGGAAACAAAACACCAACCGAACGGAAGAAAACCTAAAACGTGAACCAGAACACAACGGAAACCTGCCACCGAAAGTGAACCAAAAATATGATAATGCATTAAAAAGGTGGAGCAAAGCAGAAGTGTGTAAGAAAACGAAGTTCCAAACAACACCGTAAACAACGGTGGCCACGGGCAGGAGGGTGATTTTGGGGGGAGGGGGAGGTTGTAGAATAAGTAACGAGGCAAAACTTTAAAACTAAGGCGGCCTAGACCTCTGCTCGGGCAGGCGTAAACGAAGCGAACCGAAGCGGCCAGCCACCTGATAGGATATTGGATATGTGACCACGAGCTTAACCCGGGCAAAGCGAGCTCACCTTTCCCTTTGGGGAGGGTGGTGCACCACCCTTCCGTAACCCGCCCCCGCTCAGGGGGTTCGCGAGAAAACACTTGTGGCACTCTGGGTTGCCTTCTGCGTCAACCGAACCGAAGCCAACCGTAGAGCGGGGGGTTTTGGAACACAAAACAAGAAAAGACCACTCTCCACACACATACACCGGATGAACATTAGAGTCCCCATGGTGCGTCAAGATGGCGGGTGCGAAGGGTAGCATTGAGTTTCGAGATTCAAAAATTAGATAACACCCAGGCCAGCCTAAGAGCAACGGCAGCCCTCTAAGCCCCTTTCGGAGCCGGGTGGACGAAAAGGAACCAAGAAAAAAGGAAAACCGCGCGCGTCCCAAGGAAAAGAGACACCCGTACGTCGGTTCCCGGCGGCCTTTCCCCCTGTCGTAGCCTTCCCGTGGGCTGGTTTTGTTTGATCGTTGACTATAGATTATCTGCGAGGCCCAGCTCGTCGGTGAATATTTGTTTCCAAAAAAAAAAAAAAACAAACCCCGCAAAGAATAATTATTTCCGACCTCTTCCTATACGCAAACTCGCGCGCATCCCTCACGCTTCCCAACGGGTTCAGTTGTCCGCACAGGGTCTCCTCCACTCCTTTGTGGCCCGCTGAAGAAATGTAACCAATTTCGAGTCACTTGCCGTCTGCTTTTATTATATTTTATTGTTTTGCCAGCCAGCGAGACCAGCCCGTGTGTCTGCTTTATTTTAGTTTGTGTCGTTTTTTACCCCTGTCTTTTCTTTTTTCGTTTTGGTCACTACACAACCACGGCGAACAAATTAGAGTAACCCGTGGTATAGGAAAGCTCCACGGCAAAGGTAGGAACCTTTATCGCCGATGACAACCGAGCGCAGGAGCGATGGCGATTGACCGGGATCGCGTTTGCTTCGGTCGCATCAAAATTCAAACACACATCGCTCACTGCATAACGAATTGCTATGGGAAGGCCTTTACGAAGCCTCCTGACTCCTAGGCAGGGCAAATTGAATAAATTTGACGCCACCGGTCGGGGACAACACACACAGCCGAAGGGTAGGCCGGGCGGATAGTAAAAACTTTAATGTCCGTAATATGTCCGTTGGAAAATGTGATAATTTGGGGATGTGCCCAGCATGTTATCATCGGGCGTGTGATGTTGGGTGGCCAAAAGGTACGATAATTGTAGGAGATAATTACGCCATAACGTTGGCCATTCGTACGAGATAAGAATTTGTTAAGTGAAATAGCAACTAGTGTTTTTTTTTCCTGTTGTTTAGGAACCGTTTTTTCCTTTTTTTCCCATTTTTAATGGCCACTTTTACGATAGTGTTGCGCATTTCATTAAATTGATCCCGCTAGAAAACGGAGCTGCCGCTATAAAACAGGAAGCTATTGTGCACAAACCGGGAACGTTTTCGGGTTTTATTTTTATTGAAATAGTTTAAAAGTTTTCCACCGCCATAAAGGTGTAGCCGCTTTGTGTGCGGAAAATGTGGTGCGTGAAAACGTGAAATCATGGCCGATAAGTTAATTTACCCGTTTAATTTCAAATGCGATACTTTAATGCGAACAGAATGGAGGAGATCTAGTCAAATTTGTATGATTTACGAACATGGTTAAAAATATGCCTCCACCAGTGTGTTTCAGTTTTATGTTGGAATGTTTCAAATTAATTGCATCATACATTCAAATGAGTGGAGAGTAGTGTTTCGATACCGTTTATAGATAATAACTGGAGTTTCTTTTTATCAGAGCAAATTTGTTGAATAGCTTCTGCAAAATTCAATCAAAACATTCTTTTTCACTTTTTTGAATTTCATTGTATCATATGGAATGATAACAAAATATGTTCAATGTTGTTGTAGATATTATATCACCAAAAAACAAACAAAATAAATTATCAATTGTTCTATTAAATTTAAGTGTTCCTGCTTTGAACTATGACATTCCTCTGTGATCATCATCATCATCAACTTTCTTCTGTCTCGTTGTGTTACTCCAAAGGCTTTTATTGGTGGAAAAACTTTTAAAATTTTTTATGTGTGGTGCATATAATTTAGCTTCAATAAAAGTTGTAAATAATTTAAATATACTCAAGTTATAAATACAAATAAAGATAAATTAAAAAAGTTAAAAATTAAAAAGAACTGATTTTTAGAACCTAATTGAATTTTTATAGGCTGAAAAATATGAGGAAGCATTTCTCACTAGTAAAACACAAAACAATCTTGCAAAACAACCCAATACAAAGAAATGTAAAACACAGAAAATGAAAATTCTAAAGCAAAAATAAAACTCAAACATTACGTAAAACATTATGTCTATCGAGGTGTGAGAATAGAAGTGTTAGGCGAATAGGTGATTTAAATAGTTTTAAATTTTTAAACGTTTTATAAAATGAAGGGTGTTTCATCTAAATCCAATCCGGACCGGATCCGGAATGAATTATCTTTTGCGACTTATTTACTTAAAGCAGTTAGAAGGAAGCTAATTTTATATCGAGAATAAATAGCCTTAGCATTGGAGTTATTAAAATTATAATTGTAAATCTGGTTAACGTGAGCTCAAATAACAATTTTTGATAAATTAAAGAACTGAAATGTTTGGTCTACCATCACAAGAAAAAAATAATAAAACAGTTTTGTGGAATCATTATACTAAACTACGTTGAAAGATCCGAAGTTAGCTTGAGTTGTTCTAGTGCATAAACAGGAGAAGATGAATCCTGTGGATATTAAAACATATATAACAGTTTAGTAGAAAGTTCCGTTGAAGACAGAGCTGTTTAAAACCAATCGTTAGCCAGAATGTACTCATTTAACTACATCTTATTCTTAACCATATTACATACTTGAGTTCAAAGCCACAGGTTTCGCCATTTGGATGTCATAATCCTAGAACTTAGAGCTTCAAAAATCCTTTTAGTTTGCGTTGTGGTTCTGAAACAAATTAAAAAATAAATTATCCAGCTTAATATTTTCCCATTTAATGCTGTTTGTTTTATAGCTTCTTGTTGTAAAACAGCACAAGAATGATTGTGGCTCTATGCAAGGAAATGCGTTTGTGAAGCGTTGCGTGACTTTTATAAAATAACCAAACAAACCCAAACAAAATAAGGAAGTTCACCTGAGGAACTCCCTATCACGCGCAATAGTTAAGTTCGGTAAAATCTTTTAGTTCGTTTCCGTTTTATTAAACCAATCACTACCAACCAGTGTGGCACGATCGTTCAAAAGTGGAATATTGGTTTATATTTAGCTCCATTAGCATATCGTTAAACTCAATGTTGACAATTTTTAAGATAACATTATTACTACAACTGCCCTAGTCCCCGGTTTCCAAACGCCCAAATAAAAAAAAAACCCTGAACCATTATCTCGATTTTATTCCACCTTCGCCAGGAGGACTCCTTACGCAACTCGCTTCCCCCTTTTTCGTTTTGGAAAGAAAGGAAGCAAAGCCATATCGCATTATGCAGGTTGGAAATTATTGTCACTGTCCACGACACACTTGCCGTCGCTAGTAGCGGTAGTAGCGGCAAAGCAAACGCAAAGCAAACGGCAGCAAATAAACAGAACGGAATAAAATAACAACATAAAACACTCCCCTGGTCCAACATCGCCCACACGCCGCGTTCGTCCAGTGCCAGTGATTGAGTGCTTAAGTCCGGGGACGGATCAGCTGAGCCGTCGAATTGAAGCATGATTTGACAAATGAAAGCGACGTCCCACTACCGACGGGCGCGTACCGTGTTGCGTTTTCATCCAGAGGCCGATCAATTCCTCCTCCAACATTCGGTACATCATAAAACCATCTACCACGCGGCTACGGGGAGAGGTTCGTGCTGAAACAACGACAAATCACAACTCCAACATTATCATTCCATTTCTCCACTCCCGTGCACCGTCTTGGGCGAAACAGCACCAAAAACAACACACTCACTCATACAAAAAAAAGCCCTTACTGCTCTTTCATCCGCAAAAAGCCTATTGGTTGATCTTCTTCGCCGGAATCCCTTCTGGATTTGGCGATTCCACCCGGTTCCCGGTCGGTGGCTTATCAATTTGTTTTATTCATGATGGTACACCGCCGGTGGATACGGGGGGGTGGAAAATGCTAATTTTGGAGGTCGAATTTTCTTACCCTCGAGCCGTCCCCGAACACGGCACGATCGGTGGATCTGTGCGGGAGGGACATAAAATGCAACGGAACCCGGGGGGGGGGGGAGTGAAGGTACACGACATGTAGGGGCAGGGTAGGGCCGTCTTGTCGTTATTATCGGCCACTGCCGCCCGTGGTATTATGATAATTTTTCGCGGTTCACTTCAATCGGAACTGGAGTCGCTTGTGGTCGACAGGCGAGTGCTTAAGGTGGGTTTAAAGACTCACCGATTTAACTTGCTGTTTTCGGTACGGCTGGATAGGGAACACAAAACGCACCATTGTCTCTTTATGTCAATTTGTATTCCAATTCCAAATTCCATTCAGCTCCAGCCGGAGAGAAGCAAGTGTGTCTCACGGAGCACAATCTTAACCGCCCATGTTTCCGGGGGCTGTTTTGGGGGAAATTCACCGGAAACATCAGAATGCCCAGAAAGTTAGCAAATTGATTAGCAAATCCCGCTGCACCGTGCTCCAGTCAAGGGGGTCATTCAATGCAGACTAGAAGATGCTGAAGGTCACGCCACGATCCCAACGCACTCTCCTCGCGCGATTGATTCTTCCCAGTGGCGGATGTTATTTTAATTACTTATCGCTAACGTTGCCGGCCGTTTCGACATTTCAGACACGCCACCGACCACTTCATTCATGCAAACGAGCTCGTGAAATGTTTATCACAACTCGTTTGTCATACGGTGTAAATACATGCAACGCGCGGCGTCGATTACAACCGAACTGATACGCCACACTGTACACGTGCGTGCCTTTTGTGTGTGCTTCGGATCGGGTTTTTAGAACCGATTCCCGCAAACAAACGGCTCCAGTGCACACAATCCGTCCACTGATCCGTGAAAATGTTTTCAATTCTGCGCGATTTAATAGTAACAACCTTTCCGAAACCGTGTACAAGATCGAGATGACAGTTATTTGACAGCTCATTTGCCGCTGGCGAGCGCTCTACCACGCATTTTGTGAGGCGTGATTTTTCGTGATGATTCATCCGCACCGAGCGCTATCGTCGGTTTTGGAGCGGAAGGAAGCACCAACCGGCAATGACACAAAACCCAAACACATTCTCCATCATTAGAATGTCCGCAATTGTATCGCCATTTTGCAAGCCGGCCACATGACAGCCGGCTGGTTTGTTTTTTGTTTTTTTTGAGTCCGGGAAAGGTAGTGTGTTCTGTTATCTCGGGAAGTGGTGCCCGGCAATGCTTTATTTTTAGTACTTATGCTGTATGTTTTGCATACACCGGAGCTCCGGGATAAGGCTTAATCCGGCACTTGCTGATGGTGGGATGATGGCGGGGGACACCGACCGGACAATGGCGATGGAGTGAAACCGTGTGGGAGACTGCACACAAAAGCTGCAGAATGAACAAAAGCAACAACAACAAAAAAAACGTTAAAGGAAATAGCGACTGTATACCGAAACGTCATACTGACACTGCTGATGGTTGTTGTCGTTGCTTCTTTATTTCCATGTTGTTTTTTTTCTCTCTCTCTCTAGATTGATTGTCCATGCTGTAGATGGTGTTCTAGAACAAAAGATGATGGATCAGGGGAGATGTGGGGGAATAATGGAGGCTCCCTCCCAAGAGCGGGCGGGTTTTATGTTTTCAACTTGAATGGGGCCAACCGGAGGAAAGTACGGAAAATTTCATTTCCCAGCTACGTTTCCGTTCCAACACTTCCTACGTTCCTGTCTACATTTCACTATCGTTGTTGTTCACCTTCCGTTCTTCTCCTACTACCACCCTCCCACCCCTTGGGTTGAATCCCGGGTTATACTTTTCAATCCCACAAATTTTCCCGATGCATCTTTGCGCCAGTGTTTACATGTCAGTAAGCTGTCCGTTTTTTTTTTCGGTGCAGGCGAGTGAAAGAGTGCAACGGTGCGATCCACCGTGTTGGACGTTGAGCGCATCCGAGCGCTTGGGAAGAAAGGAAAAAAAAACAGGGCTCCAACACCGGGTGATATTGTTGCTTTTCTCAGGCTGCAATGAAATTCATCCTTGCGGAGCAAAACGACTACACGCGTACATGGAAAAGGGATAAGGTGGTCGTCGCGCATGCAGTGAAGAAAATCCCTCCCTATCCACGTACAAATACATGCGCACCTTCATGCGGCCGAGAAACAACAACTAGCTGACTCCGGTGAGCTATCATGTCTCAGGCTGCATTCCGCAATGGTGTACGTAACGCTTGCCATCGGTCTTAGGATTTCTGTTCGGATGCAACCCGGGCTTCGAGCTGATAGCGTACCATACCATCACGCCATTTCCCTGCCGGGATGACGGTGATGATGATGATGATGAAATTGGCTAAAGAAAGGACACGGACGGCCAAGGTGTCACCAATTTTTTTTCTCTGGTGGCGAATGGAGTTCTCTTTGTTTCTGTGATCACTAGTATTGAAAAGTTTCAAGAGTTAGTTTGAATTTATTTAGTTCATTCTTCCACAAAGATTACGATAGCTAAACGTGTTTTTTTTATAAAGACTTAGAAAATTCTATTTAAAATATTCGAAATCTTCACATATCCCTGCTAGTGAGACCTGGAAAAGTCTACCTTTTGGTAGTATTTGGTGATCTGGCAACCAAGGAAGCCATTATGCAGCAGATATTGCTGCTAGGCCTCTAGTGATTTTAAAGCAGAAAGATTCTGACGTTCAAACTACGAACCAAATAAGAGATTAACTCTACAGAAGGGTTTCACTCTTAAGAATAGAAGAATTAAATATTTTTGGGCTTACAAACATAGATATACTAAGATCATCATGACTTAAGCTTGAAGTGAAGAATACTAACATTTTGAAGCACATTTTGTGAAGTAATTCAATGCCTCATGAGCTAATAATGCCTTGAAGAAGTTCAAGAAATAAAGATCCGTATAAGAATTGTAAATCTTTTAGAACAAGAGGAGACAGCCTTCATTTCAATGACTACCTACCCAGGTATGTTTTGCACTTTTAATTCTAAATAAGTTTCGGTAAAACAAGGCTAATTGTATGAAATTTTGGGAATGCCTAGAGAAACATGTTTCCTATCATAGACACAAATATTGTTTTGTTCCCATTTTTAATTTAAACCATTACCATCATCTTTATAATCACCATCCCCGGTAGGTAACAAATTTTTAAAATAATTTTATCATTTTCTGTGGTAAAGTTTAGTATAATATAGTTGTATTTTGGAATAAAAAGGGAATACTACAACTTAAACCGAAGATATTACCTACCCGGGTAGGTAGTTATAGAAATGAAGGTGTATTTTTGGTTATTGAAACAAAGGTTAAATAAGTAAGCTTTAAGTGAAGAGTAATACAAGCTTATAGCAAATATGGTGAGTTATCCAGTTCTCGTTTCACCTTATAATGTCTTGAAGTTGTCCAAAATAAAAATATATCTAGAAAGATATGTAGAAAACTTTCAGAAGATTCAGATTTATTTATAGAAGCAAGAAAGTAATCAGTTTTCATATTGCAGTTACCTGTTGGGCCATTAAATGCAGCTTCTTATCAAATTAGTTTTCCACGACTGATGATGAATAATTCCTGTGAAGATTTCTGGTCCTTTTTAATCGAATGTCCTCAAAAAAAAAGTTCTCCAACGTTTCAATTAGGTTCCCGCGTTTATCTCTCCCAAATTTTTTTCCCATTCGTAACGTTACGTTTTGTCTTTTCGTGTCATTTAATTTGTGAAACGATGTGCATCAAAACCATTAATTTAACCGCTGCTTCTTATCAACCCATCTAATGCAACCAACTTCTATTCATATCCCACCGAATTACCCGTGTGCTGGTGTTGTCCAACAAAAAAACGAAAGAACAACCTCCAGTTCTCCAGTTCCTATTGGCAACATTTCATCTTTCCATTGCCAGCTACTGGAGCACGGCGCAGGAAGAAGGACACTGGGAAACGGGCAACCCTTTTTTTTTCTTGTTGCCTGCGCTGGTGTGCTGCGCCTGTTCGGTTGACACCTTTACCATTCCATTTGTGATTGAGAGGCTGTGTGACTTCATCTTGCCGTGTTCGCGCGAGATACCGGTACGGCAATGGGGATTGCCTGTTCCCGTTTCTCGCACACTCGCACCCATTTGGCGAAGCACTCATAAGCTTATACATATAACTGCACATAAGTTTTGCAGCAAAGTGTCGTAAACTTGCGCCGAAGCGGCGGCTCTCACAGATAACACTACCCGGCGTCGTTCCGAGACGGCGCGAACCGCCAACGAATCCCGCACTATTGCCGTAAGTGCCTTGTCGGTCGTAAAATTCAGATTTTACGCGCGGTTGATTCTTCCACAAATTTCGCTTCCTTCCATCCATTGGACCGCTTCTTGGGGATGTTTCTCCCCTTCCCACCGTCCCCTCATTCCATCGCTCCGTCGATTCCCAGGAGCCTTCGGTGCGCCATGGCATGTTACAATTCGCACACGTTTCCAAACCCGGCACCCATCCCACTTTCACCGTTGAATGACATTCCTAGAGCGAAGCAGATCTAGGCGTATGCATTTGTGCGTTATATGTGTTCCATTCCGGGTGCCTGGCTTTTACTGTTACAATTTTTGCGCACCAGGCATGCCAGGCCGCCGTAATGGTTGTGCCCAGAGGGGGAAAAAGCAACAGAGCGATCAGCTCCGGGCTCGAATTGAAGCGTGTCGGCAGGAGAGCGAGAAAAAAAAGGGCCCCTAATGGTGTAAGGAAAGAGCGGACCGAAAGTCTTGGAACCAGGGAGCTCCATAGGAACTACGGGGCAAGGCGAACATGATTTATGCTATCCCAATTTATCGCGTCTTGTAAGAATTCATCTTTCTTGGCAACGTGGCTTTGTTCTGCTGAGGCTTTCCCCTCTGAGGCCCACACACCCGGTCCCCGGTCCCACTGTTTTCAGATAGCGTCAACAAAGCAAACAGCGAGGGAAGAAAAGAAAGTGACGGAAAGTGCCATAAAGCAAGGTCAGGAAGAGAACGGTGCGCCTAGAGCCTAGAGAATTGCCACCGTTATTTGCCATTATTTCTATTTCAGATTTCCCAACGATTGTCACATATCCTTGGACACACACATGTCCTTTGCCGAAAGGCCACTTTCACTTTACTGTCTTCCCATTTCGCTTTCGTTTTGGTTTCGCGCGTACAAACAGAGCTTAGAGTCCGTTTTAACATTGTTTTGGATGTTTTTTTTTGTGTTTATCCGTATCACCAGCTCCAGTTAAATGCAAGGACAATTTAATCAAGTCCTGCAAACAGCTTATGGCGACCACTATACGGTTATTAAACGCGATCGAGCGAAACGTGCACAACATTTGCTCGTAAATATTAAATGACGTATTTTACGCGTTGTTTTTACTCCTTTCCTTGTATAATGATGATATACGGGGGAGAGAAAAGAAGCAGCAAAAACTGCACATATGGACAGATATAACGATTGGTGTGACGAAGTTTTTTTCCTCCCGTTCGAAACGTGACCGAAAGGATCGCCATCGCCAATTTTGTCCTTGCGCCTTGATGGGTGGTCACCAACCGCTTAGGATGCGCTGCTGCTGATAATTAAATGACTAATTTGACGAAAAGCAACATGTCCGAACGACGGCTTTATTATCGGCAGGGATGAATTATGATCGTGGCGCTGTTCGCACCCGGCCCGGAGGTGTCCTAAGCGATCGAACCAAGTACGAGCACTTAAAAAATAATTAAGGTTCCTCGCTTCGTTTTTTGTTCTGTGTGTGTTCTGCGTTGCTTCACGTTTTGCTCAGCTAAATGGAATTCTTATCACCTCAGTGCATTCTTTCGATGGAGTTTGTGGCCGCGTGCCAACCGTTCGCCATTAGCATAGGACTACTTGCAAGGTGGGCGAAGATGGTAATTTGTATCCGAAGATGCAGCGCACGTACGCGATGCATTTAACAACAATAATGGCCACTAATAAAATGTAAGCTATCATCAAACGGAAACAGGTCTAGCATAACGTTCAATTATGTTGCCACACTGCAAAAGGCGAATAGAGGGAAACAACGGCAACGAAAAAAGAAAGAAACAAACCGCAGATGACAAAACAATGATATGATAATTAAGGGAAAATGATTGATAGAAGAATTTTTATAATTAAGACATCGGCGCTGCCCCATTGCGCCGGTACCACATTTCTATTCCCCCATTTCCTACCCCTGGTTGGCAGGCAAGAAATCTCGATGCCTTTTTATAATGACGGTAGAATGTGGCCGCACCGAAACGCAGCCGGGCAAAGGGATCAGCTGGCAGTGGGCACCGAAGGTACGGGAGATATTGTGGAACAGAAAAAGGCCCCCCGAAAAAAAAACACAGAACACACTCTGACATCCATTTTGCATTTTTAATTTCATTTGCCTTCCCCATTACACCCGTGCTACAGTGTCTATTTCATCCGATCCTCCGCGAGTGTGTGAGCGCGCGCGCCTTCAAGTCTTTTGTGGGAAATGAAAAGGATTCCTTAAATAGCTCGATGTCGTATTTCTTTCTGTGTTCTTGTTACAAACTTGTTTCTATTTTTTGTTTCCACGCTGTAAAAGAGGTGGAAAGGGAGGGGTAGGAGGAGGAGGAGGAGGAGAACCATTAGCTCCAGAATCAGCATCAGCACGAGTGGTGCCCGGGCGGACAGTTGATCGTGGTGGAATTTTATCAATTTCACTCTATCGAATCGGTGAGAGAAGAATGGAATTTAATGTGTCATTCACGTGTCCCGATCCCATCCAGGGGGGTTTTCATTTGGTCTGCGAATGAATCTTTGTTTTTTTCGGGCACAATCCGGTCGACATTCGAGCGGCCGGAAAGGTGCGTAAAGTTTTGCTGCGGAAGAATGCTGTTGTTGTCTATTTCACGCGCGCCCTGTTACATCACCTGCTGGGATTTCGCTATTTCAAATTTTATTAAAAAACTCTTGACATGTTTCAACTAAAGGATTTGTTTTCAGTTTCGAAGATCTTTCGGGTTTGTACAGACATTTTATCAAATTATCAATAGCTCGCTAAACGTCAATAAGCCTTCATTCGGGAATGTTGATAACGATTGGACGGCCTTTTTTTAATTGTTCCAAACATGGAAACAAATATCCCAAAAAAAATCGAATTCGCAAACGTAACGGAAGAAGCAAATCAAATGATATCCTCACTTATTTGGTGCGATTCTTCAGAATTCTTCCGATCTCTTCCCGGACCACTTTTGGGTTGAATTTTTTTCCTCCCGACTTCTCCAAAGCATTGCACTACTGTTATTATCTCGTTTGATCATTTGTCTCCAGTACCATTTACGCAACACAGCCTCCCGCTTTGGCCACTGTACATCCCTGAGCCTCCCTGCAGCCTTAGTTCGGGAGCTTTCTTCAGGTTCCGGCCATCAGAGATTTCATTTCCACGGGACTCCTGATATTACCCGCCGGGCAGCAAATGCAGAAGCACTCACAGGGTGTGCCAGGAAATCGAATCGACCGAGCGTCTTCCACATCTCGCGGATGCTGCTGCTTAAGCAACAGCGCCAGAGGAAAAAGGACACACAAAAAGAAGGCAAAAAATAAATCGCAATCTAGCGAAGCTCCCTCCCCCCCCATAC
>KB663610.1:12038819-12123911 GCA_000349025.1 Anopheles minimus | reverse complement strand
ACCCCCCCCCACCCAAAACAAGTAAGGGTGCGAATGGAAGGACACACATACAAAGCGCTCGCACATCTGGGGCCTCGCTGTGTTATACGCACCCTGCAGCTAACCACCGAGAGACCGAGCGGCCATCACCGCATGGGGCGAAACCCGGGAGAACCGGCGAACAGGAAGTGCATATTGACGCAGACATACTCTGATATAAAATGGCACCAGCGCAAAACCGGGAGAATGGTTGGAAGGAATGTTGCGGATCGTGAAATGAACAAATGGCAAAAGGATTGCGGTTGAAGCCTTCAACGAACTCGGGATCGGGAAAGGGGTTGGATAAATGGTTGCTGGGGGAGGGGTGGGGGGGGGGCACACGCAGAGATACAAAACCCAACAGAAAGGCTGGCAGACAGTCCTCGCCTCCCCCCCATACCACAAACCCCCCCCGGTATTCGGCCGGATCAGTGGCAGAAGCAAGCGCCCCACAAAATGTACATATTCCGGGTCCATATTACGCATAATTAAACGCCACGCTATCGCAGACGTTCGGCAAATGACACCTCTCGTTAAAGAGGCCACTACAACCACCACACCGTACTGCTGCTGCCACTTCGACGCCACTACTTGGATGCTGCTGCTGCTCATTTCCGTACTGGTGCGCACATAATCAAACTCTCCACGTGCGCTGGTTCGACGTGTGTACGCGTGTGTGTGTGTGTATCTGCATGCCAATGAAAGGGGTGGTGGTGGGAAGGCTTGCCACAGGAGAATACCACAGCGTTTCGTTTCGTTTGTTCATCGGGCTCGTCCCGTAGCACGGTTGTATAAACGCAAACGCTGCAGTAGGCTGCGCAATTTCAAACTGTAACTGTCAAACTGTGTGCTGTTTGGATGGAAATGGGGAGGGAGGGAGGGAGGGAAAGGACAGAATGGGGTGAAGTTGTTTGGTAGAGTTCGAGTTGCAGACGAGAAACATTTAGTGAATCGAAACGAGTACTGGTCCGGGCGAGGAAGGTCCATCTTTTGGTGGCGTACGCACCGTATGCATCGCACATGTGTGTTCCTGCAACTGGCGGGCAGGATGGGGCTTGTAAAGGGAACACTTTGCATGAATGAGGGGTTGACGGGGGGTAGTGGAGAGGGAGGAATTATATATGGCCGCGGTGAGAGAATCGAGGCCGAGAGGATGGAAGCGTTGATCTTGAATTGAAATTAAAGACTAAACCCTGCTGTTGTGTGTGATGCAAAGCAGAAGGTGGTGATGCAAGCTCTTTCCTTGCGTCCCGCTCCCTCTCTCTCTCACACACACCTCCCAACACCCACCCACATCAGCCACCGTGACACGGTACGCGCAAAGGATGAACGATGAGTTTGCACTATATAAAAGGTGCCCGAGGTACACAATTTTCATTCTCCATGTGCTGGCGACGAGATCGACGCATCGTTTAGTCGCTGAGGGGATCTGGTGGGCCGTACGTAAAGGGATCGTGTAATAATGTTCATTTTCCCTGCCCACCGCCTTCCCCGTTGTGTGGCTGAGGGCCCTGAAGGAAGCGGTTTTTACCTTCGCGCCCAATGGCGACGACCAACGAGACCGAAGAAGTCCTGCGTTTGGTGGTCCGCCTGCTTCTTCGTGCGGGTGAACGGTGCAGTGGGCTTTCGGGTAGCTGGTTGCCCTTTTGTCGATTCGCAGCCTTTTGCTGGGGAGGCCCGTGCGCGGTGGGGTTTGGGCGACGAGGCGATGAATCAAAGTTCACTTTGTTTGATTCTGATTTACACATGTAAACTGGCCCGCTAGTTGGCTGCCGTTGGTTTGCTCGGTGCGTTGCGATGCCAACGGTGCGGCAAAAGATGAACGACCCGGTGCGATAAGAACAAGGAATCGTTCCGTTCCGTCGCCCGGCAGTGAGATGCACTCGTACGCGCGCTGTACCATCGGTGAACGATGGTCAATGGAGGTTTTATTTGGCCCCGAAACATGCACCTTATGGACACGATTGGATCACAACTTCGGTACGGGTGGGAATGGAGAGGTTTCGGTGTGGTGGGAAATGATCCTTCGACCTTCATTGTTTCTGCATCTGGCGCGGAACTGATACACTGCCGCACAAAGTTATGGTGTTGGTTGTTAATTAAATTTCGATTTACTTAAATGATGACTGTAAGAAGATCTTCAAAATCAATCAACAAACATAAGGAACATTTAGTAATTTTCAAGTAGAGTTAAGTTGTTTCTGGATTATTTTCAAGTTAAAGTGGATCATGTAGAGATCAATGTGGAATCCTTTTGCGGATAAATGCCCGAACAATAGCTCTTGAGGTTGTAGTGCCATAAAAGAAGAAGAAGAAGTGACTCCATTTCTTCAAGGCTTTTGGAGGTTCTAAGCAGACTGAAAGCTAGAACTCCTCTACAACTTCGAATCTGACGGCTTAAGTCTCTGGGTTAAAGTTGCATTGGGGTTTATGCTCTCAAATGTTCTCAAATTTAGAATACGTTGAATAAAGTTTCGGTTCGGATTCATAAAGGACCCTCAACATTGAAGATGACTTCAGCAAAGTCGAAAGTTATAACTGATGGATTGATGTGTTTTAAGTTTTTATTATCCTTCAGAGTCTTGGGCAATACTTCTCGTGGCTCCGAAGTCGTCAGAGTTCTAAACGGTTGTTTATTCTGTCTACCTTTAGATTCGTCACATGATTATGTGCCAAGCTTTCATAATTATGAGAGCTCTGTGCAGAATTAATTCCTTTTTGAGAGATATCCTATCCAGTAGCGGATTAAGCTGTTTGGAGGCTTAGAGGGTTACGAATGTTGAAGCCCCAGCAGTAGTAGAATCCTGGATTGGGAAATTGACCTAGTCATTGGTTTGGAAACTAATGGTGAAAATAAAGGAGGAGAGGTGATCGCCGGGTGCAATCTTCTTCGATCTTCAAGATCCCCTTACATATTTGTGATTATTAAAGCTTTCATAAGACACTGCTTAATCTGCTACTGATCCTACCCTAGAGGTGAAATATATGCCAATTCATTTCCTACATATTCCACTTTAACTTGAAAACGATCCAGAAATGGGTCCAAAAGACCCAATCGAACTTGAATTTCCTGTAAATTATACTTCAATGTAAAGCCCCCGAGAACTTCCTATAGCAGTGCAGATAAGTTTAGAGACAATTTCTAGATCAGATAAATTTCTTCTTACCTTGTAGAGATTTCATCACGCAGTGAGGCTACCGAATGCAAACATTCCATTTCGTACATAGCACGGTGTACGTACGAATGCTTTGATTACGCCCCAAAACAGGTTGCGATGATTTCACAAGATTTTGTTTCACTATCTATCATACCGCAGCTGTGTACGACAAAACTTTCAAAACAACATTGCAACGGATGGCTGTGAACATGGAAAGGAAACAGCAGCAACCGAGAAAGAAGAGAGAAGAAAAAAACCCTACCCCAGAACACTGATAACAACTAGACAACGCACCTAATGAGAACTGACAATTCACACAAAATTGACAAGCGCTACCCATCTTTGCTATCTGTTACATTCCCCTAATCAGTTTATCAGCGCAACACCCAATACACCCGTTGTACAGTCGCTATCGATTCCGAGAGATCGTCTTCTTTCTCCTTGTTGGTTTTTTTTGTCACTGGGTGCGTACCGGGACATTCCCTTGCTTGCCGATAACATTGTGCTGTAACCTGAGCCTCAAAGGTCTCACCAACTGAACCTCTCGTTGGGACTTTGGTTTCGGTTGGAATGCCTTAACCCTCTTGCCGTCTTCCCAACATTGCGTAAGATGCGATTGCAGGATAGTTTAAGCGTTCGCCAAACCGAGCCCGAAGATCAATTGCTTTAAACCAGTGCGATCGATATATGCGGACGGTTCGTTTCGTTCAACATGGCACGGAATAAATATAACCACAAAACGCTCGTCAGCATGTTCATTACGCCCACGGATGATACAAATGCGTACGCAGAGATTGCACCGAGATGCGCTTCCGCCCGAGATGTTCACACATTTACGCCCTTGCGAGCGTGTGGGGATTGGGCATTCTGCCAGAATGATTTGCCTTCTTCGGTCTGGGGGCGCGCGCGCTCTGAAACGCTGCACGACGGAGAATGGTTGGTCCATTTTTCAACCAATCGACTTATGGGGCTTCGATGCAGTGCGTTGTCTTCTGGGTGGATGTTTGGAGAAACGGAAAATGCATGTCCCGTGGTCGTAAAGCTGCTCCCGAATTCTTGTACGACAACGCATTATTAATATCGTCGGATCACGGGTGCATTTCGTTCACAGGCGCAACAGTATCTCAGAGGGAAGATTAGTAGAAGAGAAATTACGCACTACATTGTCACCATCCAGCGTGACACCGGACAAAATGAGGCAGATAAGCATGGGCTTATACTTAAATCCTTTTATTTACCAAAGTGCTATAAAAACAGGTATGTTTTAGTATGTTTTGCTATAAAAAAGTACTCGTCCATTCAATTATGCAATTTGACTGTATCATTACGGCCGATCGTTTGGTGGCGGTTGTTGCTGCCTATTGCCTGACATGAACAAGATTGCGTTCCGCTTATTCATAAAGCACTCGCGCACACAGAAATACGGCTTGTTACATCCGGTTCGGATACAACTGGATTTTTCCCTGATGGAGTAAAACAGGGCCTGCAAAGTATCCGACAGGTCTTGCTCGTCTCCGATACGGTACGGAGGTAAGAACATTCGTACATAACACACAACAACAACAGCAGCAAAACAAAAAGAAAAAACACCCAACAATACACAAATAAACAACATGCAACTGATGCACATGGGGTGGGGTGGACGGTGGACCGGCGAAAATGTACACCACCACACTATCACGCCAATGTTCGCCAGTACACACGTTAATCGATAAACAAACGGTACGTTAATGTCACAGGTTTCACAATCTTCAAGGTGCTATGCTTCAATGCACTCGGCGCACGGGGAGAGACATGATGGGGGACATGACCCCCTCGTCTACCTAGGGAGTCCGTTTTGGTGCCGTGCCAAAGTCAACTGGACCTGGCCCGCCCCCTGCTACAGACGGGAGGTAGACGAAAAGAAATATATATCACAAATGTTGTTGTTTCCGAAGTACGGTACGCAACGGATAGTTGTAACCGCGTTCGAGTGCGCTCCCGGTGGTGAAAGAACAAAAACAAACGCATCAAGAACAGGGGGAACCTTTTTGGGGCGAGCGCCACAGTTACCGTACCGTACAGGAAGTCGGTCGAGGTTTACTGCACGTTACGGAAGAACAAATAGGGAACAGTGCAACTAGCGCATCGGTGCAACATTGGCACGGAGAATGTGTGTGACATGGCCGGTGTGGCGTTCTGGAGATGTGCTGGGATGGTAGAGGCATACGCTTGAGCTTGGGGACCTACCACCGCTTGTCCTTTGACCATTTCTTGAATTGTTTTGCGAACCAAGGATGACCGATGCCGGGGCACTGTTGTCGTCGATGTTCGAGCGTTGCGTTTTGTTCGGCTGTCACTGGACAAGGCTGTGTTATTCGCACCATTGGACATGCATTGCCGGGTGCGTTTTTGTGCACTTTGGAACCTTTGGTACAAATGTAGGAAGCAGTGCTCATTTCGGAAAGGATCTTGTATCGTATTTTAGCATATGTGATGTTGTTTGGCAGCTGATAGCAACTTTGAAACATCAAGGTTTTTTGGAATTTATGACGGATACTACTAAGTGTTCCGTATAGTATCTCATCCCTAGCTCTTCAAGGCTATCTCCACAGAAATTTGAGAAACGTAAGTACAACATATTTTGAAGCAAGAATTGTTAATTTTCAAGCAAATTCTGGAATAGACTTCGTATTTGTTTATTGTTGGCAAACCAAGTTTTAATGTTATCTCCACTTGTTTAGACGATAATCGATGTTCTTACTTGTGTCACAAGAGGCTAGAGATTAAGTCCAAAGTCAAGTGTTACTCAAAGTCTCTATACACTAACAAACTAACCAATCTTACTTGTGACACTACAAACTTGGAGGTTTGTACCTTTGCCGAAATTTTAGATTAGGAGAATTTTACAATGCAACCGCATCGCAATCTTTGGCTGCTGTAGGCATCCGCTCATGATCTTCTGCAAGGCTTTTTTAATACATGTATCCAAGCCATGTTCTTTATCTATGGTACTACAACTTCGAGAGGTCTTAGCACTATTTTTATCAAACGATACGAGGAAACGGTACGGATCTTCACCCTGTAGTGCGAGACAGAAACCGCTTTCATCTTCACGATTTTAGCCATGACTCCACCTCAATTTTGGCTTATTACGACTCTTCTATCCTATAAGATCTGGATCGTTGAGCCTGTCAAGTAAAGCCTGCCAAGAAAAAAAAAAGATATGGGTCGTTGGGTGACATTCACATGACCAACCCACTTCCGGATTCTATGTTCTCATAGCTCTCCGTAAAAAATTCAAAGTTCGTCATTATATAGGGCAATTAAAATCTATCCACTCTTTCAGAACAAAACATCCATCAGGCTATCCTCCTCCGGAGGGTTTCATCAGTGTTGGATAGAGCCTATGTCCATGAGATGCATTAACCTAAGTTTAGTATTGAATATATTTTGGTTGAACTTCTCAAGGAAATAAAAATAGGAGAAAACCTAGTATTCCCTAGAAGAAATACAATGTTTTATTCAAATAAGATAAACCGATTTTTTGCAATAAACACTGGTACATGTCAATTGACATCAACAACAATAGGTTAAGAACTAGGTTTGAAAATAAGGTTAGATAAAAATAGTTGATTAGAAGAAATCGATACTGATTGATCGAGAAAATCATGTCTCTCATATTCTAAATTATGCAAATTTAATTAAACAAATTAAATAAACAAAGCGAAGATGCTGGCAGCATCAACCAACACGTCTTAAAACCACACCATTCTCACTCGCTCCGGCGTTATGATCGACTATTGCAACGCCATATGCACTTTCTTCAGCACATTAGTACGATGACTTCTTGCCCTGATCATGCATTTCGACATATGGCAGTACAATTAGCTGTTACCATTCGGTTCACATTCACCACCCACTCTTCCCGCCGGTGCACACGGTTCATAAATTATGCATCGGTACGCGCGCGCGTGTTGCCGTGCAATAATGGCCGGATGGTGACGGTGACCACCATCGTTGGCAGCACAATTGCAATCCAGTGCAATCGAATTTAAACACCAGCTCATCAGCAGCCAGCACATGGGCAAGTATAATTACTTGCACTTGGATGCGGTCCATCGTGGCGACATGCGTTCGGCCTGGTACCGTCCGGCATGTCAGCCCACGCGCGCTATTCGCGGTGACAAAATGCCTGTGAGTGTTGCGCATACTGTTTGTCCGTGGATCCCATTCCAACGGAATATCTTTCATTTCATTACGGATTTACGGCAAACGCAGGACGAAGGTACTAGAGGGAGAAGAAGGGGGTGCGGTGTGGAGGAAGGTGAAATATATCACACCGAAAGCGCAACTGAGCTGCATCGGGAACATCGTACGAAATGCTGCACCGCACCGAATGCATAATTAAAATCGAAAAAAGGAAAGAATGATCGGTTTCGAATCATCATGCGGCGGTTGGTCATCGCGAAAGCTTCCCTGCGCTAGAGACCTTCCCGGAAAAAGCTGACGGCGAATTGGGAATGCTGCGGTCGATTGGTTTGCCTCCCCGTGCGGCAACAAATTCCGTCGGCGTCCGGTCGGTGCGATAAGTGAACGCAATATGCAAGTGATTTGACGAAATTAGAGCATATGCGTGCGTTCCTGGCTACCTGGTGTGGTTACGACATTTGGCATGCTTTTGAAGATTGATCGCTTGCGTGTGGTATGCAAATGGTGTGGGGTTTGGGGTGGAAAACTTTTCGGCGTCGGCGGGACTCGTCACTATCTCGCGCGGACAATCCCACTTTTTTGGGGGTGAAGCCCATTGAAAATCATTATTGTCAATCGCGTTTATCGATAATCGTCGTGCCGGTCGTGCATTCTTCGCTTACTTAGGTGCAGTAAAAATAGCTCATCATTTTGACAACTGTTATCAGGGGAGGGAGGGTAGGAGGGAGTTGGTAAATGGGTGGGGTTGAAGTAGTGTTTCCGTCTGGCGGATGTAATGACAGGTAATGACACTCAATCGCTACAGGGATGATGATAAGGAGATTTGTTGCGAAAGAGGGCGTGAAAAAGCGAAGAAGAATATTAAATCAAACAACGCGCTATGATTTCATCGCTTTTACCAATATTTGTTTAGGTTGTTTCGTGTTTTATATTTTTATTGATTGATTTATTTGATAATCGATATATAACATTCATTAAGCAAATAGAATAATTAAATATAAAAATAAATAAACTAATAATACGAAGAGAACTGACGTCCACTTGGTTATTTAATGAGTTGTAAGTGTTTTTAATTACAAAATCATCAAAACTGCCATTAAGAATCACTAAAATATGATACGGAACGTCGGTACAATCAGTAAAACACTTAAGAAAGCATAAGCCGAAAATAGACCGAAAAATGAACATCTCGTGCACTTTGGTATGCATATATTTATTTGGAAAATCTATATTCAATTTATTCTAAACTGTTAAAACATGTTAACCATGCAGTCTAAATTAACAAAATCATGTTTCGGATGGAATATTGTACACTACAATGATTTTAAACAAACGAATCTTTAAATTTTTTGGACACGTTTCATAAATCCTTAGACTAGAGATTCTTAATATCGTTGAAGACATAATTTACTGTCTAAAATGGTTATTATGAAATCTTCAGTTTCACTAGTACCAAGCAAGGTATCATTCAGTTAATGCTGTTCCAGATTCTAAACTTATCTTAAGTGTTCTGAGGTTTAATGTCCGTGAATGTCTAAGTATAGTTTTAATTTATCGGAATGTACTAATTTTGGGACTCCAAGAAGATATTTATGAATGTCATTTAAAAAAAAAACAATACATCAATTTGTTAAGTAGCATTAGATCTTAAGATACTTTAAGTGTTTTACGATGAGGAGTTGATGATTGATGCAGTCAACCGCAGCACGAGAATCGGTGTCTTTCACCTTAAAATATGAATGAAAGTTTATTCAAGCAAATGTACTTTTATGTAAACTGCCCAACAGTTCATCAGAATTTCGAGCAGTTGTAACGACTAATTATAAAGTTTTATTTTCGGTGTATCATTTGCAACGCTAATGCTATATGCCTACCGTTTGATTTAAACGGACACCCGTTTCTTTTCGTATGAAATATATATTTTATATGCCGCAAAACAACTCACAGTGATACGTTGGTCGGTGAAGAAGCAAAAAAAAGGTCCGACGTTTGCAAAAAAACCCTAGACTCGATTTGCAATCGGATAAATAATGATGTGATTATCGCACTGCCTTTTTCTCGGTAACACTTGGTGATGGGCATCGCGGAAAGCGATTCAGTTGAATTGGTGCTTAGCAATAGAACCGTGCATTAAAATATGTGTTTTTTCTTTCGGTTTTGTTTTCTTTCTTTTCATTTCAGTTGGCAGCAGTGGCAAACATCATTCCCGCAACAGTAATGCTTGCAAATGGCCGGGAAAGCAGTTGGCCGGGGCCATGCGAGTGAAACACATGCAGCAAACTGGAAACTGTTCGCCGTGGTTCCTGCCTAGCGAATAAGTGCGAATTTATAATTATTATCACTATTTTCTACCAGGTTTCCGTGCGTTCCGGCGCATCCCCTTTGCCATCGGTGGCCACGCGTGGTTATAGTTTCTAATGACGTTGAATCATTCGCGCGTGCGGATCGTTCCCGAAGGCGAGGCGAGCCGTTCAAGTACTCTTTCGTGGAACAAAAAAGGTGGCAACATTCGGACGAGCCAGTGCACAATAATCGTAACTCATACGGTTGATGAATGGAATGCATTCAGCAAAAAACCGGGCGTCCTCCACGTCCAGCACTCCGCCATCAATCCACCGTATCCATGCCACCGATACCGATTGGTTTCTGGGATTGTAAATGAAAATTAAAATCAATTGCCGGCTCTGTTTCATTATTTCACGACACTTCACACTCCTGGCACGATATGGAGAGGATGTGTCTGTTTTGCCAGATCACCTCGTTGGAGCTTAAGTGGTTCCCTGTACTACAGCCCACGCACGGTCGTCATCTTGGACAATGGACGCCAGATCGCTCGTTATCGACAGTGAATAAGCCTTGCGTTGCATATTGTTGCGCAAAAACAAGCGTATGCAAACAAAAGCAGAAAATAGCCATCTTATCGGGGAGAAACATTTCATTTCAGACGGACACACATTTCGAATTCCTAAACTCATCGTGCCATAGTGCCGTCATTTACAAGAGAAAGAGTTTGGTAATTTGTGCAAACGATGCGTACGCTTGGGCACCAAAACTCACCAAAAGCACGTAAAACGGATGTATCTGCTTTTGTTTGCACGTTCCACCGAAAACCGAAATCCCGACGCCCCATGCCCCACATTCAATCCTTCCGCTTCGGTGGCTGAAATTGACCCTCAAAATGGACGCTAATGGTTACAGCGCGGTGCTAGAAAACAATTTGACAAACTCAAATCAGCAGGAAATGATGTACAATTTGATGGCTCAACCGCAACAACCCCCGTCCCATCCATCCATCCATCCAGGGCGGCCATTTATCCTCGCACGCATGTAAAAATGCTCATCCATGTCAGTCAGGAAATGGCTATTCACTCGCTAGTGGGCCGGTGGTATTATCATGATCGCGTTGAAAAGTGCATTGTGTGTGGATGTAATTTAGTGGTGATTTGATTATTTTCTGTTTCAGCATCGCTAATTGCCACTTAACCGGGTCACATTTTTCATCCGCTTCCGAATGCGAGTACGAGGTTGTTGTGTGGTTTTTTGGTGCTAGGTCAGCTGGTTGACATGTTTAAAGATTTAGGAAAATTTTGGGAACATTATAAACTTGCTGCATTATGTAATTTCTACAAAAATAAAACTTTTAATCTTCTGAAATCCCTGAAAACAATCGTTTTTGTATAAATTTCGATAAAAAGAGGTTACCAGTAGAACGAAGGAAAGAACTGAATAGAACATGTAAACAGTTCAGATACAAGCTGTAATAATTTATTTTATACTAAGATTGAAAAAGCCATTACTTCTACAAAAAAGGATTATAGGCGAAAATTTGAAATAAATTACAAATCACATTTAACCCGTGGGATGAAAGTTTGAAATATCTGCTTTTCGTACTTTCAAACTATGAAAGATTCTTCTTCTTTGGGTTGAGGTTATGAAGTCCTTCTTCTATGACATTACAGCCTCGAAGGCGTTACATTTCGGGCTTACAAGACTAATGCTAATTCTTTGCGGTAGGAATGCAGACTTTTGGTGACGTTCCGGTCCTGTGACATTCCTTCCACTTTGGAGTTATTCTACCGGGACAATATTTGCAGGGGTTTTGGTATATTTTAATTTGGTTTTGTATGCTCACTCGAACACTGCTGATTGTTTTCTTGAGCCGTTGTGACCTAAGTAGATGCTGGAGCAAGTTCAGGCGTTTTTATGATTGTCTTTTCTATTTTATTAAACCATTGTATTGATTAGCATTTTACACGATTTTTACAGTATAATGATGACATAAAGCTCAAATATGAATAGAATAGAAATTGGAGGTAATAAGTATTTGCTTTTAATTATTAAAACTTTAATTACAATAGTATCGACTCATTTGTGAGATGGTTCAAATAAGTCTTAAAATTAACACACTTGGCAAAATTAAAGACACATACAAGGTTCCAAACATTTAAGCTTTCAATCTTCAAATTAACAGGACACAGTTATGCAGATCAATACTGGATAAAAGCGTTATATATACTCTCGAATAGCTGAACTTCAAAGATAATTGTATCACATAATGTCGATAATTTCATAATAAAAGTATCAAAAGCAACTGTCAATTGATGATAAACAGTGTAAGTCTAAATATCGTTTGGGACCTAAGAGGAATAGAAACTAAATCCCTGCTGCATAGAAGGCGTCGTAACTAAAGTTGAAAATCGAAGGCTTGTGACGGTGGGCAGATCCAAAGATGAAGATCTTCAGGGCCTCAAATAAAGAATATGTAGAATTGAAGTTCGCGAAGTTTTGATAAGTGGCCTCAAAGATCCACGTTAGCCACAATGGAGAGTTGACAAAATGCTGAAGTTCTTCAGTGCTTTACACGACTCTTTGGGGCCTCGCAGACGAAATGGCCCCTGGCGGCTGTCTACTTTGTCTAACGTTGGATTCAACACTACCATTATAATTTATTTACGATTTTTGCGTACAATACAAGTCAAAGAATGTAAATTTTTCATGTTTTAATAATTATTGCAATAATAGGTGCTCAGCCATGCAATTCAATACAAATAATTGAGAAGCAAATGCAATCATGTATCGTTTGTTTAGTGAAAAGTATCATTTTTCGGTAGGATACATTCGCTGAAACCTTTTGCAAAATTCAAAGTTTGGAAAAGGACCGTATAAATTAGTTTTTGTAAAAATATTGTAAACGCATTACAATAATGCATTTGCATGTGATTTTACACATGACAAGCGCAAATACGTGCAATCAGCCATATTGTTTCTACGGACAAAGGCCACAACTTTGTAAACGTTTTTTTTTTTCAAATAATTTTATATTTCCAAAACAGAAAAAAGATACGTTGCACTAAACTTCCCAATCATCTGCATTATGCAGTTTGTTCAATACTTGCCGGCGTCGATGCCGCTTTAGCGTGAAATTTGTCAAACCGATGGCCCTGTTTAGCATTTCAATAAATGGAAACAACGGCACCATTATCTGTGGTCTTTCAGGTTTAGCAGCAGGCAGTGAGGAGGGAATGGTAGGACACACCAACTCCACTAGCGGGTGGTTTGGAATGCAATTAAGCGATAATGTTTTGCCACACTTCCTGCCCGTTATCGATGAAATTCCGCTTAGAATTCTATTACCCTTTGCGTTAACAGGGAAGACAGTGGTGGGGGGCGGTGGTTGTTAGGCACGGGCGTCAAAGGGAATTAATTGTAATCGATCGTCATTTAGCGTTTGGCAGGTTTTGGGGCCCCGTTTTCCGATTCTAATTCATTACAACTACATTATGATCCACACCGCACACCCGTGGTCAAACTTGCAGTTTTGCATCTCAAGCCCTCAAATCCCGCACACGCCCATCCACCAATCCGGTTGGCAGCAAAATCGATGCCATTCCATTATAATGGCTTCGCGCGCGCATGAGGTCAAAAGGGTACCGCACATGTTTCTGGAAGCCCAAAAATCCGTACAAAAATGGTGCAAACTAAATGCATGCGTGTCCCTTGTTTGCATGTGCGAGTGTGTGTTTGGGAATGTTTTTTTTTTAGTGCAAAATGTTTCCATTTCAATGCGTTCGACAAATAATGAAAAATATGAATGCATCCACTCTTGGCAGCGTTAACAGGGTTATAGGCAGATGTGATACGAAGAGGAGCTTGGGGGATGAAAAGGGGTTGAAATAAAATAAAATGAAACCAATGGGTTTAAAAATCATTTTCCAATTGCCAGCTCGAAACCAATGTGCATTTTATTTTTATTTTTTTTGTTCCTTCATTTTCCATTTGCCATCCGTTACCCCATTGATGGCGCTGTTTTGTTTCGCTGCAACTTCCCACTTCCTGTATCTGCCACGGATGCACGATTTTTACGCCTTGCCGTGAAAAATGATTTATGACCATGGCGATATGTTTGCGTTGCGTTTATTATTCGAGCTCCCCTACCACCCCCCCCCCACCCCCATCCTCCTCGGGGGGCTTCGTTTTTGATGCGCAATGTGTAACTATTTCCCATCACACTCACTGCACTCGCTCACTTAACGTAAGGGATGACACGATGAGCGTGGGGGGTGAAGTTATTTTGTGCCAAGTTGGCCATTTTATTTGCGGCCAAAAACCCGGCTGTACATCCCCCTTCAGGTTTCGCCTATTCCGACCCCATTATTTGTCGTCATTTGCAGGGAGAGAATGGCGCGAGTTATCGACGCCGATGCACCTGTGTTTATTGATTTTATCTGCCAATTTACACCTGCACCAAAAATATATATATGTAGCGTGCATTACGTACCGAACCGGCAAACAACAACATTCGATTGGCACTGGTGCGATTGTTGGCGACAGAAACGTGAAAAGCGACGGGTGAAATAGAGCTTGATAAGGGGAGGGCGAAAAGCTATTTGCCACGCTATTGCCCGGACTCAAGCATTCAGCAGGAGCAGCAGTCAAGTGCATTTGCAATATCTGCATCTTTTTCCCTCCTCCTCCCTCTCCCCGTTTCCCTCCGAAAGGGGTAAATGCTCAACGACCATGGAAGGATACACGGACACGGTGGACAAAAATGGCGTCTGCGAGATGAACCGTTTCGGTGTGCTGTCGCACTGACTCCCGATATCGCAACAGTGTGTGTCGCCTGCGGTCACCACCATTCTTCCGGACTTGTGCACTGGAAATTATCATATCTTTCCGTTTTATCCACATTTCCAAATATCTGACATGCTCAATCCCGCTGCGGTGTGTGTGTTTCGGGGGAAGCCGAATTTGCCGTTTGCTTCTCGCCAGACGCCATTAAACACATTTCGCGTAACTCATCGCTGCGTTGGGCCGAAATACAACCCAAGAAGAGGGACAACAATTCCCACACAGCTGGTGATCGGATCCGGATTGGACCCGGTGGTGGCACCGGCTACCGGTGCCGTTGCGCAACCGTTAAAAATGAAATTCCGGTGTGAAATGCATAATAAAAGTGCAGAAATGCAGAAGACATTTGTCTCGGATGGCGTTTTTTTTTCTTTTTTGTTTGAGGCACGGAAGATGTGCAAGCACACGGGAGCTTCGATAGTTTATTCGGTGGATAAATGTTATCTGAAATTACATTTTTCCACCTTACATTTGTTTGGATTATAATCGTACCGTTTAGTACGGTGTGGTGTGTCTTGCACATGTTAAGAAACGCTGCACCGGTGCGTTGTATTTCTACCCAACCATGATTCCTATCAGGGTGCGTGTTTTTTTCTCTCTGTCTCTCGATTGTTGATAAGCTCGGTTTGATAGTAGACGATGCCAAACCGAAATAATGACCGTCCATCAAATGAAAACATGGCCGAAATGCAACAATATCCCAAACGCACGTTTGTTTGGTGTTTCGTTTAATTATTCATATTTAATTTATTTCTACAACATTGAGATAGGTTTTAGAACATTTAACAACAACAAAAAACGCAACAATTACATCCGATACTCCTCAAGTTCATTAGCAAATGTGTGCTAATATGCTTTTAAAACCCCGCATTTTCGCTTTGCTAGGCTAAGAGGACCAGGGAATGTATAGATATCGCAATCGAAAAACATAAATTACCGGACGACTCTTACCGCATTTTCCAATTAAATTCCTTCAACTTCGACCATCAGCCCCATTTCGCACACCCTTCCCTTCCCTTCCCTCTCCCCCCCCTGCCCTTCGAATGCGGAAAAGCGCACCGAGCCTGTTGTAACACATCATTCCGAAACCGGAACTCCGGAATGATCGAAATGACATCGTACCAACCCTATTTAAATACTAGAAATTACTTCAGCTCACGCCCTACGATAGATAACGTCAGGCCGGTGTTATTGACGCAAGGGGGAAGACATGAAGAGAACGGGTGGGGGGTGGAACTCATCCGAGCAAACCGCTCCAACGCTCGAGGGAGCATTTCGAATCGTTCATCCATCTAGCGTTTTCCGCCCAGGGTCCACCCCGTGCACTCGACAAACAAAGCTCCTCTTCCCTCTTTCTTTCCCTCCTCCCCCCTCGTGCTCTCTTTCACCTCTGCAAACGAATTAATGAAGTGATAAATTACATCGATAAAACATGCCAAATTATACGTTTTAAAGACAACAACAAAATGACCCGTTGAAAGAAATACAAAAATCAACTAAAATGACCGGCCACTCGAACCGTTCGGTTCGTGCCATTCGACAGGTTCGACTTCCTTCTTCCTTTGCCGGTTGTGGCCGGCTCGATTGGCTGGCCGTTTTAATAACCTTCTAATCGATGGCATTTGGAGAGCCGGTAGGTTTAGCTTTTTTTTATTGCTTTGCTTTCGTTTGCTCACTAAGCATCGCGTTTGACCCGCACGAGTCGAGTCGTCATCGGGTTCGGGAGTTCGGTCGGTTTGCCACGGGTGTCATTAGTGCGAACCTACGGGGCCCAGCTGATCCACCGATCGACGATGGATCACGTACGAGCCCGTGATCGAAATAATTATGGCTTCTAGGTGCTGATCACTTTAAATGCCAGCACCCAAAAAATGCTGTGGGAGAGCGGAGACGCATTGCTGGTCAATGCTCATTGATTTAGATGTGTGTTCGGGACCCTGTTATTAGAGAGACTGCATTTGTGGAACGGTTTTTTGGGAAAAGTTTATGAAATGCTTTCGATTCTTGTCTTTCCGGAGTTCCTTACGGGGGAAAGGTTTTGTGATTGATGGTATCGGATATTATTTCAATAAACATTGTGACGTATCGAAGATTAGTTATCGCACTTTTTCGTTCCGGATGTTGTAACAGGTGGTTGAAAAGTATGTTAATTCAAATTAGAGCTCCACAATGAAATGAATTATAGAACCAATTATTTATTAAAACGTTCATAATTGTTCTTCTTTGTGGTGATATTCTAGAGATTGATTATTGTATTACTTTCTAATCAAATTATCGAAAATGTAAACATATACAGAAAGGAGTAAGTGTGCATAGTTTTTTTGGCCCCTAATTGCGTTGGAAATAAGGTGCCTCTTATACTTAGGAATACATATTTCTGCATCCCATAATCTCACTTGAGTTATCTTCTGACTTAAAAAGGAATAACAGGGTTTGTTTTCATTACCACAATTAGTTGGAAAACTGTAAATAAATCTACTCCTCAAAAATGTTTGAAAATACCAAACGTGCTTCTTACTCTGCGAATTTCTAAAATCAAGTAATTCAGTTTGCAAAATTGCATGGTAATAAATGGTCGACAATACGGCAAAGTGTCCGTCATAATGGAATAAATAAAATAAAAAAGTTTTAATGTCATGGTTAGAACCAAAGAAAATATCGTTTATAAGCAGAGAGATTTATGTGGTGTAAATGATGAGCTGCCTAGTATTTCCTAGGAGAAGAATGGATAATTTCCTATTTTCTATGATAAATACAGTTATTTTTTCACAGAAAACCTTTTAACTAAATATTTGCCTAAATATACTAGGACGTGTTATTACATAATCGATAAAATACGATGAATGTTAACTAATTTGTTTCAAACGTATTTAAACTGATTTTATATTGAAAATATTTCAAAATTAGCTAAATTACAGATAAAGCGGCATTCACCGTTGACAAATCAATCATAAGCCAAATTATATTATCAAATTAGATCAATTAAAATATAAAAACATACTTTCTGAATATGATGTTGTGTGATAAAAGTAGTTTATGCATATGACACTTGTTTTGGTCGATTGATTGTATTTAAAAACTGCATAAAAATATTGCCACAAAACTAATATACTTTGGGAAATGTTTAAAACTGTTACTACATCACATTATTGTCCTCTTTGAACGTCTTCAATTCGAAAGATTCTTTATCAATGCATACGACCATAAGATTATTATGAAATACTAGTTTTTTTATTAATACTGATGACTCAAAAAGCATTATGTAAAAAACAATCTAAAATTATGAAACAAAAGTAGTGGAGGAAAAAAATTAAAATAAAACATTTACGGAAGTTGAAGGAAAAGAATGAAAGGCATCTTTTAAGACTGTAAAAATAAACAGAAATGACCTTTCCTTGTACGTGGTTCATTAGTACTCATTACAGGACAACGGACCACGAATATTTGCAATTTAGTTTCTAAAGCTGCCTCGCATCCAACTAGAGAAGGGCACACATAATAAGCTATTTACATGACATGCATTGTGCATTACATTTGCGGGGTTTCGGATCAAAAACCCTACCCAAAATGCACAAAACACTGAGCCGCTACACCCTGCTGGGCTAGAATTCAAGCGTTCCGGTGACGTTTGCCTTTAATTGACACCCGGGCCACACCGAGGCACCGACGATGGGTTGGCGTGAAAGTCAACGAGATAATCCCATCGATGCATCAACCGTCCTTCCCTTCACTCCCGCCGCACCGCACCGGTTAGCATCTTTGCTTGGAGTGCACCTGCAGCTGCTGCGCCATTGTTGCGCAGCGCATCTATTCCATCATTTCCAAGGATCAGAAATCCATTTTTTGACTTTTCGGTATCGTTTGATTGAAATCTATTCATTCCCGGAGCGTCGGGGTGCTGGGACAAACACACACACACACACACGTTTTGGGATTATTGTAAAACCCACACGGCCCTTCGTACAGCCGGCGTAAAGGAAATCCTCTCAAAATGGCCACGGTTAGAACCATGTAAATGGTATAAACCGACCGATCAGCCTTCCCGGACCGATGTCAACTCAGTCAACACACACGCTGTACACGCTAAATGCACAAGAATAGACGAGACCGAGGAGGGGAGAAAAAAGTGAAAAAAACTTAGTTACTTCTTTTACTTTACCGCTTTCCTGCTTTTCCCTACAAATTTCCTCCCAAAAGCGGTGCTCTCGATGCATGTTTTTTTGCTGTTTGTTGGAAAACCACCAGCACCATCCTTCATCTTTGGGATTTCGTTCCAGGGTACGGATCGCGGCGATAGGATGCGGGTTTGAGGGCAAGACCAAAAGAAAAAAAAAGGACCGCTTACCAGGACCGTCGTATGGGAAACATTTGTTTCATTAAATGTTTAATACACATTCGGGAGAGAGCGAAAGAACGTCGAATGAAACATTTTGTTAGAAGAAAAAAACACCCATCTCAAGCGCGAAGGAAAAGTCCGGGTGATGGGTAGGAGAGGAAAAGCGTCCGGGGGCATAATCACCAGCAACGAGAGGGAAAGGAAAAAGGGCAAAACAGGGACAATTGAACCGAACCTTCGCTGGCACGCACATGGCAGCAAAACATGGTCACCATCCCGCTGGTCCACTGGTGGTGATGGACACTGGCTGGATCTTCGGAATTTCGAGTCCTTTTGCTGTCAATATCCTTCGCCTCTTTTTTTTTGTCATTCATCGAGGATTTAGATCGATAAACGGAATGGTTACAAATCCCCGCGGCTGGCCCGGCCGGTTTTCGAATTTAGAAACGACCCCGCGCGACCGAAACGGAGATTGCTGGGAAATGTCACTTATCCACAGGAAATGAACGGTCGATTTCGATTCTGTTTTTCTCCCGTAACTCTCTCTCTCTCTCTAGCATTGGTGTTGTCTACGCAGGATGCTGCATTTCGGTGCTTCCATACACAAATATTCACGCGATAAATAAAACCGACAAAAGAGCTTTTGCGTCCCAAAACGTGCCAGAGGCTGTGGCTTTCGAAGGCACTCTCCCGGAGGATTTCTCGCCTGCCGCCGAAGCCTTACCGTGCCCGGGAAGGGATGCCGCGATGCGGTGGGCTTCAGTTTTATGAGGCTATAAAATCTAAACCGGTACTAAATGTTTGTAAACTTCACGAAAACAAATGTCAAATTAAATGGTGAAGCTGTTGAGGTATTTTATGTTTTATTGCCCTCATGATTGTAATTAGTTGGTGGCGTCGATACGCTAACGAAACTGTCACTGGAGAGACCGTGTGCTGTACATTGGTGGAAATGTTGTTCCGTTTTTTTTTAACCAAACAATACTATATTTATATCTATCTTAATACTTTACAATACGTGTACTTAATTCATATTCTATATTATCATTTACCTCAATTAGTGTTTGCTAATTCTGTTATAATTTGCTATATCATTGTTATTGATTATTTTCATATGATTTATGAATGCTGACGTTATTCTATTTTTCTTTTGAATATTACATAAAACTGGTTTAATAATATCTGCAAAAGGAGGTAAACAAATATTATTCTCTAGCATTATTTCACAAAATAACTTCCATAAATTTGAAATAACCTTACCGTTTTTGAATTTGTGTTGAATGGTTTCAATAATTCCGCATTCCAGACAGTGTGAGCTTGGACTTCTACCAAATTTATGTTTTAACAGCTTTATAATGTCCCCTAACAAATGTTTATTAATTGACACTATTGACCCTGCATACCACAATTTCGACGTGAGATAAGTGTTTGCCAATATTACTTTTTACTGAATGTTCAGTTCCCTTGTTTTGTGCTGCTTTATTATTTGCGTGTGTGCTGCTTACTGTGAGCTGTCGTTTCCCAGTTTAATGTTATAGTTAGTCTAAGACAATTGGTGATAAATATACCAAGGATTTTAATTTTGTATGAATTTTCCAACCAATCAACAACGCTTCTGTTTCTATCAGAAACTAGCCCTATGTCAATAAATTTCGTTGGTTGGTGAACTTTAAGCTTTAATTTTTAAATGTTTTCGATTGCAACAATAAAAAAACACACAACATTTGAGGTAATACACAACAAATGAAAAGGGAATGGAGAGCTACTTCTCAATAGTTTAAAATTGATTATTAAAAGGAAAACTCCACCTAACCTTCAAGGATGCACTTAAACTCGGAAAGTTTATCCGCAAATAAATCTGTATTGGCCTTTGGATATCATCCAAATAATCATCGCTCCGAGTACCCACCAGTAATCGAATATCCCAAGAGCTGCATAGAAAGAATATTTATTTTCCATTTCAATCCGTTTCTTCATGATATTATTAAAACATTCAAACGTTTTCCCCCCAGAAATAACATCAACCCTACGCGCCAACTGTTGCGCAAAAGCAATAACAGGCACGCACACCGTCCGTTTGCTGATGTAAGCTTTTGCGAACGAACCAATGTTTATTACTTCCTTCAGCGTCGGGAAAGTGTCCGTCTCCGTGCGGACACAGTTTCCATCGTATACATAGCCCGGGAAAATCGACCCATCGGAAAGCGATGGATTCTTTCAATTAGAACTAACCCACTTTTGCCAAACCGAACAGTACTCGCTTGGGGCGAAGAAATGTTTGCAAAAAATAGTAATCCCCCCCACACACACATACACATAAATTGATTTTGTGGCATTCGAATGGAGGCGAAACTTTCCATCGGTGGTTCTCCGGCGGTTTCGGACGTGCAGCACCGTGCGAGCGTGATTTATGGCTATTTTTGCACAATCGGGAAGGTTTCTGCGAGACCGGAATGGCGATTTTACATTGATTGCTGAGCAGACACAAAATAGCTTGACCTTTTGCGCTTTTTCCAAACGCCGCGCAGGACGAACGATCGGTTTTGATTGTCGTTCCGTCGTCATCATAACAAACGTCGTGCGTTCCCGAGTGTGTGTCTGTACCACTAGTTGTAATTTCCCCAATTGATTCCGCAACACATTTGGGAGAAAGACCATTCCCTACCAGTGCCGAAACGACCGGATCGCTCGTTCAAGATGCAATAAAGAACGGCATTTGATTGCCAAATGCAGATCATTATGGATGCAGTTAAGCCACGGTTTCGGATGAAGGCGCCGTTCCACCTTTTGGTGCGTCTTCTTGCTCGGGAACTCGCAATCCAATCACAAATGATGGTTTGGGTGGGGGAAGGGGAAGGGGAAGGGGAAGGGGAAGGGCGGGAGGGTAAGAAATTATCCTATATTTTACGTTCGACTGTCCTGGCATCAGCCCGGGGTTTCGGACGCAATTTGCTTCGGATAACAAATTTCCTCCCCAACGGCCCCAACGGTCCAAGGAAAAATGCATTGGGAGGCAATGCCCACAAGGGATGGCCTATTCCATCCGGCAACGCAAAGTGATGGGTATGCTATTTTTACGTACCGACCTCATTTTCTGTTCCATCTCCATGATGCAAAAAAAAAAAATAAACAAAAAGGATGCAAAATGTCCAGGGAAAGCTTGCACTCAAGAAAACACTGGATTCCTTGGAGTTTAATTTTGATCGGCCGTTTTTCTCGCTCGAAAAGTTTGATTAGAACCTGTCCGAAAAATCGGGCAGACCGACAGCTGCTTCGGGTTTGGCGGGGGGGAACACATTTCGGGAAAATTCCATCTCACATCGAGCGATCGGCAGCAGGTTCCAGCCAGGCCATAATTGGCGCTGCGTTTTTCGGGGGTTTGGCCGATAAATTCATAATCACCATCCCAAAACAAAAAAAAACCGCAACAGGGCGGCAACGATGGCCACATTCTGTTGGAGGAAGGCAGGAATTTTCTGATATCCCGAGCAACAAAAAAGAAAAGGAATGCCTCTCGCTATTAAGAAATTTGACGCGGACGTAGCGATTAAGTCGAAAATCCTCCCCGATACGTGGCGTTGCGTTTTTCCGCCGACCCAGACATTGCGGCTGGTCCCGGCTGTGCTAAATTAAAAGCAGCAAAATGGTTGTGCAAGGATCGATGCATGCGCCCGATGCGCCAACGGGCAAACTAAGCACTTAAAGGGGAAGAAGCAAAAGCAAACGCCGAGAGAAAAAAAAAACGACCCACAACCGGGGCAGATCCTCGACCCACAGCCACTTTCGGACAATTATCCAAACGGAGTCGTTTTTTTCGTTGTTGTTGAGATGCTTTGGTTTTGGTTGTGGGTATGCCTTTTTTTGCTGTGTTCCCTAGCCCTTTTGGTCGTTCTTCACTTCCAAAGTCGATTTGTGGCCAGGCATAATGAGTACCGTGTGGCTTCGGCGTTCTTCCGTAAGGTTTGCAGTATCTTATCCACCGCCTGTCTTGTATACGGGATGTACTGCTGTTGTGTTCTGTTCTGTACCTATATCCGAATGTGTTTTCACCCTCACCAAAACCCAACCTTCAGCACACCATGTCCTCAGTTTCTTCTCAGCACTTGATCACCTATAATTATCCATCATTTTTAGTTATGCTTTTTTTTACTCTCGCTCTCTCTCATTTAAAGCGATACACCGTGGCGGGGGGTATACTTTAATTTCTAGTGTCAAACTTGTTACTGGTTTCAGTTTTAAATGCACGGTTTGTTGTGGTGCTGCTGGTACGTTCCTGTGGATGCGAACCACAATAACCGCGCGCACGGTACAATCGTTCACGTCAACAGTTTCTTCTGGTCCCGGTGGTGCATCAAAACCGCTTCTTTAGGCACAATTTAAATCCTGCTGCCCATTTCGGGTTCTTTTTTTTTGGGGTGCATTTCCCAAAACCAACGCTTGCCCTCTGTTCACAGTTATTAGAACGTTCTTCTCAAGCTCTATTTAATGTGCCCTTTTTGGTGTTCTTTATCCACCAAACCGCACACACACACACCAATGGGCAGAAACAAAAGCCCAACAGTCATCAAACATCGAATATCCTTGAGAGACAGACCACAACTTCAAGCACTAATCCCGGGATGCACTTTCTTCGAGGATTCATGCCGAAGTTTCCGCATCGTCGCCGCTGTTGATTCGCCCCGACACTGCGCTCGGGTGATTCGGGTGAAGGATAATTTTCGGGTTTTGTAGCTTTTTTTTTTTAGTTTTGTTTCTTTGTACTTTAATTTGCTCATTTTCAGGAAACACAAATTTTCGCCTGTCTGTGGTTTTTCACCCCCCCCTCCCTCCTCTCTTTGCGGGTAGGAGGTACCAGCACACCATCCCAGCCAAACTCCGAATTGGTGGAGTTTTTGATTTCCCATTAATCATGCGCTTCCGCTCCGGGAACCCTGGATGCATTCGTAAGTGCATCCTGCCATTTGCGGAGACGATGCTCAGCGGTGTGGAGTTTGATGAGTGGGAATTTAATTCACATTCATGTGGTTTAGCAGTGCTCGGTGTTCGGTGTTTGTGTATAGCTGCAAGGTGGTTGTGGCAAAAGTTTTCTAAACAAAACATTTGCTGCAGTGATGGTGATAAGTGGAACGAACGGGCGTTTGAATTTTGGGGTGTGAGTAAGTTAGTATACTCATCTGGGAAAAGATATTTAAGAGAAGATATTTAAATGAGTTTTTTACAAATAAACTGTTAGGTATTGGGTATTCAGAATTTCTGAAAATTTTCTTGAATTTCTAATTTTACTGTGGAGCTCTTTGCAGAATAAGAGATCTAGACTTCTTTTGGTGTCAATGTTCAAAGTACTGACGAATTTAATTTTCAAAATCATACTTTTGTAAAATTCCTTTCAATGACCACCTACCCGGGTATGTTTTGCCCATTTAATTCTAATTAACTTTTGATAAAACAAAGCTATCGGCTTCAAATTTTGGGCATGCATAGAGAAGAGTGTTTTCTATCATATAAACAAAACATCAGAATTTTCAAATTTTTTTTAAATATTGTTTTGTTCACATTTTTAATTTATACCCCCTGTTCCCTATATCCTTCTACCCGGGTAGTTAACACATTTTTTAAGTTATTTAACCGTGTTCTGCTTTAAAGTTTAGTATTATTAAGTTGAATTTTGGAAATGACAAGGATCCTGTTTTTAAGGAAAAAATAATAGGTTGGTTTATAGTATAATGCATATTGTTTTAAATTTTCAATGAGTTTTAGAAGTTCTTGTACAAGCAATTCTAATTCAATACTGAAGGCAGTTTTCCTTGTAAAACTTAACACAATTATTAGCCATTATTTTTAATCGTCTAATTGTATATCTTTCACTAAGGAATCTGTCCATTGATCAAATAAGGAAGATTATTAACTTAATTTTAAATGGAATGCATAAAAAGTTATTAAATCGTTGCATCGATCGAGGGAAAAGAGCATCGAATGTGTTGGCAAATTTGTCCACTCCGCAAAGAAAAAAACACCCTCAATTGAACGATCGTATAATTGCAATTCTAAAGCCCCGAACCTCGTCAAAGTGTCAAAAGCTAAACCAACCGCCAACAACTGTTCGGCGGCCCGATACACTTCCCCTGCACTTTCGACCCGTATTGCGGTAGCAGTGAGTAGATTTGCATTCATTTTGACGTTTGAATTAAATTTTAATGGCGATTATCCATCCTAAAAACAACCATTTTATCAATACGGCAGCAATGTCGGAAAACGCACAGTGGGAAATGTTTTCCCTTACCGAAAAGGGGGAAGCTGTGCACCCGAAAACCCATCCAAGTACCGGTTGTGATTGTGATTCTAATCTTTTAACCATAATGTGCAAAGTAGTTAAAATTCCGTTCACCAACACTTGCACCGGGGGCTAGGTCGGAATTGCAACGGGAAAAAGGTACCAGATGTCCCCGCGCTTCAAGCACACTTCCATTTTCTCACCATTTTACCCTCGCGCACGGTTTCGTTGGTGATTTTAAAACTGGCAAAATTAGTTTGTTTTTTGTACGGCGAATGATAGTGGCCGGATGGTGCAAACAGCAACGCACCAGAAGAAAAAAAAGACAACACAATCGGAGATACATCTAGCGGGGTTATTATTTTTTTATTTTAACGATTTGTTTGATTTTTTAAAGTTTTTGTTCGGTTCGCTTTTTACACGATAACCCCAGAAAACGCTCACAAACCCAGCGAGCGGTGTTAATTCTCATCATTCTCTAGCGACAAACGTTTTTGGAACGGTCTTGTTTTCTGTTTTTTTGTTTTGGTTTGAATGTTGGGAACTCCCTGTCCGAAAGGACCCTTAGCATTTTCCCCGTCGATCTGATGAAGATCGGATCTGATCCGAATGGTGATGAGGAGAGGAAGGGAGGAAGGACATAAAAACCCATCAGTCTTCGTCGACACACTCTTGAGCAGCAACTCCCTTTTTTTTTTGTTAGCCTTGCCGGGGTTGTGCTGCACCAGGGCCTGTCGGATGGAATTGACACATGCATGCACTAATCATAGAATTTAACTCCGGACTAATCAGGAGAAGGTTTTTCGGTTGATTTTCCATTCTTGTTGTTATTATTGTGTTTTCTCTTGTGTCTTTCCCGGTACACGCTGCTGCCAGAAAAGTCAAACTCGCCCTTCGGAAGACTCGTTCCGGAACATGATCCCTCTGTCTGGTGGCACACACTGGAGTGGATTCTTGATTTGATTACGTTTGGATTGTGTTTTTAAAAAAGGATGGCGTACTTTTGTCTCGTTGAATGCGATAGACTATGGTGTACTGGACTATCTGGGTCGGAATAGAGCTGTTTTGCTGTTGTGCCAACCTATCATTAAGAAGACTTCCCTTTTTCTGTTTGATAGACAAACTGGAGATGGTAGGGAAAATGGGAAAAACTACACCCAAGCACTACATTTCCATCTACTATCATCACCAGCGAGAGAGCGAGCAATAACTCCAAGGTAAAGGTAAAAGGCCTGGGTGGACGTTAAGCGGTCGGCATAAAAATTGTAAGGTTCGTTTGTTTCAATTAGAAGATTAGCCGTTCCGTACGGTTTGACGCAACGTGCCATAACCCCGAGGGTAGAGTGAGTACCAGCTCGTAAGCGTCGACTGGAAAAAGGACGAAACCATGGAACGGGTCGTTATCGGTGCTGTTAACTTTCATCACACCACCACAAGAGTGCAACGGTGACGCAGTTGACTTGTGAATGAGTTATAATAGTTTCCACTACTTCCACATAAAAAAACGACTCTAATCGTGCGAAAGGTAACAACCGGAAAAAGGATGCAATTGTGATGTAAGGTTTCTAAACTAAATAAACCATTTACAATGAATTGCTTGTTTTCTTTTTCCCTGACGTTTTAATGTGACTCCTTAGCACACCTAATCCTATGCAGGAAGTACACATGTATTGCACCGAGGAACCGGTCTCTGGAGGTAAGGTCTTTAAGAGATTATTGCAGTACAGCAAATGTCACGTGCAAATGTGCAGAATGGCCTGTACTGCAATCTCAAATCCGTCAAAAGGTGTTTGTGTGCGGTTTCAGTATCTAATGGAAAAAAATGTTCGGTCGAACCGGATTTACGCCTGACGTCTTTATTGCAGAAAGTCTTGTTTTGGGGTTTTTTTTTGCGTCGATACAATCAGCTGCGTGCCACGTTGCATTAAATGCGGAATGTTTAATGTAACCTTTGTAAAGGTGATTTTTCACTGACAAACACCACACGGACGTGGCATGCAGGGATTAGGATTAGTTGGCAATTTTACCCAACCACGTACACCTTGAGCTCAAACTTTTAATGCTCAACCGAGCTTGTTGCTGCATTCGAACAGCTTTATCAAGCAGTGATATTAAAAAAGGCCTCGTTACCTTCACATGTAAGGCAAGCAAGGAATTATTCAAATACATATTTATCACACTTACTATTTCTTAATTCATGATGAGAGGAAAATAAATCATTATTAATGATTTGCCGCAAACAAAGAAAGAAAAAAACGCACACACACGTACCTCTAGCAATGTAAATTAAAAAATTAAAACTAACAAACCATCTCTCATTATAGAGACAAAACCTTCAGCTTCTTCGTGTGTTTGTTTTTTTTTTGTCTGCTTCGGAAAATCATGAACCGTCTAGGTTGGATGAGATGCCAAGATTCTTCACTCACATGAACCGAACCGCCGCACAATCTCGGACGTTCGTGTCTTCATTCCACGCACACGCACACCGCGCGTCTAATGAAATGATAATAATTCATCACTCATAAGACTAAATTATCTATTACATTAAGTCACGATACGGTGGCCCCAAAGGGACCCAAAACCCGCAACACACACACTCGTGGCGATTGACGAGCGCCGGACATGTTTGCCAGCTGTCTTAGTTAGCATGGAGAGAAAAAGAGAGAAAGAGAGAAAAAGGTGTTAAAGTAAAAAGTCATCGTTCCTTTCTTTTATGACATGTAGGCTAGCAAAAAAAAACAGGGAGGTGATGTGGAGATGATTTCCACCCGCAAAAGGTGTTGGCTTTTTCATTTTCCACCCGATCTGCAGGTTGCACCAATTACCCGTACCGTAGAAGAGTGAGAGAAAGAGTGAGTGCATTCGGTAGCGCAACACACGGGTAAACGATCGTCACTTGAATCTTTCGCGCGATCACTAATGAATTATGAGTGCGCATGGCGCGCACGAAGATTAAGTGCGCTCATCAAGTGTTGGCTGGGTTTTTTGTGTGGTGTGAAGTGAGATGAGAAGAGAAAAATTTCATTTACTGCACATTACGACCATCTTGCGATGGGGGGGCAGGAGAGAAATGGTGGTGGTGCTGTCAGGGAGATAATAACAGAACACGTCCCGGACACCCGGACGGAACCGTTTAAGCTTGCGCGGGGAAGAGAGACAGAGAAAGGGGGATCTGATTAACATGGCCCCTATTGTTTATGCAAAAATGCAAAAATGATACTAATACTGATTTATGTGGGAACGAAGGTGAAGATGCGATGCATTTTCGCGCTGGCTAATAATAAAACAAAAAAACATGAAATGGCTACCGATTTGCAGCATCACATCGAAACCCTTGAAACTTCGCTCGGTATGCTGATTATCGATCGATCTTACATACAGCCCCAGCCCTTTCGCGTTCGGGGGGGTTTTCTTTTTGTTTCCGTCCTTCGCGCCCAGTTCCCGTGGCCGCCCAGTTTAATGTTCGATTAATAATTCCAATTGCAATTAATTGGCGATTAATGATTCGGCGGTTTAGGGGTTCCTTCCCCCAATTGGTGAAGCGAGGAAGGGGTGGAAAGAAAGAATGCACCCAGAGGATCCGCTGAAGATGGAAGCGAAACGTACAAGTGCCCCTCAAAAACTTATGAAGAACAAGGCGAACGGTTGAGAGAATAAGCTAAAAGGCTATCTGAACCAATCTCGTTTCTGTTGAGGTTGTGCATTTTTTTCCCTTACTTCTCGTTGTTGCTGTCGTGTCCTTCCCCAGGATAAAACGGACAACATCACCCTGTTGAGACGGTGTGTTTTTTTCTCCTCTCCCTGATGTCCGTCAGACGACGTATCGTTGAAGATACGTTTTGCTCCATCGTGTGTGTTTGTAGTTATTTTTTTCCCCTCAATCTCATCAGAGTGGTTGCAAAGAAACCTGCCAAGGTAAGGAAAAAAACCCGCGGGGACCAAAAACTGAAACCGAAAAAAAAACACCAACCAACGTATAATAAGAATGCAGTAATATCTCATCTCGCTAAATCTTCTGCGCAACCGGATCGGATCGGATCGCATCTTTTCAATCGAAGTATCGTTGTGAAGATCGCAAAGGGATGGGATGGGTGTGCGGAGGGGAATGGGGAGGACGATTCCCGGTACACATCCTTCAACACCCCCCTTCCTCCCATCCCACCCCCTCTAGTACTCATCTGACCAGGAAAAGGGCATCGAATAGCGAACCGCGCAAACGGCGGATTATCGACTGTCGCGTCAAGCAGCAAAAGGATGCATTCCGTTTGCTGCGTGTATGCAGATGCAACCCCCAACCCCCCCTTCCCCCCATACCAGTATGTCAGGGAAAAAAAGAGAAGGTTGGTAATTTTTATTTTATCCATTTCCCTTTATGAAACGTTCGTCCCTGGGTTGCGCAAGGTTTCTGCTTCGAGGCGATGGCATCGGTTTTGGCATCCTGGACCTTTCCGAAACGAAGCAAAAAAGGCGCAATAAGTTTGCATTTGCATTTTCTCCCTGTGAGGGGGAGGGGAAGGGGGGTTTGGAGCCACAAATGAGCGGCAGCATCGATGAACGTCATCATCATTACCATCATCAGGCAGCGTTCGGGTTTTGTACGAGGCGCAAAAAGGCTATTGCGGCCAATCATCGTCGCGGTATCATCTCCGCGGGAATTTGTTTTTATTTATTTGCTTCTTCTTCTTGTCTTCTTACCTCCGGTGGACGTCTGCGATGCCTTCTTGCGTGTTTGATGGCGCAACCCGTTGCGTTAAGTTGCGTATAAATCGTTCGACCCGCGGATTCGACCGCCATTGATTGCCCGGGCTGCACTTTAGCCGGTTCCGTTGCATCCCTGGAGGGAGGGAGGGGGGGGGAGAAGGTGGGAGCTTTCTGTTGCGTGCATGTGCAGTGTGTGCAGTTGTTTTCTTGATGCTAAGTTGTTGTATTTCTTTCCTTTCAACTTCAGCCCATCATCTTCGGTCGCTTCTCAGGGCGAGCATCATCAAGCCTTATCTCAAGGGCAGAGTCGATGGTTTGGTTCTGTCTGCCGGAGAGTCCATCTTGTGCAATGGGTCGGCACCCATGCCTCGCTATGCGTTTTCGCTTCATTATGTCTTATGCTGTGTTTATTTTTTTTATTTAACGCTCCAACAACAATTCGATGAAGAAAACGCTGCGAAACAACATTCCAACATTTTTGGCCCCGTTTCGTGTTGACCCATCCATCTATGTGCATCGATTGGTTGCCGGTACGGTTGAACGCCATCATTGGATTGCCATTTTGCACCGATAGTAGGGGAGCCCACCACTTGTTAGAGTTTTTCTCGAAGGGGCGGAAAAGCGCCACGCGGGCGCGACGTGCGGTGGAAATTGGTCTTCCATTTTGAAAAGTGAAGTGGCAAATCATCATCAGCATCACCTAACGCCTTCATCGCGCACTCGTTGTTTAGTGGACATTGCAGTGGCACAAAAGGACGACAACGGCTACAGCAAACGAATTCGCAATCGTCACCACGTCAGTGATCAGCCAACGGGTTGTGGAAAACTCATCTACTGGGAACAATCCACAGCATCCAACGGAGAGAGAAAAGGAGAGAGAGCTTGAAAGAACATTAACGAACGAGCTGGATTATAAATTTCGCCTTTGGCCATCCAACCGGGATCCCATATATATCGTACTCATCCCGCTATTGAGTGTTCCAATCCCTCCCTCTCCCCCCCCCCACCACCCCCTCAACACCACCAGTGGAAATGCCGGATTAAAAGAGTGAGCAATTAGCATTTAAAACATAAATTTCTGGATAATAAAGCGGACGATGTGTGAACCCCGGAACGCAGTGGAGAGAGAGAGAATTGTGCGCCAGGAAGCGATAGTGTTGGGTCCTCCCGTGTGCCCGTGTCCCCGGATACGTAACGACGAACGGATTTGCTGACAATTCTCGTGCGTTCGATCTGACTTCGATTGAAGTGTGGGATAATACCCTTGAAAGGTTCGGTACGAGGTAAAGCTCCTACTAGCCGTTGTAGCTGGGCTGATCGATGATCCTTTTTGTGAGATATAATAGTCTACCGGACAAACTGTTATTTTGTGTCATTTAATTGATTTTTACAAATGAGAGAAATCACATCTAATGAACGAAAATATAATCAAAATATTTTAGTTATTTAAAGTCATCTACACCAGTAAACTAAAAAAAATTATACGCTGTAATGAATTGCTGTGTTAGCAAGCAATAAAATATGCGAAATGTGTTCAATCCTTTAGCGGGCTACATTTTTAATAACATACCACACTTCCTCTAGCTGTCTTGCTACTGACTCGTAGTATGTAATTTTCTATTGTTATCAACAACACCGACTACATTCACCGGCCATTCCGGGGGCCTTTTCCGTCGAAGACAGATAAATTATAAATAATTAAAGAGCACAAGTTAACGCTTTTGACGTTGTCTATCAGAGTGCAGCAAGTACGCTTGCAACTTCATTACGTAAGTATTTTCATTTTAAGTATTTTTATAAAAATATGTTTTATAAAAAGTGTTAAAACATTCTATTTGTTCAAAAATATTATGAAATAATTAAAAAATATCATAAAATTCAGATTTTAAAATATAAACCCAATAATAATCCAATTCTCATCAATTCAATAGGCGTTGTATACAAAACGGTGTGCAAGCTACTCCGGCAGTGTATAATAAGTGCACAAGTTGTACGCTAGATGGTGCAGGGTTGAGTTGAAACACTTAAATTATTTATTTTAATTTGTGATCTTTTCCAGCATGCATTCTCATTTAATTACCTTTTTTTTTAAAAACGGATAAAAGAAAATTTTATAATACTGTTTTCATAGTTCATTATTTTTTTACAGATAATGAAATAAACAAAAGGACAGAGCAGTTGGCAATAAGCCAACAATTTATGCACGTTACAGAAGGTAAATCATTTTGTTAAGCGTTTTATAACATGCAACACAACCCTACGTGGTGTAAGAAAATCTTGCATGGCATGATGCCTTCTACAGCCGATCGATTGGCTGTTTAGAAGATTAGCTACAAATAATTCTTTTACAACAAAAAATATAATCATTTTTGAACATTTTTTCACCTAAATACAAAATTACAAATATTACCGAAACCTTATCGATAAAAATATGATAAATTCGTATGTTTTTGTTTTCTTTTTTTAATGTTTTTCTACATTCTTCCTGAAGCCACGCCCCTTTCCGTTGATCGAGCTCCCAACATTCGAACCCCATTGGCTGTTTTGCGTCTTGCATGGCGATTAATGCACCTTGCTCGAATGCAACGAATGCATCCGAATGTATTAAATTGCAGTTGTAAAATTAAATTCTCTTCACTTCCCGCTCACTACCTTTCTCCCTCTCTTCCTGTTTGCTTGCTGGAATTCGTTCGAAGTGACAGCTTCTTTTGATCGTGCGGTGCGGCTATCCGATCGTTTTTTTTTTGTGTTTGTTTGCTTGCTGTCGCCATCCTAGGTCGGGATTGTTGCGGTGCGCTTGCAATGGTACAATAATCGCCATAATGATAGAGCTTGCGTGTAATCCATCCACCGCATCGACCCTGTGGCATCTTGTTGTTACTCAAGCACAGTAACAACAGCAACAAAACGGCCGCAAAAATTCAACAAAGCCACCAACAAACGGGCTAACAATCTAATTCCGGTCTCAATTTCTAAGCAAATTATTTTGCATCAAATCACCGGAATAATCGCACGGACTGCTTCGGCCCGGTGCACTTGGGGGTATTAAAAGTTTCTTAGCCTTGGTTCGTGATTACACTCCCAATCCACCCCACCCCCCTCTCGCCCCCCCTCCCTTCGGGTTACCTTCATTCGTACGGGTGCAATCAATCAAACAGGACTTGCACAAATGCACATCGGTCGGTCATGAACGGGCGGTCATACACATTTCCCTTTTCTTTCTTTCATTTCCTCCCCTACAACCTCCCCTCCCTCTCCCGGTCCCAAACCCCCTCATTTCTTAATACGACCATTTTTCCATCAGAATTACTTTAAATGCATAAAATTAGCCGGCAGCCATCGCGAACGTGTTGTCGTGCGGTGGTTTCATTATTTTCGAGTAATTTCAATGATAAGTTCCTGATTGACATCCGACAAGCACCGCAAGCATTCAGCGGCTCCGGTGGTAGCAAACTGGAGATGAAAAGTGCAAAATGGGGTACGGGATTGCATTTTATCTACGTGTATGCATGTTTGTGTGTCCGTGATCTCTCCGCCCTTTATGATACCGGTGCATTTCATGGTGCAAAAGTAACATGGAAATTAGTCGTCAACTTATAGCAATGATTATAATCCAATGTAATAACAGACTAGGCAATTCATATGAATGCAAATGTTTAAATTGTCACATTCGTTTTTTTTATAAATAAGTATGCAGGAGTCAAAGTAAAAAATATTTCAGAGAAAGATAAATCCTTATAAACGATCCTTGCGAAATAGTACATCAGACGGCAATGTATGGCACAACAATACTTCCAGTCAAAATTAAAAACTCGAATAAACCTTAATCAAATATTTAAGGCAATTGAGGGTTTGAGATCGAAATCCTAAATGGCATACCTTCATAAATTATTAAAAGATTTTTTTGTATTCATAAAGGACGGCCTATTGCTAAAAAAGTGTTTTTGTGTATTGAACATAAAATATTAAACTATTGAAATTTAAAAAAAAAATTAGTTTAATAAGTCTATTATTATCATATCGTTCAAGTTTTTTTTAAGTTTTAATATTATCAATCATTCCAAGTTCTACGATCCAAAATATTAGTGTTATATGTCAAATAAAGCCTTAAAGTACCATTCATATTTCAGAGCTACTTTATCCACAAATGCGAATATCGATATCTTAAAACATTTTGAGCAATTCACTTTAATAGAGAAAAATCCATTTTTACAGCAACCACTTTTGATCTTATAATTTTTCTTGGTTAAAACAGTTCAAAACAACACCTGACGGCCACATCCTACAACATTTGAGATAAACGTTCGAAAGAGATGGGATAAAGAAGGTATTGAAAAAAAAACAACAGATTTTCACTTTGTCGGCATCGAAATCTATTGTTCCACACCAAAAGCTGACGCACATTTCGTACGCGGCGATAAACACGATTTTGGGAACCAAAAAACTCATCGGCATGCGTAGCCCCTGCACAAAGGAAGATTATCGGCTTTGTCATGGGTTTTCAATCTTCCGTACGCTTTCCACGGCCCACGGATCCAGTTTTCCTCCCCCCGGGCGGCGGTTCGGCGTAATGCGATGCGTAAATTTATCACGGATCGCACATTTCGCCGATGTCAAACCACCGTCGTCCACGTATTCACCCATTCCCGACCCCGAGTACGGTTGCCTAGCTGATGGGTGTAACGAATCGTAGAACGAGTGCGACTCCTCCAAGGCAAACGGTTGAATTTTGATGAATGTTATAACTGGGAGCTTTGAATTTTAATTCGAAATCTTCTCGTCTGGTTACATAGCTGCTGCGTGTGTGTGTGTGTGTTGCTATTTAATTTAAATGGGTAACCGATCATACAAATGGAAAAAGGGCAAACTAGCGATAGCAAGTTTCTTCGTCTAATCGCTTGAAATAATCTATGATTAGTATCTACTAACTTCTACGTGACTGAAGTGTCTGCTATGAGCTGTTGGCCTTTTCCTGAAGTTCTCATGGACTTCCATTGTGCTTTGCTAATGAGATCATTTGGTGTTTGGTTTCGAAAATAGCCAGCTTATTAGTAAGTTTACAATAACTGGTGCGTATCGTAACAATGACAGGTAAAATGAGCAAGAAGGGATGGATTACTTTGTGGCTTATTTACAAACCATAAATGATTATATCCAAACTATGTAATATGTGTTAGAACATCCGACAAACATGTTTAAATTTCATACAAAATAATTATAAAGTTCGAGTACTTCCAACTTGTGTTAACTAACTATCGCAACTAACGGATAACTAACCCAAAACCTCTGCAACAATACGAGAACAATAACTCAGTAAGTAAACAGTGTCATCAGTAATATTGTTATATGTTGTCTTTCCGAGACTCTTCTAAATCATGATTTAGTTTAACATCTTCATTTTCAATCTCTTCAAACATCTCTAATGCTCTCATACAATACTAAAAACTTATCTTATGTGATTATTAATGAAATATTGCTAGAATAAGATCGCTTTTCAAAATATGTAAAAAAGAGCTTATAATAAGTGTTGATACAATTTTTAGCTTAACATTCCAAAATCCACTGAATACCGAATAGAATAGAGCTGATCGTGTTTTATATCAATTTGAGCTCCACTGAAAAAGACTTCAACGACAGGACAAGAAAGAAATGTCACGATGTAAAAGGATAGTAAATGTAAATCAAGAGGTAGAACATACTGAATTCCTTCTGTGCAAAATAGTCTTTTGAGTCTTTTGGATTACTTGAACTGTCTTCTTCTGTTAAGGCACTACAATTTCAAGATCTCTTGACCTGATATTTCTGTCTTTCGTAACTCATATTAATCTGTAATATAATTGTAAACTGCCTCGTGCAAAGGAACGAGTCTAGATGGGAATCTGGTACGATCCGTTTGAAGAACAGGCAACACGCTTAAGATTCACTGGATTACAAAAAATACACTCTCATTATAACTAAAGTAGGCTCTCATATCTTTATCAACATCCTGATCGGATGATTTTTAAAATCTCTACAAACAATAATAAAATTTACTTCTTAGGTTTCCAGTGAAACACTGCATTAAGAAACACTGACTACTCGCATGCAATCGCGCACCGTATTGAGTACAAGTCTTTCATGCAACAATCACGCTCCTCACTTTGTGTACAAGTTTTTCTGGTCGGTGTGATTGTTCCAAAGCAAGGATATCATAAAATCAATATCACAGGACGACGACCAGATACGATTCCTTTACTAAATGGATAAAAATCGTTGATCAATGTAGAGTTTTTATGAAATCAAAAATAATAAAATAAGGCATATATCATTAGAAGACGCTTAGACCTTCTGTGATCCACGATTGTTACGATACGACTCAGGAATTCAGCTTCCAGGGCCTCTTCAGGTTACTTCATGTACTGGAAAGAACTCCATTAATTCTAATGGATGAAAAACCAGCTGTTTGTAATCCTTCGTTTTAAAATTCGATAGCGAACAGCTTTACATTTTATTTGTGTTGACAAACCATGCAAGAAAAGCCAAAAATCGTCATAAGGGAAATAATGAAGATGTGTACTGTGTGCAAATATTCAAATTACTGTTACTAATTTTGAAGCTTTTAAATTTGAATCAATTCCTTCCCCAAGTAAAACCTATAAATTGTAGAAGAAATTTAAAGTAGGATGATTTTTTTTCGTTTTGAACATATTTTCCATCGAAAAAGTTATTAGTTTATTTATACATCTACAATATAAAGCGATAAAAATGAAAAAAAAACATAAAATAAAATAAATCTTCTTTTACAGCCCCATTCGGTCAAGGCCTACCTGTGCATTATGTGACTTGCATACTGGTAAGATGACCAATTTTACGTTCAGGGCTCGTGGCACAGTTTATTTAAAAATTCAAACGTGTAACGATATTGTACTCTCTATGTAGTGTTTAAAAGCTCCTACCAAAGCGGTTTTATTTTACAAAATGTTTTAGATGCGTCACAATGCGCTAATCGCGTAATTAAAATCACACCGAACGACTTAGCGCATAAAGTAAGATGACACCAGGACAGTTTGTTTGTTGTGACTGTCTTTTACAACATCATCCGGGATGATGATGATTAGCAAACGACCGCCCATGAACTATTACAGACCCTCCCTGGGACAATGCAAACCCGCAGTAAGTGTTTAGAACACACTGGAAAGGTCATTACTACGTGGTGTGATTCACGTTTCCACCTGATGGCAGGTCGTTGAACCTTACGGATTTGTTGCTAAACATTTTTTTTTGCAATTAAAAACGGTTGCCTTTCGACAACATTGCAGCGTGTTGTTCTAGCTGCAGCAAATCAATTACTTTGTAGACTTTGCTATGTAAACTTACTATTACACACAGAACCGACGCAACGCACTACGGTTGCACTCACTTATTGGAACGTAAAATTGATCTCCGACTGTTAAACAAACACATTTTCTTAAATACAAATTAACTTTTCAAGATGACTCCTAATTAGTAAAGACTCTAAAAAACTTTATGCTAAACAATAAAACACAAAATTATTGTTTAGTATATCCACGTGACTGCACGCTACTAACACATCATAAACATTTAAAGTTTCAATTAAAACTTGGGCACAATGCTTTGGTAGTGGCTAACTCACCAGCTCGAAGGTAAGAACGGTAACACACTATTAATCGCGCACTACAGCTGGTAAAGCATTGTTTTGAAAATAACAATTTAAAAACATCGATTAGCCTGTTTGTCACGGCAGACTCCGTTAGAACATTTACTTCTCGGGCCCTTTATATTTGTAGCTGCAGTCGCGTACCGATCAGTCAATCTTGTTTGTGCGTTTCTGAGTGCCGGACGGACGGGTGTTTAGTGAGTTCTTCCTATTTTGATTCGAACCGTCAGTATTGCTCAACAGTTCCAGTTACTACTAGAATAGAAGTGTTCAGTTGAAGAGTTTTTTTTTTTTTTTTTTTATTCATCAGTTACGGCCAGGCCGTATTGCTTATAACTATGATCTTAAATCTAACTTAAAGTAATATGCAATTCACATTGGTTGGGAGACATTTCCTTCTCCGAACCGTGAAAGGGCACCTTATCCCGGGTGTACTCGGTTAGTTGAAGAGTTGATGTGCTGCAAAAATAAATTCTTGCAACTCTTGTCCAATATCTAGAAACACTAAAATCATCTCGTCGTGTAAAGTTGACAAGTGACAATTAGCTCCTCAATTTCTGGAAGTCTCTGTTGGGTGGCGCTCTCAGGAATTAATTCATCACCGGGACACATGTGGTGCTATTGTTTTCAAAAATTTATTCAAAACAATTCTCCTTCTTCCATCAAACCACTTTGCCAAATGTGTACCAACAGTTGCCAAACATTCGATTTATGCAACGGCATCGATCGAGCTACCCTGTGCGTGCAAAAGTGCCACCCCCGCCCCGGTTTTGGTGACATAATTTCCAATTGTGCGTTTCGTGCACGCAATTATGATGTCACGTAAACTTTCTTTCCCAGCCCGCAATCCATCTGCAACTAACGATTGCATCATATGTGCGCCACTGTACTGCAATATGAATAATAATTCTCAACATCGCGTCGCGTCGTTGTCTGGCGGTTGGAATTACTGTAAGCGCGCGCGCGCAACCTGAGCAGTAAGCTTTACCCTACAACCACTGCAACCTAAAGCTTCGTGACACCATTCCCTCAAGGTCCTTCGACCGTTGCGGTCCTTTTTTTTTCGCAGTTTGGGCATAACCGTCCCACATCTTCTGAAAACGTTTTCGCCGGTAAACAGGAATAAACCGTTGCGACAGACCTGACCTGACGTGAACGACTCGGCACGTTCGGGGTTGTCCCTGTGGGATATGTGCGCAGGTCAGGTATCTTCCATCTGGGGTAATACCCGGCGCGAGTACCGTGCAGATGTACAACTGTGTACCCTTAAAAAGGCACCCTCAGTGGGTAAAAATGTCTGGAGATAGGCAACAGACATTCCACCCGCTTCTAGACGAATCCATCCACACATTCCATTGACCATGGGTCGTCAAATTCTTCGTCGTTTTTATAAGCCCTGCTCGACACCGGTTGTCGGTCAAGGTTCGTCCACTGGCTTTCTACAGTATTTTGATCACCACCCTGACATGACCGGTGCGATCGGAGGGACCGGGTGACGTCGTATCAGTAGGAAGAGGAGGGAGATATCATATTCAATCCTGACCGTGGTTAGAATCTATCGTAGATGTTTTTTCAAACAGTACATTGACCGATCGGGTCATGGAAAATACCCAAAAAAGCTGTAGCTGACACCAAACTGAATGGATCTTGGCCTTAAGACCAATTAGGTCGTGTTGGACCTATTAAAGGTTTTGTTAGACTATTTTTTTTATTCAGTAAAATATTCCAAAGTCCTTGCTGTAAGAAGCCACGAACACCCAGCTCCAAGATCTCCCCAAAAATCCTCTAATTTAAACTGCAGTTAATCTCCCGGCCGGAACAATGATAAATGGTTAGTAATGACCAGACGAATTCCACTTGATCATAGCGTAAACAATAACAAGCGAAACGCATTCGTACGCAGCATCCAAAGCTGCGGCGTGGATCGCTTAGAAGTGACATTCAGTGCTACAATGTCAAGGTGAATGGAGCGAGCGCCCCCGTACCACGGAGGGCGCGGAAACCAAGAGGAAGTGCCAAACCGCTCCAACCGCGCTTGTCTTAATGTGTCGCGCTTTCTAGCACTGTCCTTTGGTGCACTTTTTCTCACAAGCCACCAATAAAAGCTTCACACGTGTAGGAAGAAACCGGACGAGGAGGAGAAGAAACCGGACGGTTGGCAGAGGTCACCGGAGGGTAGCCAAAATACGGTGCGCGGGACACAAAGCGCGCACTTTGGCGCAAACCGAGATGACACCTACACACGCGCGTACACACACCGATTGACGTGCGTGTCGTCGACACGATGAAGGTGAACCGATCGTGCCCCGATCGATGCAGGCGCCCCGAAGAATGTGGCTTATTGAAGTCAAGTGCATTTGATGCACACACTGTTACAGCTAGCACACACAGCCACCCGCCGCCTAACGGCGCCAGTACCACACTTTGCCGATAGAGCACACGGAGGAGAGAGAGCGAGAGAGGGTGTGAGAGGGAGCGCGCGCTCGTCTCCAGTTCATGATGGAGGCAACGCACCGTGCGCGCACCGTTTCGTTCGATGCCCTCCGCGCGTTTTCAAGGACGCACGTGGTTTGGTGGATTTTGTGTTAGATTCACGCACACCCATACACCCCGGGGTAACCGTACAGATGGACGACGACGGGGCAGTGGCCGGTTTTTTTTTTCGGCACACCGTCTGCGGGGTGTGGTGGGAGCGACGTGATCGTGTACTAATTGGTACGAGCGCGATCGCGATCACGATTAGGGGAACGATTGTAAGAGAGAGAGCTTACACGAAACTTTGTCTGGGTGGTGTCCGGTTGGGTGGTAGTAAAACAAAACAAAAAAAAAGCAAACGTCACGCCAAATGTGTCCCGATGAGCCTGGCGAAAAGAAATAAACAAAAAAAAGCACTTAAACACACACACACTAAGTGGGTTACTCGGATTCGGGGAGTAAAGCACGGATTCATGCGTTCGTTCGTTCGTTCGCTCGGGTTTCGGGCAAGCCGATAAAGCAACACTACTAAATGCGCTAAGTGCACGGCTGGCAAATGGTTGGCCCCCGTGTCATTCGGACCGTCAGTGCCGTACGGTGTAGTGCGCGCTTGCACGAGTGTGCGTGCTGCCGCTGTGACCGCTTCACGCCAAAGCTTCTTTTGCCTTCGGCCGTCGGCGGTAGATGCAATCATAAACACTTCGTTTTCAGCCTCCGTGGCGTGTGTACTTACTGTTTCGACCGTTGCGTCGTCGTCGTCGTTTTCGTCGGCGTCGTCGTCATCGTCGGTCGCTATCATACGTCGACTGGGCAGTCACTTTCACACAACCGCCAGCAAAAGCGCTGACTTGGGTGCGTTCGGTGCGGTGAAATGATGTCCCACTCCGTGACGTATTGTCGTTGGTCAAGGACGTAGTTTCTCGTCTCGTGCGGTTCAGTGCGCTCCACAAATACAGCAGCTTCTTCGCACGGTCGGTTTTTCGCGCGCACTGTGTACGTGCATTTAGCTTTCGGCAAAGAACGCACAGAACTGCAAAAAAGTGCAACGCGTGTACGCAAACAGACAGCAGTATGGTGGTTCAAACTCTATTCCATCCCTTTACTAGTGAGTGATTAGCGCTGTGTGCGTATGTGAGTGAGCGCGTGTACAAAAACAAAACTAGATAAACTAACAGCTGAAAGGAGTGCAAAGCAAACGGTCGAAAAAGTGTTTTAAACTTGTGTACAAGCCCAATAATGAAGCAGGAACTACCGATGAGTATCGTGGGTGGGTTCGTGGATGACGATCGGGATGTTTACATGATCGAGGGAAAGGATACGATCATTGACATTATCCGGATGCAGCAGAAGGCAGATTTGTGGCAGACGCTGTCAGTGGATCTGGTCGACTGTGGACCGGGGAGTCGTGAAGGAGACAACTACATGTCGGTCATCAAACGGGTGGTAGCCCACTGTAAGGCAAAGTCACTGGATGGACGAAATCATGGTAAGTGTTTTTTTTTATTTAAGTGTGAAAAAAAGCTTTAAAGTGAGTGTTCCAGGTGTAACATTGGAAAGTCGAATATTCCCAAAAATATGTGTTTTCGTCTAAATTTAAAACCCATATTTGGGTAGTTTTTGTAAAGATCAAAATAATAGTGCACCTGCAATATTTTTTTTGGTGGGTTTTTCCATCAACATCATTGCATTTTACAACACACCGCAGAGCGGTAGAGAACGCGTCACCCTGCACGTAGAACCAAACAACAACGGTTCTAAGTTGAGCAATGACCGACCTTCAACCGGGGCTTTTCCGTCTTACTCTATCCGCTTGTGCCGCTCGGGTGCTGTTTGGCCGTTAGGGTACCGAGTTCAAACCAGGTGCAACATAGCAAACACACACACACAAACAGACGAGCACACAGCCCACAATAGCTGAACTTTCCTTCTGTGCCCCGAGGGTGGTAGCGATACACATCACCTTCGGGCCATTAAGAATGCACCCCGGCAGTGCGGTAAATGTCGGTGCAAGGGATATGTTACCGTGTGGAGGAAAGCTTCCACACGAAGATAGTGAGTGAAGAAAATACCTCGCTTACCTACCAACATTAATACCGGAAGTTTCAAACGGAGAGTGTTTGTGAAAGTTCGTTACCGATGGAGACGCCCAGTAACTTTTAAAAACGAATGCAACGAAAAAAAAACAAACAATACAGAAGAAAGTTTGAGCGGTGCACAAGAATAATGGAACCGCGCACAAGAGATTGTTCTTTCCGCGATGCATGTTCCCGCTTGCAACGGAAAATCGATTTTTGGTCTCGTGCCAGAGAAATTTCGTTTCAATGTCAAGTTCGGTTGGAACGGAAGCGTGATACAAACAATGCAAACACACGTACACACGAATTCAATGTCGAGCGAAATGCAACGACCTCGGGTGGCGCCAATGCAAACGCTGCATTTCCATTGGATGACTCATGTTGGGGGGGAAATTGAAGACTTAGAAAGAGAGTAGAAGAAAAAAACTTTTTGAGGCGAAAACCATTAAATGAAGGACATTTTTTATACATAAATTTAAAATCAAATCATTTAACAATAAAGTACATCACTTTGTGCATGGTGAAAGAATAGAGAAAGCGCTCGTTTTGCCACTGATTGAACCCTGACCTATGGCACACAACAACCACACACGAGATGCACTTTGCACGGTTACAGGATTCACGGGAAAAGGGAACGACCAAGGGTTCATTTTATTCACACCAGAAGCCAACGAAGAGGAAGCCCGTTGCTGCAGATTATTGATCCTGCGTCGCTACCACTGAATGCATCCTGAGTATGGGTGATAGGATTTATATCAAGATTACTCTTTTTGATGCACCATCTCCTCGGCTTTGAAATAGATTAGTGTTTGCATATTTCAACAGTATGCCCCCAAGCACTCCCACACTCACTTTCTTCATCATCAAGCGACGAATTTATTTCAAGGTTTCTAAGCTAACCCACTTTGGTGTGGTATCAGCAAGTAAACGGAGTAAATAGGTTAAAGCGCAGCGACGCGCGAACAAACGAAGAACGCTGACGTAGAGCGCGAGAGGAAGAGCGAGCGATAGGTTAAGCAAGATGATGATGATGCTTTAGATGACGAGCGAATTACTATGCATGCCCTACCGGGGGTATTGAATCCGTGTACGCTTAATTCCTTTGTGGAGTGGATTCATTCAGATGCATAGTGTGAAATGCTTTATAAAGTGCATCACCAATTGCGCATCATGCGCTGATGATGATGATGATGGGGGGTAGTACTGGGCGACCTAATGTTTACTTGCGGTTTGTAAACAATAATACAATGGCGCTGCGTAGTACAATATACACGATAGGTTAGGGAAGACAGTAAGAATGAAGGAAGAAATAGTAGCGAGCAAGAGTCTTTTTGAAGATCTTGTGATCTTCCAGTTTTTTGTGGCCTGGACCACAACATGTATGTTATTAAGTTCTACCACAAGTATGAGTGGAAGAGTTCTGGTGGGATTTTGGAGAACATCCTTTTAACATCCAATTTCTAATACAATTTCTTTTTTTTCCTCTTTCCACACGGTAGTGTTTAAGATTTCGCTGATTTTTAAACGTCAAATCACAAACCCAAACCGGCGATTGCTGTTCCGGTGCGATGCTGCGTTCGAGAACGAAATCAATGCCTATGCAAGCATCATTCCCATCCTGCAGCGGATATCCCCGTACGATCTGCCGTACCCGAAGTGTCTGACGGCGGGCAGCGACGAATACGGTGATCGGATTGTGCTGGAGGATCTTACCACCAGCGGATTCGCGATGGTGGACCGACGGATCGGTCTCAGCTTCGATCACTGTATGGCCGTCATGAAGGTAAGGCTCATGTCCCCCCAGGAACAGCCTCCACACCGTACACGCGAGCAGAGACTGATAAGAGTGTCGATTCTTTACCGTAGGAACTGGCCAAACTGCATGCCGTCTCGCTGGCACTGAAACACGAGCAGCCACGCGAGTTCGCCGACCTCTGCTCGAAGGTGCGCGAGATCGTGTACTGCCCGGAGGCGACCGACTTCTACACACATTCCCTCGAATCTTCGTTCCGCGGTGCGTTGGAAAGTTTGCGGTACAGCAACAGCAAGGGCGATCTGGATGGGCCGATCCGTGCCGTGGAGGGTTTGACCGGTCGGCTGTACCGCATCATGCGCGGCCTCGTTTGTAATGGGTTCGACGAAGGGTGGCGTGTCATCTGCCACGGTGACACCTGGGTGAACAATCTGATGTTTAGTGCCGATTGCCAGCAGGTCCGGTTGATCGATCTGCAGACGATGCGCTGTACCACACCGGTGCTGGACATTCTTCACCTGCTGTACACGAGCACGGAACGCAATATGCGCCAGCAGCACGTTACGGATCTGCTGTTGCAGTACCGCCGGACATTGCTCGACGCACTGCAGGAGCATTTCGTCACGTTCCACGATTCCGCCACCTCGGCATCACTGATGCGCCATTTTGCCGACCAGTTCTCGTACCAGCGGTTGCGGGCCGAGTACGATCGGTGCCTACCGTACGGGATGGGCATTGCGATGTGGTTGCTGCCGGCCGTTACCTTCAACCCGGACCAAATACCCGACCTGGATGCGGTCACGATTAACGATTTCAAAACGAAGAAACACGACAAACGGATCGCACAGATGGTGTCGGTCAACTACCACACGCGAATGCGCGACATTGTGCTGGAGATGTACGAGCAGGGCGTGCTGCAGCGGCTCCAGACGGAGTTCATCTAGAGCCGGCGACGTATTATCTAAAGGGTTCGAGTGCGAGCGTGCTCATCCGTTGTGCGCATGTGCCAGTGGATGGGGACGGATTGTTGCGGGCGGCGAATTCAAGGGCTTGATGAAGATGTAGTTGACGCCCGTCAAGCACCAGTCAAGCCCGCAACGTTGTACAGTGTTTGTGTTATGCTTTAGTAACTTTAGAAAGATCAAACAAAACCGTAGAATTAGTTCGTACTCGTTTAAAGTGCGCATTTGAGGCGTGTGTCCTGTGCGCGTTTGTGTGTCCGGTAATCGGCTCACGACGCTAAGCTCCCCGGCTACGTACGGGGAGTGATACGGTGCAATAACAGAGCGCAACGTTTAGCAATTCTACTGCGATAGGCATCGGTTAGTGCCTGGGACTTATTATTGTACGATTACGCAATCAGCAAACAGCCACGGATCGTAGAGCGGGGAGGGTTTGATAGCGTACCGGAGACTCTCTCCGGAAGATCGATCGATCGTAATGTTTGAAATTTGTCTACGTTTGCAAATCGCTGAAAAACCGCGAGCTTCTCGTGTGCCACGTGTGCCCTATCTTCAGCCTTAAGACAGATGGAGGAGGGAGACTAGATGTTACCATTTAAAAACCTGTTGATGCGATAAGCCGCTAGTGTAAGATGACCTGTTTTTGTTGGATTCAATAAACAGCTGTTACTACAGATGAGTCGTTCTGAGTGCGCTTCCGCTTTGCCACACTGCCTTTTCCTACGGTTCGCTCCACCATCCGTTCGAAAAGGGTCTCTTTCCCTGACCTTCACTCGCTAATCTGCTGCACCGTGCTGGTATGCTGAAACGGCGGTTTGTTTTGTTTTGAGTTATCTACTAACCAGATTGACTCACACGAAGCAAAGGATTACGACGATGGTTTCTTTTCCCAAGCGAGCTCATAACAACATCTTGTGTTTCGGTCCTCCACATAATTACACTCCGTATTTATTTGTATGGGAAAAAAAGAGTCACTTCAAACGAAAAACTGTATACGATTTTTAAAAAAATACAGAAGCCACCCTTCGTCATCACACCCTGCGTTATTAACGGAACAAGCTGCTCAACAAGAATGAGGGACAGGTTTTGGTTAGCGCCCTTGTATTGGATTTTTGTTTTTGTTGTTTAGGGCCTGAGAAAAAAAAAACTTCGTTATCGCGTCGCGTTGTTTTTCCACCTACGACACGTATGCAGAACGTGCCGGGGATGGACAGCAATATGTAATTAAAAATCGGTCCTGCATCCACGAATGGAGGTGTTCCATTCTAGCACACACACACACACTGATGGCGATAAAATGAAGCTCCACCAGCAGCATCCCTTTGCGTCGTCCCCTCAGCTTAAGGTTCCTCGTAGAAGAAGTACTGCCCGGCACGCTTTTGCTCCACGTCCTGGAATGTAGCACGCGCGGCCATGAAATACTACAGCTGTAAACACATCTACAAAGCGAACGACTTACCTTCACCGAGTTAAGCTTGTTGATTCTTGGTCGGAAATTGTTCGGATCGCGACGGAATGTGATCTCCAGCAGCTCCAGGAACCGATTCATACCGTTCAGTAGCGATTGCGGTGTATGCGCTGTCGTGTCCACCGATGGTTGACCCTCAAACACGATCACTCGATCGGCCAGATAAGTTGCCATAATAAAATCGTGCTCTACGACGAATCCGGTCTTTTTGGCGTGTAGAATATATCTGTAATTTTAAGATCGTTCGTTTCAGGAATCGTTTTGCAATCATTTAGAAAATTAGACCGGATGGCATTCGATTCCCGGTCCCAGTTACTTACCGTTTAATGACCTTTGCCGCAATAAGACGTTGCTCAGAATCCAGATAGGCGGACGGTTCGTCGATCAAATACACGTCGGCAGGTTTGCCAAGACAAAGCACCAGTGCCACACGCTGCAACTCACCACCGGACAAGTTCTGCACTTCCTGATCCATGATTTCTTCGATCTTTAGCGGCTTCATTACGTCGGCCATGAATTGCGGGTGAATGTAGGCATCGCGAATCTTCTCATGCAACAGGTACCGCACGGTTGATTGGCTCTTGGGAGAGATTTTCTGCGGTTTGTAGGAAATGTTCAGCACCGGTAACGGTTCCGACTCCTCGTCCGGCTCCAGATTGCCGGCCAGCATGCGGATGAAGGTGGTTTTGCCCGTTCCGTTCTCACCGAGCAGTACGATAATCTCTGAATCGCTAAACTGACCGTTGTTTATCGTAAGCGTGAACGAACCGAGCTTCTTCTTCATCTTCGGGTAAACGTAGTGACAGGTGCGCTTGATTTCTTCTTCGGATGCCGATTCCGACACCTTGAATGTCAACGACTCCGTGCGGAAGCGCATGTTTTCCGTGTGCACGTAACCGTCGAGAAAGATGTTGATACCTTCGCGGACCGAGAACGGCATCGTAACGACACCGTAACAACCGGGCACTCCGTACAAGCAGCAGATAAAATCGGACAGATAATCCAGCACGGACAGATCGTGTTCCACGACGATGATGAATTTATCCGGATGGATTAACGAACGGATCGTCATGGCGCAATTCAAACGCTGCTTCACGTCCAGATACGAGGAGGGTTCGTCGAACATGAAAATGTCCCCGTCCTGGATGCACACCATCGCGCACGCAAATCGTTGCAGCTCTCCACCGGACAGGGCCTGAATTTCGCGATCCCGAATGTGGGTCAGATCGAGCAAATCGCAAATTTCCATCTGGTTCTTTCGCTCATCCTTCTTGTCCAGCAGCGCCCCAACCGTGCCCTTGATGGCCTTCGGGATTTGGTCCACGTACTGTGGCTTGATCAGCGCACGCAGACTATCCTCCAGGATCTTGGTGAAGTAGTTCTGCAGCTCGTTACCGCGGAAGTACCCCAAAATGTCCGTCCAATCTGGTGGGTCGGAATAGCGACCGAGGTTCGGCTTTAGCTTGCCGGCAAGAATTTTCAACGCCGTCGACTTGCCGATACCGTTCTGGCCCACCAATCCTAACACCTCACCCGGGCGCGGGATCGGCAAACGATGCAGCTTGAACGAGTTCTTCGAATAGCGATGAGTCGTGTGCTTGTCCAAGTTGCTCGGGATGTTGATGATAGTGATCGCCTCGAAGGGACACTTCTTCACACATATACCGCAACCGATGCACAACTCCTCGGAGAGGGTGGCAATCTTCGAATCCATCGCCACTTCGATGCAGAGCTTGCCCATACGCACGACGGGGCAGGATTTCTTGCACTCCTGACGACATCGCTTCGGTTTACACTTGTCCGAGCTGACGATCGCGATACGCGTCTGTTTGTCCGTCTCTTCGGCCGCACGGTTTCGAGACATTTTCTATGGTAGGGCAATGAAGAAAAAAAACCATCGTTAGTAACGTGTCACTTGCACATGCACTCGAACAAAAGGTGAAAGGCATAAACGTGTACTGGGACAACAGCAGCGATATCCATACGCAACTGGGTACGGGAATTCCCCCTCCTCCGGAGAATAACCTCAAAACCATCCTACCAATCTGGGGCACTTGTTTACCTATGTCTGGAGGGTTGCGGTCTCATTTCAATCGTTGGCCATCTGCAAATACAGTTAAATAGCACTGAATATACCGTAAAAATGCTGGCTTACCTGTCGAAATTTGTGATTCCGGACAGAAACGAAAAGAAAGTTCGTGCGTGTCAGACGGGTTTGGTCTTGCGGAAAGGCAGCGCTCTTGACAGCTGACAGCGAATTCGATGTGCATTTTCGGTGACACACACAGAGGGAGAACGTGTGGTACTATTTATTTACCTACTACCGACTTAAAAATAGGATCATAACAAAATTGTAATGTTTTACACACTGCATACAACATTTACTAATTAACGGCTACTGTTATTATACATTTTAGGAAGTTTTATCACTTTTTCTTTTTATGTCGCCGAATGTCGACATTCAAACCGTCGCTGTCGACCGAGTTGTCAGAGTTTTTGTCAACACGACAACAATCTGTCAAACGGGAAAGCACCGACCGACTTGTCTTCGTGTCCGCACGAGAAAGAATTAATTGGTGAATTGTGTGGCAAAGAAAATTGTGTTTTAATTAATCATACGGTAATAAGATCAAGAAAGCATGGTTGAATCAAAGGCAGAGAAGGCCGAAGTTGGCCGGGAAACTGTCGGCTCCGGCAAGGACGACATGGAAGTGGGTGTCCCAGCCGAATCGCCAGTGAAAGTGTTTACGGTGGAAAGTAAGGCTGGGCCGAAATGGATCCTTTGGCACGAACATATTCCTCGTATGAAGGCTAATTGCTGCACGTATTTGCTTTTCTTCCAGTACTCCGCCTTATTAAGGACATGCAGCTACAGCATGGTCTTCGCCATGGCGACTTTCAGCGCTACCGTGGCTACTGTTCTCGGCGCGTAAAGCGGCTCCGCAAAACGCTCAATCTACCTCAGGGAGATCGGCGACATCACAAGAAGCGTAACGTGACGCTCGCCAATCTGGAGAAACCGGACTCGGATGAACGGTTTCTGCACATACCGCTCATGTTGGCCGAACGTACATGGTCGTACGCGATGCAGCTACGTCAAGAATCGAACACGGAACCACGCAAACGGTTCCATCTGATTGAAAAGTTGCGCAAATCGTGCATTTACGCGCTGCAGCTGCAGGATTTGTGCGTCTCGGATCGTTGCGATGCGCGTACGAAGCTGGAAGCGGAAGCATACTCCGCCTGGATCCATGGGTCGTTGCATTTCGAACTGGCACTGTGGCAATCGGCTGCCGAAAACTTGAAGAAGGCTCAGGTGATTTACGAAAATCTCGCCCAGGCCATGCCGGAGGAGGAGCAAGCCATTTACCGTGCGAAGGTGGAAGAACTGAAACCAAGCTTACGCTACTGTGCGTATAATGTGGGCGAGAATGCGTCGGTTAATGATTTGCTGGAGATGCGTGGCCAGGCCGGTTTGCTGGGTAATTTGAGCCATCTGGTGGCACAGACGAAGGCGGAAAGCATGGAAGCCTTCCAGATGACGGAATGGCGCGGACGCAATGTGACGGTCCGTCCGGAAAAGGTACGGCTGTTTCTGTTGAGCATACAGGAGCTGAACAAGAGCATTGAAAAGGCGAAAGATTTCCCGGCTAAGATTGAAATGCTGGAGAACGTGCTGCTCGACTGCAAGGATGCAATTGCCTCGATCAAGGACGAGATCAAACAGGATCCCAAGTTGCGCCAGAGCACGACCGAAGGTGGTTCGGGTGGGTTGATCGGAATCCAGTATCTATTGGCGTACATGTCGTACACCAGGTTGAAGCTAACGTTGGAACGCAATCTGTTGCTGGTGGGCCAGGCCAAGCTAACGCTCGACGATCCGAACGTCGCGGAAAAGAGTCAGCTCACTGGTGGAGGGAAGAAAACCAAGCCGCAGGATCTTTCCCGGTTGTACGAGATCATTCTGCAGAACGTGACCGAAATGCAGCAACTGAGCGGTATGGAAGCGGAAGCCTCCTATCAGGCAGAAATGGAAACGCTGTCACTTTCATTCCGCGCCTTCCGTTGCTATTACATCGCCATTACGCTGGTGGCCATGAAGCGTTGGCGGGAAGCGGTCGCGATGTACGAGCGGTCGAAAAAGTACGCTAACGAGGCGGCCAACACCAAGACACCCTGTAAGGATTTCGATTTACGCACCGAGCTGAAGCAGCTGGTCGCAACGATCGAGGGATGCAAATTTTCGGCCCACGCGTACAGCGTTCTGGAGGATGACACAGCGGACGATACGGTACTGTTTGGCAAGAGTCAGAAATCTTCCAAACCACTGTACGAGCGGTTGTCCCACTACAAGGAAGATGCGACACTGAACTCGCGCAACCCGAACGTGTTCAAGCTGATCCCGGAGATGGAACCGATCCCTGCCAAACCACTGTTCTTCGATCTGGCACTCAACTTTGTCGATTTCCCATCGCTGGACGATAAGATAGAGCAGAAGGCGACCGGCAAGGGTGCGACCGCGGGCATGTCCGGCTTTGTGAAGGGATTGTTTGGCTGGGGTGGTGGTGGCGGTGCTAGCAAGTAAACGCGTGTTTCTGCCGAATCATTCGGAAACATCCTACATGTGGTGAGATATTTTGCATCTTTCTTGTTATTTTTTAATTCCACCTTATTGTTTTTGCTTTTCTTCATTACCATCACCGACACAATGCATGGGAGATGCAAATCGGTGACTAGCAGTGGTTAATATCAATAAATAACGCGACCCGCGTGTATCAATACGCACTTGCTAGTTGGAAAATAAGAACGATCCGAAACCGGAGCAGTCCGTCGGTAGGTACACCAATTACCAAACACCGGCCAAGCAATGGATGATTGTGGTTGCGATGCTAATCCTCCCCATCGGAATATGGTGGGTGTCGGTGGTCACATGCGCAGTACACGCATTACCACCGCTGGAGAAGGATATGTCATCTCCCGGAATTACGCTCCCGCTTGCCGAATGGAGAGGGGGCCGAAACTTGTGTTTACCGGAGCACTCGAACCAACGATAGGTGTGCGTACATTTATCAACAGAACGCATTTTTTTTCACCACGATGTTTTTCCCCCTTTTTCCAGCCGTGGGAAATGGTGACGTGAAGCTTTCGTGGTGATTTTCCCTCACCGAACAATCGGTTGCGGACAGTGCTCTGGTGCGGACCGATTTTTATCGTTCGGGCATCGAGTGGTAGGGAAAATCGGGTATAGAGAAAAAAACTTTTACATGCACATATTGGCATTAATAAGTTGTGAATAGATCAATGCTCTTGCCGTTGGTGAAAAGTTAATCGGTGGCTGTTGTTAATTCCACGGCGTCACGGTGCGACATTTTTGTTTTGCGGTGAACATTAAAGAACAGCGCCGTACGCACATTCCGTCACATATGTTAGCGAAAAACCAGTCCCAAATGAAAGGATAGAATTGTGCGGTACAACGACGACGGATACGATGCTGCTATCAATAGGTGCAGCAACGCAGAAATAGAGTTGGCATCCTGCAAAAGGTCACAACAATACAGGCAACAGTTTATCCCTTGCATTCAGGACTGTGGCATTCGATTGTTTGCTCGAACTGGAGCGGAAAATCTGTTGCAAGTGTTGCAAAGCGCTGTGCACTTGCTGCGTCTCGCTCACACTTCCGTACCGTATTTGTTGGCGAACGGAAACAGAGCACGCTCCTTACGAATAGAAGGACATTCCCGAGTGCGAGCCGCCGTGGTGCCCACCCGAAGCAAACCCGCAAACCCGTCTCAAGGTGGTGCGCCGTTTGTTGAAAACCCTTGCAGCGGGCCGGAACGGTGGGAGAGTGGTGCAGGCGGCCACCATGGAGCTGATACGGAAGAAGATGAAACCCTACCAGCCGTCGGAACAGCTGGTGGTGCGCGATAGCGTCAGCCTCAGCATGGACGAGGACCTGAGCGATGATGTGGAGGACGAGGTGTTTATACGGGACGGGCGCACCTGCCGCACGTACGAGGATCGGGGTGCGAAGCGACCGCTCATGGCGCCGAGACGCAAGTACGGCAAAGCAACAAGTGGCAACGGGAGCGCGGGCGGTACCGGGGCGGGTGTCGTACGCTCGTCGAGCCCCATTCTGAAGAAGTATCGCCGCCGGAAGTGCTGGAAGTGTTGCGAACCATTCTGCTACGGTTTGGCTGCGGTGACCGTCCTTATCGGTAAGTGGTAGGGCGGGTTGTGGTCTGTGAGGCTGTGAGTGTGGTGGGAAGTTAAGACGCAAAAGGCAAAGCGTAAAGAAAAAGAGAAGAAAACACATGAAAGGATAAAACCGCAACATGGGCATGCACATAGCATAGTGTATCGTGCGGTTGCTCCTTTCTCTAGATGGTCATATACGCGCCGGTTGTTAGTTTTAATGAGTTTATGAATTATTGACACCCACGCTGAGGATGATGATGACCTTTCGCTGCTGCTTGCTTCTTACGATTTTTCGGATGAGTGAGCAAAAACTATACTTATCGATGGTGCGAAAGTGTGTGTTAATTTTGCCACTGACCGTGCTGATAAAAAGGGGCCCGAAGATTGTTGTTTTCTTGATGTATTTTCGCCTGGAACAGTCTATAAATAACGACACTTGCGTAACACGTGCAACATTTCAAAAATATGTTCCTGTCACGTTGTGGGATCCTGTCGTTAATATGATTACTTTTCTAAGTCAATCCATCAAACCATTAATATATAAATCCACCCTGGAGCATCTCAAAGTATAAATCGGGTCAGTAGATTAGAGTTTTGCAGTTCCTTTTTCGGAAGAGGTAGCTCTTTGAGAAAGGATATTTAGTTTATCTCTGAAAGACTTCGTTGGACGACAATTTTAATAGAAAAAATCGATCATTTGAAAAGAAATCTATTCATAGCCCAAACTATTGAGTAAACGAAATATTGGAGATATGAAGCACGTTTCCTGATATATTATTCCATAAAGCCCTTGCTGAGTTGCCTTCTCATCATGGTACTCCAGGGAAACCCCGGGAGATTTTTTGTATTTGATCACTGCGCCAGATTCTTTGAATTCTTGGGTCTCTGGCATTTCGGGAGATCCTGTGTTCATCCAGAAATTCGAGTAAAGTCTAGACTTAGGTCTAACGGATCGACATGGAATATCTCGACCGAGGAGAGAAGGAAATGTTCAAGTTACATTCTCGATTTAATTACCAATAGTTATAAGCAATACGACATGGCAGTTCTCACTGAAGTGGTCACATTATTCAAATTCGTAGGACTAATAGTGTTGGCCGCATTACTGCTGACGGCTTTCCCGCAGCCGCTCCAAAAGATCAAGATATGGTTCCACAAGGAGTCCGCCTTTAGCAGTGCGGTCATACGGGACAAGTTCAGCAGTCTAATGTACACCGCCGATGGCATCACTTACGGCGGTCCGGATGGACGGAACGGAACACTAGAAATGGTCCCCTGCACACAGATAACCGTACAGAACGTTTGGACACGGGTGATTGCTCGCGTCAACAGTGAAAACCCGCTCCGGAAGCTGGACGTGAATGGGGACGGTGTGGATGACATTATCATCGGATACGGCATCGATGAGATGGTGGATGATGGTGCAAGAGGTTACATCCCCCAGTGCACATCGCTCAAAACCGGTATCACCGATCTTTGTGGCGGTGGACTGCTGGCACTGAACGGAATCAATGGCGAAACGCTCTGGCAACGGTGGACATCGTTCACGATCTTTTCCCTGAAGTGTAACATCGACATTAACTCCAACGGTGGGAACGATTGTGTGGCGGCCGGCCGAGGAGGACTCATACTGGCACTGGACGGACACAATGGGCGCATCCTGTGGGAGCTGAAGGACTATTCCGATCTGGAAAGCTATGCCGAAATTAACATCGATTTGTACACCATCAATGTAGTGCGGGATTTAAATGGGGATGGAATATCCGATCTTATTGCGGTCCACGTGGAAGAAACACAGCGAGCGCACGGTGGACACATTAAGCTGATTTCCGGTGCTACTGGAACGATCTTACGTAGCATTCCTACTCCGTATCGGGAGGAAATGTTCGTACCGATTCAGGAGTTAGCAGGACCGGATGGAACTGATGCATTTCTGGTGGTTACCGGAGGACAGAATTCTCCTGGAGGCATTTATGTACTGAAACAGGAACACTTGATGAAGTACCCGGGCGAGACGGCATTCGAACCGATCGTGCGGTTGGATTCGTCCGGGTTTATGGTACCGGCCGTTCTGACCGATCTGAACGGCGACGGCACTGAGGATATTGTGATCAGCTCGTTTAACTCGACCGTGTACGCGTTTGACGGTGCAAACCGTACCCAGCTCTGGTCGTTTACGATCGCCGACTCGGAAAGTGTCAGCTCCATCGTACCCGGTCACTTCGATCACGATAACGTGACGGACTTTATGATAAAGTACAACACTGGGCCGGGTTTTCCGATTTACTACTACTCGCAAACGATGATCATAAACGGCACGAATGGAAAACCATTTTTGGATAGTTCGATCAAAGATTCGGGTGGACCGAATGGACTGCTGGGTGGAATAACCATTTCCCAAACCGGTGGTGGGGATTTGTTTCTCCACTGGCAAACCCAATGTCGGAACCGAACGGCAGACACAACAGATGAATATCAGTTCATTCCAGGTAGGTAATGGACGTGAATGGCGGTTTGCGTTTGTTGTTTAATTATCAATTTTTCACTTCCAGAAAGTGACGTCATTCAACAATCACGTGCGGACACGTGTGCCTTGCGCTACAACCAGTCTTCTGTACTAAAGCTGTACGCCATAACGCGTCACGTCGAACCACCGGGAGCCGTCATCTTCTCGTCGGATGATTTAACGATCCGGCTAAACGAAACGGGAACTTCGGAACAGACGCAATCGAGCTATGCGGCACCAATGAAGCATCCGAAGATGAAGCTGAAGGGACGTAACGATGGCCAGAGCAGTGCAACAATGCGCAAAACTTCCGTTGAAGCACCAGCCGCAGGCCAGACAACAAACAGCCAAGCCGACGTACATATGGACAAAAAGCTGGCTCCATCGCAACAGACCAACGTTCCGATGGGTGTTGTTGTGGACAGTCCTGACCAGGCAGCGATGCTTGGAGGTAGACGCAAGGATATTTTCCACGGACAGCAATCGGCTGTGGCACAATCGATCGATACACTTGCCGAGGAGGAGGTCAAACGGCAGGAAAAGATGGCCCTCAACAATGTGTACAAGAAGTATATTTACAACGCAAACGATCAGGAATCGGTAGGCGATCTTGCGGGACCTCTTGCTGGGATTGGGGAGGACGGTAGAGGAGGAGATGAACGGAAGCCGTACATCTATCTTCCGTACGATCAAATGGAACAGGACAATGTAAGTAATTGTTTTGGAGGATATTGAAGGTGGTTCAACTTTGGTTCTGTTATATACTTGCCAGCGCAATCCTTATCTGACGAATCAAATTCCACCTGCACCGGTGGGCAATTTAGATTACGACTATGGAACGTCACCCCTTGAAGAGGAAGGACGACCAATTCCGGCACCGTACAAGCGTCCGCGCTATCGTTCAAATGGTCGTGATGTTCGCAGCAAGTTTGGAGTTTTCGGTAAGCAAAGTGAATCTAGTGAATCTTGTAGAGGGTCAAGTCTCTTGGAGAGATCTCTGAGATCGGACAGAAGTCTAGTTGGCAAACGTTGAAGGTCTTCGCTACAGACAAAGAAATAGAATTGAGTTTGGAGTGCTTTACGCTACCTCAGTCAATGGGACCTTTGGCGATTGTCTACTCCGAATCATGAATCTTGATATATGTATTCAAGATTAATTCAATAATCCTCAAATTAGTCGACTCATGATTTGAAACTACGGTAGTAATTATTGAGGTTTTCTATCGACTTTCAGAAGATATAGAGCTCCACGATCGATCACTGGAGGAGCAAGTATTTAACGAATCCAATCCGAACTCCCAGATCGTAAAGAAAGTGCTGCTAAACGATGAGATCATGGATGATTTGAAGAATGCTGATCCTGGCAGTAAGGGTTCCAAGGAGACGCTTTGGGATTTGGAGATGGAAAAGGAGGCCAAGGAAGCCATGAACGGTAAGTGTGTAATTGTGTTACAGAGAGGCGAACAAAATGGATTTAATATATGTTCCCCTTTGGTGTTTCCAGACGTCAACGCTATGAACTTTGAGTATAATAATAAAGCTCGTCGGCAAATTGGAACGACTGTTCCGATTAAAGCAATGACCACCACGTCGGCACCACCGTCACCTCCACCAACCAGCCCGGTCCAGAAGCAATCCCAGACGTTACTTCCAAATGAAAACATTCTTCCCTCGATCGCATCAACCGGTGTGCTGCTGAAATCGATCACCTCCAGTAGTGCTGGTACCACACCGGCCACTTCCACCCAATCGCCACCGGTTACTCCAACAATCGATTACGTGTTTGTGATGAATATCCGTGAATCGGAACAATATCCGCCACTGTTTCTCGATTCCGACCTGAGCTGTATTCAGGAGAAGATGCAAGCGTATCGCACGTACCGTAACGAGGATATGGTGCAGCTCGAGAAGAAATTTTTTGCGCAATGTTTGAAGGCTCGGTTGCCGAATCTGACGCCCCAATATCCACGGTTTGAAACGCAAATCATCGTCACACGGTTGGAGATCGGTTGTGGCTGCAGTGCTGATCTGAATCCGGCCCGTGAAGTTTGCTCGAAGCTGCACAGTTACGATCAGCAACGGTGGACACAGTACATGGGGAATGAAGGCAACGGCCGGTACTGAAGCTGGCCCGGGGAGAAGGAACAGATCTTCTAAAGGACTGTGATGTTCGTCTCCGCTAACAGTACGCTCTTGCATTCTTTCTATACTTCTTTTATCTGTACATTGGTGTGTCTGTGTGTGTGTGTTGGGAATTATCATTGTGCCGTTTGGGTTTTCGGTGTATTCTGTGGTGATGGCGTGGTTTTGAAACAGTGAGCTGAGGGCATAGTTTTACATTGCCGCCATTGTGGTACTATAGCATTTGAAAATACAAACAACCGTTCGTCGTACAAAATAGGGTGCAGTGTTGCCAAACTGAACGGATGCTGAAAGGTTTGAGTGCAGAAATCATAGCAAACATTGGAACACGCTTCTATCATGTTTCCTTCCTTTCCTCGGTGTAAAGTAGGCTAGGCAAAGGAGTTTGCATGGTGCTTGATTCGCCACTACCACCACTACTACTACTACTATTTGAGTGAATCGCAGATAGGACAATCCTCTTCCGGACAGTGAAGTGTTGAATCAGGAGAAATATTAATGTACATTTAGAATAGCACCCATCAGCAGCAGGCAACTTAATCGGATTGGAGGAGAGATCCGTGGACAGAGCAGAGAGGGAGAGAGTGGTGGTTTGTTCCGAAGCATACCGATATCATTCATTATCGATCAAAAGTATTATCAGAGCAGATAAGATCGCGGATGGGAATGCAGTGGAGATTGCTAGCAGCAAACGCTAATAACGGAGAAGAAAAAGTACACAAAATGGAATATTTACAAAACGGTATCGTGAAATTCGAAGCTATTAACTATGTATCGAAAAACCAGTGATTGACGGTTTGCCGGAGGATGTAGAGAACTTGAAGCTATGTAAATACAGTATGGAACTGGGAAACGAACGGACTGTGTAAGCATGGTGGAATCCAAAAGTTAAGGTGAGTACTTTTTACAAGTTATTGACCAACCGCACCAGTTAGGACTGTTCTTGTTTGTATTTATTATAACGAGTAACCAAAAAGGCAAACCACGGGAAAGAAATGGAGTCAGTTCATTCTTGAGCGCCCACTCGCATCTTTGCCTAAGCCGAAACCTTCATCACGGCGTCCCGGGGACACCCAGATATCGGGAAGTTGTTGATGGAAGGATTACTTTTTAACGACCTGAATAACGTCCTCATCGTTCATGATGTGCGATATGCCAACTCGCTGGGGAGAATATTTCGTCGATGTGCCCCAAACGAGGGCATACTTGAACTGGGCAGCTAGCGTACGATGAATTGCGTGACACACGTGTTCCACCGAGACACCCTGCAATTCAAATGTTAGAAAAATATGACTCCACTAAAGTGTTCGGAGCCAGTTGTCCGTTAAATAGTACTTACCCTTCGCAGAATAAGACCATCGTCAAAGTCTGGTGGTGCACCCGGCTTTTTGGTGTACACCCGAATCAGCTGCAGGTGTTCCCACAGTACCTCCAGCAGATAGTCCAGATTGAGATGCATGTTACAGCTGACCACCACCGAGAACGGTTGACGCGCGAGTCGATCCACCTCCTCGATCGAGATCTGATCGATCTTGTTGTAGACGTAGATGCACGGTAGATAGATCCGATTGCCGGACACGACGTCAATGAACTCGTCCTCGGTACAATCCTCCCGGAACAGCACCTCCGCGTTGAAGATCTTAAACGAATGCAGTATCGTTTGCACCATCTTTTCGTTGCAACGCGATAGTGGACATGTCGCGTTAAAGCTAACGCCACCGCCCTTCTTGATCTTGAAGTAGATGTTCGGCTTTCGCTTGTTCAACCGCAACCCGACCGATTCCAGCTCGTACTCGAGCAGATCGCGGTGCACGTTCGGTTTGGTGGCGTCCAGCATCATCAGCACCAGATCGGCTGTCCGGGCCACGGCAATAACCTGCCGACCACGACCCTTGCCCTGCGCAGCCCCTTCAATGATACCGGGCAAATCGAGCAGCTGTATGTTTGCGCCCTTATACTCGATCACACCCGGAATGCAGGTGAGCGTCGTGAATTCATAGTTGGCCGCTTCACTTTCGGTTTTGGTAAGCGTCGACAGGAGCGTCGATTTACCGACCGACGGGAAACCGATCAGTGCGATACGGGCATCGCCTGACTTGAGCACATCGAATCCATCACCCTTCTCACCCTTCTTCGACGGTTCCAACAGCTGTGACCGGTACTTGGCAAGCTTTGCCTTCAGCAAACCCAAATGGTACTCGGTTGCTAGGTGCGCACAAAGGGAATACGACAGATTTGCTCAATATTCGCAGTAGGTACGCAAATAACCGCACGGTGCTTACCTTTATTTTTCTGTGTTTTCGCTATCTCCTTCTCGATGTCCGAGATTTTCTCCAAGATACCCATGTTGCGGACGGGATTCTATCGGACCGTCGGTTTCTATCGAACAGATGCTATCTTGCAGGCAGCGTTAGGCTGTTAATTTTTACGGCACTAAACCAAATAAACCCGATTTGTGGTAATTGCAGTGCAAAATATGACCGTCCGTTTAGTTTCTGCGTGGTATTTCGGAGAAGAGGAAACCCACCGCAAAACCTCCTGAAACGTCAGTCATAACAAACCCTTGCGTCAATGTGTGTGGCAAGGTTAGCTCATTTGGTTTGTCTTTCATTGAGCGCCATATTGAAATTTTCGTTATGACAGTTGGTGTTTGTTCTTCAACTTACAGTGCCGTACGAATTATTGCACTATCTGAATAGACTTAATTAGAAATTTGTGGTATTTTTTTTTAGCCGTAAAAACTCATAAACGTGTTTCAACCACCCATCCACCATCCTCATGATTTTTTCCAAAGTGTTAATAAATTATTTTCCGCACTAGAAGGGGCAAAAGGCTTTGAAAAAAATTGAAAATTTATGAAGAATCGCCAGGATCCACACTTATTGTAAGAAAATTGCTAAAGACATAGCCATTCCTTTTAAAAATTCTTCTTATTTGATGTAATTGTAATGATCTATTATGTTTCAAGTTAATTTCCATAAAATCGATAGTGATTTCAACGCGAGAAAAGAGAGGTAAAGGCGCATTGATGCAAAATGTGATATTATCTTTACAAAACAGCAAAATTGAATCTTTGTGTTTGTTTGTTTGTTGTGTTTTTTTTTAGTATTATTTATTTATTATAGTACATAGGTTCTCAATCTTCTCACCACCGTTTCATAGCACATGCCAACACTTATCGTGACATTTGTTCTAGCTTGTAGTTGTCCATCCCATAACTCACGCACCGGTTCGCTGCTCCGGCAAACTAGACGTCCATTTGCCAATTTTCTAACCCACAGCTCCACGGTTCCTTAAGCGTTAAGATGTATATATTAACTAAGATTAAATCTTTTGTGTTCTTTCTTCCCCTTTTTGCTATATATATAATGTAATCTGTATATCTGTATGTACAAAACCCATAATTAACTTTGTTTCCTTGTTTTGCTTAATCCTAGGATGTTGTCTCTGCTATGCTGTTGCCAATGTTTTGCTGCTTTGAGCAGTAACGGCCATTAGAACGCCATTTTGCTTCGGTTGCCGATTGTTGTAAAGAAATTGGAAACAAACACAATCGCTTGCATTTTAAAAGATCTGTTTTATGTCCATAGAAACACCGAAACATTTAATCCACCAGGCGTCTCCATTGTGACTTTGTTTGTATCATTTTTCATTTATACATCGAACATAAGATGCCTTAGATGGTGTGAAAACTAAGAAATCGTCCACATTTATCAAGAAATATTCAACAGTTGCATATTTGTGGCCTGCTTGTAATCGTTTTGTTTTTTGTTTTCAATTCAGTTAATACAAGTGTCTGGACATACTCTTAGATGGTTTGGACATTGTTAAATGTTCACGGATGAACTGTTTGCTATCTTTGTGGTTTCTGTGTATAATCTTATTTATGTGTTGCAAACATTTATATTTACAGCTTTTTCTCTCTATTCGCCAATCGGAGAACTTTTCAATATCGGGTTGTTTTTCCTTCTTTCTTTGCTACTGTTGGGCGTTTAGCTTTTGTTTCCTTTGTTCATTGTTCTATTCATAGCTTACGTATCATATTAAATCTGTGAAGGGTGTTAAATTTAATATTATTGAATTTGTATGGTTTCGGTTGCGTTTGTTTTGGTTTTTTTTCCATTTTGTTTGTTTTGGTTGATTTGAGTTGGAATGAATGTGAATGTGAAAAAAGTTTACTACATTTATGCATCCATCTTTATTTAACAATGGGTTTCAAAAGTGCTCATCATCACGCCGGGTCTTCAGCTTTTTTTTTTACAGTGCCCTGTTGAGCGTTTGCGGTACAATATGTCCATACCGATCAGAGCCATTTTGTTTGTTGTTCCCTTGCGCATTAGTGTTCGGTAGTAAAGTTTAGTCACGGCGTGTCTGAGCAAAATTGAGTGTTTAGAAAAAGGTTCTAAAATTAGCATAAATAAGTCGCTTTAACGTTCCTCAAACGATCGTTTCTTTTATCTCTTTTATTTGTGTTCCAGATAATGCAAAATCTCTTTCACTCTATATATCTCTTTACGTTTGCTCGCTCCGTTTTTCGACCCACTTAACGTATCACCGAATGGACCGATAATCACAAAAAGCCGATGATAGAAGACAAGAATAGTGTTTCACAGTGTTGTTGCGGCCACGACTGGAGTTGGATGGATTGGTTTTGGCTACTGTTGCTTGCGCTAGGAATGAGTAAATCACTTTAGTTTCATTCTGTATGTATATGAGCATCCGCTTCCATCCGAGCGGACTAGTAAATGTGTAAGTGTAAAAAGTATTTGGCCTTACTAGTAGATCCTATTTTTTGTTTTCTTTTGGCGGAATGTTTCGTTCTGTTTCTTCTGCTGCACTGTCACCGTCACCACCGAACCGGTCGCTCAACATACATAACGGTTGGGGCTTTGTAATTTATGATTTTATCTAGTACATATACACCATGTGCCAATGCTGCACTGGCAGACAGGCAAATGTTTCGCTACGTTTTAGTTTGAGCAAATGTCTATGCCACCCGACGCGTTGGCTGCGTTCGGTTAAGAATTGTGAAAAATCTGAGCAAAACGAACGCATAATCTATTCACCCGACATTGTGGGTCGCTTCCCTTCCACACGTTCTAATTAATTTCTTACATTTCCGTGCTACGTTTTATTCCTCAAATTTCTAACCCACTTTCACTCGGTCTAGAATCGACCCCTGCGAGGAAGAACAATGGTACAAAGCTAATAAACGTTACTCATGCTAAAATTGGACGCAAGGAGGCGTGTGGAACAAGTACAAACTGGGACAAACTGTTTTGTTAAACTCTCTGCTACTTTTGTTTCTGTTTGTTTTTTTTTCTCACATTTTCTACCGCAACAAGGCGCTAACAGACGGGGGAACGAATTGTTCCGATACACTGTTTTAACCATGAAACAGGAACACACCCTTGGGTTGGGATTTGTTTGCATGTTTTTTTCCGTTTGGAATGGAACATTTCACTATCTACTGCTGCAATTGTGCTACAACGGGAAGGTGAAGGGATAGTGAGGGAAAAAGAAAACAAAATGTGTGTCATCTACGCTAAAAAAAAAGATATAAGGGAAAAATAAACACATAAAAACAAAGCTAAACAATATATAACGTAACAGGACTGTGTATTTACAATTATGTCTTTCCAGGTAGTTTTTTTTTGTTGTTCTTCAAAGAACGAACCGTCGCTGCAAATATCACCTGCAAAGTCGCGCACAAACTATTCTAACCGATGTATTCGCCTTGCTTTACCCTTGTTCTAGTATTCCTAGCCCCCTTACTCGAGCCAAACTGTGCTGTGCTCCCTGTGTAATTTTGTTAACAAAACAACATTAAATAATCGCCACACTTTACCTGTCCCTAAAAACCTTTGAGCCAAAAAACGGAAAACAAACCATCAAAGAATAATAATAATATATTATTATTATCATGCTCGGTCTATTACTTAACTGCTAGATCCCATATAAAGTTTCCACTACTTATAGCTAACAGAATTTTGTAAAAAAATTGTTTTTATCATTTTACTACTGCTCACGAATTTTCTCATGTTGACAGTAAGCAATCGTATAAATTGCAACAAAATTGAATCTACATAAATTTGACGATGTTAAACATATTAACAAACGATTTAGGATGGTTGCTTTTATATGGCCTAAATCAAAACAAAAAACTATACTAACCATACACACATACCCAAACTCACACACACGCACAAAAAAGATTAAGGAGAAAGCAAAATAAGAGTGCTAATATTTTAGGACTTTGATTCCTTGTGAAGGTAAATTTTTTATGCATTGTTTTTCCTAGATCCACTAGGAACTTATACGCCATTTTAATATTTCCGGAACGCAATGATACCAGCATAATCAATATTCTCATCTCACATGGTGTAATAAATGAAAGCTAGTACATCTGCACCCAGGAATTGCATGGGGATGAAAACAATTCGCTTTTGTTTGGATTTTGAATTGAGTTTTGAGTTCATTTGCTACAAAGACGAGTATTTCCGGCGGGATTCGGTTCCTTCCCTTTCCGTGCCTATGGTTTTGCCTGGTTTTGGTTGTGTTTTCTCTCTCTTCCTCTATCGTTTCTTGTTTTTTTGCTTCTATCCTATTTTAAACGTTAATAATCAGCCCTCCAGCTTTAAGACGTTCCATCGAGCGTTGAGTTTTAAATGTTTTAAATAATATATTGCACAGCGGTGACCTTCGTTCGAGGTACGGGATGAAGTTGGCTCAAGAACGTTCCATTCGTTAGTAAGGGGTTTGTGTGTGTGTTTTTAGCAACGCGTTTGCATTGCAATATTTGAGCAACGGGATTAAACTATCCAAGTCTGTCGTGTTTCATCTCGCATGAAAATCTCCAATGGTGGCTGATTTTTGTGTGCAAACGATGATTTGGGTTTTTGGTTATGCTTCACACAAAATCGTTGGTGGCCGGTCGGGTGAGCGGTTCCTGGGCCTGTGAAAGAAGAAAAAGAAGGTGGCCGTTAGTGAAAGTAATCAGAACGATTAACTCATTGAACAAATTGTAAGCTAAAGTTAAAGAAAAAGAGAAAATGTTGATTGAACATTTATTGAACAAGAAAAAAGTACTATAGAAAAAAACCAAATGGTTGACACACATGCGAAACGATCGGCCCCAAGAGTAGCTAATACGAGCGAAATGAAACACTTTTGAAACAATGCGATAAATCGACTCATTGTACGCCATGTGGTGCCACAGCGTGAGGTTAAACTTTCCACAGAAATAAAAAAAAGGATTTCAACTGTTTCCGTGCTTCAATTGCTTATGCCATGCAGTTGAACTGTTTGGAACAGTTTTAGCCTTTTGTGACTAACTCGTTCTGCGAGTGTGTGTGGATGGGAAAATCCGCTCTCATGTTGGATTCGATCCGAATAGTAGTTGGCATCCAAACATCAAATTTGTCCCGAATTCTTTCTATGGTTCTTTGAATCCGATTTTCCGGGAAACTCCGAGGTTTGAATTAATGAATATTGTGACAAAAATCATTTATTCTAATTTTTAGCTAGGAGTTTTTCCAATGATGTTTCGTCACTAATAAGATCCTTGAATTCTCATAGGATCATGAATTTTCAGAAATTCCTGAGTTCGGAAAGATTCATGAAACCTTCAAGATTAATAAATCCTGAGAGATTAACTCAAACATCTAGATTCCAATTCCGGATTCCAATCGGGACAATTCCGGATCCCATGGAGTCGTAGTGCAAACTATTGTTTTAGCTCTCAATTTTGAATTCCAATCAGGACAATCCCAAGGAATCCAAATCCGGAATACGAAGGATCCCGATCCGGATTGCTCCGATCCGGGATCCAATCATGAAATTCAATTGTTATTGCCCATCACTAGTGAAGTTAAAAACACCAAACTATCAAGCAGTTTTAAACCAAAAATTAAATTTGAAAGAAGTTGGAACTGTTTTGACACGCAGTCATATATAAAAACTATAGAAAAGCCCCACAACAAGAAGACAAAAGATGAAAAAATACATTTGCAAACGAACATGCAAAACAAAAGGATATCATTGCAGAACAAAAACGCACTACACCGACGACGTAAACATGCGGTTTCTGAGATGCACGCAAATAAGAGAACTACTGCATAACAGCCAACAGCTAAAACGAACAATTCCGTTCGATTGTCCGCTCTTACCTTCCCACGGTACGGGTCGCAAACAGTCACACAACGCGGTACATGTTTTGCGTTTTCGTTTTGTACAGTGAGTGACTTGCTAGTTGATCGGTGTCGCTATGTAGTACTTTGCACAGTGCGCTTCCCCAGTTTTTTTGTTGGATGATGATACGGTGCAGTTTTATGACTCTTCGCTTCGTGGCTTTCGTGTCGTGACGAACTAATGTGCTAATGCGCGCGTGTACGGTGAAAACTTATCCGAGAAATGGACCGCGTTTGGCTTGGGTTTTGGTAGTGGATGATGTGGTGGCGGTTTTAGTACAAGTGCTTTGGTGAATGATCGAAACCACGAAGTACACGTCCGGCCAGCTTTATGGAACCGATTCATACCTTTCCTTCACTCTCTCTCTTTTACGCGCTTTACAATGGCCCATACGTTTGTGTGTTGGTTTTCTTCTTTTTTGTATCAAGTTTTATATATTTTTTTCTTTTTTTTTTGCTTCAATTTCGCTTTCCGTGTGTCACACATACACATTACAAACCAAAAAACAAAACCTCCCTCCCACCCTAGCAGTACTTTAATTTTCATCTAAGCTACATTGGCAAACACTTCATGTGCGGTAGTGAAATGTATTAATCTGGGCGGTTTGTTTGTTTGTTTGTTTGTTTGTTTTTTTTGTAACCCGTTGGGACGGTAAAAGATTAAGTTAATCGAATTCGTTTTTGTATGTTTTTTTCAAAAAAAGGGTTTACAATTGCGATCGAATCATATTTTGAGTGTTTTGGCAAATCATTTCGGGGAAGGATTGGAAGTCAATCGCCATGTAACGACCGTGTTTACATACAGTATGCGTAGCGAGAGAGAGAAAGAGTGCAGGAAAGAAGTGGAGAAAGGAAGAAAAAGATTGCAAATGTTGAATCAAAACCCACGTAATGTATAGAGCCGTATTTGAATAACACCAGGAAGAGGGAATGCTTCAATCTAACCATGTTTTTGAGTTGAAATAATTAATTGATTAAAGTACTTCATCTTCCTGATCTAACTGAGCACGAAATTCAAGGAATCGTTAGTCTATCTGGTGGAACTAGATAGGAATCGTTCATTATGAGTTACTGCCTTATGGTCACAATCTAGTGATGTGTACAGTGAAATCGTTGGAAGTTAATACCCACCCTTCCTTCAGATCTTCAGTTTTTACATTCAAAATCACTGAATTTATCTTTAGTGTTAGGTATTCCTTTCAAATCGGACCAAACCTCAATATATACCTGATTTGGGGGACCTGAAGACTGACTTCCGTTTATGAATGTTCGAAATGCTTTCTTCATCAGATCCGACATGGTCTACGAGGTAAGCCTTGCTTGTTTTGATGGAGCTCCATTTTTTTAAATTGGCTCTAAACCATCAAGAGACATGGATTGATTCTGGGTTAACAGCAGAGGCACCTCACTCCAAATTGCTCGGACATTGAGACATTATTTGTTGTGAGTTTCTTCTTGGTAGAATCTCTCATATCTCTATGCTCAATAACTGGAACATTCGATACTGGAGACAATATTAATACAAAAATTGTTGTGCTTTCTTAGGATCAGGGCACACAAGTCTGTAATTAAATTCCAGAACTCACTAGATATTCCAGTTAACAATAATTGGCATCATGAGATGACTATAATTATTCGTTTGAGAGGACCAACATTTCTATGAGAGATCCATTATGGTAACAATTATTGAGCGAGCTGGTGAAAATTTCACCTAAATCGGACAATCCGAAACATGTTAAACAGTATCTATAATTCATCCAAATTTAATGGACCCTTTTCTCAAATCTATCATTGGTCCACTTGCTTGCATCTCTTGCCCCTCATCTGCAGCTAACCTTTGTGCATGAACTTGCACCGAAATAGTGAGCTTGTGCATTGCTCGACTTGTTGGATTCGGTCCGGATTGTTACGAATTTTTATCTTTCGCTCATTCCATTTCCAGAAGGAGCATCTAACGAAGCAAAGCACTAAAAAAAGGTTGAAGATGATTGTGGTGATGGTGGTAGTGGTGGTGGGTAATCCTTTCTTAGTGCCAGCTCCAGCCAGCATCCCCGTTGTCGTCATTGCTTTGTGCGAATGGAAATAAAAACGTACAAGCGATCAAAAATAAAGAAAAAACACATTCCCTCATACACACACACAGTACGTTTCGGGTGCGTCTTTTGCCAGCACATCAGCTTAGCTCACTCACAGCTGCTGCTGCTGTTGCTCAATCCTTGGCCAAGGCGCATTAGGAGCCACTTTAGACGTCCGAGTAGTGCGACATTTTCTCGCCCTGAAACCTCCGCTCCTGAAAACCCGATGCATTTTCCCTCGAGCTTTCTTTCTCGTGATTCTAATTTTCTTCCATCAGCGTTTGGAGCGTTTTCCGTGCGAAGTCATGCAAGTCAAGTCTCCCCACCACCCCGACCAGTGCCGGTTCTGTTTACCATCTGGATATAAATAGAATGTCTCGTGAATCGCGAGCACTGTCCACATTTATACATGCACGTTTTGCCGGGTGCATAGAACAGGTTGTGCTGACACAGTTTTTTTTCGCTATCCTTCAGTCTACGAAGAGCTATTGGAGAAGCAACTCCGAAGGCAATGAAAAACAAAAGATCTTTATCGGTACAAAACCCGTGAATGGAAAAACGTTACGGAAAGCTAAGCTTCCAGAAATAGAGAGAGAGAGAGACACACACAAAAAAGTAAAAACACTCCAACCGGTGCCACGTTGCAAATCACAAATCAGTTGCCAACACCTGCGGAGGTTTTTTTTTCACCTCCTTGTGGAGATTGTTGTGCTTTTTTTCGTTCATCATTCACTTATTTTGTTGCTCATTTTATTGCAACTTTTTGCGAAATGCAATTCTGCGAAGTGCACAGTGGCTAGGATGTCCAATTTAGCAGCTAGCCAAAGATCTGCAACGTACTGCTGGATAAATGCAAAGTTTCTCACCTAATTGACCGAAGTGCGAAGCATAGTTCCAATCATGCACGCTCAAACAGTAGTGAGCAAAAAACAAAAAAAAAAACACCCAGAAATTCCCAAAAACCCCAAAATAAATGAAAGCGTCCAAAAAGTTCCACCCCGGAATGCTGGAGTGACTGTGTTTGCTTAAAACTTATATCTCGTCGGTTAGCTTATTTTATTATCCATCTGTGCCGCCTCTACGGCTGTGAATAATTCATGTCTGGTGTGTCTGGCGGGTGCGGACAGCTTCTAGGATACGGAACACATACACACACACCCACATGGACGCAGGATCAGATTCAGTACTACACGGGGAAAGAGGAGTTATAAAAGTTTGCGTCCATCGCCTGAAACGTTGTTACCATACGTACGGATGGTCTTTTTTTAACTTTGTTATTGTTGTTGTTGTTGTTGTTTGATCCCCACCCAGCGTTCAGGAAGCGGATACAGAGGTGGGCACTTTTGTGCGACACTGACCCCAAACACTTATTCACCGGCGTACACATGTGTGTGTGTGTGGATGTGTGGAGTGGTTCCTTTTGGTGTCGCTTTTCACACAAAGCAACCCGGTCTAAATCGAATGAGTAGGGTTTTCGCGGGTGGTGGGGTAGTTTTGGGGTTGGGTACAGGATCTGGCAAACCTGACTGCCCTTAATGTTTACTCTACGGTACGGCGATGATAAAAAAAAAACAGATTCGCCAAATGAATACGGGGAAAGCTTTGGCAAACAGAGAAAACTTTTAGTTAGTGTTTTAGTTGTACTTATGTGCGCTGCTCCGGTACGGTACTCGGTCGGTCCGTCAGGTTCGCCCTGTACCATCCGAAACCCGCACAAGGATTTAATCAGGTTAATATCCGCTCATATTCACCCATATGCTAGGTCGTAGCTAGCGTCCCCTTTTTTTCCTGACGACATCTTGCAAGCGAAATGAAATTTTAAAGTGTGTATGTGGGCTGTCTGTTTACTCGCTTACAAAACGAGTTTATGAGCCGTATGAGAGCCGGGTGGGCGCAACAACACAAGGAACAAAAAAATATGGCGGTGCTTATAACCGTCCCCAAAACCCACGAACGAGCCTTACGAGACAAGGCATGTGACAGGGCGAAGGATTTCGTATTTAATTAGAGCATTTTTTCGCCTGTAGCATATTAACCGTTCTTTAGCAAAACACTTCTGTCAGTGTGAAAGCTTTTTCTGTATTTTTTTTTGCTGTTTGGTCTCTCCAGTGCTTTTCTCCAGTCAATGACAACATTTTAAACCCCCTTTTCGGACTGGACATTATGATTTATGATGATTTTTTGTTTGTTGGTAGATTAAGAGATGAATAAGAAATATTCCCCTCATTATTGAATGCTACCTTACACAAAGGTGTTTGAAACGTTACTAAGCATCATCCGAAGATACCAAGTAATAAAAGGACCATGATTTTACAACTTCCCATTCACTCTCCAACAATATTGTAAAGATGAAGCAAATGGTACTTTCGATACGTCGATGAGAAGGTCTTTTTATCAGAATTCGTTCTACCGTTCAATATCTGTCCTTCGTTAGTGGCATTCAAATGGCTACTTATGTTTACTGGTTTGGCACAATCAGAACAGCCAACTGTATCGTGCGAAAAGTCCCAATATTCATCAAGCGTCCGTGTAAATGTCGAATGGAACGATTTCAATTTATCCTATTCCATTATCCCTACCACTAATTTGCTCGATTTGTAATCCCTCTTCTTCGGCTTCATTTTTCCATCCATCTTTCCGTGTTTTTTTTTTCTTCTCGCTTCACTTCCGAACATTCCCTCGAAGTGTTTTGCATTTACTAAGTCTCGGCAGGACACTCATACAAGATAGGATACTCTATAGTTTTTTTTTTTGTTCTTCGCTAACCTCTTTAACCTAATGTATGTGCCTGGCCCTATTTCTCGGGTTTTGGTTTTCTTCACACGGGGATGTCCATTTTATTTAAATGGCAGGTGATTTTGTAAGGGCCCTGTTTGCTCTGTGCAGCATCCGGCACAGCACCTTATCTTATGCAGACGGTATAGTCCCGGGCTAGCGCTCTTACCTCTTCGCCAACGGTGCTCGGATAGATGCGGCTCTGCATGTTCTTCTCCAGGCTGAACTGGTCCTCGGTAGTTTTCCGGTACACCGGATTGTCGAAGTTCATGGTTTGCGCGCGTCCATGCGAATAGTAGCGATAAAAGCAGGACACAATCTGCCAAAAAAGAGAAAAGAAACTATTATTGGTAGCTTATCTGATGAAAAAAAATTACAACTTTAAAACATTTCAATGGAAGGTGGTGTGGTACGATTATTGAATGTATGCCCCAAAAGCAGAGATTGAAAATAATTAAATTGAGAAAATAATAGAATGGTTCGATCGTACGTAAAGTTTTGTTCGTTAAGAAAATAAACCTAATACAAATGAAATCTGAAAAAGAAACTCAAAGATAGAAAAATGGAACTCGTTACAATGAAATTGAAAATTTCCTATTAACGAAGGAGAATGAATAGTTCTACAATCAGTGGAACTGAAATGAACTCGCACGAACAAAGCTATTGTTTATGGTATGACATTGGTATGAGCTGATAGGTAACAACATTCACTTACCGCTGCTATGACGAAGAACACCGCAAAGAGGATGCAGATGGCGATTAAACCGACCTTACCGGAGTCATCCTCGACCACACCCGGATGGATGATCGTACCGTCTGTACCATTTCGCATCGTCGCTATAATAAATATCCATTTATGAGAGAGCGAGACACAAGCACGCGCGTCCAGGTGTATGTTTGAGAAACAAGCACCAAGAAAAGCATAAAAATGGAAGAAACGGTCAAGAGAGAAAAGGAAAATGTTAGAAATGTCTTGATTAAAAACCGCCGAGTGCACAATGTTTTTTTTTAGCGGGATCGCATTTGCGGTCGTAAGGTCGCTGGGATAAAACCGTTCACCGTTGGTTACGTTAGGTCCTGATGGACGGTCGGTTGTTAGAACAATTACAGACACGTACACATACACAATGAATACCACACCAGCGGACAGAACAACACGCCCTACCGTTTAGAGAGGGCGAGTCTTTCGGTTGGTACGATGTAATAACTACGTAAAGATCCAGGTTATGGACGAACTATCACATGAAGAAAATGGTGGCAAACCAACACGGCCCCGGAAGTTAGTGAAGTCGGTGGAATCTCTTAGACTACGGTCCCCCATGGTGAATAGCGTACAATGAGCGACGGCAAAACCAAAACATAGGGCGACAGGTTGGAAAGAATGTGAAATGCATTTGGCCGGGGGTTGAGTGGGGTGATGGTGATGGTAGATGTGGGGGGAATTATGGATGCTTTCGCTGGGAGAGAATTCTTAAGTGTTAACAAACCCCCTCTCCATCCACCAGCACTTGGGACAGTTTGAAGAGAAAGAAAATGTTCATTTTCTACGGACGGTTTCTCCATTTCGGTTGTACATTATCTTGCGGCATGGGTAGAATCCGAAAGGAAACATATTAAAAACCAGCATAAATAACGACAGTAATGGAAACCATTAGCGCCATAGGTCAGAGTGTTAAAGAAAAAAGGTGGAGGGAGGGGGGGAATGGGATAGCTATTCGCAGGGAATAGTCCCGCTTACCGCAGGCAGAAGTAATAGTGGTGGTTGGATAAAATGTTAATAACTAAAATGGCAACCGGTTGGACGGGGATGGGAGCAACATTGGCTGCCTGTTTAACGGTGGTAGCACATAGAAAGGCGAAATGCGTTGCTGCCCACCGACGTCTATATAGATCATAATTAGGTTCAATTAGTGGAGTGAAATATTTTTTAATTTTAATCCAACTTTTTCCCTTTTTTTGTTGCTGGCGGCAGTAGTGTAGAACTGACCAGACAGGGCTATGTTACATTAATCATTGTCTTATTAGTTCAGGGAACGATGAGTTTGTTTGGTGGAACGAGAGTCCTATTTCTTACAATTTATTTAATGAATGTTTTATTGCTGTTTCTATGTTTACCGGATATGAATCATGTAAACAGCAAGTGAGCGACTGAAAAATATTCTTCTTCCGATGCTCTCTCAACAAAATAAGATATTGTAGCTCCGGCAGAATAGAGATCGTGTCTACAAAGCCATTTAAAATAACCCCACCTTCAAAGAACAAGTTTTTAAAGACACTTGTCATGGAGATAAAGATAAAGTACAACGTCTAGAGTTGACATTTGAGGATCTTTTGTTCGAAGTTATGTAAACTATTTCTAAACCATTTGCAAACAGTTCCGAACATAAATACGTCCAACAGCATCTAGTCGCTTGAGCAACCGTATCCGTTCCGCCTTGTAATGTTGTAATGTCAGCTGACGATTGGATGAAATTCAAACCAAACTGACAAAGTGATAGATGAATTGGTTTTTCCTGGCGGGCTCAGTAGACGAGTCCTTTTGGCACTCAACAATACCGACGTACGGCAGAGGTTGGTGGCAAGCCCGTATGTTATTTGAGGAATTTTAATTAAAATCGAAATGAGACCCAATCTCACCTCCCACACCGGGGGAGATCTTTCCAAGAAGTTGGATTTCTTTCCAAGTACCGGCAGTTTGCGGAAGATTGTGCGGCAAATGGTTCGGTAAAAATCATTAGTGTAAGTGTAACAGATCATTTTGTGAGGAAAATTCTTTCACATCCGAATGTACGCCCGGCGGGAAAGACACAATGAATTATAGCGATTTATGGAACCGGGAACTCGTGTCGGAAATTTGAGCATAATTTAGCGGCTGTTGAAAGACCGATATTTATACACACGGATCCGGCCCGAAAGCTGGCGGATTAATTCGGCAACCATTATTATCTTTTCCCCCCTCTCGGCCACCGCTACTCCGTGACGGGCAATTTGGGGATACTAAACGGGGACGCTGTAGTCAGTGGAGTGTGATAAAAATTTTAAAAATGGAAAACTGGACAGTTGTCGGACGTCGAGGATGGTAAAAAAAAATATAACATCCCCACCGGTAACGGTACGACACCAAGCCAAAAATTGGATGTCTCATTCTGAAACCATCAATAATGCGAAATGATTCCTTACTCTCCATACGGATACGCTTGTGCTACCCACCAAACTACTGTAGCTTGAAGCAAAATCAAAGAAGGAAGCAAAAAAAAAACAACTCCAAAAGCAATTCTACGCATGAAAAACTTTCACGGCATTATTTTCGAGAATTGACCTATTGGGCCAATGGTTTGTGTGTGTGTGGTTGTACGTGGCGAGATCGGCTGAATATTACCGTCCACCATCGTCATCATCTTCGAAACGTTTCGATACGCCTGATCGGTTCGTTTGGTAAAAATACCGGTGACTGCCCGAAAATGTGCCAATTTCAGCCATTTAGTTGCCGTTGGTTGCGTGTTTGTTTCGTCGCTTTACGGCGGCGAATGGAAGCGTGAGCGGGAAAAGTAAACTTTGGCCAAACAAATTATTCAGTGTGCCGTAAGCTTCACGAAAATCAAGCTTGAGAAAGAAAAAAAGGAAAAAAAAAACACCCCAGGCTAATATAAAGCAGGCGTTCAATCTTTGGGTGCTAATGTGCGGGGCGCCACTGTACTAGCAAATGGCAATATCCATAATGAGATTACAACTCTTGCGGCCATATTTGTGACATAATTTCCGGGTTGTTGTGGCGTAAAATAAGCTCGTCAATTAGGTGCGTTTCACTCTCCCACTCGCTCTCTTTCTGGCGCGGAAACTTTATAGGGAGAAAAAAAACAAGCTTTCGATGGAGACGCCTGGTAGGTTGTGTTAGCAAGCTCTCAATGGAGACGCCCGGTAACCGATTGCAAGCCAAAGGCGGAAAAACAAAATCCTTCAAACTCAGAGCAAGAAAGCTTGACTCCCTCAGGACAGAGAAGTGTTGTTGAAAGCTGGAAAGCATTGAACGTGCACCATGGGGGAAAACATTACATTCTTTTCAATGAGTGCGCTTCCAGCAGGCAACATTTGCAACGTGTCCTCTGGCAAAAGATGCACACAGCTGATGCAGATTTACTTCTGCTGGGTGTAGAAGCAAACGGAACGGTAACAAAAAGATCCGTGGGGAATACTTCTGAGGTTGCATTCTGTGTACAGGCAGCCATGGCATTACCTGCCAAGTAGAACAAAATGGAAACCGTAGCAAAGGATGCTGGGCTGGAAATTGAAATCGTTCGTAAAAATTTTCCAGTGGCACTGGAATCAAAGAATAAACAGGGATTTATTCGATATAAAGTTAGGACGATCCCACCTTAAGTAGCCTTACAAAGAACTCGTAAATAATGAGAGATTTACACTATAGTTTTGAAAACACCGTCATAAATCGAAAACCCTTTTCAGTAAACATTTGTTCACGATACACGGTTTGTTACCTTAAACCTTTTTTTCCTCCCTCACTTGACGAAGTATCGCCACGCTTGCATTGCCTTTTGATGGATGGCATAAATCACAAATAACTAAAAAAATCACACAAACCCACCACCTTTCCCGTTTTGAAAGCTGCTTCGATTATAAAACTTTCTCTCGCACCCGGGAGCTTTTCCACAGGTACGCATTGGAAAAAAACGCAAAAAATTACGTATGCAAACGGCGCACAACTCGTTCGCTCAGCCCATTTGGTCGCGCGTAAAAAGTTACATCAAAAAGTTATGCTTTGCGCCCAGCATCGAGAGCGTGTCCTCATCGTGGCGTTTCACAAAAGGGTTCGCAAAAAAAAAATGGCCGAACGATTTTAACGAATGGGGACCTTGGATCAAATTCGCCGCACAATCACGGCAATCATCGCGAATCGCGTTGCCCCACCGAAGAAGAAGCTTGCGCTTTATTTTACCTTTTTGTTCGACATTGCCAATTGGCTGCTTTCAACGAAAGTTGCAATAAACCGAAACCAAACCAGGACACAAGCTTACCTGGGCAAAACGAGTAAGAAGAAACAAAATTGCTGCTAGTTTAGTCGCCCATTTTGGTACGTAAAATTGCTTCACTAAAAACGTTAAACTTCCGTCCAAACCGGAAACGGGGGTAAAAATTCTCTCCGTACTGTGCAGCAGTAACGGGGAAGAGATTGCAATTCTGTCAGTGGGTTAAAAAGCGAAACAAAAAAAAAAACACACACTACGTAAGCAAACTGCTTTTTCGATATTATTTTTAGTGTCTTTGCTGGTTTTGGGTAGAAAAGAAAAAAAAGGTGGACAACTCTAACTTGTGGCGCTTTCTGTTTTCTTCGGCGCCCGGTTTTGCGCAAGATAGTGGTAGCGCAAAATGCGTGAAACAAATTTTTGGATGAACACTTGGGTTAGCAGCGCCAACAGAAATGCACACACCGGGCGCAACATGCTTTTTGGGGGGGGGGGGGGGTTGTGGGAGCATCGGTTGTGCTGCTACAAACTCAACAATGGCAACATTTCGGAACGCCCGGAAAACAAGACTACAGCGCCGGTGTGAGGATTGGGGAATGGTTGCGGTTACCCCCATTCGCATTTGCACATTTGCATTCGTTTGGCTGATTTTGTTGCCCCCTTTTGGGGTAAATCGGCCATATTCCACCCATGCTTGATGCATCCCAAGCTGGACCACGTGGCTTTCGTCGTGTTCTACGGGTTTGGTTCTGTTTTTTTCGTTTTCTTTTACTTCCATACTATTTAATATTCAAGAAATGTTGCTCCGTTCCCTTAAAGCGATGGTGGTTTTCCGGCGATGAAGTAAAGTTTCGGCCACACACACATACACTCCGACCAGCATCATTGCAATCGACCGATATCGCCGCGGCTTCCGTGGCTTTCCGTGTGCCGTCTTCCCGAGTTCCGGTACTCGTTAGTCACCGTCGATTTCACCCGAATACGACCGGAAATTAAAGCCAGCGGGATAGCGGCGGAAAATTGGGCAACCAGCAATGCCCGCGGTCGGTTGCCGTAAAGCGAGCGAAAACAGACACACACATACACACGCGCCCCCGTGTACACGAGACAATTTCGCGTCTTTTGCACGAAGAAACCGTCGCACGCGTGGTCGCTGCTCTATGGGGATTTTTTTTAAATACATTTTTAACTCGATTTTTGCCTTCTATGCTAAAAAAAAGGGAGCAACGGCGGGGGAACGGAGAGAATGGTCATGCCGAATGGTAGGATTTGAACGCAAACCGTAAAAAGATGGAAGTTGGAAGTGCTGGAGTGCGTCTGCGTGCTTTGGCTTTTGACTGGCGCTTGTTGAGGTTTTTCAACCAACTCCGCTTCCTGTGGCGTTGCTATCCCGGGAGTTTGCAAATGTTGCTTTTGGTGTGATTTGTGTCTCTGTGTGTGTGTGTGCGTTTGTGTGCTTTTATATCTTTTCTCCTCCACCCCGGGAATAGGGATGGAATTATTCTACCCCCAAAACCCGGGGTCGGCGCAATTCGTGTCGTTGAAGGATTTGCATTTCTGTGAGCGCTTCCAGCGGATAAAAGCAGTCCAACAACTAAACTACGCCAAACTACAAAGCGTCCGGTGAATGATGCTATTTTGCCATTGCTTTGTTGTAGTTTAAAAACATCTTTTTTTTCTCCACTGCCAAAAAAGGTACAAATGGAAGATGGGAAACATCAGCAAAAAAAAGTAACAGTGAAGCACAATTCAGAGTGCAGTTCTTGCATTTGTAATATAATAATGCATCAGATACTTGGGAGGAAGCATTTTTGCAAGTCATGCCCGGAAGATATTTAGAATAATGGATGGAAATGGATGATTCATATGCATCAGTACAATTGCATTGCAGTTAATCTGCTTTAGGGAATATAAACGTAAGTTTCTCACACTGTGTGCGCTATATTTTTCTATAGATATCCCGAAATGTATTTATACTTTTCAAGATAATTTGAAATCATTTCCGATATTTTAGGCTGCTCCCCATGTAATTTTGAATGTGGATCAAAATATGTTGACTACTTTCTATAGGTTTTAGATGTGTTTGCCTAACAATGTATCCAACATTTTTAGTTTTCTACTAAATGAAACATATTTGTTATGAAAATTTTCACAAACTTTCGTCAAAATCTCGAACATTCTCGAAAATTATGTTAAAATAATACAGTGCATGTACCAAATAAGGACTTGTTTGTACCGAAATTATGGATATACTAGCTACATCGCTTCCTATTTGGTGAGCATTTTATATGGAAAAAATAAGATCCCAATGGAGACGCCTGGTTGATTTTAAGTTTCGCGAGATCTCGATGGAGACGCCTGATAGTGCGTTCCAAGCAACAACAAAAACACGCACAAACCCGGAGAGAGTTAACTCTAACCCTAGTCATATACCAATTTAATGCTTCAATAAGAAAAAAATTTCATTTTAAAAATTATGACACAACGAATAGCAAAACAAAGAACTCCTCAACTGCATCTGACGCAGGTGAACAAACAACCCGTAGAGTGCGACGAGCTATTTTCAACTGTGCGAACCTCTTTCAAGACGGAAATGAGCTGACCGAAACAGTCGCGACTCTGTATCTCTGAAACTAGCACTAGCTATTGTTTCCGCTTGGAGGATATTTCAAGCTGTGTATGTGTGTGTTTGTGTGTCAGGGTTGGGCAATGCACATCTTAGTTTCATTTCTTTGTCTTAAATCCCCGTTCCGGTACGGTCTGATAACGACGACGACGGCCAGAACAAAAAGTCAATCTCCTGTAAGTGCAGTGTGTGCAAAACAAAAACTGGCAACATTGAATGGAAAAATAAGTGGCATCGGAAATGCTCGGGAAATTCATCCGCGTTGCGGGTGTGTGTTAGAATTGTTGCTAAAAGAATACTCCGTACCAGCATACCGATATGGAGGCGGTGGTGTGGCCATTTCATCTTTGGTCACATCTTTGTGGCTCAGCAGTGGAAATGAATCACTAGCGGAGAAAAAGCAGCAACAAAAAAAAAACAACAAAACGCATCCATCGGAAAGTGGGAGATTAAGCGAGAGCAAGGTGGAATGCGGGTTCGGGCATTGCGCACTCGCTTTGTGTGGCGTGAATTGGCAATGCAGTTCACAGTGGCAGCTGCAACAAATAGAACTGTCCTTCCGAATGATATATGAAGTGTTCCATTGGCCTGCCTGCGCTGGTGGTACATTCCTTTTTGTCGGTCCACCAGCACGTGAAGTACTGTCCGTTTTGCAGCACTATCTGTTCTGGCCCGATCCCCGATGCAATAATTGTTCAATGTGCTCTCACTGACTTAGAGTGATATGAGGGGAGAATAAGGGGAGATATTCTGGAATGGAGGGGAGCACGTAAAAATCCCATGTACTGTCCAGTCCGGGCACAAAAGTTCGGTGTGAGTTGGCTGAGGTTTTGCACCTATTTTGTAGGTAATTGGATTTTTCGGTTTGGTTATTGATCGACTGCATGTATGATGCGGAGGAAATGGCGTCACATTCGAAGCAATAGCTCTCGCCCGGTGCAAGGATCATGTGGTAGATTGTTCGATGCCGGCCGTAACAAACCACCCCGAGTGGATGAACTGTATCATTTCAGAACTCTGGAAGGGAGGATCGAGAGGTGGGTGAAAAGTTTTAATTAATAAATGGTTGAGGAATGATAAATATTTCAAAGCCGGCCACCACATCGCCCAATGCGGTTGGGGCCTTTCGTTTGAAGCAATTTAAACTTGACTCGGGCGTGCGCTCCAAACTCGTTGTTGGAGGGCTTTATGTGCCCGTGAACGAATCTATACATTCGGTTTCCAATTACTGCGCCAGATTGTTTCATTGCCATTACGGGGCGCGCCTGTAGTGGTGAGATATCCGCTCATCAGCCAAGCAACACGTGCGCGAAAAGTAAAATGGAAACACTTACAACGAAAATTGTGGTTTTATGTTTACACACGGAGCATCATTAACAGTCGATAAATTATTTCAACGATTGAGAAAAAGCAAATTGTGAAGAAATCGATAAAAAATAGCACAACATTTGTGAACATGGGTATAAATTCAATTAAGAAAAAATGAGCGTTACAAGAATAAAAACTCATGGTGCATCCAATGAATGGACAACTGAAAATGACTGTATCGTGTAAAAAGCACACACACACTTCTGGATTAAATCGATAATTTGTGGATTTATAAGATCAATTCGCCATTGTCCTTGTTTTTTTTTGCTAATTGAAAACAATTCATTCCGCTGCAACAATGCAACAACAATAAGTACATAAATTAAGACATACGTAAGCATACGCACACCGACCTATATTCAACGCATCGCAAAGGGGTTTTACACCACATTCTTTTCATCACTTTCAGTTGGTTTTTTTATTTAGCTGGCCACAGGCACCAATGTGAGATAAACTTCGTACTACGTGTACGGAAGCAGGATGACCGGTGCGTTGGCTTTTAATCTTTTAATTAATATTCTGCTCGCATACCGACGGGCGGTCATTCAATTGGTGGCCAAAGGCAACCCTTGTTCGTTTGGCTTATTTCCAACACAATGCCCCCTCCCCTCTACAGCTCGTTTGCGTGCACCTGCCACCAGAGGCCACTGCGCGGGAAATTCATGGTAATTTTCGTTGTTCATTCAATTAAAACCGGGGCAAGCTTTGTAGTGGGCCCTCGGGTGGAAAATCACGATTAATTTATTAACATGTCACACTACCTCAGTGGTGCCGATTTCTGGTCTCTCTGCGTGCGTGTGTTTGCACATTTTTTATTACACACTCACAAAAACCATACTTTTTCTCACTCCCCGTTCTGGGCAGCTCACTATTTTCATAAATAAAAATTCACCTTTTCGCCAACCTGTCCAACAAGGGGGCCGGCCCTTGTGCGTGTGTGTGTGTGCAGGACAAACACTTTTTTTGCATTACCCCAGAACGTCATGAACCGGAAAAACTTCACTCACGGATTACGTGCTTGGTTTCGTAATCGATTGGACAAAAAAACAAATGAACCGATAGGCTCATTGCCGCACCGAGTCTGACTTTTCCGCGTGTGATAGCTGATCGAAATGTGTTCCAACAACGCAATACCAGATTTTTTTTTCTCCCTGTCTACTCCTTTCTCTGGATTTTGTTTTGCTGATGGACGCCAAACATGCGTGGTGCATTAATTTAGTTAAAAGCTAAAAGGCACACAACTAATAAAAATGTCACAACAGTTTTAAGGATCGTTAGACAGCCCTGTGCGCTTTTGAATCCGTGCGTGTGTGTGTTTTGGTGACTTCATTTAAGCAAACATTATCCTTCAATGCACTTGAACGAACGATTTATTCTAATACCTTTGCCGCCATGCGTGTGTCTCAGCATAATCCACGTGACGTTGGTAAGACGCATGCTGTAATGTATTGCCGTGTGTTTCGAACCCGATACCGGAAGGGGTAACACCGAAGAGCCGTTAAACGGATTGAATCAACAAAACCATTAAACCGTTCACGCGTCACACCCACACGCGTCCATTAATGTGTACGAGTGCTAAAAATAGATAATACGATTTGGCTTTTGTTCATGGAGGCGCCCGGTACTTCACACTTCGCACTGGATGGGATGAGATGGATGTTTGAATACTGCGCGAAATCGAGCGCGAAACGTGTGCCTGGTCGACACGCCGTACGATGACTGACCGGTAGAAGTGGCACTAGTTAGCATCTTATATCGGTCCGGAGAAGTTTTCACCCAGCGTGCAATCTGCTAACAAAACAAAAAGCCGATCGACTTGTGGTGGATGGTTTTCGCTTATGGTTGTGCGTGTTTATATGTGAGCAGTAGTAAATATCGGTTTGTTGCTACGGCGCCAGCACACAAATGAATGTGTGAAGTATTTGGCGAATTGAGGGTTCCTCCTCCGAAATAAATCATTTCGGGTTGAATACCGGTACATCAGAGGTTGGCAAATCAGATGTTCCGCCGAACTTGAGATCCTACTAAATCCATTTGATAGGATAAAATTTCATAACACAATGTATGCATTGAACCTTCTTTTGAACAGTTACTAGTTGCTACAATTAAGCTGTACAACTGTATAAAAAGTCATAAAATGTCAGTGACTATAACCCTCCAATTTGTAGATTTGTAATGTAATCTATATTTACATGTTGTGTATAATTGCCGATTTTCGATTAATGTGTTTTGTATCGTTGTACTTAGTTATTAAACCAAGTAAAAGAATTTTAAATATTTTAAATAAGTAAACAAAAAAACATTGTTTTGTGTTAAATAAAGTATAGATCAGCAGTTCAATTGGAGGACACTTTGAAATATAATGTCCAATATACTCTAAATTTTCAAAATATCTAAATGGTACTTGTTTGCCAACCACTGCTTTACACAGAAACATAAAGGTAGGAGAAAACAATTTCTTTGATTATCTAATACGATGGTTACATACAAACTACTGCAATTCTTATAAACATTTATCGTCACGTAACAGAGAATACGAAGAGTGAAGAATTAATGACACTTGCATAAGTCAAATAGTCCGCCAGGCACTACATCCAGCAGCTTACGTTCGTTTACACAAACAATAACAAAACAAAACGAGAAAAAAACTACAATTCATCTGGACGTAGATAGAGTACGGGGAAAAATCAAACGTACACAACGGGAGACGTGATCGACGAATGTTTAAAAAGAAAACCAGTACATGAACCGTCTAACAGAGATGAAGAGTCACAACCATGAACGATGGACAGCAAAACACACACACACACACAAATACACACGAGTTACCTCGATACTTTTCGCAAATCCACCTCACATACTGGATGGAGGCGGCTAGCTCGTTATCGTAGAGCGTCCGATGTTGGGCCGCGGCCGCCTCGTTTGCCCGGTCGATGGCATCGGCCGGGACACGCGGGAAAAGATTTTCAAGCAGATTGAATCGCTTGCGCTGTTCCCAGTACGAGTACCGAACCGGGCGCACTTCCGTCTCGTTCTGCACGACCCGGTTCATGTACGAATGATGCAGTGCGGTCCGGTCCCGTACCGTACCGGTGGACGATTTCAAACTTGCCATAATTGCCACCGTGCGCGTCAGGTTGGTACAGATGGCGGCAAGGTGCAAGCTGTTAGCGATGCTGGAGGAGTGGGGAACGTGGCCCGGCGGGCTAAACCCGGGCAGGGCAATAGTCGTTTGCCCTGAGTTTTTTTGTTTGTTTGCAGGGGTTGATGTTGGTCGTGAGTACCCCGGGTATCAATAACCATGGAGAGATCCCGTCCCACCCAAAACCGATGGATAAGACAAATTCCCAACCCGGACGGGTGCCCAAACGGTAGAGGAAGCAGTTGATGACGATGATGGTGATGGTGACGGTGCAGAACAAAAAAAAAGCAAGCGGTGGATGCATATACAAGGGGAAGGGATGAAAAAGCAGGATCAGGATATTTATGTTTGGTTCGTGACTGTTTCTTTTTTTTCACTGTTGGTGCATCGAGCATTGCACTTAACACACGGCGGAGGAATGATGTTTGGATTTCTCCAACGGCACTGTGAGCTTCCTGCTACTACTACCACTACTAACTAGCTTTTACTGGCTAATCTCGAACCAAGAATAATGCTACGCTCAAAGTGAACGAAGCGTGCTGTTTTTTTTTGCCTGTCCGTGACTTCATGTTCGTTGCATGTTCATGCAAACCGGTGCAGTAATTGATTTGCCCCGGTTTGTCTCGTTCGAAGTCTCAGTGGAATAAACAAAAAGGTTCAGTTGCGTTGGCCGAACCAGCAGAGCTTTGGCCGGTCGATTAGCTTTGATTAAAGACGTGGGAACGATGGGCGGGTGTGAGTTTAGGGACAATTATTTATGATCTAAACTTTCCGAGGTTTAGATTCTGCAATCCGCTGGCCCCTACGGTGATCAGCTATAAATCACGATGGCCGGAAATGGATTCTACCTAACCGTGGAATCGAGGGTAGGGTTGGAAAAAAATTAAAATTCATTCGATTAGGCTTCGGGTCAAACCCCCAGAACAAGGGCGAATCAAAGGGGGGGTGTAGCAGAAGCAGCTGGTACCGTACCAATCTATAAAGTTAATTTTGCGCTATAATTCACAAATTGCTTTGACACCGGAACCGAGCTTGACCACCAGAACCAATAACCAGGCTCCTGGTTGATATCGCCACCAGCCAACCGTATCGCAGAGCGTAGGCAGAAAATAGCCTCCGGGCAAATCTACGCTCACATGAGCATGAGTTATACAGATATAGGGAAGCGAAAGAGATGGCATTAATCCGACCTTCCCCCTTCATTTGGAGCGGTTCAATAAATGACACAAATTATATGCACCATTTTCCAACCGGCAAACATGAATCGGGCGTGGAGGCCCTTTTCGGCCGTACGAGGTACGAGATTAAAGAGCAACGCTCAGGAAGTTAATTCAACAAAACCCATCCGATGGTGCGGTCGATACCCGGTCCGGACCGGGCACCGAACCAGCGCTTGTATAATTAGCCATGCAATATGTCCGATCACGTATCAATGGTGTAGCCGTTACGTTTGGTGACATAAATTATACTTTCGCTATGCCTGTTGAACCTGAACAAACACTCAAGTCCGGTGCTGTGTGTAGATGGATGAGCTCGAATAAATCAACCATATTTTACAAAACGCTTTCCGTATCATTGCCCGGAACACGGTGGTTTATGTGAAGAAGGGGGAAATGTAGTTTATTTGGTTTTGCTGCTCTTTTTTTTCTATTTTAGATGCGTTACGGAATGGGAAAGATAAATTTTCCGCTCACGCAAAAACTCTGGTTTGAGGCGTACAGAAAAAAAAAAAAATGGAACGCAAAATTAAACAAATGTAAGCTTCCACCCGAACGCATCTGTGGTTGGCGTGTAATGGTGATTGGCGCTGATCGTTATTTGATCGATAAGGATTTTTTTTTGTGTTTCACAATTCCAGCAAAGCACCATATGAGCATTGTCGGGCGTAGTAATTAAACCCTTCAGCCTGCGGTGCATAATTTGTTACCCATCCACACCATGCGCGGATCGAAATGCAATAAAACCAAGTGCGATGCCATCCATGGTTAAAACGGTAAATCAAATTGTTTTAAATAAACATTCATAGCTCACCGAGCACGGTTTGACCGCATCGGAACTGTCGACGAGCTGCATAATTGGGATGGGGGAGTGAAACCCCGTCCAACGTTAAAAGCACATTTTGGGGTGCGTAAATGAGCGCCCGGTGTACTATTTAAAACCATAAATAAAACAATCCTTCCACACTCACACACACACTCTCGGACACGGTTGACGGCACCTGATAAGTGTTGTGCAAATTGAATTGTAACGATTGTCAACGTAGGCGCTGGTGTTGATCAGTGCGTTCCTGGGTTACCTTTTTTCCGAACGATAACATCACACCGATCAATTTATGGATGTGCTCCCAAACCCCGGTTTGCGGTTAGCCAATCGGTCAAAAGTCCGAACGGTGCGTGAACTTGTTGTCATAAAGATAAACGGATGTTTTTTTTTATTTCTACACCAGTTATTGTCAAACCGCCGAGTGTTATATATTTGTTCTAGCTAATCAACCACAATTGTGTAAACTGAACCCCGAAACTGAGACTAGTAACTTTCTGCTTGTTCTGGCGGCACTTCGCGGGAAAAGCCAACCCCATTGGTAAACACACACACTCAACGTCGAAGTGTAAATATTTGTTCGAAATTCAATTGTACACGTCCACGCAGCCCGAACCGTGCCGTGGCGTGCGTTGAAAAAACAATTCCATAATTTACCTTTCCTATTTTTGGCCCGGCACTCTGACTGCGCCCGTTAAACAACCCTTCCTAGAAAGGATACTAAAAGGATGATTAATCATTCAGCTCGAAAGCATGAAAACCAATTCCCGGGCAAAGTGGGATGTGTTGTTGGATCGGTTCGGCACGGTTCACAGACATCTTGGACCGGTGGTGGGTTGTGAAACGATATGGAGCAAGTTTT
>KB663610.1:12010396-12038809 GCA_000349025.1 Anopheles minimus | reverse complement strand
TTCCCACGCGTGTACTCAATGGTTGGTGGAAGTGGTAAACGTCCAGGGTGAGCGAATGAAAAACATTTAAAATTCATTAAAAACGAGCATACAAAAGAGCGAGCGAAAAAAAAAACAACCAACAACAACACAGGAACAAAACGCGCAGTAAAACAGCAAACAACAGAAGATGAATAAATAAAACCTCGTTGCCGACCGACGTCCAAAGGGACAGGCAGACACGGGTGGAACGCTTGTGAGAAGCGAATATTCCTCTGTGTGAGAATGAGCTTTTTTCGTTGTTTTCAAATTGCCACCAGTAGCTTTTGTTGACCCCGGTCGGTAAAAGAATAAGGCGTAAACCTGAACGGGAAATCTTCCCGGTGCGCAAAAAATTTTCTGTGCGTATTACAGTCTCTAGATAGTTTGAGCTTTACTGCGTACATGTAATACACAGAAGAAACAATCGAAACAACACAAAAAAAAACCCATATTCTTCACTTACCGTCCTCCACACACATTAGACTGTCGCTCATCAGCTTCAGTCCAGTTGGGCACGCACAGGAAATCTTCGGACTGTTGGAGTTAATTTGGGGAGCCGGCAGGCACAGATGGGAACAGTGTCCGTTCACCGCTTGACAGTGGTTTACACCGTCCGGCTGACGGTACGGGTGGTACACGTGAATCGTCATCGGGTGTTGCAGCTAATGGAGCGGCAACAAATTGAGAATGAATTAGAGATAATCTTGCGAAGTTGGGTCGTGTAGTTCAGTATGAGCGTAACTAAGCAGCGGCGATCCGAGTACTCACCATGTGCATTGCTGTCACCGGTTCGATGTCTTTTCCGGTGAATTTGTTTGCCTTGAATACGGCTTCCTTATCCCAGTCGGTCCAGTACACGTAATCCTCGAACGTGGTAATCGAAAACGGATGCCGCAAGTAGTCAGCGGAGTAAAGAATGACCGAGCGCTTGGAACCGTCGTAGTTACAGGACGATATAACGTTCAACTTGGCGTCGACCTACGCAATGGTACAATGTAAAGTATGACGAGTTCATGAGATACCGAGGACAACCTGTGGTTTAGAAGATCTTACCCAATACACACGCTTTCGCACCAAATCTAGTGTGATTCCGTTGGGCCACTTTACTTCATAGCTGACAATCACTTGCCGATGGGTACCGTCCATACCGGCCCGTTCAATTCTTGGGTTGGTACCCCAATCGGTCCAGTACATCCATCTGGCATGAACAGCACAAGTCACATCAGTATCGTTTCCATGCATATGAAACATGACACTACTTACCCTTCGATGGGATCCAGCGCGATTGCACGTGGAATTTCCAAATCGTCCTGTACCAAAATCTTGCCCATGTTACCATCGAAGTTGGTCAGTCCGATGGTTGACTTTTTAATGTCTGTATAGTAGATGTGATTGTAGATCCAATCCACGGCCAATCCATCCGATGTGACGAGCGGGTCCTTCACGACGACCGTCTTGTCCGAGCCTTCGTCGATTGGAGCCCTGTAGAATAGAATCATTAGTAAATTCTTCGTAACAAATTTATGCTCCACGATAACTCACTTGTAAATTCGTTTCTCCGAAACATCGCTCCAGTAGATCATGCCGGTGCGAAACACGTAATCGAGTGCGGTTGCCGATTTGGTATCGTTCACAATCGACGTCATCTCACGGTGATCGAGCGAGATCTTCCGGATGTCGTGTCGTCGTGCGAATAGTAGCGACGCATGTCCTTCCGTCGCCTTACACCGCGTGTGGTCTCGTGGATCCCGGAGATAATTATCCATACATTCGCACTTGAATGTACCGATCTCGTTGATGCAGCTCTGGGAACATGATCCGGGTTCTTCACATTCGTCTATGTCGACACACGTTCGATTGTCGGACAGTTTGAAGCTGAAGTTGGAAATTCACATTCATTAAGAATCTGGCGGAAGTTTGTAACATAATCTTGCAAACGTACCCCGGTTTACAATCGCAGTAAAATCCGGCCGGCGTATCGACACACAGCTGCGAACAGCCACCGTTGCTTTGTAGACACTCGTTCTTACCGCATTTGTCGACAGGCTCGTCCTGGAACTCTGGACAATCGGGCTTCTTGTCGCACACCTTCGACAGCGGTATACACATTCCACCGCCACAATCAAACTCTGTTTTCGGATTGCATTTCTCGCTGCGACTGTTGGCTGTGGGAGCAAAACAAAAAACAAGCATAAATGATGCATTCTACGGTACTGCAGGGACAGCTTCTTTGACAGAGCATCATTTAGCGGAAGGTAAGATAGAAATGAAGAATGTACTCACCACCACAGTTCTGTTCGTCACTACCGTCGGAACAATCGTTTTTGCCGTTGCAGGCGAAATGCCCATTGATGCATGTTTTATCCTTTTTGCACTGGAATTGGTCCGAGCGGCAGGTTACATTCTGACATATCGGTGGCATTTCATCATCGCCCCGCGGACAATCCTTCTCCCCGTCGCATATCCAGCTACGGTGGATGCAGGTGATACGATCACTGCATTGATATTCCAGCGGCAGACAGGTGGACACGACGGGTGGTGGTGGATTGGAACAACCCTAGAAATTACAAATAACCCAAAACACGGGGGCGGAGTGGTGAGCAAAACAACTCTTACGTATTGAACAATTCGGAGCACTCTGGCAAACATTTACCCTCTCGTCGGAACCGTCCGGACAGTCGGGTTCACCGTCGCAACGCCATTTGCTGGTGATGCAGTAGTTTTCAGCGCAGGAAAACTGTTTCAGCGGATCGCACGTCGTGGGTTCACAGTTTTTCTCGTCCGATTTATCACCACAGTCGTCATCGTGGTCGCACATCCAACGCTTCTGTATGCAACGTCCATTTGCACAGGTGAACTCGTCCGAGCGGCATGTTTCATCTGGTGGAAGGCATTACGAAAACGATTAATGGGAGAAACTAATTTTCTGTAGCCATAATAGACACCTAGGACGTTCAATTTACAATCGTTTCAATGTTGGTATTAAGTGTTTATGTTGCTCATGAAATGGGTAGGAAATTTCCAGGCATAAAGATTTAATCCTGGTTCGGCTCTTTTCCCTAACTGTGGAAGTTATACAGTGACATCTTATTTACTCTCCGTATTCCGTGAACTGCAACGTTGCTTGGAAGCCTCAGTACGAGGTACCAAACAGCTCGAATTCACTGCACAGCACGGTAATGTGAGCTAAACAGTGGAAAGGCCATATTCGCACTCCATCTACCCACACGTTAGTGTGCAACAGGAGCAGGAATTCTAGTACGAGGTAATAGCAACTAACGACGGCCTCAATGCACACGATACGCAACTCGGACACTATACCGTGCTCGGAAGCTAACGCGTAATATAGCACCATAAACGGAAAATGATAACATTTTATTAAAGTTGGCCCGAAACTTTGCTGCCCGAGTGCTTTCTCCGCAAACGAGTTTATCTCCCGCCATGTGTCATCTCTTCCGATTCCACGAAGTAATACACCACGGAACGGCGTACCGTTGTTGAGAAGATTTACAAGCGTTTTTTTCATCCATTCGACCGAACTGGACCAGTTTGTTTGCCGGCATATAGGAGGTGTACTCGATAAGAAAATTTGTCCGCTCCTTATGGCTTTCGGGTGGGAACTTGTTCGTAATGTCTTGTTCGCTTTTTTGCTAGTGTGTGCCCTTAGCAGCTGCACCAGTTTGTTCCAACGTGGAGTGGAGTGCGAAGTTTGCTACATCGTTGTAAAATATTGTGCATCGTGATGCGGAAGTTTCACCGTTCTGCAGGATCCCGTCACCATTAGACGGCAGGAACCATGCGCAACTTTTCGTCCCCTGTTCGCCTGTTTTGTCAAATGATTGACACAATCGAATTGTTTGATAACTTTGTTACGGGTGTGCGCAACAGTGTTTGGTTGCAATACTTGCTCGGATCTAGGACAGGATCCGCTAGTTGGGGAGTGAATTTCCATTCAATCTTTACAAACAAGATATTTATGCAACGGCTGGTTCGATTTAATTGACAGCGAGCGCATTGTGTTTACATTTTCTTTTCGCCATACATCCGTTATTCTAAAATTTCATTAACTCCTTGAGTGAATCCCGCTTTGCATTTAAACCGCTTTTTGAACGGGAAAATGCCGTTTACCCACCAAAAACGGGCTTTGCATCTTGAAATTCAATTAAAAAGATGAAAAAAAAAACATTAAAAGAAAAGCAACGCACAACGGGATAACGCTCCAGAGAATAAGTATCATTGAAAACGGATAAACTAAACCCTCAACAAACCAAGCTATTTTTTGTTTGCTCTCTTCGGCTAACTCTTTTAAACCTCCGGTAGTGTAAAATGAAGGATGTTTTGTTTTCTTTTTTTTTTTTATTTTTCCCTTCTTGTTTGCAACCCAACCAAGAGAAGGTCGTGTGAAGTGGAGTGGACGAAAAACGCAAAAATTCCCGGTCCAAAATGTTCGGAGTGCAAAGGATGAGCTTTTACGGGGCCTTTGCGTGAAGTGGTTAGCCGTTCGTGGAGATAACTTGAACGCCACCGATGAACGAGTTGGTCGAAAAACATGTGAGCATGTGCTGCGAATGAAGAATTGTCCGTACGCGCGCCCGTATTGAGAGGGTTAGGCACAGTTGAAAACAAGAGGATTGAGTACAACAGCAAAAAAGAAAAAAAAAAAACACTCACACACATAAATGGATTAGAACTGTGCAAGTGTTGACCACTTTTCATCAAACCCGCTCGTTTGTTGATCCTTTTGATGCTATCCCACATTCTCGCCCCGGTTAGGATAGGAACGGACGCTGCAAGCTCACCAAATCAATTTGATCCCATGTAGGCCAGGATACTACAAGAAATGTTGGAATATTTTCCGACGGTTGTTTGGGAAACAACTTGAAAACCTCCTTATACTACTTATGGCAAAAAAAACGCGTTCGGAGGAGTAATGGGGCACTTTAGAGTTATCCTAAATGGTACCTGCCTTTACGGTTTGCTGCTGGAGTTTAAATGGTGTGCTGGTGCCTCAAATATATATATGTTTGGAAGCTATAAAATAGAACATGTTATAACTATGCTCTCATCGTACCATTTGACACAGTAAACCTTTCTTTAAATGATCGTACGTTTTTGTTCTGGGAGGATACGTTTATATCTCCATAATTAAGGTACACATGTGAGCCTATATACAGTATGTGAAGTAATGTAGCGAGTTTTTGAGATCGAAAACAAACACAAACCTTACAACTTAAACATCTCCCCACACGCTTTAAGTTCAAGACCCCTTGGAGAAAGCATTTATCACATGACGCATCAATATCTGGAACGAACCGTATGTTGCAAACCTTGCGATTGCGAATAACCGTTGCCCCCATCCAGATGGTGCAGGCCTGGTGCGCCTGGAGCAGAATATCTTTACGATAGCTTTTTATGATCCATCTGTCGCCGGTCGGCGCCATTGTTGTTGTGCCATTGTTAAATGATGTGTACAATCGCCGCCAGGCTTGCGAGAATTCGCGATCGCATGTGTGGTTATGTGTGTGTCTATGATGGGAAAAGTTGCAGTGCAGTCGCGCCACTATGGCGCGGCCACCGTTCCTTTTTTTTTTTTTGTTCGTCGAACCACGCTCATATGCCTCGCCATAGTTTTATGATAAATGTCTAATAAAATTCCAACTGTCTCACTCTACCTCCATCTTGGGAGGGGCGATGGGGAGGGGGGTTATGAGGTAGGCGTTAGTTTGGTGTGTAGTTTGTACCAGGACATCCTGACCTTGTGGGTGTTTGTGTGGGCAATGTACCAGAAGCAGCGCCGTGATGGTGTGGTGATGTACATGCTGCAAAACATTCCAACCAAAACATGATGGGTATGCGCTTTTAAGCTTCCGTTCGTGTAAGACAGGCGTGCAGGCCTTCGGGCAGGCCATCCTTCGCCCGTACGTCACTGGAAGATGTTGGGTTCTTCCGAAAAGTTCGCTTCAGTTTAGCTCCCGGCAGCCGGGATGACTTGAGACCGGATGGTACGGCCAACAACAGCGTCAAGCGAAAGCAACTCAGGAACTGGTCCGGAGACGGGGGTGGGTTTACAGTAAGCAATTTATTTTTCACTCGAAAATTCCTTTTGAAGATGACAAAAAAGTCCGTTGCAGAACGTTGTGACGGGGCCAGGAGACATACATACTTATGACAAGCGTAGAATGCTTCCGTTGAGTCCGTTAGGCAATAGACAGGTAGGTCGCATGATTATGGTCTGTGTCTTCTGCAGCGGGTGTGTTAAGAAGTGTTAAGACTTTATGTGGAATCCTTCACCAAAAAAAAAACACTCTTAGTATTTTCCTACCCATTGCCAATGTCCAGAGGCAAGTATGAAGACGATACATCGAGGAACGGCGGGAAGAATGTGCAAAAGAATGCCGGAAATGTCTTTATACAAGGCACTGTTCTTCGGCCGAATGTGTCTAAAGGTCACCCGTTAGTGAACGCTACTAACATAAATCGTAGCCTACGGAGGATTTGCCGTAGCCATTGGATGGACTGTCCCAAAAATTGTTTTCCGAATGCACATTCGATCACTCTACCCGAATTCTGATAAGAGCTCCACAAACGTGGTCATTATTATGGAGCCTGGTGTTCATAATCGGCCGGAAAGGCTCTATAAATTGAGACGCTTATCGTGCAACCGTTCAGGGCTCGGAATTCAAAAACTGACCGGGGTGACGTCCAATTGAGGCATAAATTTTAACCGCACCCCTGATCGTACTCGTGGAAAATCGATGTCATTTCGCCCGGTGCGTAAATCGTTCGCACCAAATTCGACATGGACAATCATCGACATCACTGTCCCGTAGTCATCGTCTGAATATTCGTGTTCCGTTGGTGGTTTTTGTGTGATGTGTTCCTTCTTTTTCATTTTACTCTAGAACGTTCCAAACAAAACAAAAAAAGTCGTTTACGAATTTTCAAAAACATGTTCACCATATCATCCTGGCCATTGGCAATCGACAGCGAAATATCTTTCTTTCTCCTGCTTTTTTTTCTCTTCTTCTCTTTTTGGTTGGGTTGTGTCATGTGACAGATCGGCTAGATAGGTAAGACTGCCACCACACTTCGGTTCGGCTTTGCACGGTGTTGTGTACTGTCAGACACGGTGCTGCTACCGAAACGACACCATCGGGCACACATTTCCCCCTTGGGGTAGGAGAGCTTCAATCCCGGCGGTGTGCTTTCGGCCAAGTGATATGGCCTGTCCTCTTAGCTGACAGCTCCGGCTACGGAACATATTTGAACGCTTCCACATCATCGTGCGATGGCTTCGTGGAGGAGTGCCCTGATCCATTTAAGGCATGTCTGATTCGGGGGAGAGATCCCGGTTCGGTGGGTGGGTTTTGCTCGGACGTCCTCTGCCGGTCTTAACGTTGATGGACGTGTGGGTTTTGAGGCGTAAGTTGCGAGTGTGCGTGTGCACATGTCCTGCACACACGATCCACGATGCCCGCCAGTACAGTACGGGAGTGGGTCTGGTTAGTGAATCCAATTGGATCCCACACGTACCCACCACCCGGGCAAAGGGGTAGCTACCTTCTACTCATCCGGATCCGGCTGCCTACAGCATAACCGTCCCAGGCCTGATCGTGAAGAGTGTTTCGCCTCGGTGTATTTTCCCAACCTATCTCAGGGCCCAACATTGGGTGCACAGTTCCAAAGGTACCGGTGCTTGCGGTATCGTAAAATAATAAATTGATTGTTAATGCATCGTCAAGCTTGATAGGATTTTGACGCCTGGACGCTTCGATGGATGACAGAAATGTGTATACGTGTGTGAGTTCGTAGAAGCGTGCACTCCGACCAAGGGACGCCGACACGAGAATCATTTAACTCCATTTTGAGCGATGGAAAGCGACATATGGGAAGAGACTTTCGGTTGTACTAGGTTTTGGGGGGGTAGATGAAACATAAAATAAATTCTACTACCAGAATTTTCAATCCCCGCTAAACATGTTCGAATATCCGCACGCCCTCCTCTGTCCCATGAGCCCCGTTGTGGGGAGTCCAGCAGCAGCTGCTAGCATTTGATTTATGGCCAGTGCTTCATTGATCGCTGTCACAAGCGCCGAATATGATTTATTCGTGCTGAGAGTGTATTATGTTTTCCAACAATTTATTCATTCCGGTCATACCCCGACTGTGGAACTGTTTTTTTTTGTTTGTTTGCCAAAAGCTTATGTTTACACAATGACGACGGATCGAAACCCTGGTTAACGAATTTGTAACACAACCTGTACAGAGTTCTCGCACAACACACTTTTGCTGACATTTACAAATTATTTGCTGGAGATGGGTGGGAAGAGAAAAAAAACCGCACTGTGATAAGTCACTTACACTTTCGGTAATAAATGATCGAAAGGTTGTTTAAAGATGCAGTGAACCTCGGTGTTAAGTACAGCGCACATATAAGTGTAATATTATGCCGTTGCAAACACACCAGCTGGCGTAGAATTGTACGTGATGTCTATCGATGCTTGTACGGTTCTCAAAATTGGTATGCAGCATCAAAAGCACATACCTCTTATACATTGCTTTCGGTCGGAACTCAGGACATGTTGCCATAGCGCAAGGCAAAGACGCAAGGGCAAAGACGAGACTCCGCAAGCCAATTTCTGTACGTTTTCGGCAAGAAAAACACTCCCAAACCGGGCGGACTTTTGCCGGGTGCAGATCAATTTCACGGGTGTTTCGCAATGTCATTAGTATGCAGCATCTTTGCGCTATAATTCCCGCAATAGCAGCAGCAGCAGCAGCCTCCGTTCACACGTCATGGAAAACAAATAATCATAAGGCATTCGGGGGCAGGCGGATACGCAGCGCTACTGCGCCTACGTTCATCATCATTAGCAGCGGTAATTATGAGCATAGAAATGATACGTAAACGAAGCCAAAAGACCGGCCGACCAAACCATCCATAAAAGTGGAGCTTTCGGAATCGTTTGCTGAATCGTTAAAATTACCTCGATCGTTCGCGAACGTCGCGACGCTGAATAAAACATACACGCATTCGACTGTTCATGGTCGCATTATATTGGAAAAGTTTTACAGCTATTTTAAGCGTTTCTGTTCGGTTTTTGGTGGAGTGAGGGGTAGGTGGGGGATGAGGGAAGGGGAAAAGGAAAAACAAAACTTTTCCACAAAAAGGTTTCGGTTCGGTGGGATTTGTTCTTTTAGTAAAAATTTCGTATTCCACCGGAGAATAAAGTATGCCCGTGGAAACACATACGAATAGTCGGTCGGTTTTATTTCCGACAAAACCCCGATTTCACTTGCACCATTCGTTCGAACGTGAAATTGGTTTTCGGTTGGCTTTAAATTATGGCCACATTTTTCAGCCACGCGGTCGAAAGCGCCTGTCGGGCGCTTGTGGCGCGCGCGCGTAAATGCAGTCAAATATGTATTGCCCAGGTGTTTCTAATCGGCCTGCGTTTAGGAATGAGGATTGAGGTGATTTTTTTCTCTCTGTTGATGGTGTAGGAAAAGGAAATGTATCGCTTAAATCAAGGACGCGTAATCGATTTCGGAACTGCGGAACTGCACGTTTGGGAGCAGATGACAGATCCGCTATCCGCTTTTATGGCTGTCCAGAGCAGGAGAACGAAGATTCGATTTGAATTTTATTCGAATAACTAATTTATGTACGTACAAGGAGTTGCCGTTGCATACATTCAAAGAATTCAACCAAGCTCCAAAGAAATCTGCTCTAGCAACATATGAGATGTTAATCGCACACAAGCCATCTACTCAAACCATTTAAAAGCAGTCACAAAAGTTGACTTTGATCACTAATTTCGAAGTCATCTGCTAACGTGCCAGTGCCCACAATACATGCAAACTCCCAAAACAACTCAAAATGGAGAAAAGCATGCAACTGATTCGATCCACTCAATCTCGCTCGTTGGAATAAATTGCATTATGTGCCCATGTCTTCCGACTGCCAGGTGACCGTACCAGAACGGAACGGAATTGTGCTTCTGTTGTTCGGGAAAAACAAATTGCAAATGCAAATATTGAATCATGTCCGTTCCGGGCACGCAAGGTACAATTTCCATCCGCTCCGTGTGTTGGTGGTGTGGCAGAGCTTATGCTGCTGTTTGCAGGTGATGAATATTTCTTTCTGCCCTGTTTACGGTTCCCCGTTATCCCGGTGTCTTATTGTGCCCCGGTTGCAAAGCTAATCCTCGTAGACAATGAATTCAGCCATGAATATTTTATTTATGGATAAGTAAACAGTTGTAAAAAAATAACACACAAATTCATCGGCTGCATAAACATCATTCACTTTGCACAGGCAGCTCTCGGCCGTTGTGCATCTCGTAGCTGCATACAGCACCAGCTTCCCGGTTGCGAAACGTAAAAGTCGGAAACTTTTCGTGGAAGATCACAGAAGGTAAACAGGAGGTGCCCGTAATGTGGTGCTACAGGGTAGCATACATTTTCGTCAATAACTTGTTTACCAATCGAAGTGCATTCTTGGCATTTGTCTTTCTTTCTTGTTCGGAACAACAAACAAACGGTGATCCACTCCAGATGTGAAGTATCGGAAATGTCGTTAGCAGGAAAAAATTCAATGTTATACGAAGAGGTAGGTCGGAAAAAGTTTAATTCTTAACAGTGGAAACTTTTGAACCGGCTCTAATGAATACGAAATGCAAATAGTTTTGTGTGTGTTAAAGATTACGATGAAAAAGCTACGCTGGTACTTTGTTCTCTGAATTCAGTATTAGGATTTGTGGTTTTAATTAAAAAAATATTAGATTTTTACTTCTTTTCAAACCAAGCTATTTTTCATAGAATGAATTCATAGGTGGTGAAGACGTAAATATATTCTTAAATGTGAATAATTCTCTTAAAATTGATTAGTTCATAAAACTTCACTAACTTTTGAGATGGTTCATACAAAACACAAACTGTGCCAAATCTGACGTTTGTGTATGTTAAAGAGACCACTCACGGCAAAGTTTGCTAGATTGTCAAATAAAATATTATGGTATAGGTACTTGTGTAGCACATTGTAAAACCCTTTATATTATTTAAATGCAGTAATTCATTTCAATTATTTTTTTTCATTTCTTACGCCTTCAGTGTTACGGTTCGCGTTTGTCAAAATATTTGGGAGTTCCCATTTTTTGCGTTACGTAGTAAATTAATGTTTCCATATAACATTTTTCAATTGTGAGAGGATTTTCACCATATGATGAAACCCTTGATTACGTATGTCAACGGTTTTTTTCATCTGAACTTTTCAATATACTATTAAAACGCGAAACAACAAAAAGCAATTCATCTGGAGTGCTCTCTATTCATCTACATTTGTTGCTGTTCTCCAACAACAGCATAATATTACTCTCCTAGTAGAGTCCGTTTCTTTTCCTCTTCACAAAATATTGCACTATGGTGATTATGAAGTGGTACAATATTTTAAAATTTAAACAACTCCTAACTAAAACGGATAGGAAACGGATGCTGTGTCACTTAAATTAATTGAAAATGTCACACTTACAATGCTGCACTGTCATTGTGCTTTATGGTAAAGAGATATGATTACAATCGTTTGAATGAGAGTGTTTTTCGAACGACCACATCACCATAATGCTTTTATTACCCAGACGATACCGGACGGACAGTTTGCTAAAGAGCAAAAACTACAGCCTTCATCATTCAATGGAAAAGAGGATTTAAAACCGTATCACATACGCAATAATAGAAGAGGTACTTACTTGTTACTGCACAGCGTAAGCCTCTGTGTGTAACAAAAACCTAACACCCCACTTCATCGATATCAAACATACGTTAAATAACGGGTTTAAATCCGGGCACGTGTAACATCTTTTGACAGCAGCATACGCGTTTAAAATACAACTTCAAACAATCAGCAGAAAAATACTATCAGATCGGAAGAGCTGCCCGTTGTGTATGGTAGCGCCAGCCAATACATCCTTATGGTATCCCTTTTTTTTCCCCCGCAACTCTCAACACACACTACACACAACCGAAACAACATGTTTGTGTGTTCATTTCGACAATATCTCGCTCCTGCCGTAGCACTGCATATGGCAGCTCGTTCATCAGAGTTAGTTTGCAGTTTTCCGCACTGACGCTCCATTCGGTACGGGAATATCACTGTTTGTGCATTGCAGTATCGGTTGGTGCAAGGCTTTCAATTTAACAGTGAAGTAGCAAACACATTCCCATCGCATAGGACGGTAGCAAACACATTTGTTTTGAAATGTATTGCCAGATTTGTTTATACCGATTGGGGCAACATAACATTCGCTTTTCACGGGAACGGTCCGTGCAGAAATTCGGAGTATTGGATAGGGATTTCTAAATGAAATTATCTTGGGATATCGGAATCGGTTAGTGAATTTGATGTTTAAAACTGTATGGAGAAACTAACATTTATATCAAAATTCGATCCGCAACGAAACTCCAAGAACCAACCTGCCCAACATTTACACCACACAAAAGGAATTCGGTGGAAACATTCTAAACATTCGCCCAATCGTAGCAAATTTGTTGTATCAGTCATTTCGAATCGATTAGTTGCTTAATTCGGTGTCGATCGAATGGAAATATTTAGAGCGCGAACGAGACGAGCATTCACCTGGTACGGCAAAACCTTTGACCATTTCAAGGTTCAACATTCTTTCAACATGAATCGTCATGTGGATTTGCACGTTTGAGTGGATGTGCAAGAACCGCTTTGGTCGCTTTTTACGGTGCGCTAAAATTCGTTTTCTTTTTATATTTACGATCCTGCGTCCCATTGCCTCGATGACCCAGCTTTCTTTGACACTGGATAAAAAAAACCTGCACCATAACTGATACGGACGATGATGTCTTTTTTGTTGGAAAATATCTCAATTCAATGACCACTAGTGATGTCGGGGTATCCGGTGATACATGGGCACCAACAGCCGAGAACCGTTTGTTGTTTGGCAGTTGTGATTCTACCGAACCTTCGTTTCAACCCATTCCACGTTGGCAGGCGGTAGAAAACTAGACGAAACCCTTCATTGAGACATACATAAACCCATTCTATTGAGACTCCTCACGCTAGAAGGCGATGTAATCAGGGAGCGCATTTACTTGACTGTTGGGTATTTTTCTCGCCAGACAGAGCTCGTTCCCAAGCTTCAGCGTAGTTGAAGGAAGAAAATAAGAAACATGTCCCCCTCCCACCGCTTACGGTGGGGTCGATGAGCTTGTGTCTGCAGCACCAGCAACAGCAGCGTCCAGGCAAGCAGAAAAGGCGGTTGATGGACCAATTTGTGGTCAATTTAATCTTCTTTTCTACTTGGCCGCCCATCCGGGAGGCGCACCCAAGGCGGCGGTAGTGACCACTAACGAGGTAGCGGGAACCGTTATTTTTCATCGCTCGTGTGTTTATCGCCAGTTCGCAAACATCATACATTCGAACCGGTGCCATCTTACGACTAAAGTCCAGCGTAAAAAAAATGACCACACAGGTACAAAATTGTATTCACCTACAGTTTAGTACAACGACTCTCAAGTGGACGACTCCGTTTCATCGAGTGCATCGTGCGGTTTATCGCCCGAATCGGATGCATCGACCGCGTTCGGGAATCGATATTGTGAGAAAAGATCGCTTTAAGAGCTGTTAACAGCTGAAAGAATGCCGTGAAACCATCCACGAGTGCAGACGGAGTGGATTGTGTAATCGTAAGTAATCGAGTTTGTCATTGAACGAATTGAATTGGAACTCTCATAAACCAATTCAACAAATAAAGCGTTCATCCGTTTGCCGGGCAGGTTTTGTTCGACCATACATGGAGACGCCCGGTACTTTGTAGAATTTTTGCGAGGGCTTTTTCGGTAGAGCTAAATTTGATTTTCTTCTGAAAAATGCTAGCGGGGTTAGCTCTAAGCGATGAAAAATAAATATTCTATAGTATCTTAAATCCCTTACAAAAAAAAACCGGCTAAAACTGAACTTTGTGTAAAACAAAGCCTCACTTCTCTAATAGCGCGTTTCTCGCGCGAATTGGCTGCATAATCCTTCAACAATCAGAAGGCTTTCATGCCGTTTATCCTTCTTTCACACCAAACGACCACCACAAAGCGAAAGAGGCGCTAGGGCGCCCCTCCTTGCCAGAGGATTTAATTGTTTCCAGCGGAAGAAAATTAACTTCCGTCCAATGGGACGCCGGTAAAGGTTCTTCTGTTGCCGTGGAATGAGTTATCGAGGCGGAACGAACAATCACCAGAGTGCGGGCGATGGTAACCAGCACGGGTAAAACCGAGTAAACGGAATTTACGCGCGTTTATGTTTAAGACACTGTGAGCAAACACGTAAGCACTGCGAAAGAACGAGAGAGAACCTTAGACACAGAACGAGAGAAAGATCACGTGGAATTGGGATGGTGAAAATATGCACTTATGTGTAATTATCGTTACAAATTATTAATTCAATTTTCCACTTCATCTCAACGCAAAACCCTCCTCCAGAGCGGGGCACGTGCAAAAAAAGGGAAGTTCGCTCACTTTGGATGGCACCCTGGGCCTTACTTAGAGCGCAACTTATAACGCCTTCCGTGGAGAACCATTTCTCACGTGGAGTGTACGTGTGTGTGTGTGTGTTTGTATGGTGGCAGAATTATGTTTCATTTTCGCTGATGCATGGAACGTGGATTAGATAATTAACTTTTCCACCACGCGCAAACTGCGGATGAAAATTTTTAAGATTAATTTGTTGCAAAATAAAACTTAACTACTCTGCAGGTAATAATGGTTTCAGGGGAGAAAATTGCCTTTTTTTTGTTCCCTTTTTCACCACACAAGGGTGTGATGCATTTTGGTTGCTCTCGGTAAACGGATAGTAAACATTTCCCCCAAGCGAACATCGTTTAATCGGAACGTAAGTGGAAGTAATTGAATTTGTACCCGACACAAAAGTCCCTGGATGGGTTTTTTTTCCTTCACTCCTCCGCAACCTAATGGTCGGTATTTTCTTTTCCGCTGTCTCAAAGCGCTCAGTCACACTCGTCTCCATACCCGGCGTAACGTTTGGAAAAGCTTTTTTTTGTGTTGTTGCTGCTACTAATATGCACAAAATGGCAAATGGTTGCGCCGGCAATCAGCATCCCGGGACGTGGTAACGGACGTGATAGTGGCGCGCTGCAGTGGTCGTGCAGAAACTTCTGCCGGTACCGTACGCAGAAGAAGTTCGTGCCGTTCGTGGTGTTCCGATCGAGAGCAAATCGAATTCCGGATCATAATGTTGAACCATAAATACAATAAAAATTAATAGGCAATCGTTGGGGTTGCCGAACACGTGCGCAGCCTGCACACACAACCGTACGGATGAAAGTTTTCTGTTGTTTCAGTGGACACATGCACACACACACATTGGCAGCTGCTTGTTGGCCGTCTGGCCGCAGGTGAAGAAAATGACTGCGATGGTCTCAAAGGCTCACGTATGTACGGTCGGTTGAATAAAGCCGCCCACAAGGTCCGCATTAACATCGCAACGGTCACTGGTATTCCCATAGGTCCCGTGCGCTACGGTACGACCCTCCCAATGACTCACTATGTGCGACCGAATACTATCATAAATGTTGGGAATTGGTACTCAAGAGCTGGATCCCAGAAATACCCTACCCGTTGGGGGAACGAAGAAATAGGAACATCACTTTCAAATGCGTGTGTGTTTCTTCAATTGATAAAAGATAAGAATTCTACTCATAAAGGAACGTTGGACGGTAGTGAAAAGTTTAGCTCGGGGTTTAGATATTCGAAAGTTCTAATTTGATTTCGGTTTCCCTACGCATCCAAGACGTTCGGACTGGTCGTCTACCCTATAGGATATCTTAATCGAATGAGTTGTATGGTGCAAGCCTTAAGGAAAGACACCTAAAGCTCAATAAGCCGCAAGACCGTGAGTGTCTTGTTCCGAAGCGCCCGGTAGGCATTAATCGGAAAACCTCACACACTCACGCGGGAGTCTGCCCGTTTTGACTTTAATTGATGATTTTCCATTATGGTTCGTAATCTCCCTTTTGGTCTTTGTCCCTCGCCGACGGAACCTGTGTCCTGTGTCTTACCCGGGGTTCCAAAAAAGCACGTGTGCATCTGACCCGACCAGACTGTGATTTGATTATTGAAATCTTGCGCCAGAGTTCGTATTGGAGGGTTGTGTCCAGAGCCTAAAAGGATCAGTACGATGCGACGAGCAATTAACTAAAATGTTCGCACAAAACGCCTGAAACGGGCGGACATTTCCCGGTGGTCACCGGCTAAACCACGAAAGCACAGAGTGTGCTTCTAATGGATTAACAAGTGCCAAACTATCTATATCTCGGGCACCGCGTGGTTGTATACTCCGCGTGGATGACTTCGGCAAAACGCTTCGGAACGAAAACCATGGAAATCCAGCCTGTAGATTGATCCGGGAGATCCGGTATATGGAACACGATAACGCCATCGGTAGTGCGCTGCTCGGTGGTCAACCCTGCTGCCATCGCACGCTAATGTGACACAATGGATATGCCGAATTTCCATTATCGTAAAATAGGGTTAATCTTGACGGATTTGAAATTTTCCATTCTGTGGCTTTTGTGGCGTTGTTTTCCCGGCGGCCATGAGCCAAAGTGCTCATTGTTGTTGTGCACGCGGGGCAGAAACCTATTTAGCGGATCGTTGCCGTGCCGCGTATTGTGCGCATTAAAGAACGCCACTGGTCGCTGCGAGTTGTTTACCGTCGCTCTGAAGGAAATCGTGTTTGCAGCAATTCATATCCATTTGATGGAACGCGTTCCGACAAGTAGCCATTAGTTAGGCTTGTTATTCTGGGCATTCCAGGCTGCCATGGTGCGTGGCCCTGCCCAAATGCGCCTGATGAACCTAGAATAACCACTTACGGCGAAGAAAACTCATCCAGAACAGCATTCTGACCGGCCCATTCGTAAGAGAATGAGCGATAAATCTTACCACCATCCACCAGCACATGGGATGATTTGGGCGCAATAAAAGCAGGAAGAAAAAAACGCGCTTTTGCTACTCGCAGGCTAGAAGGCGTTCCCCACTTTAAAATGGGCGCACACCTACATCTCGACAGCCGCAATCCAAAAGTCATCATAAATTGTTTCAATTCACTCGGAATTTATGGAGATTTCTTATGCCCATAGACGTACGAAGGCACCGGCAAGGTACCGCAACAAAAGACTCGTCTAACGCGAAGGCGGTTTTCATGAAGATTTACTTCCGGCTGTCGTCCTGCGGTTCGCCATGGGTTACCGTGGGTTTTGGAGTATCCCTTCGCCCCCCCACTCCCGGTGGGTGGGAGACTGAGATGTGAAACGTTTCAGCGCCCAATGCAAAGATAAGCGAAGATGCCACTTGTTTGCCCGGCCTGGAACTCGCCGGAATAAGGGGTAGCCGGCCAGGTTTGATTGGTTGGCCGGGGTTTGCTTGGAGGTGGCCCGATCCCGATCTGCGAATGGTCTGACCATCCTTCCGTGGTGGTGATGGCGGTGGTGAGCGGAAATGAGAACCCATAAATCACTATGTTCGAACCATTTTTCATACCTGTGCCCGTGTACACCATTTGGGCGGGAGTTGCCTATCCGGAGTTTGGGAAGCTACACTGGGAAACGGTCCACCTTCACGGACTGGTGGGGATCGTTAGAGAAATCTGTTTCTGAAGGCTAAATTAGCATGTTTTGGGGAGCAAAATTTAAGGAATTTGGTGCTTTGGTTTGTTCCGCGAAGGCCTGGCCAGCTATGAAGTCAATTAGACGGTTCCCAATATCCCGAACATAATGGACAGCCGAGAGAGCGTAAGTTTTGAGGAGGTGAGCAACAGAAGGAAGAAATCACCGAACATTCGATTGAATCTTCGAAATATCGGATTTCTTTGGTGCTTTGGGAGATTGATGGGCACAGTAACGAAAGGCATTCCACCTGATACTCCCCCTCCTTCTCCTCCTGAGGTACGATAGTTCCCTTTTTTCTTCGTGTATTGAACTACGGAACGGAGAAACGGTTTTCCTTCGCAAACGCTTTCCTCCGTAGGCTTTATCGCGAAGTCAACGCGCCCCACCGTGGACCCAATCTCCGTATTGACCTCAGGTGGCACCGGAAGCGAAACGCAATATCGATGATTGATGATCGGATTCGAGCGGACACCCCGGAGCACGGCGAGGGGCCAGGTGGTTTATTTTTCGCGATAGAATGGCTTTACGCGAAGATTTGCTCAGTTGGTGCCATTGTTGTAAGCTAAATGAAGCCTGTGAAATGTTATAAATCAGTTTGATACGCTCTATTTGTCAGCGGTGAGTCGCGCACAATTGTTCGGCGTGGGCTGCGGTCCGCCTGTTACCGACAGGCGGGTGCGCACCGGCCGACGGTCGTGCGATAAAATATTAAATCATTTGTTTCATTCGCGTTGGAGATAGTAACGGATCCAATCCCGGAAGCGCCGGGAAAAGTATAAACGGGCCCGTACTGTTTGTTGGTTTTTGATGTAACGATAATCTTCCATAATGAGTTTTATTATTGGCGTTGATAGAACTTATTGTTGTATCATGCCGACGAAAAAACAAAAGATAATGTTAGCGCTTAAATGAATTAGGAAAAAAACAATACTGAATGTATCATACTGAAATACATTTAATTTTTGACACCTGCCATCTGAATGCCATTTATTTATTTTGAGAATTTTTGACACCTGCCATCTGAATGCCATTTATTTATTTTGAGAATTAAAAGTTAATTACTCAAGCCATTTTTACCTAAAATTATCGGAACTGCGTAAAATCGAGAAGAAAAACAAACTACACTAGTTGAGCAGCGTGGTCGGAATTCTGACGTTGTTAAAACTTATAATTCTTCACCGAAAGGAAATTAGAAAACTTGCCATGATTAGGACAGCACAATTCTCCTATTATCTGCCCGTTCAACTTTGATGTTGTAATGCTAAAGTTACTAGGTAGCAACGGAGCGCACAGAAGAAAAAAAAACACAGAAGAAGCTTGCGTTCGCTCTGGACCGGGTCAAGTACAACCACCCAGGGCTAAGATCAAGTTTCTTTTGATTTTAAAGCAACGTAGCACCGTAACGAGCTGTGCGAATGGAGTAGGAACAAAAAATAAACGCAACCATATCGCCCTTTATTAGCTTGTAGCGTTCGGTTAGGTCAGGCCCACGTCAACCTCGGTAACGGTGTCGTAGTACAACAAGTTGGTGAAAATAAATTCCCGCAAGCACACGGACACGCTTGCTGCGCCGGGGTGGGTAGGAGTGGGCAGTGTCAAACATAATTTGAATTTTCCAAAAAACCACAATCAACACCAACACGGCAGCCAGTTACTGTCACGAAGCTCTCCGGTCCGTACGGATTGGATATCGTTACGGTGCCACGGTTGAAGTCGACACATCTTTAAATGCCTCAATGCCTCAAAAATTGTACCATTCCGCCCAGGCACACCGGTGCGGAGATGAGAGCAAATTCAAAAGTTAAATAGATGACGCATAGTAACGTACCGTGTCGGGCCGGCTTCTGCTGGCTGGTATCGCCTCGCAGAAACGATCGTTCGTTTCTACTGGGTGGGAAAAGTTTTAATTTGATGCCAAACTTGGTCCCATTTTTGGTAACTGTTGGGCGGCAAATATCAGAAACGAAAACTTTTGCCCGTGTCCCGATTCGGTGTGCTATTTTAACGAATAGGATGAACGTAATTTGAGGAGGAAAAAGTAGAGCAAACAACAACAAAAAAAAACACACCATACACACCCACACAGATATTTGCAAATGAAAAATGTTCTTCCCGTGACGCTCAATTGCCGAACGGGCACCATGGCACCAACGGCAACAGTGATCGATCTCGAGTGATTGGAGTTCGATTTTCCGTTCGGTCAGCGCATAAATTCGTCCCGTTTGAACGTCCATGGGAAAGTTCTACACTGCCCAGCAGCAGCAGCATCATCATCATCGTCATCCGGAAGCCGAACGAGGAAAGCTTTAGAAAATGCATTTGACAGCTGCTTGGAATGGTGGCTTTTTCACTTGGCCTCTAGCTGACTTCTGGTCGACCGTGTTAGCCTCCACGTCCCGAAAGGACTCAATTGACCGCTCGACTCTTTGATGAAGTTAGTCCTACATTTAATTTCGCTCGGATCGCCATGTGCCGGTGGCGGGAAGGTTACCATAAATTCTCCGGCGTGATGTGTATTGGTTGGGAGGCAAAAGTTTGCACGTCCATGAAGTCACCTGGCCCGGTAGAGTTTGGCATGCATGGTATGATGCCACCGGCTACGTAACGTTTCTCACCAATGGGGAAAAACGCACCGCTGGTAACGTCAACCGGCAAGCTCTGGCAGTTGTGGGTAATCTTGTTTGCTCATTACATTCTCGACACGAGACCACACAGTTCATCATTATTCTTACCGGGCATCATGGCACCGGGGCCGGGTTCCGGTGTACACCGACAGACGTACGAGTTGTACGGACGTTCCGTTGCATGGAGCACCCTTTTTTAGAAGAAAAGAGGCAACCCGAGGTAAATAGGTCTTACACCTTTTTTGCCAACTTTCCCAACGGTACCCAAGTGCCGTCGGAGCGATTATCTGCATACAGGAGCAGCAAACGGAAAAGCAAACGTGGCACTAGCATACACAAACTTTCATTGCCCTCAAATATATTGTGTGAGTTTTGTGATCCCGCCGAGGAAACGGAGAAGGTGGATGTTTATGTAGGGATAATTTTGACGGATCATGGGGCATTCCGGGGGTACGCCCAACAGATATTGAGATTCTTACGCCGAGCAATGAGGCACATACGGTACGTACTGTACGTAAGCTTGACGACGCTTCACGATTCCGAACACGTCGTTCTATGCCTGGGTGCAAATCTTCGTAGTAATGCCTCTCCCCCCCAAAAAAAGGGTATTTGATCCTAGCGATGGTAATGAGAGTTGGCCCCAACGGGTGGTCTGGGTTTTATTTTCCCTTTTGCGAGTATTGGATTTTTTTTCGCAGAAAGAACACAGTTCACGAATGAAGACTCCCAAAAGTCTGATTGGATAGAGGTGAAATAATTACATAAATCATGCATTGGGTAGATTTTCCATTCCCAAAAGCAACAAACAAAATTCTCGGTATCAACATAATAAAAACTCATCGATTGAATTTTATTTCCCAGAAAATCCAATGCCATTTTGACTCATAAACATACCTTGCATGTTTGCTGCCAATTACACTGACAAGTGCCTTTTGCAGCACAATGCAATTGTTGCACACTTGCAAAAAGCATATTTATGTTCTTCGACTGGTTTAATTTCCCTAAAACAGCGCACAGACAGACAGACAGACGCGAGCGTTATCATCCAGCCGAATAGTGGAAAGCAAAATGGCCTGAAGAAAACGATGAACATGGGTTCAATTAGGTAAATGAAAAATCACTCATGAGATTCGGGACCGATTGAAATGTTCTGGTCGGTATCGGAAGGTTGTACAGTCGGCAACAGGTGTGCCAAAGGAATGCCGTGCTCCAAAGCGCAATTGAAGGACTCCGGTGCTTCGATTCGTTTCTACACACTCTGCTGAACCAATTTGCTGATTTCCCCCAACAGACGGAAATCAACGAAATGCCTCCTATTGCATTGTCGGTGGAAGATTTGGAGTGAGTTTGACCGCTTGGCTTCAGTTTGGAATGCACGATGGAAGATTTGAGATATGGAGACGATAAGATTGATATGGGTTCCCTGGATGGGAGTTACATCCATGGTTGCTATCTCAGCTTACGAGCTCTTTAGACAGATGTTGATTGAGGTTCAAGGTTCTGCATGCTTGATTGCAGCAGAGGAATTAGGTAAGTCTTCCTATTTCTGTATATCAGCAGAGAAATGCAAAACATTTAAAACTCAAGTAATACTATCATATGAAGAAAAAAAAGAGATTTTCTTTATGCATTGGGAATAGGAACTCCATGGCATGAATCGACAACTGCTGCAGTGCTTTCAAAAAGCGAGAATGCTTCAAAAATTATAGAACACTCCAATATGGATGCTCAAAATGGAAGCCAAAAGCATTAATAACCCTGATAGGAGCAGTGTGTACCTTTTTGGAAGAAAAACTAGGAAGACCCCTCCACTCCTTACAGCGGTATGCATACGGCATCTATGCCAAATGGTGGCAGAGGTTGTGGGTCACATTTATTTTTTCCCTTCAAATCCACATATGGACCGAAAACCTCGAGCATGTGCATCATTTATAAAAAAAAAAAAACGTATGAGGGTGTGAGTGTTTGTGGACAGGGCACAGCAGGAAGCATGCCGTACATCTGTCTCTCTGCACTTTCTGCACATTCATTCACTGCCATCTTGAGAAACACTTTTTCGGTGGCTTACACTCTCGCCAGCTGATGCGGTGTACTGATTCAGGTGGCTGACCCGAACCGAACCTCTGCACAGCACCGCCGGCGACAGGAGCGGTGTGTGATATGAATGATATATTAATACGGCCAACCAGTGTATGCTGATACGTAGCACGGCACACCGAACTGCATACCGAACCGAACGGGGCCAATCGGTTCTATTGCGAACGTGGGCAACATTCGATGGTACCATCTGGTGGGTGGCTTTCTCCAGCGAAGGTGTGACACTGTGGGTGACTGAAAATTGCACAACCCAATATTCGTGCAGCGTTCACATTCTGCACTCAACTCCATCGCTTCCATCCGGGTGCCGGTTGGCATGGTGTCCTCTTTCCGCCGGGGCGGTGAATGTTCTTCTGTTCGCGCACGGAATACGAAATATTGTCTTTCGTGGCAGCACGAACGGGTGACTACTATCTCCAGTGGTGAATTCGAGCCGCCCGCTACGGTACGGTGACGTTTAGGCCACCTTTAGCTGGCGGCCCAGTTGGGCGCATACATTTTTCATAACCATCACGCCTCGAAAAGCCGCGCTGCATACAGGTAGGAAGCTCATAAGGATCACCCAGTCAACCAGACCCGGTCTGCAGTCTCGACTTTGGCGGTCACTGGTTTTTTGGCATGCGAAAACAATTTGCGCCGTTTATGGGACTGTTATATCATCTTCACAACTCACTTTTCGCCATCTTTGTCCTGTCGGGGCGCCCCAGCACACGGCAGCAAGACGATGCGAGAAGAATTGTTTTTGAACGTTTCACCTGTCAGGTGGCTTCAACAAATCAACCCAACTCACCGAACGACACCTCGCACCGGCGGTTGGTAGATCTTTGCTTTCCGGGCAAGTTTTAGTGATATCCAACGCCACGACGCCGTGTCGGGTACGGTGAAGAGATAGCATTTTTATGGGGTCATTAATATGAAAATTTTAAAATTTATGACTTTTCATTACTTTTATGGCTGGGAAGCAATTCCGCGGAGGCTTCCCGGGCGACAGTGCACGTTGACGTCGATGGGCAACACGGGCGCGACCAAACCTGACAGTTACGATTTTCGGCCGGCTCATCTTACGCTAAGCCACAGCTGATTCCGTTCCCGCTAAGGCGTCGAGGCGTAAGGCGAGCCGCTACCAGTTTGATGGCAAAAGATTACGATCCTCATTTTCATGCCCGGGCGGCAACCATGCTTCACCTCGCCGACATCGGCAAAACGATGGGTTCCCGTTCCCACTGGAACACTTTATCGCGAATGGTTTCGTTTCGGTGCGCTGGCTTTTTCTGTTGCCTTTACATGACAACGAAACGAACAGAAAAAAATAAGAAGCCAACTACAGTGAGACAAAATGACGCCCGCCTATCAGAATGGGAGCACGTCCTTAATCTCTCAAGAAGGCGCGACCACCACTGATGCCTCACCACGGACGCCCAACGGTCAGTGCCATAAATCATGCTCCACTTCCGGGAGAGGGCAAGTTAATTAGCATGACAAAGGATTTATGCCTCCACCGAACGAATTGGATGTGAAGCGGAGGTAGACAGCAGAAAAAAGGCAAAATAAAATTAAACTCAATCAACTCGTTACAAAACCGGACACAACGATGGTTTAACGTTCGTCCCATCCGATCATAAGGATTACGGTTCACAAATTGAATTGAATCAGACCTTTTGATGGTAGTTAGTTCTGTACTGAAAAATGTTCAAATGGCACTTTCATTGCTCCTTTATATTATCTCATCCGTGGCGTTTGTTTGGGACTGATAGCCATGATAGCACTGTTTATAACTTGTGAACAAAAGCTCTTAATGTGACAAAACTCATTAGAAATAACAAAATCAGTTTTGGTTTGGGGTTTTAATTGAATAACTTAATTACTAAACCCTTCAATAATATTTTTATATGAACTATAGTATAGAGCCATAATAATGTTCTGATTTTCTCACTTCTTTGTAGTATCTTCCGGGATTTACAAAACGAATGTCTATAGTCCGCTTTAATTTTTGTCATTTGTGGATAATTGTGAATCTGTACTTCCCGATGACTATATGTTTTATGCTGTTTCATAGCTGTGTTCTTCGTAAATCATTTTTCTTTCTCCTCATAAATCTAGTGTCATTCTATTACATAAATCACACAAGATTCCGTATAGCTACAGTCTCCTGGATAAGTCAAATAGTTTATGTGGAATACTTATGTGTACAGCTGGATTAGAACAAATAAAGCTCATTTAATGTCGAAGGCGAACAAATATTTGCATTTGATTCCTTGAGAAACGCAAGAACTTAGAGATCCATCACATATGGCCAGGCTGTCAATACTGCCGTCGAATGAGTGCTCGAGTTTTATTCCATAAAAGTCCTTCCAAATCTGGATCTTGGTGTTTTCCACGTTTTCTATCCCATAATTTGGATATTCCTTATAGCCTTTAAAAGGTGTTTGGGTCTTCAATAATATGTACCACCTGTTTGAATCCATTGTTCCTGTATTCCAATTATGTTCACGAGTCCGCCATTCTTCACCATTTCGTCCTTTTTAGTGTTATTTCACAATATGCTAATTTTCCTACTGTCCTCTTTAACTTCCTCAGTTTATAAGGTTCTGATAATCTAACGAGAAAGGCGAATGATTCAAAAAAGTAATAATAACTTTATAGTCAAAAGGATACAGGTGTAAAGATTTAGTTTTTTTTTCTATATATAAAAACCCTATCGCGGGTAAATCTATCAACCTTGGTAAATTTGTCACGTGCACGTTCGAATTATGCAGACGGTGATATTTGTCCATTGTTAACACTTTTACCATGATTAGCAAAGTCCCAGTTACATCCGTACCAAAGTTCCACGGTTCTGCCTCTGCAGGCACGGCGGTTCTCCCGAAAAAGAAATAGCCCCCGTAGGCCGTTTCACCGTGATTAATTTGCCGAACCGAAAACCCCTTTGGCCGCACGAACAGCAGCGGTCGGTAAAATTATCCCTTCACTCGAGCGACAATTCTCGTAATGAGCTTGGCTAACGAGCCTCGTAAGCCGAACCCGACTGCGGACGTGGGATGTTCGCTTTGCGAAGGAAACTGTCAAAAACCCCAGGCCGGACTCGGACCCGCACCAAACTCAACTTCATCAACGGAACGATCTCAATCAGTCCGGCAATCAAACGGTCCGTACCGTGCGATCGTGCACGATGCGATGGGGTGACCGCACGAATCAAGCATGCAGGTGTTGTTTTCGATGTCATTTCGGCTAATACGCGGAGCTGTTCAGTTGAAGGTTCGGTAAGTGGCGGCGATTGGTAAATGAGATGTTTAGTTTCCAATCACGTACAGGCACCGTTGGGATTGCTGGTTGTCCCCTTTCGGTTTGCTGTTTGCCTGCGTTTGCTGAAGGCTCTATCAATCTTGGTATGGGCGATCAGATCTCATCCGAAACGCACCACGGTACGGATGATCGAACAATGCGCACGGAGGGGGGCGAGTTAAAGGTTGCCTGAGTTCATTGGCATACAAATCATGGGCGCAGGAGGTGATGGGTGAAACTTATGCTATTCAATTAAATTATCTTGCTCATCAGTATAAATATTGATTCGCTTTCGTCACCCACACGTCTCGCTTTTGTTCTGCATTTGCAAAAGCAATACAAAATGGATCATGAGTGCAAGCGGACAAATAAACCTTCACGCAATTACTGCGGCGCGAATGGCCGAGTGCCGGGCAGGAATTAACTCACTTTTAATTGATTAATGCGATTCACGAAATATGCATGCTGCCAAAAAATACGTTGGTGTTAATACGATGAGCCTGGTGGGGGGTTATTGGTGTGAGCCAGAAGAGCGAAAACAAAAAATCTCGAACTTCGCTGCCACCAGCATTTCACTCAATAAATTCATTTGATGGACACAACGCAACACGAAATACCACAAATTTCTCGTCGGCTTTACCGGCTCGTTTGTTGTTAGTCGATTGTATGCATGGAGCAATAAATACACATCTGTACAGAAGGGATGGAATAAAAAAAAATGGGGGATACTCACTGCAGGACATCTCATCGGACCCGTCGGCACAGTCACGGTTCTGGTCACACATCCAGCCCAGCGGGATGCAGTTGCCGGTTCCGCTGCGACATGTAAATTCCTCCGATGAGCACACTTTGCTCTCTGCGGTTGCGGTTGCCAGTTGCCCGGTACGGGTCATGCGTTTGTTTTGCGTTTGCAGTGCGCGTACCAGTAGTCAATCCAAGTCAGATTCGGTCAGTGAAAAGGTTTGGAGATGGGCACGGGCACGGGAGTTGGTTTCGGGCCAGGTTGTTGTTTCGGGTACACGGGCACGGGAAGGAAAATTCGGTATGATGTGAAAAATGAAACACCCCATTAGTATTTTATTTCATGAGATCCCATTAATGTAATTAAACGCACATATCGTGCCTTAAAAAATGAGTATGCATGATTGATTGGCAGCGCGTGCAGATACTGCATAACCTAAATATGAGGAATTGCAACGATGCAGTGAAACAAATATAGGTGAAGTTGTGCGAAATGTTGGTTGTTAAAGTGGATTTTATTGTTAGTTTTTGTTTTGGGTGGGATTATTTTGTTGAAAGCATGCAAAATAATTAAGATACAGTATAAATAGATGATTAATAAATTGAGGATTTCATATCGAAAGAACGTAAAGCTACGAGAAAAAGCTGAAGACAAACCGCAACCATTGAACAGAATTATCTACTCTAAATTCAAAGCACAAATTAAACGCAATTCTATCTAGCTGTGTAGCAATAACGAGCAAATTCTAGCGAACATTAACTACACAAAATTCAACGAGAAAACAAATATCGTTTAGGGGAATTATTGGAGAACACAAATTTACACATACCTTAAAATATTGAAATTACTTCATTATATTTAGAGTCATTCAATATTTGCTCTATATTGTGTGAAAAACCAATGAAATATCGCTAAAAGAAATTTTAAAATTACAGTCCAATATCGAATTAGGCGATATGCAGTTACGAGTTAACAGTCAATGTCAATGTTTTAATTACCATTTCCTCGCAATACTCCTTTAATTTTATTAATAGCAAAGTTGCATTAACTATAATTTTCTAAAATTGATGTATTAATTTTAAGCTCTCCTTTGTTTTAAATATTGACAATATAATTGGAACTCACAAATTGTCAATATGAAAATGAAATATTAACTTTCGATTCCTTGATTTTGAAAATAATCAATGCGTCGAAAGATATTTGAGTCATATGAATTTCTCTCGGTATTCGGGAAGTGGCTGTAATTGTATAATTAAAACTGGGCATAGAACTTCCAGGAACTCATTCGCTGATTGATTGATGTTGAGCGTTATATATTCATAAAACGGTGATACTTGGAAATATAAATTTATATCCATTTCTTACGCATACACCTTGCACAATAATGTTAAAACGCATGAGTTTTGTTAAAAGTATGATTATGAAAGATTTCAAATGATTGGCTTTAGGATGAATGCATGAAAGTATGATACATGCTGCCGTATATAGACCACGATCTTACAATATGCGAGGAAACATCAAACGAACCTCTCTCCATTGTGTGCCGTCGGCCCAATATCGGTAATGCTAACCTCAGCAGAATGAAATCCCGATGCAAACTTTAACCACACAGGCTGAATAATTGATGTGATGTGAATAAATGATACAGCGCCGATCCCCAGTGTACAGCGGCAATGCGTTTTGTTGTCAGTGCTTTTGTTTTAGAATGTTGTACGGTACGAGTATGTTTCGGCCTAGAAGTGGGTAGGTGTAGAAACGGTTAGGTGAGCTCTATTATCCGCTCAAGCGGAGGGATTATTTGTCTAGCTTGATGGCGTCAGTGGACTTACAGTACTTTGTTATCTGTTTCGAGTTCAATTGAATTTGCGTTCTACAATATTGGGTAGCTTGCTGTCTGAGCTGATGAGTTACTCTCGATAATACGATATATGTGCATGTTTTC
>KB663610.1:11923814-12010214 GCA_000349025.1 Anopheles minimus | reverse complement strand
CTAGACTCCATTCTCGGTCATTCGCCTTCGGCGCGATTGTTGGTTGAAACTTTAATTACAAACCATAAAAATGTCGAGCCATCAACAAATACCGCTCCGTGAAGTAGAAGCGTTGGGCTAAGGACGAAAAGGACTCGCGCGCGCGCGACCCATTATTACTGACCGTCTGTTGCCACCGTTCGGTTCGTGGACGGGAAAGCGCAAAAAAACAGGAGGATGAGCAAGATCTTCGCTGACTCCCGCGACCCATTGTTCACCGGATGAATTAACCCAACAGAACTTTTTAAATGTTCTTTCACCGTGGTGGGCGCCGTGTTCTTTTGGGCGGTCAGCCCGAACAAAGAAGCAACATCCGAAACCCGGAAGGACTTCTACCAACCCAAAATCCTTTGGCGAACAGTGCGTGTGTTGACGGTTGAAGGTGCTGGCTTAGCGATACGCAAAAACCTTGTCCACTCGCAAACGGAAAGGATCGTCATTTAGATGACCCTGTTTTACAACTAGCTTCGAGCGGTTTAACAACGCCCCCGCTGGACAAAGAGGAAAAAGCGAAGGGCCTTGCACGATTCATGTTGGGGTTTCCTGGTGTACCATTACCCAAAGTTGGAGGGTAAGAACAAGCAAGATGGACACTGTTTGTAGCTGTTGGCAGTTTTTACGACTTTACGGTATGACTCTTTTCCCCGAACCCCCGTAAGGGGAAAGTTACGGAACAGGAACCGTACACAAGCTGAGGTGCAATTGTTAGGTGAGGTTAAAGGCTTCTTTTGCATTTTTGGTGGATGAGAATGTTTTATTTAGTGGGCCACCCCTGTTGCCATGCAGTTGGCCAATCTCGTCCGTCGATTTTGAGCGTATGCCAACAAATCACGTCCGAACCGTTTGCGGAGGTTTTGGAAGGGTTGCACACAATGGGATGGCTTCATGTGGTGGGTAAATATTACAGCGATAATAAGGAAGCACACAGTCATTAAAAGTTATTTTCCTACCATGTCCGCCTATGGCAGGAAATGATGCAGCAGTAGAGCACGAGTTTGCGTTACTGAGTTCTTGCTCCTGAAGGTGTATCTCCATGCCATGTACCTATGAATACTGGGCCATGGAACTAAAAATGCAGGCTCTCCGTTTTGCTAGGCAAAGTATTTCCCATCACAAAAATAACTTCTTCAGCACTCGGAAGACACCGCCGCGTGAAGGGCCGGTTTGTGTAAGCCCAGTTACGAGAATGTCCCACAGTACATCCGGTGTTAATTCCGTTACGGAAATGGTAGAAAGGTGTGAACATTCCGGACGGATTATCGCTCGACGGCAGGTCCGAAGACGATGCTCCCATCCCCGGATTGGGAAAACCCTCTGACAGGAGGAGATTGTAGTGTTCCATTGAAGTGTTCCATGCAAACACCCGAACTCCCACAACCCGATCCAACCAAATCAACCGTCCAAATTAGGGCACGTAGTTTCGGGAGGTGTGGGAGGTCAAGGTGAGTCATGGGTGCGGAAAAGGTCATCCGGTAAATTGGTGATCCTTACACCATCCGGTACCCGGTGCCGTAGCGAACCGGAGTTACGGGTATTCCGCACCCAACGCTGGCTTAAGGCTTTTCCGGAACAAGGGGAAAGAGGCGGATTTCTGCAAATAGTGCGGGGAGGTAAATATCATCCCAGCTCAAGGAGAAGCTTCTAGACATCTACCCAACGTGAGGTTGTTATCGGTTCGGAATGGTTCCGGGTACGCAGGTAGCCAAGCATGCGTGTAAGAAAACGTGGAATGGTACAAGATTTATTTCCACCGAAAAGATACCGGGACCACTTCGGAGTTTGGAAACACCCAGAGAGTTGTTGCACGGTTGTTGTCGAATTTTTGAGGACGGTCAGATCGTGATTTAAGCTCAGCTAAGGTGCCTGAGTTTATGCACTCCGCAAACCCCCGGGAAAGCGACGGACATTTCGGGACCGGATATTGATCTCCATCAATTTGTTGTCGAAACGGTTGTACGTGTGTGTGCGTTATAGGCTCGATTATGTGGGATCAGTTAAACAAACTGGGGATCGTTTGTATTTCGCTTGTTGCAGTTCGGGGAAACCTTTCGGGGGACTTGTAGGTTTAACGTCGTTGTTACGAAATGAAGCGCTGGAGGCGAAAGCCGGCATTTCTCGATCCTTCTTGGATCTCCACAACCCAGATTCTACCGTTTGATTGACGAGCTGATACAGACCAACATCGAAACGATTTGTAGATTTTTTGTGTCTGGAATGGAGCACCGCGACGTTCATACTTACTGCAGTTTTGCTCGTCCGAGCCGTCGGGACAGTCCTGTTCCCGATCGCAGAGCCACGTTTTCGGTATGCAGCGGTCCGCAGTTTTGCATAGCACCTCGTTTGTAGGACAGGTTTTGACAACTGCATCGCGCGACGGTTGGTGGTAGGAACAGGTGCAAAGTAGCAAGCGTAAATCACATATCACACAATCCCATGCCAAAGAATAAAAATGCAAAAATACAAGCAAACCATAACCAAAGGGTGTCGACAATACGGAAAGGGATAGAAGTAGAGAAACAAACAACCAATACGGTAAGCTACACGGTGAACAATATTTTCATCAAGCTGTTACTGCTATGTTGAAGGCACGAGTACATATATAATACAGCCAAGGTGTGGTGTGGAAGCAGATATTATAAAAGGTGAAGAATTCGCAAGGCACAACACATAATCTCTCCAGCCCGACACCGATCCGATGTGATGCATTGCCGGGTAAGCTAAGCAAAAACTAAAGGAGGGCAAAGAAGAAGGAAAAAAAACATGGCGACACTGATGGATTTCTACTTACGGCATTTGTCGACGTCTTCGTCCGAACCATCGGCACAGTCACGCTCACCATCGCACTGCCAGCGCTTCAGGATACACCTACCATTCTTGCAGCGGAATTTGTCACTGGGACAAACGCTCTCTGGGGAGAATAAGATGAAATAAGAAAATAGAGAAAAAAGTGGTTATAGCGGTGAGTATTGGAAAATGCTTTTCGGGTACGGGAAGGAATGTTGCCAGGAAACGGTCCCGAACAGTCTGTTTGCGCAACCGTCCGGACCGGGGGCGAGCATTAAAGACAAGAAAATGTTAAAGTGGATCGTACGATTCAACACCACATGCGGATGTTAATCCATCGCAACCGAATAATCGTGAGCATTTCTGGAATTGGGCAAACTTTCGTTCAACAATTACTTGTGTAACATTATCTCACATTACAAAACTAAACAGATAACTAATTCTGGGGAATGGAATTCACAAACTACAGGTTGTGACTACGACAAGAAACGTATGGAAAATGTCTGCACATCAAAAGGCATCGTCGTGCCAGTGACACATCCGGGAAGCACACTGGCGAAGTGGCAAAGTGGAGACGAAAATTAATTAGGAACAACCGGGAACAAGCGCCAGCACACTTCAAAGCGAACGCGTTCCTTAGCGCGTGGTATTGATCCACAAAGTTTCAAATTGATACCGACGCCACAGAAAATCCTTTGATAGTGGAAACCACAACACGGGCAGATTAAACGGGGTGTTACACTGGCGAAACCGCAGGCTCGGCCGATCGGGGAGCCAAAAGGGATTGTGTGCCGGGCGTACGCGTACACGTACTGGCGCTGCTCACAATAATGGTGGCAAATTGTCACTTCCAGCTGACAAATTGGCGCGAGTTATTAACGGGGCCGTGCGAGCAGAGTACGACAGCGACATGACTCATTTCACTCGGTGTAACAACCGGCCACTGCTGTCGGACCGAGTCCGTTTGACAGTGTACAACTGCGACACACAGATAGAGGTTTTCCTCATTCGTTTTATTCGTTTCATGGTTTTGGAAGCTGGTAAACAGCTGCTTAAAATTATTTTATATCAGCTCCATCAAAACAAAATGTCACGTTTAATGGGGGATTTTATTTCACTGTTAATGAAAATTGGCATGTCCAAAGAAGGAGAAAAAACCCGGCTTCCAATAAGCTTTTAATAACCGGCAAATTTACTACCATGTAATAAAATTTCAACAAAAGAAAACTAAAATAAAAGGATGCCCCACGGTCGTGGAAAGGAACTTGTTTTTTTTTTTTTGAAGTCAACTCTCCCAAAAAGTGTGTTGCTCAGCATAGCATACACCCATCAGGATCAGGATGCGGTTTGCCAGTCTGACGTGTGGTTAAATGGTGTGCAGTGTTCGTCATCCCAAAATGATGGTAGAATGTCGGACCCGAGCGCACTTTGTCCTTTGCATCTCATGTATCGCGGCTCATGCTCCCCGGTGCTATGATACCTTTTCCCGATGATGATACTGCCCGTTTGCATGTCCATCCGCCCCGAAATACTCAGCGCTCACCCGAACAAAGACTTTGACGCGCGGGCAGCCGACAACCGACTAACACCGTATTTAATTAAAAACTGTGATGTTTCGCCAGCAGCCCACAACTTACACGATGCTCGAACGTCATGTTTTACCGAGCCCGGGATCGCTATTTTGCAGAGCTGCATAGTTTTTTTTTTGTTGCTGTTGTTGGTTTGCTTCTTGTACACTGCAACGCTAATATCTGTGGCAGCGTGTGGTTGGATAGTGGATGTTTTGATTAAAATTTATGATAAAATAATGTATTGCGTACCTAGGTACGATATTTGACTGCTTCAAACTTTGTGCGGGCCGCGGTTTCGCCAGCCAATTAATTTCTACTTCGCCCGGGGAAAGAAATAATGCGAGTCGAAGCATTTTCCGACGCAAGCATTAAATTTGGACGTTTATTATGGAAGAGTGAAAACCATACCGCAGTGTAATACTAAAGATCATAGAATGTGGAAATTTTGGACGTTTTTTAATTACATTAACATTATGCTTTGTTCAGACAGTTTAAGCACTGTCGACGCACTAAAATCTCTGAAACCTTTGAGGAACCCTGATTATGTTGAAATGAAATGTTGAAGACCTCAAGCTCGTTGATTAAAAAATTAATCCGTATATCACTTGTTCATCTATGGCGAACATTTATCCGATTGTGAAAGGACGACCGATTGACCAAAAGTGATGCTTCGGAAGCTGCTCTTCGTGATAGCCTCATACTTTATGAAATGCCTCATAGTATCTCAGCGGGACACGTTAGCAGAGTATGAGTGACACGGATAAATTTGGGAGAATCTTTTATTCGACCAATACTCAAGATTCCTTGGATTCTTACATTTTTCGCATATCTGGAGATCGTCCGTTCATTCGAAAGATGCTTAGACTTAGGTAAAATAATTACAAATTGGACGGACATTTCCGACTGTTTTGAATAATCTTCTTTAGTTAACTCTGTTGAACGCATTTTGAAGTATAGGAATATCTTCTGATACTTTCGTGATCTGCTGGATATAGATAAGACCCTACTTAAGAGCAATTTTTGAACTTTGTTTGTCGCATGGTTTGTATACGCCTTTTATTCATCATAAGTTCTTGAAGTTTGAAGAATATTTTGAACGTGTCGCAAAGTTAAACGCACACAAGTGTCGCAAAGTTAAAGACACATCTAACACATAAGTCTGAAAGTGTCGCAAAGTTAAAGACACATCTGAAACATGGAGTAAGAAGAGAATTACAGGAAGACCAATTACTAATATCATATACCAAAATGCAACACCCAAAAACTGTTTGACAGCTACACACAACAACTACTGAGACCTTCATTAGAAACTAGACTTGCAATCTCTCCTGACCTAAGAGATTTGTACATTATATGATGTAACTCTCAGCTACAAGAAAAAGTTTGTTACTTCTAAAAAACATATTATACTATATCTAATGTTATTCACATAAGCAAAAAAAAACTATCTTGTACGTATTATTGCTCATTTTTTATTTTTTTAATAAAAAAATATACATTCGCAGAACAAATTATATTCATCAATTATTGTTTTTTGCTTCTATCAACTGTGCCCTATTTGTATCGCTATTGTCCAAACGTACAGTTCGCTTTTGGATTGCAGCCAGTGAACTTGCAATACCACCTCTTACATAAACGTTTCTACAGCCGAAAACCTCTGGTCCACCTTGCAGATAAACTGCACCGCATCGTATCATGCTTGGGGTTATCATCCTGTAGCCGCAGGTCGATGAAGTCGATCCGCGCCGAAAGCGAACGTACCAAAGCAAGACACGTAAGTTTACCAATCATACTTGCCATTCCAGTGCGGTCACATCATGTGTTCGTAATAATCAAGCATTCGTTCACTTTTGGCCGTTATCTTGCTTTTACTAGCAGGTACTGGCAGGCCCGGCTACCATTGATGTATCGATTGGGGTAACAACAACAAAAAAATAGATAGCTCCCAATTGCCGACGGCAATAAGACGGCGCCCTAGATAACCGAGAAGACATTGCTTCTATTTGGGCTATGATTGATTGCATTTCCGTTGGCTTCCGGTCGGTCGACAGCTTTCTCAGGAAGCCAATGAATTGATGCCTGTTTCCACGCACCGTTTGGCCTCGCCCGGCATAAAATGGCTTCGTCTGGTACGTGATTGGTACGGGCAAGTGGCCACGTAGGCTGTAGAGTTTGCCACACATAAATCTGCTACAAATTGGTTTTTTTTACGGACAGCGTTCGTGATTTCCTAATCGCAAGCGGACAAACGCGCCCGGTGCCAATCAAGGATGCATCACACGGTGCATCTCGTTTCGCCCCATGGTTGATTTGTTTGGCATTCCTGTCAGACTGGGAGGCGAACAAAAGCAAAGCATTGATTTCGTGGCCGCTTCACATAATGCGAACTGTGGGCAGAAGATAGCTGCGGGTCATACAAATACACAGGCTTGATACACTTAATGAATTGGGATCTTCGGTTGACCTTTGCATCCAGCGGTTTTGTATCTATTTTTAGCTATCAAAAATTTGTTCAAAGTACCGTTGCTAGCGTAAGATTATGAAATTCCCCGGAGTTGTGGACTTTATCAGTTCTTCGTGAGGGGAATAACCTGGCAATATTGTTAGCGCAGTGTTTGTATTGCCATGTGATCCATTAGGCTCTTCTACTTAACTTCCTCGACGTGCAGAGCAATTCTAGCTACACCGTCCGCCATTTTCATCTTACCTGGGATACACATTTTGTAAACAGGAGAGGAAAGAGACAGGGAGAGGGACTACCAGACATTCATCTACAGTCATGAGACCCTCCAGAGATACTTGGGACCCAAATATCACTGCGAACGCAAGAGACACAGGGTCTACATTCTATAAGTCAATTCACATGCTTCTTGACATGCTCTGATGACATATGCATCCGTTTACTTAGGATCACGTACATAGAAGTTCGAAGAACGAGCAGGTGGCGGGAGTTCCGGATTGAAGATTTACGAGGCATAAACCATAAAATGACATATCCTGACCAAAATATCTTAACCTACGTTGGGTGACATACATCACACTTTGGACAATCGACTAAACTTCACTAACTAAGATGTTCACTCAAGTTGATCGGCGAATAGATCAAACCGTCTGAGAAATTTCTCCAATACATATCGCGCGACGGGCGAAGCTATACAGACTTTATACCTCTGAGATGTAGACCATGTCCAGCTACCAAAAACCCTTCTTAGGCAAGTATAATGCTGGGGTGGTATAGTGCTGTTGATGCGTTCACCAGAAAAAGGTTTAAAGGTCTTCTGCAGTTACAGCAGAATGTAACTGAAAAACTCTTAGTAAAAATACTGTAACTCTTCCTCCTGATAAAGTGACACACATTTCTGCTTCTGCTTCCATTCAGCTTCACTCATGTGAGAATTTATAAGTTCCTCTTTTCCTCCACATTACAGGCCTAATTTTCCATTACAAACCAACCAACCAAACCATGCGTCCATTTGCCATTATGCTTATCATGCGCTTGAGGCCACACCCCCTTGTTAACCCCTACAATCTGTCTTCGGGGAACGTACGGTGTGTACCTTCCAGTGTCACGCATAATGCCATCATTTTACACGTGGTTTCACCAAGACAGCACCATTTAGTATCCAGCCATTGCGAGGATATACCCGGAAAAGTATCAACAAACAAGTGCGCGAGTGGTTTGTCGTTGGCCGGGGTCGGGTTGCATTATTAAATACTTATTTTCAAGATGTCAGCGGGATTAAAACTTCACCGTAAATTTCATACCCGTGAACCCGTGAATACTCTTCACCGTACAACGGTCGCGTCGGTTTGCTCATTACGAAAAAGAGGGGAGAGAAAGAAAAATAAACAAAAAATGTTGACTGGTTTGTGGAAGGAATTTTAAAGCTTCCTAGAGACGGTGGTATAAATTAAGCGGTACCCTAGGGAAAGGTACGTTTTGCCTTGATGGAGGCGCCTAATGTTTTGTAACGATGCGCAAATGTGGGTGTGTGCGTCTCTCTGTGTGGTGGTATATTTAAAATGACATTCTCCAGTCTCGGTTGCCGCACTCAGAATGAAGTTGACATAGTTCTTCTCGCCCGGTGCGAAGAGTGTTGCTAGATCTGTTTTGTTGCGATACTGATTGTCGATTTTATTTAAGGTCCTCCCGAGTGTGGTCTGCCGAAAGGTAAGAAACAGAGAGCATTGAGAAGGGGTGTAAAAAAAGCACAAAAAGTTTAAATTAACCCTTAAAACATCCAGCACTCCAACTATATGGGTTTCGCACAAGTGCCAGACCGCACTTCAGGGGAAGCGGTACAATAAAACCGAAACGGAACACACCTTTCGATGGCACTTGTGCCATTGCGCACGCTGTAAATTTGCTAACCTGTTCACAGTCAATTATTTGACTGGTTTCGGGGCACCGGGAATGTCTAACCCCCCTTGTGCGACAAATTTGTGCTAACAATTTCGTTTCGTTGGAAAGCTGTATAACCCTGTTAGGGACGTTGATGTCACCTCATCGTGGTGGGCTACGTCCTTCAGCACTGTTCTGTGAATTACTTACACACACATACCGGTTACCATCCCAGTTTCAAGTAGAAATGTTTCAACGTGCGAGAAGATCTAGCGCCGTGTCCTTGTATGTGTTTGCTACATTTTTGCTATTGTTGCTAGAAACGAGAGCGAGAAGTGCCCGAAGCCTCCCGGGATGCAGTTACCATCACACCAAGACGGGTCCCGGGTAGGGTAGACTGGCACAATAATAAAATCATTAGATTCCATTCTCATGCCAGTCACGTAACGTTCTACGGCAACCAGAACGACACTGTGGACGAAGCATTTTACAGCGCGAACGCTTTCAATGATAGCGTTTTGAAGTCTTTCGTCTTTCACGCACACTGTGTCGAACTGGACCGCTTGAAGGTGTTTTTTGTGTATACGTGTGTGTGTGTGATACGCATCGAAAGAACCTGAGCGAAAGAATCACTTATGACCCGAAGCATCCGAACTCTTCGCGAAGAAGAATCTTAGCGAACTATATATAGTTCACTATCCCGATGGGAAGGAAAGATTCTTTTATTGCTTCCATTTTGACGCCGTAAACTTCGCCCGACTCTTCGTGCGCTCTTCGGGGCGGTGGGCAGTTTCCGTCCGTAGGCGATTGTAGGCGAGCACATTTCCCACCCACCCATCGCCGGAACGTCATCGCACGGAAGTTAACTGACAAACCGTTTTCGGCCCTTGGAGGGAATCAATTTTGTGCCACTTCACAGATTTGATTCTGCTCTCGTCTAATCCTTGCCAATCTTAAGCTCATAAGATCGAAAAAAAAATGCTGTGCCATTGAGTGTCGTTGAGAAGTTCCCATCACAAAGCCAAGCCAAATAGAGTTTTGGGTTGGTGCAATTTTACACCACATAAACAAAGCAAAAAAAAACACCAAAGCGGAAATACACTAGCCACAATACTGGAACTGTTTCGTGAAACTTGCCGGCGGTGTTTCAATTTGCTCCATCGCCGAACACACTAACAGTTGGGTACGTCCCCACAAGCGTGTGAGCAAACAAAAGGAAAGAAAAACTTTGCCGTAGCGGGAAAATTTAAACACTCGATAATCGAATCGAATCAAGCGGGAACACAAAGCGAGGGAAGGGAATAATGCGATTGTTTGCTTAGTTACATATCCTAAATTGGCTTCTTGTAGCTCTCAAGCGTTTGAAAAAGCTGTAATAGTATGTTTTATTGATTCTGGCCACTGTAGTCTATACACAAAGTTTTAAAATTACAACACTTAATTCGACCGAATACTTAAATTCGATTTTAGCATTAAGTTACTGACACGATGCAAATGTGATCAATAGTCAGTGGTTGAACATTGTACAAATCTTAAAGCTCTGCATGGTGCATTAATATTTAACTATCACAACAAAATGAAGCCCTAGCAACAAAGAACAGGTCCTTTAAGGAGGGAGATTCAATATACCTCTTCACGGATGCTACCATACGGCAACTCAACTATTTTTTTTTCAATTCAAATTTATTTTATTCAATTTTATGTTTTTGTTTTTTTAGACATCATTTTTTAGATAAAAAGTTTTGATATAAAAAATAGAAAAAAATGTTTAAACTGACATAAATCTTAAATCGATCGTGTTATTTAAGGATTCTCCAATTCTTCCGAGTAAACAGAAATTCAATTTCAAACAAAATAAAAATCGATCGATGGGGGGTGTATAACACTTTAACCGGTTAAAAATAGATTTCATTTAAGTTTATCATCTATTAAAAAAGGGTGGTGTTTGAGTACAAGTGATACGGCCGATAATTTATTTATTTAGTTTCCATTATGACGGCATTTGCCTCCTCGTATTTTCATGCGATTGAAAATCTTAGTTGAATAATGCTTAACAATCAAAGTGACTGAAAGGAAACAAGATTAGGAACTATACCGATTTTTTTATCTCCACGGCATCAAAAAACCCTTTTCACGCTTTCAGTTGATTAACCCACCTCTGTTCGATCCTGCACGATGCTAATGAACGTGCTAGCAAGAAAGGCGTCCGAAGCAATAATTGCATCGCTGCAGCAATCACCGATGCATGACTATACAACGGAAATGTTTGCGATCACTCAACTTGTACCGGAAGTCGCATACTGCCAAGCATCGGTGGGCACGACCCGGGCAGCTAAGGATGATGGGTGTACTTGTTGTGCATAATGATTGACCAATGTGTCGCACTTCCGGGGTGCCAAACTAACGTGCGGATGTGGAGTTTTTCGGTCACCTATGTACGTTTGTTTGCGACCCCGGGGGGTGGATAGGCATCGGCGGATGTGTGAAGTTTTCCGTCCGAACGGAGCAAAAAGAAACATACACACACAACATTAAAATCATTGTTCCACTTTTTTCCTTCTGTTGGCTAACAACAACGTTGCGCATTCATTTCCGAAGCTACGCCACCGTAGTACGCTCGTATCGACACGTACGACGATCACTCGTTTTAATTTGCATTCACAAAAGCGCACATCCCGCTCGTTTGACCCGCATAGGTATACGGTGCGCTCAGGGACCAGATAGGTGATTTTATGATTATTTGTTTATCGTTAATTGCATTCAGCACAAACATAACGGATGGCAGTGGCGCAAAAGGTGGCCATCGAACCGTTTCTTTCGTGCCGCAATCGGTTCCTGCGATAGAGCGAGAGAGGGGGTGCGCTTTTCGAACGAAGTGCATGACCGGTCGTCTGTCAGAAAAGAGGAACTCAAACAGAACCAGAGCAGCAACTCTGTGCGCACGGGCTAATTTAATGGGCAATTTTCAAAAGTGAATTATTTCAAACCACCCACCTTCCATCGGTGCATCCTTATCGAACAGAATGATGTTCGAAACCAAATGGTGGCGGGGCGAATGTACGGATGACACGACAAAGTACAAGCATCGTGTTACGGATGCGTTCGTGCGGATGACAGATAGCGACGGGCTGCAAGAAGTTCACCAGATCTATGAAGGAAATTGTAGACGGGTCCGCTTGATCCGGTTCCGTTTGTATATGGCTTATGGTTGTTGTTTACGAAACATTTCACCCCGAAACATCACACGTGAGGTTCTCGGCTAAGTCAAGTTTCACCCCGAAGCGGGCGGGGCAATCATGTTGTGAATGATTTATCCTTCGACATAAATATAAATTAATTCATTTCGATTCAAATTCATACAACCGGATGTGGTACTAGTGGATAATGGTATACAGTTTGTCGGAGGCATATGGAATGAACTTGAACTGATAATACACAATTTTTAATTAATTTTTTATGCATTTTAAGAGAACATGTGATTTTATTAATCATCATGTTGGGAAAGATATTCGCAATTCAAAACTTTGAAAAATGCTTTGTGATTTTGGAATTTTGGAAATATTGATTTGAGAATATTTTAATGACGAGTATAAACATCGAGATGATGAATCGGGTGTTTTCTTTTTCCTGATTTGAAAGACTAGGATTGGCAGACACTTCAACGGAATTTGGAGTCGGGGCCTTCAATTCAAATGAATCGAATTGACATTAAGAAGAAACTGTGACTTGATATACAAAAAAACAATTAAATATTACATTTAATTGTAACTTTATGAAATACGTTTTAGGATTATTTCATTATTTAGCTAATTCTACAATAGTTGAATCTTCACGGTAAATCAACAATAAAAAAAATACCTGGAGTAACCAGCATTGCACGAGGTAGTTTTAGTGTTGAACCACTTTTTAGGTTGAATATCGTTAATCGACCGTTATTAGTTGGCAATGTTATAGATATATTTATAAGACTTTAAATCTCGACCAAAGCAACTAATGTTGCAATCTTATGAGCAATCCTACCTCCATGACTATACACAGTGACTAGTTTAATATGTGTAACACCTTTAACGGCGCTTTCCTTCACATCCCGTCACAATTATAAAGCACGTTGCTGGAAGATTTTTTATTCACATAAATTTACATACTTTTCTAGCCGACTTGCGGTACTCACGCATTCGCGCGGATGGCGCATCTTGACGTGTTCTGCGTACAGCGAACAAAACGCTGACGCGTCGGGACAATGTTTTAATTAAAACTCATTTACATACTGGTCTTCGTCTTCGCGATGCTACAAGTTTGTCCCGAACCGGCGAAGACGCCTGTCTTGGGCAACCAGCAACTGGTGGTTAAATTCTCCATCACCAAACGTCGGATGCAGATCGGTCGCGCGCGCGAGCAAACAATTCACGAGATACCATTTGCGCCCGTATGGCAGCATTGGTTGGGTGGACGTGTTTAAGAAAAACGAAAAAAAATGACACTAAAAGAACAACGAAACTAGTTGCCCTTGCAGGTTGCTGTGTCCCCCCGGTGTTGCAGGGATGCCATTTCCTTGCGAGCAGCGAATGACAGCACCGAAACGAAACAGGAAAGAAAATCGCTGCATAATGGCACACAACACACTCCGCACAACGGTTCAACGAGCAATTAGCCAGTGGTAAATGATAGTCCATTATCGTTTCGTGCCCTCGGTCAATCGGTGCAAGGGACAAACCCGAACCGGTATGATGCGGTTTGATGGTCGATCGATGCCGATCCGCCAATATGATGATGCTGCTGGTAATGTGATGATAGTGCAAGACAAATTGGTTGCGAGGAAGAGGCAAAGAGCACCCAAAGGGCTGTCGAGGAGCAGCCGTAAATGGGCCTATCTTAAAAAAAGCGAAAAGAAAAGCCACAAAATAAGTCTTTCGCTCCCAAGGGGGCGTGAGTTTCGAGTAGAGCGGAAGAACAGCATAGATTGCTTGCCGATGGAATGGATACTTTGTGGTCAGGGTAGTCCGCTCTTCCGGTCCCGGAAAACCGGGTGAATAGTCATTGATGCCTGTTAATAGGACCAATTTCGGACACTGTACGTGGTGCGTTCAATCGGGTCTGGAAGAAAATGCTCATGACTATCATGTCGCAAACGCTGATAATGATAATGAGGAGCTCACACACTCACGAATCTTTATATACGATCAAGTGATGGGAAAGTTTCGAAAAAGATCCTTATAAACGGTCCATGTGTATCCATGTATGTACTTTTTTATATTTGTGGGAAATGTCCAGGCCGCACTAGAATTATTTTTATCCTTGCTACGGTGGGCAGCCTGGTAAGGATTTTGGTATCGCTAATGTCGTGGGAAAGACCGCTGTCGTTATTACTATTCCACCACCTTATTGCATCGGATCGGATTGATCGAGCTGGATCGGATCAAAAGAACCGGATCGAATCAAAAGAGCTAGATTGCATCAAAAGAACCGGATCGGATTGAATCGGATCGAAAAATCCGGATCAGATCAGATCAAAAAAAGAGCTGAACAAAAGAGCCGTTGTCTAAATAATTCAAACATGCAAATGTAGCGGAACTTAAAAACCAGCATAAACTGTACCAAATGATCACTAAAACGAATGGCTTGAATTGTCCATCTCTAGTTACATACTTACACCCTTTGTTGAATGAGCGTGCGGCTCCGAGAACACACGTAACCTGCTCCGGTTTTTATCGTTTCATCTATCGCTTCAGCCGGCAGGAAGCTCACTTCCAATACACGTAATAGCAACGTAAAATGGATACGGAGAAACACGAGGAACACATTTTCCTTGTTTCTTTCACATAAAGGTGACCCGAAACTGGGGGAATGAATGAACCGAAATTTTGGAACTAGCTCGAGTGGGACCGGTTTTTGATGGTGGGATCCATTTCAACCTTCGCCGAACGAAGTTTCATTTTTCCATCCAACCGACAAAATGAAGACACCGTGTAAAAGTGTCACTTATGAATTAATTTACTACAAACCATTCACATCCCGCGACATACTACCACCGGAGTGGATCTCAGCTTCAAGCGCAAGATTTCTGGAAGCTTACGATGAGACGCGAGCGTGTGCGTGTGGATTTTTGGGGAGGTGTGTGATGTATAACGAAACACGGCGATATGTAAACAGATCACTGACAATGCTGACGGTTATCACAGTGAAGACGGTAAGGAACATAAGCCACCATTTCCAAAAAGATGATGGCTTTTCGACTGGGGATGTGGAAGGATACATTTTGAAGATAAACACGCACACAGACACATCACACACACACACACTGATACAGCACACGCGTGAAGTACCAGGCAGCTCCACCGTTTGAGCTTTTTGACGTACAGCCATCGGCATTGGAACGAAGTATTCGCGTGTGTGTTTGTGCGCGCTGGTGATTAGAAAATGTTTCCCAGCACCGAACGATTCGATGTAATCGACAATACACAATCTGCCTGGTGCGGATAATGCATATTTAAACACCCATTGTTTGTGCTGCCGCCAAGCGAAATGAGTAGCGTCAAATTGGACGATTAAAAACATCAAACATGATTGCGTTACGCCTAATCGTGTGCGTACGGGGTTGATTTGCTACACTACCACACGCAGCATGTGTGCTGGCAGGAGCTTTTATCGGTTGGCTTGCTTTTTTGTTGGAAAATATTAAAAATAATACGCATCCTTCGAGCCGGATGGATTAATTTCATCCGATCTGCCATTTTTTCTTGTTTTTGGACGTAAGAGACGAACCCACAAGTCAAAACAATCATACTGGTTCGCTGGATTTGGCTATCACAATGTGCCCTTTCCGTTAAGTGGAAACGATAATTCCATCTCGTGCGCACCGGGCGTAAACATGGACAATATTATTGTGCAACGATGAGGATTTCTAGACCTAACTGACGATCTAACCTGCTCCTATTGTCTTCAGCTATAAGCGGGCGCACAATTTTCCTACTGCAAACCTGCTAGATAAAGTTTATAAACCAAAGCCAAACACCAGTTAAGACGAGCGGTAGGACGACGGGTTGCCGTTCAGAAGAAGTAAATACAAATAATAGAAAAACATAAACTCCCCCACGTAAGCCTGGGATCCTCTCCAACATGAAAAAAGCAAAGAAAAACCCCGAAATAGATTGTGTCTCTGGCGTGGGGCGTGCTGGTACATCAAAGAGATTTGTGGAAGATTATTTGGTATTTTCCTTCCCATACGCAGTAGTGCAACCGGGCAGAGCTTGATTTCGTTTAAAGTATTTGAATAGTATTTGGTGCCTGGATAAGGTTTTGATGGTGGCGTTTCTTTTTTTCTTCTGTGTCGTTGAAATATTACCGAGAATTTTTTGTGACCCTTTTTTCCTCTTTATTTCAGATTAAGGGCACAGGCACACACAGCGGTAGACAAATATAGCAAATAAAACGAAACATATGCTACAATGTCTGAAGGTTTTGAACGATTTGTCTGGATTGTGTTGGTTTGTGTACGTCTATTTGTTTGAAAACATTTAGAATGGTTAGAATTGTAAAATGAACCAGTTTTATCGGCAACAAATTCTTTACCACTTCCGGCCCGTTCCGCCAAGCCACGTCCAAAAGCTTTAGCTCACCACTAAGCGATAGATTTGCTCACCTGCAACGAAAAGAAAAACATAAACATTCGGTTAGAAACTTTGTCTTCCGGCACTACGGCACTCAAGCGGCCATTTGTCGAACGGAAAGCCAAACGCACGTCACAGATAATTGTTTTGTCACTTCACCAAATCGATCGTGCGCGCCCGGGTTTCCAAATGAAAACATCTGCTACGGTCGCATTTGGTGAATTGTGGGGATTTGTTTTTTTGTTTTGTTTTTTGGGAAGGGAAACCTGGAACACTATGCAACAACGTGATCGATAAATCACTCGGAAGCAGCACGGGCGCTTCACCGTTTAGACACACGCGCAATCTACACATGTGGGCATGTGCTTTTGCTAGTTTAGCGGAAAACCGGGTGAAAATACCGAACCACGCAGCACTGTGTACCGAAATACCAGCCGAAGGTAAACGGATTGGTCTGTGAATGATTCTTGTTTTGCTTCTCTTTTTTGCCTCGGGCTCGGATCAAATATTTATCAAATTCACCACCTTCACACTGGTTCGCTTCGCAAGTGTTTGGACCACCGTTGGCCTAGATCCTTGCTGGCGTTTGGAGGGAGTTTGTGTGAAAATTCCCCCCCGGCGGTAAAGAATGAGAAGAATGTCGTCGAATGTTGGGCGATGGCAAGATGCGTGTAGGCGTCAACAGGAACCAACGAGGTGGTTTGCAAACAATCACTCTGCCACGCTAACTATGTTGTGTATGGTCTAACAGCCTCCAACTACTCAACCGCCCTCTGATGTCCGCGCCCTGCCGGAAGGGAAGTTTTTCAAACGGCGTACAACGAAGCTTTGCTATTTGGTGCAATGCATTCCGTCCCAAGGCGTCGTGTGGAAAAGACTGTCGTATTCAGCGTTCGAGCGCAGTGATAAATCCGGCTGGAAACGTTGGAACGCTTAAGTGATCAAAACCCATCTATAGCGCGGATGCAAAGTGTATCTCGTCATTCTATTCCGCTGAAAGTTTCTTTGCACGCTGTCCGCCGAACCGCTGCTTCACGGAGCGGCCCATGAACAGTATCCAATTCCTTCGCTCTCTCCCACTATCTCTCTCTTTACACTGGGGCACACTTACCACGTAGTGGAAATTGATGTGCCCATTTCCTAGGAAAGCACTTTTCCAGGCACACCGGAAGCTGAATGGCGGTTCTTTCCGTACCCAGTAGTGTGTACCTCACGCAAGTTAGTTTCACTGCAGACGGTGGCTTCATAGCGCATACTTTTGCTCTAATAAGTATGTTTACGAATGTGAATTGCAAAACTTATATATAGCAGAACACATATTTTAAATTATGTATTTTATCTCTATAAGTAACAAAACATATATTTTTCAGCCGAGCTTTAACTTAAGATCTAAACAATTCTTCAGTTCCTAAAATGTTTTTGTATACGGAAAAATAGATTGGATTTCGAATGAAAGAATCAATCTTCAATATTTATTCAACTTCAATCTAAAAAAAACTCGAATGAGGTCGGACGGTGCACAGTGGACGCATCCCATACATATAAAGGGATAAAAATACTTTTGTAACAAAATAAAATAATTTTGTATGAAAAAGAGTTCTACAATATACATAAATAAATAAGAACCCGGTAAAGAAATTGTTTTGATAACTTTAAGTGTTTTAAGACGACTTCATGTACTGAACGTAACTAGTATATCATTATTTCCTTTGAATTAGATTTTTTAAAGTTCTTTTTATTCGAATTCCATGAAGAACTGTTCATATGTCAATTTTTCAAACTGTATCATACACGTTATGCAACCGACTTTTAATAAAAAATGTTCACGACTTTCACGACTTTTAATAAAAAATGTTTTTAACTTCCAAAGTTAAAGGGTTTTTAAATCTATCTTCACTTGAATTTTTTTTACGAAACTATGGAGTATAAAGATTTAACTAAAAAATGCCACTAAGATTGAATTGGCCCACGTCTACTGTGCACTATGGATGGATTTATTCGTAAAAAGCACCGTCAGACATTCAAACGAAGGCGACAATAAACCAACTTTTATCTGTGAAAAAGCATTCCCCGCCCGGCACACTATTTCTCAAACACTAAACTAGCGAAGCGTAATAGGCAAACCCAAACCCTCAAGGCAAGCAAACAGCTAGCGCCGGGAAGCCCGGGATCTGTAGCAACTTCACCAATCACTGCCAAGCTGCCAAACGGCCCGACGTAACGTTCGATCACCGATCGATTCGAATCGGTTCCACCAGACACTTCCTGGCCGATGTCTCAGCATTTCAGGGCCATCGTTTTCTTACGATTTCAATTAGACGCTCGCAGGAGTGGTGATACTCCGGTGAGGTGCGGTATAGAACTTGTGGCAGAATCCCGCCCTTTTACCGAAAACGGAATACGAAACACCAAATGTGCCCGGTGGCTGGGATTCTTGGAAGCCAAATTGATGGAATCGATCCGTTCCGAACCGCTCACGATACGCTCCAGTGACAGTTTGGTGGATTGTTAACCATTTACCGACAAAAGTTCCCGAACCCAATTCGGTAGGGAAAGTTTGGCGAAACGCGACTGCACGATAGTTAGATAACTGTACGTGCATTATCCTAAATGATACATAAACTTGCAATGTCTCGGGCATATATACATTTATGCGCATTTATTTAACATTAGTACACGCATCATTTGCTGGGCAAACTTTGCGCCACGATCCTATTTTAATAGCCATCGTCACTTTTCGTACGAACCGAACATGTATCGCCGACGGAATCTTGTCAGTAATCTCCATCGGCTGTGCCGTTGCTTGCCAAAATGTCTGACACTGTGTGCTGATGTTTTATCGTGTCGTTAAAGTAGCTTTTGAAAAGGACACACAAACACGCACACACACACACACACACACACACACACACACACATACGCAGGCGAGTAAATGGCCATTGCTGTAGATATCGATGGTTCTCGTTCGATGTAATCTACGATTCATTATCTGATAACTGTCATTAGGATTATGACCAAAATCCAAATTTGACCCTTGCGTTCCACCCTCGGTACACAGGCCCCTCGTGCCCCTATCTGCCCGGGAGCAGCATTAGAATAGTCGTCCAATTTACCAACGGCAAATCGCACTACTTGGCAAATATTCCAATCATTGGGGGCACTGTGAATTCGGCCATCATAACTACATCCTTATCGATGCTACGGCAACATCACGCTGTCCTGCACACGGACGTCGATTTGCAGTAATCCACTAATAATAGTTTCCTCCGCACGTCCACAAACCGTCGCGAGGAGCAGGAGCTCTTTACTTTGAGAACAGTTCTAGCACACGATGCACTTGTCTTTTGCAAGGAATGGTAGAACTTTCGTTCCACACTGCCGGAGCACCATGGGCGGGGATGAAACATGCCGATGCCGTACGGCATACTAAAGGTTCAGGTGTACCCCTTTTTCGTGCAGGAAGAAGGGGTCGATCCCGGTGGCGTTCATCGGATGCGAACCGTTGGTTCCTCTTTTCATGCAGAAAATTAACAATTTCTCCACTGCAGTACGAGGGCACGCCGGGCACGGTTTCGGGTGAAGAGTTCCAACAGGCACGAACCACGAAGAACCAGTGACAATCCCGAATAATCTTCCTCAACAAAAACCCCTTTCCCTGTTACGTTCTCCTCGGTTAAGCAAGGTTCATCCGGATGGTGATACTAGAGCAAGGAAAACCGGATCAGAGGCTAACGCCTTTCGTTCCACTGGTACCGAACTACCGGTGATCGGAGATGACAGGCAGCCGCCGGTGCAGGGAGTCCCTCCATCAACAGTGACCAGCTCAGGTGCTTCATTGTGAGACCACCGTCTGGCAGCCGAGCAGAATGATGAAGATGATGGTTGACTGATTGACTAGGGGACCGGTGACCACCATCGCCAGTAGATGTTCGGTCTCTCGGTGCTCTAGGAACTTCGCTTCGTCTCGCTTTATCTGGTCGAGCTTCTGAAGCAATAACATTTTACACCACCGATATGGGGACGATCGTTGATTACACCATCGGGAGATGCATTTCAGCGGTTTGCAAATTCCAGCATAACTTCCTCTACTGTTCATAGTCCATATCTTCATAGCTTGCATATACCCGTTTACGGTAATGCCTTTCTTAATGCGAATTTAATTAACGAAGAACCTAGAAGCTGATGAAGTTGTATTTCCTGAAGAATGATGAAGATTTAATCAATCAAAACGCAACGTGTATGGAAAGACAAATTAAAGTGCATCCTTCAATATCTGAAGCAACAACAAAAATAACTAAAAGAAAAACACATAAAGATCCCAAAACGGAACGTGACGCTGGTTAATGAGATTTGTATATTTGTTCTTGGAAAAATGTACAAAAACACCAATCCACTCCAGCAACACAATCGTGTAAAATGATTGTTCCCCCGGGGACGTACTTTTACTGACCGATTTTATAGCCGCATGGAATGGTGTGCTTATGGGACGTACCAGAATTAAGGTTGGCGCTCCACATCCAGATGGATCGGAACGGAACGCGCACGGGTAGCTCCGGACGGTTAATGAGCCCTGACAGTCGGTTAACGCGCCGATACCCGTGAACCATCAACTTTGAGTGTCTGCGGTCGTTTTGTGCAATCGATTCTCGAGAACTTTTGAAATAAATCAATAAACACTCTCGCAATACATCGGTGGTTTTTCCAAACAGCAAAAAGACGGCCATAAACATCAAGTGCCATCGTTACTTATTCGTGAGAAAGGTAGTAGTAAAAGTGGAAAATGATGAAATGCGACGCAGATGGAACGGTTCTGTAGTGTTCCGGAGTGGATCTGGTGACGCAAATAAAGAAGAAAAAAATGACGATCGTTTTCGTTTAGAATGCTATAAAAAACTATAGCACCACATACAGTTCGATTGCGTGATAAGTTTGTGAATTTGCATTCTGCTGCGGCAATAGTGCTCGACGTTGGGTACCATAATTATATACAATGTATCGGTTACATCGGTTTACTGGAACTCCGCACCTCCGTACACAGCATAATGACAAACTTGCTCCCCCGCTTAGGGTGCCCGGTTGATAAAAAGGTTATTAAAAAGAATCAACCCCCATCAACGTACAAGCGCAACCGAACGTGCGTTAATCTATGTAATCAACGGGCAAACCGGGACCAGTCCGGCCGGTACGGGTTCAGTGATTGCGCAAAAATGGCATCGATTGCACCGCGTCGACACGTCGCGATCACTTTCTTATGTTGGCAAACTGCGACGCAAAAAGCGCAAAGTACAATGGGTGGCATCGCGCGTAAAGCAATACCGGTAACAATGGGCACGCAGGGCCCAGCGGTTGCGCCACTGACCTTGAACGCACCGTGCAGCAGGTAACTGGTATGACATTCATCATGCCGTTGCATCGATACGACGACAGCGCACTAAGGAATGTTCCATTTTGGGGCGTACGTACGGGGTTCATCTGTTCACATTCGCGAACCACAGATGGTGCGAGCAGCTTTTTGAACTCAAGTACAGCAAACTGCTGTACCGATGGTGGAACCGGTCGACGGGAACGATGCGATCTCCCCTGTTCGGGTGGTCTCCGGTTCAGGAAACCATCGCTAAGGTCATCTTGCAGTTGATGAACTCTTTTCCAACCGCGGAAGCAAAACCAGTAGCTCCCAGCCTAGTCATCGAACAGGTCAAGATGAAGGCTCTCAATTTTCGAACGTGTCTTACACTTGTACGGAACATGCTCATCGAAACCAGTTGAAAACAATGGCACTACCTTTGGCATCCGTTCGCTTTTAACGCGCTGTGTTTTTGAATGGCGCGTTTTGGGGTGGTGGGTTTTAAATGTCACACCAACACACAGTAGTGGCAACGATAAAGTTTTAGTTGCTGCTATTCGTCCCACATTCACAGCCGAGATAGTGCGGTGATAAAATCAACACACCACCGACTCGGCCGACACACGGCAACCTGGAAATAGAAGCTCCCGTGAGCAAAGCATCCATTTTAATGGATGTCCCCCTGCTACGGCATGGATTCAGTCGGTCGGTCGGTCGGTTTTGGCCATTTCACCGGTCGAGAAATACATGAGTCACTGGTGCCACCGGGCACCAGCCCCTCCCCCCCCCCTCCTAAAAAACCCGTGAAAGATAACCGCAGCAAAGCTGTACATGAAACTGAAAACCCGAATCTACGCGTTAGTTCCCACGGGGATCACTAACTTTCGGCGTGAAAGTCCAACTTCCAAGCGCGTATGCATGTGTGTTGGTTTGGCATCCAGCAACCTGGGGAGGTGGTCGGACGGCACTCGGTATTAACTGGCTCCACTATCGTACAATGCCGGCGGCGACCATAAAGCCCCGAACCATAATACCCGCAGTCATCTAATAATTTATAGCAACTCATCTCTCCTCCCAGCGGATCTCTCCCCAGTGGAGGTGGAACGCAAATGGGTTGGGATGCGCTTCACGCGCTTAGCACGATTACTTTAGGCAATGCTGTTAGTGCACGGTTACCGGTGTCGTCATCGTAGACCGTTTGCTGCATCCTTTTTCCCCCAGGTTTGGTCGTGTGTTCTTCTTATCCGTACGGAAACGGACGGTCCAAAAATCTTCCGATCCGACGAGGGATTGTGTTGCGCCCCACAATGGAAACGACATCGTCAGTGTACGTTGCCATTCTTCGCGATCCAGACCGGAGCGGATGCACGGGTAGCGTAGGGTGCCGCCGATCGTTATTCATGTGCGACGATGCCCGACGTTGCCAAGGACATGCGGACCCAAAAATAGAGCCCCCCCATACTACTAACGGTAACAATAGTCCACACGACTATGACGGTGATGATGAGCAAAAATTGGACGACGGCCGACCAAACCTTACGGGTCGGCAACATCGTCATCCCGATTCATCTCAAGCTGAACCATTTAGCGTAATGTTGGGTGCTGATGAACTGTGTACACCGCACCATATCAGGCCGTGTTTCCGGGGAATCCGAATATCCTGCCTATCCGGTGATTGCGGTGCGACTGGGCCATGTTTATTTGTCGAGACTGTGCCTGGGACATTGTTCTCCTCAACATTGTCCGTACCTTCAACATTCATCTAGCTGGGTTACTGTTACGGAGTGTCGGGGGTTTTTTTTGTGTGTTCAACATTCTGTCTACACCGAACAGCAAATATTACAAACCACATTACAGTTAAATTCTGGCTTGTGGCCCGCTCCTCAACTGCAGTATCCGAACTACCGCTTTTTTTGTGTGGTAGTGTTATTTCAAATTTCTCAACTTGCTGCAAACACTGCACAAAGTTTGGAGAAGCTCCAATTCAATGGGCTTCATCCGAACCCTATGCATTCCCGTGCCGTTGAATGGACATTCCTGGTCGTTCTGGACCGAGCGCACTGGCATGACCGTTGCCAATTGTGTTTGCGCGTCTTGTTTAACCTCTGGCCACGCAAACACATACATATACACAGAAGCTTACTCCTAGCTGTATGGAGCAATGTTTATTGAGTGCGGAACTTTCACTGACTTTGATTTATTTCCGGACGGCAGCTTCCCGCAAACGCAGCTGTTGCTGTCCGGTCGGCGGTGAGACCGTTGGTCAATTTCTTCTCCAGCTAGCATGTTTTCCGGGCCGGGACAGGAAAGCCCACAATGAAAGGTGGTATTTGGCTTTTGAAGAAAAGAATGCTCCCAAAAAAAAGAACACAAAAAAAGGGGCAAAAAAGCCTACCATTCACGTGCCAGAGTTTTTTGATAAACGAAGCCGTGTGCTAACGGAGTTTTCTAACCTGTGCGTTCGCGTTCCGATGAAAGCATTCGAAGAAATATGATATGGCGTAGCTGTAGAGTTCCGGTAGTACACCTTGGGTTGGGCTACGACGCCGTAGCACGTGCTTGTTGATGTGCGTTCCGCACATCGGCACGGTTGCCATCGGCGGAAATCTAATTTGGCATTTGGGCTTTTCGCACAGGACGTGTCCGCGCTGTCTGTGGGTCGGTGCGTTTGGGTTGAGTGTCCAACATTTTCGCACAGCGTACAGCGTGTATAAAGTGTTCCTTACTTTGTTGTCTGTGTGTATTTTTTTTTTCATCTCTATTCCATCGTTTACTGCCCATCAACTTAACTTTCGCCCGTGTCATATCAGTTTTACGCTTTTCGAAAATATATTTCTTCTCTTTTTTTCCCGAGAATGATTCATTTTACGCATCACGTAACACGATGATGGACTGTGTGTAAGCAATTGAATGAGTGACACCATTTCCTTCTACCCGTTGCTAACACATCTTCCACATCTTTTCGTGTCATTTTGCCAAACGTTGAGATGTGTTTTAGAAATTGCACAACTATAATGCGCACAATTTTTGCACTAGGTGTCGTTTATCTTAAAACATGCACATAACTTCCATATTCACTCAACCCTGCACGGGTACGTATATATTGCCCCGAATGTTTTCCATGAACCATGCTGTTATGGTAGCACCATTTGCGATTGTTTTGCTGTGCTACTTTCCGTCCACTCCGCGTTGGCGCGGTGGGGGAAAAGAAACAACCCACAGAAACTTTGGGTTTTGTTTGTTTTAGGGCCTGATTTTACCGACATTTCCTGGAAAAAGCTTTTCCCTTTCCGTAGGATTTTTCCTGCTCCCTCCCTCCTCAGCTGCCTCTAACCGAATGCTTCTTAGAGGTTTCGATGCAATGCTAGCGCGATCGTTCGTGCTAGAAAATCTAATGGAGCGAGAGCATCATAAAAAGAAAAAAATGGGGAATGGATACTCGGGCGGCAAAAATCGTGAAATATGCTTTCCCGCATAATGGGTATCCGGGAAAAAAAAATGATAATGCAATTTATGGCCATGATTGTCAGGATTCGTTCCGGCCAGCGTTTGCTTAAGGGGTAATGTCCGGTGCCATTTCTTTGTCTAGAGCGAAAATAGCCGTGCTTGACGAATTACTAATTTAATCAATCTCCTACAAAATGACCACAATAACCGAGCAGAGTATGGAAGAAAAAACACAAGGACCCAGGGAGTGAAAAATGCGATTACCAACTTTAAAGCGTTTCGTAACTTAAGTGATTAGTTAGTGATAAGCAAAACCTCCAACAAACTGATCAGAACAAAGAAATATTGACAAAATGAAGGATAGTAATGCGTATAGAAGATTGTTTGCCATAGACAACCAACAGCCGAATCCATAACCAATGTTACTATCTCTTGAACAATTATTTATTCTACAGTCTTCCAACACAAAACTGTGACATACGCAACATTAAGATGGAGCATGTGGTTACGGTCCTGTTGAAGTATAATGCACAGCAAAATGTTGATATAAACACGTCCAAAGCCATTAAATTGTTGATTCTTGTACGCATTGACCCCTGCCGCTTCGGTCGTTAAAAATGAACCATCTACCAATCGTTGTATTGAATTTTCCCTCTCGCAAGGAAGACGTTTTCCAGTGACCGACCGTTGCTTACAATACTTCTTGAGGAGAGATCCTTTGCCCGCAAACACACACTTCGCACACCACAAAGTATTACTCGGGGACAATGGACGCGAATGGAAGAGATGCACCAGTTTCCACTGCAGCTTCACATGATAGTACATGCTAGTACCGCTTTAAGCACTGATTTATGCATTCATCCAATGGCTGTGTGCAAATTAAAAGCTTAATCCTCACAGTGTGCCCTGAGTGTGGCCGGGTGAAACCGAGCCGGTCCACTCGAGCCAATCTCTCGTCGGTCTTCGGTCGATCCTGTTGCGAATTAATGGTGCCGTTTTACCGGTGCTTGGGATGGGATTTGTTTTATGACACATCTTTCTATACCCTTTTATCAGGGTTGCATAGAAAGCGACAATGATGTAAATCTGCTTTGTCTATGATGCATTCACTGTGCCAATCAGTGTGTCCTTTCTACGTCCGTGCGCATCTGTTGGGCAACTACCTCGCCGGGAACGCTGGTGTGGTTTGAATGGCAACAATTATGCGGAATTTATAAACATATTTACGACCCATATGCCCTTCCCGGTTTACGATTATTGACTAAACATTTGAACGGTGAAACCAATCACAAACTCTCCGTATCGTATATCGCTTGGTAGGTACACAGTAAAGAATCTGTTTTAGAAATTTAAATATATACTTTGTTGCGCAACTCACAATACCACCTACGTTACTTTATTAACATTCGTTAATGAAATATAACATCAGTACCGTACAGTTAGCATAGTCATATGCAATTCTCTACCAAAAAAAAAGGATAAAAATGGAATACATTTCACAATTCCACACAAAAGCATTCCGCCATGGTAACGGGTGCCGTTGTGTAGAAAATTATTTCAAAACGACAAATGTGTATGAAACGCAATTTATGGATTCGTAAAAAAAAGACAATAACAGAAACCTTTATTGTTCGCAGATAACAATGCGCGTTATATGTAGTGTACGGATCAATAAAAGCACCACGGCGTGTTTCCTCGTTGCCATGTTGATTGTGCGGAATGAATAAAATATTTTTCGGTGAACGAAAATTGATTTCTTTAGAATCAATTGCGCGAGCAAATAATTTGTGCCTTAGATCGTTTCGGCAGAATTTTTAAATGCTGAATTATTATTTTTTTAAAATAAAAATTTGATGTTATCATCAATTCACGTCAGTTGCAGTGGAGTGCTCTGGATTTCAAAAATAAAATGGGAAACGATAAAACCCACTTCCGTTCTTCTTATGGCAAAAAAAGAAAACAAGTTTTCTGCAAGTGTAATCCACTTCAAACATCTCTAGCCTAGCGCGCCCTACATTGCAAGTCACGCCCAACCAATAAACGGCAGTGACCTTCATAGTTTTTCCACCCATCAACCCATCAAGCTTCCGTACCGGGACGAAAGAATGAAACGCGGAACTGAATGCTAGTAACGTTCCACAATCAGATCACGCTTGGGCAGGGACAATTGATGGATCAACAGAAAAAGAACCGGTGAACAAATGAATCCATTACCACTAAATGGTTGTCACTGACTGAGTGCTGCTGGAAAAAAAGGAAAAAGTATGCGAATTCTCCGTGCATCTTTTGCCTTCCCGGCAGCTCGCAAGTTATCGAGGTCGTCCAAAAGGCGTGGAGAGCCATCAGCAATGGAAGAACTTTATCAGTTCGACACTTTGCAGCATTCATAACGTACGGGGGCACTCCATCTATGTCAACCAGTGTTCATTACCTTCCGCTGAATCGAGTCTCAACATTAAGTTCCATATTGATGACTCGCAAGGTGTGTTGGATAGTTCCACAAGGCTCTGTCGCTAGTACATCCATTAAATAATCCAGATCTATGCTATCCGTGCGCGTTTCGGAAGTATATTTCCCCGTGAGGCATGAAGTACGAAGTACGCAGCAAACAATGCGACATAAAACAGCGGCTGGAACACTCAATTGGTGGTAGGAATTACATCAGATTCTGTTCCAGCAGGGGAAGGGGTAACACAGGCTCATTACACCATTCGCCATTGCTTATGCCACCCGGCAGTTCACGGTGCGTTCAAGTGCACACAGCGTCTTTCAATATTCGGCCGATCGTAGCCAGCGACACGCTGTGCAAACCCGTCGTTACACACGCCGTGGTGGCTCTTTCATCCGGCACTATGAAATGCAATTAAGTTCAATGAATTTACACTAACGACTGGTGTGTAAGAGACGCCGATTGTAGAACAGAATGGAGGCGTGATCCAGACGGGAGCCGTCGTCCACGTCGTCATTGTTCAGGACTCTCCTTTTGCTATTTCTTTGGAAGCGTTTTTAATCGAATGTGATTAAGTGCTGCAAGGTGAGCGACAACTGTCATTCTCAGGTGTGCTTGTAAAGCTATCAGTGAGCTGATTGGTGTTGAGGATGGAAGAATCGGAAACGGTGCAATGTGCGTCGATTATCTGATGCAATCGTCGACGAGCTTACAATGGCTCTCGCCTACTACCACTGGAGAACTAACAAATGCATTCTATGGACGCAGAGGTTCTCAGTTGTTTGGATAACTCACGCGTCATCCAAGTCCACCAACATTGGAGCGAATACTTCAACATGATACATTTTCTTCCTATGGAAATGTTTCTCCATCCTGTCTACAACGATCGGCTACAGGATTTGTTGGACGCGAGTACAACAAATTGATCTCTGGAGATTCGATTCGAAGTATCTGTTCTGTCTTGTCCAACAGCAACTTAACCGTTGACAACATGATGCGATTTATTAGCCAGCGTTTGTTTGCCACGCTTGCATTTTGCTGCCAAAAGTATACATCCGTTTGTACGACATTTATCGTGATGAATGTTGAAACTTTTCCATCGTCCACAGTGCACAGGTGAATGCAGCCGATCCTACCCAACATCTCTCATTAACCCCGGGTAAGCGCTAAACTTTACTCGTTACCTTCGCAATCAAATTAGACAGCTGTGCGAAATGAGAAAACTTCTTTTTCGATACACAATTAACGGTGACCGTTGCTGGCGAATGGTACAACACGCTGGAAAATTCTAATCCAAACACGCTAGATTTAGAGACGAGAGAGTGTGCGCTTTATTTGTAAATTTTATTTCCATTTCAATGCAAGCATTAGCAAATATTTAATCGGCTTTCGGAGTTTTGGGGGTGGGTGTTATTGGCTCAGCGTACAACTCCCACTCTGAAAGCCAGACGCCGATGAATAAAATGATAAGTACACGGATTGCTTCGGACTTTACGCGGACTGGCAACATCGGTAGATGCTAATGCCATCCTTGGCTCCGGGCTCTCGCCAGTGTAGATTATCCTGTTTGTAATAAATGTTGCCGAGATTCTTGTGGTGGGTTTTGGACGTTTTTTTCCTTCTGCCTTTGTTACCTATCTCTTAGTAAACCCGCGATCTGGTATCGCACGAACGAAGCCCAGTATCGCATCTAGCACCATCAGCGCCCTAGTATCTTAGCAGGACTTTATTCCCATCACCACGCACCGGTTCCAGCTGCGGGGCAGAACGACGAGCGGAAACGAACTTATTACGGGTGAGTTTATGGAAAAATAAGCGAAAAAATCAACATCCCACCGCTGCGCCAAGTTGTCCAAGTTTTGCAACAAAATTGCTATAAGTTTCCTGAGCCGGACTGATGTCCGACGACCACGATCCGATCGCCACCGCCGTCCTAGACGAGCCACATGGAAGAAGCGAATCTTCCATTATTGGGACGTGTATTCGTGTACTTGTCCGTGGTGGTCTTCCTTTTGCGAGAAGTTGGGCTGAGAAAAGCCAAATCATGCATTATGTTTAATATTGAAGTTTTTCGCTTACCGCAAGCCCGATCCAACCCCCAAACCGTGGCGGTTCCTTTATGTAGCCCGAGGCTACATGGTCCGGTGGAGGACGTGAACGAATGTCAGGAATGCTATCGACGGCATTAAAGCGGAGTGTGATTATGGTTGAAGCGCATTGGGAGAACGGCATTCCAAGAACGGGGCCAACAACTGAGCAAAGTTCGTTCTGCCCGGATGAAGATTGTGCCATCGGGATATGCATTCTAGCAGTGGCTAGTAACGCATTTTGCATGATCACACCGCACACGGAACTGTCTCAGCCCCATCAGCACGCCCAGTAACGATGACTAATCACTTTTGATGAAGTGATTTGTTGGTAAGTGTCATCGGTGCCGAGAAACAACCCCAAATGGCTCTATATCTTTGTGCGCAACGAAGGCGCAAGTCAACTGCAACACATGCTCCAGCGAAGCGTTGTGCGCGGGGAAAAACTTTTCAATCACCCTAGTGTAAGGGTCAACCGGGTCCGATGGAAGATTGATCACAGCCGAACTTCTTCGCCAACAAATCAACCACCTCCCTGAAGACCGCCCGATCCAATCCCGGCGCGACATCGGCACGAAACAGCACCAACCTTCCTGTGCCCTGCGCATTCTTCCGGTACGATGGCCAGTATGGAGCACCCAAAACACACAAAAAACACGAGGGAAAAACATCCCCGAATCGGTCGGAATTTGCCCATCCGTCGCGACGGCGGCATGGCATGTTTGTTTTAATAAAAAAGTTTTTCGATTTTGACGAATTAATTCATTGCCGAAGTTTGACGGCTCGTTTGGCTCGTCCCAGCGGCTGCACGGCCGGTGAATGTTGCGCGGGGCCGTGTATGTTGTTGAAATTTGGCTTTAGCATAAGCCGTACGGGATTGTAAGGGCGACAACGGCGCCTCCTTCTGGTTGTCATGTGCGATACCGAACCGGCGAGGGATAAACATACGAAGCGAAATGCATGCCATTCGTACAGAACCGACCCAAGCGCCCGGTATGGTTGGTTTAGTGGGCAATGGGGCTGGCCGTGTTTACGTGCGCCATTTGTTTGTTTCATTTTTTTTTGTATCGCATTTAGTTCGAGCACTGTTCGAGCAGCGGTGCGATAAAGCGATCAAAGGGAGCTAGGGAGTGCGCGGGAGAAAAAAAAAACATAAAAACAACAACATCGTCCACCTCGGAGGCAACCGAAAATTTTCACCGACCAACCCAGGAGCTCTAGTGAGGCTTTGGTTTTTGTGAGGAGAACCTGGGCAACGGATAAATAGATGGTCCGGTTTGGTGGGGAAAAGTTTCGCCTTTTTGCTTGCCTGTTTGTTTGTTTGCCTGCTTCGGTATTAATTCGTAGCGTTTTGTTTCTGGTTTACCAGCGAAGGGGCGCATTGGACAGACGAAGATAAGAAACTTTGCCCAGTTCAGCTCGCACTAGCTTTGGGGCCCGATTTTGGAAATAATTTTTACCGGCTGACTCCGTTCTGGAGGATGACTTTTGTTTTCAAAGAAGCTGAGTTTTATCAGTATCTTGTGAGGAATTGGAGCAGAAAATTAGTTAAAAATATTTCTTTTTCGTGTAAGTAAGGATACATTAGCCATATGGATATTAATGCTACTGTTTAAAGGAACTTTATGGCAAATAAGACAACGCTTTACCTTCTTCTGTCGATCCCGATCTCCATAGTATTCTAGACACTGCTGGCACAGTCGTCGTTGTCGCCAACACACTCCTCCCAGTGGTTGTTGTTGTCGGTGTGGTGGGCTGAATTGGGATGGCCGACTGGACATAGTTTACCAGGATGACACCGATCACACCGAGTGTGATCACCATACGGGCCTTCATCTCGCTGGAAACACCCCAAATCCCTTTCTACGCTCCAAGAAACGGGCCCCGAAATGCACACTGGTGGCAAGAATTATCTGCACCGAACGGTGTTCACCTTAACGACCTTGTTATGGTTACGGTTACGCCAGCTACACTTCTCACTGCGGTGTCGAAATGTTTCCTAAGCACCCGCCGCTCGCCAATCAAAATAATGGACGCTTCTTGCTAGATTAATCTTGCACTTGCCGGGATGAGGTTGTATATAAAATGGTTATCAATTCATTTTTCCTTCGCTCACATGTGCTTATCGGTTAAAAAAGCCGCCGCATGCACATAATTCTCTTGATCTCCTTTCTTTTCTTCCTTCTCACAGAATGCACACACTCACTTTCCGTACGTTTTAGGTTTTCTTTTACGAGGCCCCGAGCCACCAGCACCACGCGTATCGGCCCGAGCTGTGCAGCGGAAGACAGGCTGTATTGGATTGCTGGCGGGCGAATGTCACGTTGTTACGTGCTGACAACTTTCACAAAATTAATCAATCTTTCGCAATAACACGACAATCTGGCTAGCTCAACCGAATGATGCAATTATGCCACATAGCACCTTAGCTGCACGCAAACTCACTCACACAAATGCACAAACGCATACGCGGGTACGAAAGCACAGAAAAACTTGGACGCTGGAAAGTGTTTAAGCTTTTCTACTTAAAGAGAAAGAGAGAAAAAATGGACATCATTTTATGAGGGAAAAAAAACCTATGTCAAAGTCACAACAAGAAGCTGACATTTAATGAGTTTTGAGAAGCTTTAGACTAAAAGGAAATTAAAATTACTAAAGCTCCAGCAGCTGTTGCAAGTCACTCATAGTGATATCGCTACAGAATTCTCTAGTCAATATCAAACACAAGCGGACCTTTACAGTACAGCGAATGTTTTTTTTTTCTCTCCTGAGGATTGCTAATCCTTGAGTGGACACTAAAGCAGGGCGCTCACTGTATTGTTATTAAGACTGAACACCGCATGCACCGTTTTTTTTTATTCCAGGCGCTACGACACAACCAACACGACCAATATCCTCACAGTACGTTGCTACCGATCGGACGTTCAGTCATTACGCCACGAGATGCACTAACAAACTGAATCCGTCCTCGACAATCTTACAGACGCCGTCCATCGTTTCGCTAGGGTGGCTGTCGAAGGGCTGGACGACTTTCAGGGCCGACGCTAATCATCGATTTTTTCCCCTTCATCCCAACCGATGGGGGGATCTCACCGACGGATGGCGCTCTCTTGGATGTGCTGCTGTGGATGCTGTTTCGCATCCTGGTACGCTCTCGCGGGTGTACGATAATCTGGGAGAGACAGTCCCACGTTTGCTGTGTAGTGCTTATCGATGGGTACTAGGACCTTCGTGCCCGTACTCCGGACCGGACAGTTACTCGAGAGCGTTGATGAAGTGTTATCACCACTTTCAAGCATCGCCGTACCGAAGCGTACGAATGAGCGCCACAGCTTCCAGTGATAAAAGCGCCACCCGAGAGCCGAAGCGTTTGCGAGATGAAGAGTACACTCTTCGGAGCGTACGTGATGAGCGACCCCGAGCAGATAAGAAATGATCAAGTTTATGTGGAGATATGTGACGAAACGCTAGTTTCGCTCTAATCTTCCATAACATCCATCTCACATTTCCGTCCCCTATTTCTTTCCGAGCTGTGTGACACGTGTACATAAACGCACTTTGTTTTGCGGTTTCGGTTAAGCATGGGTAGAAGATATAAATGCTTCGAGGAACAACAACTGTGTTCCATTGCAATGCACTTAAAGGCATTGCTTTCATTAAATTATTTAGAGATTTAACAAGTTAATTAATTTTCAACAAAGTTAGCACGGTTCGTGTAGAAAATGTGACACCGCCGAGTAAAAGTAGCTAGAAATAGAAAGCATTGGATCACAAATGGACAAAACAAGCAAAGCACATGTCTAACAAGCTGTTGAATCTAATTATATATTCATGAACGCATCAACGGGCCACCCATTTCACGTGCGCCCGATAAATACGCGACACCACCCTATCTCCGCTGTCTTTGGGTAGCTCCATCCCGGCAAACGGGTCTACCGATCTTGTGTCATCCCGAATTGGAAACTTGCCGACCAGCTTTTTTCCCCTAGTGCCATCTTTGACATGTATTCATATTTACGGGGTTTATTTTAACAAAAAAAGTTTTTCCAACATTGAGAGCCGAGGAAGGAAGCAAACGGGTTGGAATGGGGTTAGTTTACCAATCAGCACGCTTTCCACGCGCAAAGGTAAACAGAAGCAGCTGGAATGGGAGCTTCTTTTGGGGTGTCTACTCGCAGAGCAAACCATTTTTCCCCAGGCAAACCAACAGCACCATCGGTAACTCACATTCCAGTGAGTGAAGCTTTACTGACAGAGTTCCTTGATACTATACAAAAGCGTTCCCTGAGAGGAGATGATCTGAGAAACGATTCATTTCCAGTGCTCCCGTTGCGATAGCAACCTCGCGATGAACCGCAACACAAAAAAAGCTCTCCGGGAAAAATGCTCGTTTCTTACGATATTTCGGAAAATTGGTATCAACTTGGCTACAATTGGGAGAGGACGCGTGAAGGCGCTTTGAGTATACTAGAACCTAACGAACGTTGCCCCGAGTGCACCTGTAAGCCCGGCGTGGTTTTATTTTCCTTTCACTCTAAAGTGTAGTCTCTTCGTAAAGGAATGCTTCGTTTTTGTTTCTGTTAATAGCCCTTGAATTTGGTGAGGGCTTCACCATCGAACGCAGTGGTTTTGACATGTTGCTTCGTTTTTTGTTCATAATTTTTTGTACATAATTTATTTACTAGTTTTGTCATGGATCGAATGGAGATACTAAAGTTTTCAACAAATTACTTCTGTAGAATCAAATATTAAATGAAAACCGTAACAAAGCACATTTTTCCAAAGAAAAATAAGTGAGGAAAAAAATCCAAGATAACAGAATGATTTTTCCTAACTACACTAGAACTCCAAATTCTCGGATGCTATCAAGGTTTCCGAGGAATTAAAAATAATCATAGAAATTATGACAAATGATGGTACGTCCGACAAGTAGTTGACATTTATCGGATTCATTCGGGATATGCGTTTGGAATTGGTAATCAAAATGTTTTAAGTACCCTTGAGTAAGTTTTTTTCCCCCGTTTGCTACCTTCACTTTCCGTTTCGTACCTATGTGCACAACACAGGAACCAAGCAATGATGCAAGACAAACATAATACATTTTAACTTCAACGGGAAAAAGTTCACCATGAAAAGTGATGCGAACAACGAGCGCATGGTGGAAAGGAAATCGGATCAGATCCTCGAAACACGCTGACATGTTAGGGCATCATTAGTACGAAAACTTTGTTTCCCGCTCGCATTGGCTCTGCGGCTCGGCGTCGAACAACGTGCGTAAGGAGTGCGTGTGGTACAGCTTTTTTTTGCTCTCCCTTTGCTTTGTCGCTTCTCGATGTTGCTAATAAAACCGTAAAACAACTTCGGACTTTTCCCCGAGCATATTACGCCCATTTGAACCAACATCACCTCAACGAGGACACTTTCCTCTTTGCTACGAATGTTGTTTTTTTTGCTTCCTCCGACTGCTGGCAAATATTCTTCCTCCTTCGTCCTTTCGGCACGTGCTGAGGGTTGGCAGGGGACACGATTCATCTTTGGTCCCGTTTTTGGAAAAGACCAAACCCATCTTCCACCGAACACCAACGATGGACGAAGGTACACAAAAAAAAGCTCCAAGTTTGCACTGGCGCAAGGAAGGCAGGCAGACAGACGCGAGGATTATCTTTTACGGAACAAGAAATTCAATCAATGTCAACGACGCTTCCACTACGTGTTGTGTGCCTGCCACTGTGCGTTCTGCCAGTGTCTTCTCGCAGGAAACTGTATTGGGACAGTTTTCTTTTCCCTCCGCTGGATACGCTATACTTTAACGTTTCGGAACCGGTGTGCCGCGGAAGGTTCGAGGAGTCAACGTAGGATGAACTTAACCACACCTTACATGTGCTTCAGCACGATCCTCAACCGGTGTTGTTAAGCTCGTAGGTGTCTTTTTTCGCGTGCTTCAAATGTCAAATATCATCAGACACCTGCGAGTTCCCTTGTAACAGAAACAAAATGGAAATGTGTATCAAAAAGAAGAGAAACAAACAGTATATCTATGGCACTGGTAATGTACATTTCACCTATTGGAAGTATGCATGTTAGGCGCAAATGTACATGAGTAGATAATACACTCTGACAGACAATGAGAATTAGATTCGACACAAAGTGCCTCTAATTTTTAACGCTCCGTGAACAACAACCGATCAACACAAAAGGTGCCACACCAAAAGAAACCAATCAATTGTACCTAAAGTGTAAAGTCTTAATTGGAGCCCATCTTGATCTTGGTGAATGCTTATACATTTGCTGAAATATTTTTGAAGCAAAGCCTTCAAGATTAGGTAATGCATACCTCACAGAGAAAGTGATAGCATACTAGCAAAAAGCAGAAAATATTGGTGCTGCTGTTCATTATGAAAAACCATCCCCTCGGCGGTGGCGATAAAGCATAAAATATTCACAACATGACGACACACCCGGTACATACCCGGGTGTCTTTAAAAATCGGCACGAGCTTATGTCCAACGAACCGTGCCCAACATGGCCATCTCCCGCGATGGTTGGAATGTTTCGATGGTTCGCACCTTTTCCCATGCCCGTTTCCCAAATCCATCAGCCCGTTGAAGGTGTCACCTGTGCTGCGAGGAAACGCTTTCCAACCGACGTCACACGGTGCGGAGGTATTCTTGACAGTCCGCTGCTAGCGACGGAAGAACGTTGAATTTCCTTTATTTTTTTGTTGGAGCTTGGAGCCATATTCTACTCAGTGTTCACTTTAGTTCGCTGCTTGTTGCTTATTAAATTTCCTATTCACTGGTAATTTATTCCAACATATGCTAATCATAGTCACAGGAAATGGATCTCCCAAAACGAACAAAGCAGCAGGAGGAGAGAGAGAGAGAGAGAGAGAGAGGGAAAACAATTCCCTCTGTTATACTTATCCTATCAAAAGTGTTTTGTTGAAACTGTCAGCTTCTGGTAACCTAATAGATGTCCTGGGGAAGAAAAAGAAAATTCTTTCCCCATTCAGCAAGCTCGTCCCGATCGAGCGGGGAATACAAGAAATCATGCAAAAGATGAGTTCACGTTTCACAGCGCGAGATTGTGGACATTCTTCCCGAAAAGTTACTATGCGCTCTGGGTTCCCTTTCCCGCGGTGCGCTTTACCCCTTGCTGTCAGCAGCTACGTCCGACCGTAAGCTTTCCGAACGTCTCTATAACCACGCCAAAAAGTTTAAGTAATGCGAAGGCTTCGTTCCTCACAACAAGAAATACTTCAGGGACAATATTTTGATCGACATCCACAGCAAGCAGCCCTTTTTTTATTTACGGCCGTAACGCAGCCGAGTGAAAGCAAATCTCTTTCTGGGCATTTTTTTTTACTGTTGCAAATTCTTTATAAAAATGAAGTTATTGCAACAATCAGCGCATTAGCAAAGCGAGGGTGTGAGTTTTAGACGTTCGAATTTCATTTCTGTTTGATCGATATTTCCGCCTTCACGGCCTACGCTCTCTCTCTCAAGCAGCAACACCATATAATCCGTATCAGTGTGAATCCTTTCGGTTGCGTGATAAAATCTGATAACACGTGAGTCTCAAAATTTGACATTTCAATCTACACGTGTTGGGGTAGCACTGTATCAGCACCACCGGAGAAAAGCGCTCGCCGAAGCTTATTTGAGCGTCAGGCCTCCGGAAACTTGTGCATATGATTAGCATATCCCAATTCATAGAACACACCACACGTATATAAGCTTCGATGCTGCGGGAATATCAAGACAAGTTGCGTGCTTTGAAAGACGAACTCCGCACGCATCGCACACATGGTTGATTGAAGTGCTACAAAACGACGACATGCCGAAGATGGTTGGGCAATGATCGAACTTTGTTCTACAGTTGGAATATCATCGACGTCTCACATAGTGCGATGAGTAAGTAGCGTAGTGCATAATATATCACGTTTTGTGTTCATATAAGGAAATGGGACATAATTTCTACCATTTTATCTTGATTGTTTTGTGTCCGCTTGGTAAGAGTTTTAATGAATTAAAAACCACAACAACAAACACAGTTTAGTTTGTAATAACTAAGGTTCGAATGCTTAAGTATTAGAACTTGAACAATGAAGTGACAAAGATTAGTAGTGGACAATCATCGAGAAAATTGTGCACAACTTCAATTGGACTTCCAAAAGAGTCCTTAGCATGAATAATTTTAGTAGGAGATAATGATTTGACAAAATATTGGATGCATAGACTGAGTCTGATATTTTATTGGAGATGGTTTATGGACAAATAACAATAGTACAGAAAAGTAGCTAAAGACACTCACTAGAGCTGATCCAGTAAAACAATCTAAACTTAAACTCCCATGCTGGCATTGTTTACTTGTTTGTATTAACGAGAAATCCTCCAAGCGCAAAAACGTATTTAAAACAACCAGTTGAAGGTATCATTAGACCCCACTGATATTGTTTCCGACATCACAGCGCAACATTAAAAAGCAAACCGCCAATAACGGATGTTTTCAAACTCATTTAACCTACGGAAACTTTATTCACACCGATAACAATCCCCAAGCCAGTTTGAAATGAGTAATGAAATTATACACTCTCACGCAGCACTTGCTGGCAAAAGGCACCGCGCTTACGCCTAACCCCCTGGACGCGTGATGATTGTTTTGCGCATCGAGTGTTGTTTGTTGATTTGTGTTGCGCTAGCAGGAAACAACATATTCGTCTTAAAAATGGTTTTGATTAGCCGGTTTTAATGTCACAGCTCGCGATGTTAGTAAACATCAATTTCCCAAGTAATCATCACGGTGCAAGGGTTCATTCCGCGTGATATGGTTAGCAGCCGACGACGCATTTTACGCATTGTTTTACAGTTAAAGGCCCACTGAAGCTAATGAACGACTAAATCATGCTATCTCGGCAGTGACAATAAGCTGCTGTAGGTCTAATTTAAGAATCTTTTTTTTTCGCTTTCTTTTTCCCTTGCAATGCCGCTATCTGAATTGAACCAGCAGCAGCTGTGCTGCTCGTAATAGGGCACGAGGCGCTTCATTAAAATCACGTTTAGAGCTAGTATGCGGCGCGGCCCCGGGAACACAACGGAAGCCACACATTCCTGTTTAGCCGGCGGCCTCAGTGTCTCAGCTGGTCGGAGGAACCGTCACTGATCGGCCGTGTGTCCTTGGCAATCCCCACCACCAAATTCTGCCGCGTGCTCGCGCGCAATAGAAAACTTTTCGCGAAACTCAATATCAATTACGCACCGACCGCACCGAGTCAAGACTGTGCCTTTTACCATCGACCGCAACGCCACCATTTGCCGGGGGCACTTTTTGTGGCAGACCCCAGGTTTGGCCGGGTTTTTGCCCGAACGCCACATTGGTTTGGGAGGGGGAGAGGGAACACACGGGGAACCACGGGGAAAAGTTTGCCCAAGCCCTGCCAGGTTTGCCCACTGACGGTTATCGTCGATCCTTGCGGGAAACCACCGATGGCTAAAACTGAACATTCGAGTGGTAGCAATGGATGGGAGTGGTGGTGGTTTGATGATTTCGCGAAAGCGTCATTTAGGGAATTTGAATTGATGGAAGTTCAGTGCATCGGGAATGGAGGAGAGCACATGATGGGACACCAACGGAGACTGTCGCGTGGTTTTCATCCCAAAGCGATTTTCTGTCTGCACGTTGGAGATGGCGTCGTTGCTGGGCCAATATTATAATTCCTTTCCGTCCCAGTTGGCTGCTTTAGCGTGTGTCAAATCAAAATTATGATTACAAGAATGTAGTGCCGTAGTAAACGGATTCATGCTGATTATGGTATCCGTGGCAATGATTAAAATTACGTGTTTAAATTAATATTTTCCCATATCTACTAATATGATGGTGGTCGCGTAAGGAAAGTTTACAACGCTCCCATGTATCGTAATGATCTCCATCGCAAATCAGTATCCAAAGTTCATCCATCAACGTATATATTACTAATACCGGGAGCCCAATCCATCAACACCACCGTACGCTGCATCATCTCCGTTGTCATCGCTGCTCTTTTCCTCTTACACTCCTTCTCCCAGACACTGGTCGATGACGTAGAGCTTGCTTAATTGTGAAGCCATTTGAAAGACTAACCACCAAAACACCGACTCACTCTCGAATGGTCGGTTTCCTATTATGACACATAATTATAAGGCCCGCAGCTAGGACGAGCCAGCTTCCCACGGGAAACCGACCGTCTGCGGCAGAACTTTGTCTCGATGGACCATTTTCATTTCATCAACAGCATCATCCATAACTGACCGACTGGATGGTGACCCGGTGGAGCCTTGGAGCGTCATCGTTATGGTATGGTACCGGTGGTTCCGGTAGGGATGCCACTTTTCGCAATCCGTACGTACCGAAAGCAACGCCGGCTTCTTCTCCTCCTTCGCGACATTTAGTTTGGTGCTTTCGCATGCATTATCTATGCACATCGAACGCCGGACTAGCAAGCATAAGTCGGGTTACTCTCTTACGTCCTACCCCGTTTTGGATAAACTCCCACGGATTGTCCACCCGCTCCTTGGGAGGTAGTGCAGCCTGGTTGTGCGCTATTTTCGGAAGATTGTGCTGCTGATGATGAGTCATTGGAAATTTAGATAGCGAAAGGATTGAATTGATGTGCCGAGAGGGAGCCGGCGGTCGGAATATGTTGTTCCGGCAGAGGGCTAATTCCAATTAGCCGACGACATGTGACACACGACGTCCCAGCGTTTGCATAAAACATCATCCCTATCCCTTGGATGCAGAGTGTATGAAACTAATCGCAACCCGGGTGGTTGCGGCGTGGGTTCACTCAAAGTCACATTATGCTAGCCTATTCACAGGCCGCAATGAGCTTCATTTTCAGCAACCGTGTCCAGAAGGCAGAGTGCATCGGGGAAAGCACCCCGGGCACTAAGCGACAAGGAGTGCTGCTAATTAATTTGTGCGCCACATCCGAGCAGACCACCCCGTAAAGCCACAGCGATCGCTGCGGATCATAATTATTTCACAACCTCTAAAGTTATACCCATTGAACCGGAAGGCAAATGCGGTTGAATCGTGCACCGGGTAGTGGATGCGCATATCGAACCTTGCCTGTGTACGTGTGGGACCGTTTTGCGTGGCAAAAATTCAACCGGACCGAACCGACCCTAACAGATCATCTTAGACGTACATCAGTGGCGTCTTCACCGCGTGCTGCCGACGTGCGGCGGGGTCCGGCTGACCGAAGCCACCGGAAATTTCATTGCGATTTGCTTCGTTCCCCTACTAACCTAGAAAGATAACCAATGTGCAATGTGCGCACTTTCTGCCGTCGGGAAAGGGCATGAATCGGGCATTGCGCAACAGCGCACAGTGTCTCTCGCCCGTGGTTAACATTAGGCGGAAGTTAACTGGAGTGTGGAGCTGTTCACGATGACGGTACTGGCAGATTGATTACAGCGCTGGTTAAAAGAAGCAAATCATCCGCGTGTCGGTTTGATGGCAACCACCAGCATACGGTCGTTGCAGCGTGAACTTTCCTCCGCTGTCTTGAGACGGCTGCTGCTGATAAGTGATTAGCTTAAGCAGTCTACTGTGCGGTCGAAGTGGTGGGCACTCGCGGTGGAACTAGCGTAATATAATTACATAAAATTGTTTATATTAAACCAAGCGGATCGATTTTGAAAAGCTGCTTTAGCTTCTACTGAAGATGCTATATCTAAAGCTGTTTAATACAACTGGTTATGATCATGAAATAGAACAACGAACTAAAAATGGAATAGATGTTCCCGATTTTCTAGATGACATTAACATCTAGCAAAATTATTTATTTCCATCACTAGGAAATTATCCGCTTTTATTATGCAAGTGAGCGTCGTTATCAGTCAATTGTTATGCATTTGAAATGCATTTGTATCCGTCGTTATCTAATACCCATGTGGGTTTATACGATGAAAAAAAAATGTCGAGAAAATAATTTGTCAGGGATTTTATTTTTTCGTGGGAACTTCTTATGCGGAAGCTCTTAGAATACTACAAAAATAAATTTTTATTCACTTTGTATTGTTCAATGGACGTAAGTCTAAGTAAACCCTAATAATAACTTTCCATAATTATTTATATGTAATATCCTTATTCCAAGCCTTCCCTTTTCGTGCACGGAAATAGTTAATTGTTTTTAGATTTCAATGTACTTCACACTGAACTGACCCCAGTATACTACCCAAGTATCGAGGTTTATACTGCCTCTAGGAATACCGGATCATTGAAGTCTTACATGTTTCCCATTATGAAGCCTTGCCCTCGATAAGCTTTGTTTATCAATGTTTGAAATTGCTTAGTACGTGTTGTGTCACAGTAAAGAATTGATCCAATGTCTTGCGGTTCCAAGGTTTCAAGGGTATGGCGGAAATATTTTATCAAAACCTTGAGCCTACTAGTAGTATAACTCATTCGCAACTGTTCGCAACTCTGGCCGTCTTTTCGACATCTTTTGATCATTTTGAGGGAAACATTCAACACATATCATTGAACTACCACTTCATTCATTGAATTTGGACCTCTGGGACTCCTTTTCCTCTCAATTGAGATCTACCGCTCGACGAACGCCGATTTGTGATTACTATCGATGAGAAGTACCATTGAAGGACTCGTAATATACTGAAACGAGTGGCTCAGGACTTTTACGGGTCCTGTTTTTGGAAGACTTTGTTCTTTTAAGTCATCTGGTCCCCGTCTACTAAAATCCACACTGATCGTATGAAGCGCGTTTACAGAGTTTCTTCTCTAGGTATGCCATCCGGAAAGTCGGAACTTTTTTAAAGGCGCAAAATAATGTTCTATTACAAAACAATTATTTTATGATATTAAATTAATTCCCAATTCTTATGTGACATAATGTATAAATGATGTCGTTGCTAAGATCCTTTATTTTTTCAGCAATACAAAATCCAATACTATCATGTTTCTTCGTAACGAATTCATGCTGATTCCCAGATCATTTGAATTTAATTTCAAAATTATTATTGTTTCCCTTTCCCCCTTTTCCCTTCCGCATCGCTTCGAGCTTAGTGTCTCAAGAATGCAAGAATATCATTACCGAAAAAACCCCTTTATGATAAACGTGCCACAAAACATCAGCCGAAACACGCACACACACACATACACAAAAAGGTACAAATGTCATCGCGATCGTTTACGCCTTATCTGTGACTGCTTTTGCAGCTTCCTGTTCTTTGAGGTACACCGCGAAACGTATCCAAACGAGAACACTTCACCGAACAGAGAAAAAAAATATATATACATCATTTCCCTTTGTATGTGCCCGACACTCGAATCAAATGGCCACACATTTGAATAAAAGAAAATCCATTTTCCTTTTCACCGCACTCGTTGTCGTGGTGGCGTTTTCACCCACTCTCTCGCCCCTTGCCAGTGCGGCTTCCATAACACACACACAAGAAAACCCACTCGGTGGTAGAAGGTTTTGCGCCGAAAATGTTATACCTTCGAACTGACAGGAACCGACCGCCTTTCCAATGTTTACGGCTCAAAAAAACCCGGAGCCTATAACAGTGGCAACCGATTCTCCAAACACTAAACCTCACCAACCCACATATGATATTTTTCTACGCTACCCGGCAAACGGATGCAGAAGGGGCATGGTTAAACGCAAATGAATTTTAATGATGTTCGATTCGATTTCGGCTCTTCCCGGATACCGGCTCGTTTCGACAACGAGCACGCTAAACAGTCCTCGAATGGTAAATCGAAATCGAAGAGCGGGGTGCTAAGGGGAAAACTGGATGTGCCTTTTCTTCCTATTTTTTTTTGCTGGTTGCTGCTGCCATCTTTAAGCTCGTCGCGAATCGATTTCCCTGCCAAGGAAAGATGGCACAGATCTGCATATGCGACCCAAGTGCTCCAACAAGCTTTTGTTAGCCTTCAAGACGACAAAGACATCGCCCAAGACGACAGCTACATCTAATTTTTTTTGGTTTCGTATGAATGTGTATCTGTGGAGGAATGAAACATTCTAACGTGTATCATTTTCAAACCGATCTGCTCACACGGATTGCAAAAATCAACCACTAAACGAATCCACGAATAAAGACGCTATTGACCTTTGTCAGTTGAGAAGGGTTACGAACGGTATTTGTAACTTTAAGAAGCTTCGCAAAATGCGTCCGTCTGCAAACCTTAAAAAACATCTCATTTATTTCAAAGAGAGCGGGGTCGTGATAAAAAACCACCATAAAAGTAAAACGAATAATTCAAACTTTCCAAACGTTTGATACTCGCGCAAGCTATCGTGGCGGTTTGTGCAATGGCAAAATATTCATCGTTTTCAAAATGTCATGAGCTTCAACGCCTTTCGAAGCGAAGTGATCCCAGTGATAAGAAAGAACGGTATAAAGAGAGACAAAAAAACCCACCCACCCCCCTGGCACCATCCTGCGTTTCCCGCGAGAAGAGAATAGAAAAGTACCGCCCAGAAAGCCATTTTACTTTCAGCAACGATCGAAGGGAAATGCTTTCGTCGCCTATGATGGCCCTTTACAAGTGGCCTCCTTTAACGTGTGCCATTCGAAGCTTCGAAGTCAACGCTTGTTTTACACCCGCGAACGGATGGTGGTGGGAAAATGGTATAACTTTACGACTCCTTTCAGCGATGGTCCGTGTTTCGTCTAGAACCCACCATCCATGCCTAGGCCGTTTCGTTTTGGAATGGCACTGGAAGAAGTCAAAAAGTGCGATTTGCGATTCTTCAAGCGAGCGGATTTTACTGCTGAAGCTGTTCCGCTGCATCGGCATGTGCTTTTATTGGCAACTTCGTGCATGGGAGTGAGCAAGAGTCCTGAATGGAGAGAAAAGTAGTGGAAAGAAATGATGAATTTAAATTTTCCAAAATCTTTCCCATGGTGGTGGGTAAGAAAAAAACCATCGAAAGGATTAACTTCACTGCAAAGGTCTCGCCGCAAGGCCCAGCATGCTGCGTTTGGTTGAACGCTTTAAAGTCATCCAAACCAGAATTCAAAATTATGCATCACAGCTTCCGGAACTGCAAATCTAAAGCAAATTTATTTGGCTTGTTTTAAATTCGTACAAAATAAAAGTTGTTTGCAAAGCTTGGCTTTTCTACAGTGGGAGACACCCTGTGTACATTATAAAAAGTTGCAGTGGTGCATAACTAGGCCCAGAAGGTATGCAATGATTTATACATGGGGAAATAAGGAACACTTTCTTGAGCATGAATAAGCAAGCTGATAATACTTTTCATTATGATGATTTAACTAAATCATTTTGTTTTGTTGATGCTACTTATTTGATTTCACCATGCTATTTATTTAGTTGGACAGTTTAAAAACAGTTATTGAATATCGTTTTTAAGAAAATTATCATCAAACTCATACAGACACTTGAACAGTCAAGTTTGTTGAGTTCATTATTAGTACCAAATGAAAATAAGTATATTTTCTTCCCCAATCATCGTTTTGTGGGAAGAAAACTTTTCGTAATATTGAATAAAAAATTTTTTTTATTCCTTCACGAACGGCCATGCCATATTAAATGCATAATATTGAATAAATTATTTAACCATAGAAAGGTAAATACATTTTTCGCTTAAATGAAAAATCACAATTCCATAAAAAAACATTCAAATTGCATGCGCCTCCATCAACAGGAATGCGAATTGCATACTTTTTGGCGCTGTTGTTTCATAGCACAAGCAGAATAAAGTACATTTTGGCACCTATGCATGCTTGCGTTTTGTTTTCCTTCCTCAATTTGTAATAAATTAATACTATAGGTATCGAAATAAACATTTCATCAAACTGCGCATAACAAACTCAATAACGGTCTTGTGGGAAAACTGTTTTAATCGCAAATTTTTATTTCATTCAGCTGTTGATTTATGCTATTACGTACAGTACCGCCCTGGCATCGGGTTATGATAAGATATGCTCTTTCACAAGCATTCAAATTTCTGCCTCGCTGCACATTTCGGATACAGTTCCGCAGGCCTCGTTTGTAGGTGGCCTCGTCGATCGTAAGCCTATCCTTTACACGCTCGTACTGTTTGTCTACATCCAGTCCGTTCATATCATCGTAGATTCCCAGGCGCATTCCTACGCACCGAATTACGCAGCACGTCACCTGATCGTCGGGCAAAATGTCCTCCGCGTAAAGTGCCACCAAATCCTCGGGAACATTCATGTCGCGGACACAGCTGAAGAAGACATAGTAACGGGTGTCGAGCGAAACCTTCGAAATGTCCACCAAATTACAGTGTCCGCTCGGCCACAAACTGGACCCGATGAGCAGTAAGGACAGCAGAACAAAATTGCGTTTTACAGCCACCATGCTACTGGATAAAGAGTCAAAGAATCACTGCCAATGTTTTGAGAGGACGCTATATGTTTTATGGTCAAAACTGTTCATACAAGCATGAATCACTGCGATAAGTCACGCCATATATTTGGTTGGATGTTTGCGTGTGTTTTTTTAATTGGACGAGGAATCCACAATAGAATAGACGTTACAAGATACGAGCTAACAAAGGGAATTAAATCAACAACAAATTATGCACATGCAGGCGTCGGCAAAGGTTTATCGGAAACGTGTTCAATACTGAGAATTAAAAGCCTTAGTTTCAATTAAAAACAGCTGTAACAATGGTTATATTCATGAAATACATTTGTTGTGAGTTGTTGTTTGTCGTTGCCATAAGTTACATAGTATATAACATAATATTATATAAATATTAAACAAGGTAAGGATAATTGATTTAGTATAATTAGATCAACTACAAGGTATATACATTATTTTTCACCAGATTGAACAAATAGTGAGCGATGAAATATTTTTCCGACAAAGCCTGATGACCCAAAATCTGGTCATTATTCAATTGCATGTATAATGTCAAGAAGTTAGAGTATGTTTCATACATAGTCTCCTGTTGTAAGCTTACATTAGCAGCAGCTTTTATAACGAATGTTACAGCAGCTAGATGGCACTATCGTTTGACAAAAGCGAGTAGTATGTGTGTTTTGCACGAAGAGATGCCAATCTGATAGAGCTGCACAATGCGAAACCCTTGGCAAGATGCTATGCTACCAGCGGGAGTCAGATAGTTTATACTACTTCTGTCCAAACTGAATCGAGAACCATCTTTTTCATCTTCCCGTGTCTTCAAAATACTGTACCGATCTTCCCGGCTCGTATTTCGTGCTTTTCCGGCCGAGCGTTACTGCGCGCATACGAGTGCCTTAACGATGGATGCTTTATCACTAAGCGATGGACAATTTTTCAAACGAGTATATTCCAATAACCGTCAGCGCCAGACGGTTGCCCTTGAGTGCAGAGAGGAATGCTCGTTTCTTGCGCGTCCCGAACCTTTTTACGAAATTGGTCGACTATCGGGGTGTATGATCATTTCCTTTCAGCCCCGTTTTAACCCACATGCCGGTCACCTTCGCATTCGGGTTGAGGTGGACGGTTACGACTGATGGTAAATAGTGCACTGTCACCATGGCAGCTTCCCTAACGAGCTCCAGCTCTAGTGGGTTGCATCTATTCCTGCAATCCCCCCCTTTTTTGAGCCGAATCCTAACAAATGTGTTTGGGACGATAGCTTGTTAAGTGGCCATGTGTTGGCTGGACGCTTGAAACGAGACGGAAGAGCATTCATCAAGTACGTTGCATTCGCCAAATCTATCTGTTTAAACGAATCATTTTTTATACGTCAACACACCACACCTACGTACACATTTGGATGTTGTTTTTATCTGTTTAAAGCTAGAGTGTAGGAATATATTATGCTGCAATAGCATACTGTTTAAACGATTGGAAACGTTTTAATTACTTTTACCCCAAGATAGCTCTTCCGTTTAATGAACAGCTTAATGATGATGAAATATCTGGGTCATACAACCAAAGAACTGTTTAATGATATCTACCAAAGATTTGCACATACCTGGATTTCATTAAGCTACACTCCAGATTGTGTGGATGAATTCATATTGAATTTAGAAAGAATTGATCATCCAGCCACAAGTAATATACGTATCCCTCCCTGATTTATATGGAGAACTAATATAACTTAGCAAACACATACCTGTAATTAGAGAGAAAAGCAAACAAAAATGTTAATTATATTTCTTTGAGTAATAAATTGTTATTTTCATACGCATTTCATTAAAAATAATTTACATAAAAGTTGTAGTTGATTAAACAAGTATTGAAACGTGCATACTGAAACAGGTATTTTAATTCCAAATTTGATCTCCAATCCAGCAATTTAGTTCAAATGCACTTACAGTTCGTGGAAACAAATTCAGCAATGAAGGCATTAGTCTTTTTTTGTTACCTAAATAAACAAAATTTAGGTCGTTTTGCTAGATATTAAAAGACGTACACCGTGATCCAGGAAACTATTGAAGAATATACTTCACTAGACAGCATTATGGACACCAAACGATTGGTAATGAGTTATCAGTAACAATAGCGCCTACCCCGCACAAAGAATTTCTTCACAAGAATTGCAACTATTTGTGATAGTTAAACAAGACACTCACTCATTATGCGTTGTTGTATTACCCTCCGACAAAATAATGCATAGCGTGCAATCTGGGGTACGACTAGAGAATTCGGAGCAAACTCGTACCAAGTGCTCAGAGTTCCACGTTCCGTACAACGAGACAGTGCAGCATGTACGGAACAACAGATTTTGGTCTCAGCACAACTTTACCCTCAGAACATTCTTTCGCAAAGAATCGCTCATCTCTAACCATGTGCCGAAAATTGGCATGCACCGCAGTAGGAAGCACAGGCCTGGCTGGCGGAAGAGCTGCAAAGAACTGTTGGAAAAGTTGCGCAACAACCGACAGTGTCTGGGAACTAGTTTAAACAACAGGTGCAGTTTCATTTTTTCAACATTATGAATAAAGAAAAATGATAATGTGTACACTGATTTAAAAACATAACTTTAAAATATTTTTTGCATTTCAACAACCATCAAGTTTAGTGTCATTTTAATAAAAGTTTGTTTAGACATTAATAAAAACACGACAAAGTTAAAAGGGATAAAAAACAGAAATTCCAACCAAGCAAATAAGGTCTACAAGGAATATGTGTACAATCATGACCCATTTGATTTGCTCCTTTTGCTTACAAAAAAAAAATTCGAAATGGCTTGAAGCAAAATTTTTATTTGGACACAAAAACTCCGAATGAACGTTTTCGAGACACATTATCAAACTCTTGTTTGGTTTCCGGATGAGATTCCGCAGTGCCTGGCGATAAGACGTTCGCCACAGTACCACGTCTAACGGTGGGAATGATATCAGCCAGCAGCATATACCCTCAAATACTCCAAACACCAAAATTTACGCTATAAATATACTGCTCCTTCGTTTGAACCTAGCACTACACCTGTGGCAACCATCGGCCGGGCAACAAAGCGGCAGCCAAAACGCAAACTCATCAATCAATTACGTAGACACAAAATGAAATCCCTTAGCATTGGAAGTGCGATAGTTTTGCTGGTGCTTGTGGCCGCCAGTGAATCGGCCAAAACTGAATCCACCATCTTCGGCCCACAGCCGATGCAATATCCAATGCCAGCCACATCCACCTTCATCGTGTCCGACTTTCTACAGTTTCTGCAAACGGCCGTCACCTGCTTCAACAAGCTGCGTATCCCGGAGGAACGGTTCCCGCTGTACCTGGCCGGTGTCTTCCCGAACTGTCCGGAAACGCAGTGCTTTGTCCGGTGTCTCTCGGCCAACCTGAACCTGTACTGTGACGAAACGGGCTCCGACATTGACCGGCACTATCTGCAGTACGGTCTCGGCCAGGATTACAACTGCTTCCGGCAGAAGGCGGAACAGTGCCTGGCGGCCAACACCTCTCCGTGCAACGATCCGTGTGAGGCGGCGTACAAGCAGGAGCTCTGTTTCCTGGAGGAGTTCCGCAAGTACGTCGATTCCAACATGAACTCGCTCATCGCGGCCGTCGCTGTAGAAAAAACCGAAAACAATCCCGTGTACTATAACATGAACTGTCGTAACTAGTTGCACCGCTTTCTTCTAATGACCCGAGCAACCAAGACCCCGCCGGGTGTGAAGTGAATGAAAATAAAGCATAATTCATTAACGTAAAACAAACCTTCGGCTTGTGTAAATATTATTTCTGATGGTTTACCGTCCGCTTCCGCCCGAGATGACATCCCTGGACGTGGAGTAACATCTTTTTTGTCTATGATACTTTCGTTTGTTGTCCACAAACGAAGGTACAGACCATGGTTGTCAATGACCATCAAGTTCGGTGGTGGCATTTATTATAAAAACTCTCCCATTGCCTCTCAAGCTTCGCAGTACAGCTGTAGTGTCTAGACAGTCCGTATGATGTTAAGCAGCGTGCAACTAATTACCGCTCAAGTAGTCCTACTACTGCTGATAGGGCTAGCTTCAGCATTAGCTCCTTTTGGAACTCGAGACCCACCGCCCGGACCGTTGCGCGAAGCCCAGACCGCGTGTGTGAAATATTTGGGCATTTGCAAAACCCGTCTGGTGCAGTACAATAACAGCATCTATCCGACCGATCATGACACCATGTGCATGGTTCGTTGTGCCGGCATCATAGTTGGGTTCTGGGATGACAGTCAGGGATTCAAACTGGAAGGACTGATGCAGCTCTACCCTCAGCTGGCAGCAGACAGCCGTGCGCAGCAGCAAATTTTAAGCTGCGCAGAGCAGCGTATTGCCACCTGTCCACCACCAGATACCTGCGCGAAGGCGTACAACGCCTTCCGCTGCTTTCTGGATGCCCAGAAGCATGGATTTGGAGTGAGAGAACCACAACCGGAGGAGCCGATGTCCACTGTCGTCGATGCTCAAGAATTTATGCGTTCGATATCGATCTGTTCGAAGATCCAACGAATACCTAAGAACCTGCAAGATCTATACCTGCAGGGTGTCTTTCCGAATGATGAGAAAACGCGCGGTTTCATGCGATGCTTTGGTATCCGGACCGAGCTGTACGACGATATGCAGGGTCCCAACATCTCGCGACTGTACCGACTGTTCGGTACAGGTCAATCGGAAACGGAGTTCCGCCGGAAGGCTGAACTCTGCATCAAAGCCAACCAACCGTTGTTGGACGGACAGGACAAAAATGTTAAAGCTTACAGAACACTCTATCTTTGCTTTAGCAAGCAAATCACTGCCTTCATCCGGGCCAATGCCAATGCCATGCCGTAGCATGTAGTCGTCTGTGAGAAAACAATAAACAGCCCTGCTGTTGGGCAAAAGCTTACTATCACTTTTCGGGTGCTTTACTTCGACGTCCGGAACGGTACATTTCCTACTGTGCGCAAAACCTTTTTCTGTCACTTCGTTCGCACGGTTCACCGAAAAACGTGTCCGAGACGCAATCTCTGCCAGGGGCGTGTCTTATCTGGTGGCTGGCAGGTTTTGCTTTTTACATAACATCCGTCTTTAAAACCGATCCTAGAAGGTTGCATGCGCTCCAGTATCGTACCGTCCACCGACAGCCATGGAACGTGACCGTAGTTTAAACGTAGCACTAGTGGCTTTCCTTGCGTTCGCAACAGTGCTCCACGTTGTCGAGGCCAACATCTTCACCGGCAAGAGCTTCCTGAAGGCGCAGCAGGATTGCGTACATTTTCTCGGCATCAATCCACTACGATTGGGGCAGTACAAAAAGCACATATATCCCGGCGATCGGGAAACGATGTGCTTGATCCGGTGCATCGGCATTACGCAGGAGTTTTGGGACGATATACTCGGGTTCAACTTTGACTTGCTGGAGCAACAGTTCAGTCCGATGGTTGATGCCACCTTCAAGAAGAAGCTTGCCGATAGTGTTGAGCTGAAGCTGGCGCTACTGGATCCACTGGATAATTGTGCCCGTGCGTTCTACGCTTTCCGAACGATGCGTGTCCTGCTCCGTCAGTTGCTCAACGTAGGCACGAACACAACAGCACCGAACGCATTCTTCGAGCCACTGCAACCGGGGCAAATCCTCGACAACATCGTAGAATGTGCACGTGAAGCGAAACTACCTAGCACGGTGCTAACCAACCTTTCCAAGGGCATCATTGTCGACTGTCCAGAAGTTCAATGTCTTATACGCTGTGCCGCTGTACGCTGTCAGTTCTACACCGATCAGGCCGGAGCTCTGCTCTCCAATCTGCACCGTCAGTTTGACCCACCGGGCGAGGATCTGGCCAGCTTTACGCTGCGTCAGAATTTGTGCTTGCAGCGAAATCAGCAACCAGCCACCGCGAACAACTGTACCCGTGCGTTCAAACAGTTCTTCGTCTGTCTGCGACCAGACTTTGAGCTTTACTTCATCCGCAACCGAATGAACGTTCTGCAGCATCCCATATTTAAAGGCGAACCGCTTCTGGAGAGCCAATCACCACCGTTACCGCCGCAGCAGCAAAATAATGAGTTTGATCAGTTTGGAAATTTGGGATTACTATTAAGCTCCTGCTAACGGCTGAGCCACCAGTGGGCTTACTCTATTCATTAAGTTTTGTAAATAAACACAAACTGAACGCTGAAACTTGCAGAAGGCTCACATAGCGTCCATTATTGAAGGCAGTCCGTAAACTTGAAGATAGGCGCTTTGCCATACATTTGAATGCGGAATAAGCATTACAAATTCATGCGCTTTGCTAATCCTAAAAGGCGTACAAGCAATCAAGAATTTCGTGGTGTTAGGTTAACTCTACATAAAGGCACAACAATTATTCACGTGTTTACAACACAGGCCAAACACCATACAGCTGTCATAGTTGTGTTAGCTTTGCACATGATTCCATCCAAATGGACGGGCTATCAGAACCATTACCAAAAAAAAATAGGACCGGGAAAAACACAAAATACCGTCAAAGGAGCAGAAAATTTACATTTAATGCAAACAAAACTCTGAAATGTGTGTGAGTGTTCGGTGCAATGTGCATCCTCTGTTAGCGGTTTAAATCCTGCATTTTCGCTTCTTTCCCATCGCGTCTAGCAGAACCAGCACACTTTGAATACATAATCGGAACCCAGGAAGCTTCTCCACTAACCGTCGGAAGCGGATAATGCACTTGCACTTGTGTGGTGGGACCAACGGGAAGGCTACGTAAGATATGCAACGGCACACAACAACAGGAGAAACCCGAACCCCGAACCGACAATGCACCGAGAGGGTCTCACCGGGCCACCGGGTAGCATGTACCGGTGAGAAAATAAGCTCTCCGAACGAAACGAGCGAAAGGGGAACAAAAAAGTGCTTACATTTACATTTCATTACACCGAGTGCTGCAAACCGATCGAGGCGCAGTGGGACAGGGTAAGGCATCGTAAACGAAAACTTTGCTACCTATGGCACGGCAAAAATAGAAGAAGAAGAAAAACTAGGACAAAAAAAACACGAATGCCCTTGAGCATACTAACATCTTCACAATAGGTATGAATCCGAATTCGCTGCCAGGCTGACGAAGAAGCGCATGAAGTAATGTCACAATGTGCTAAACTTTTCATTGCTGATAACGGTTGGTATTGCTGGGGAAAATTTGTGCAAGCCACCGGTTTTGTCTCCCTCCGAACAGGGTCAACAATCTCCGGTAGGGAATGTATTTTGCGTAATTGATGCACTCAGATACGAGAAAACCACTTCTGCAAGGGATTGAAAAATTGAGAAATCTTGCACTCCAGCCTTTTTGTCTGGAAATCATCTTTCTTGTCAAAGTTTTCGTTTTTATTTCCATCAAAAAGGCCATCAAAAAACATACAAATAAACAAACGCACATTCCGAAGCACCATGAAAGAAGATAAAATTCCTTTTTGCGATGCATATAATATAAAAATAATAAAACTGTACTTTATGACTGAAAGGCTTTTGTAAAATAGCTCAAGGAATTCTTTTTCTCCCTTCCTTTACGTCAGTTTACAATTTACAACACATAACAAATTTATGTTCCTGATATACATGACATTTTTTAACCACGTGTCTACGATGCCCAAAAGCCTTAGCAGCTATTTGTTTCTGCCACTGTTTATGTTTCTCGTGTTTGTTACAGGTTTGTTTTTATGTCAAATTGAAGTATACGTGATCATTACCGTGCTCAAGTCGAGGTAAATGTTGGTAAAATATTTGATTTGTTTACATGAGCCTTACATGAACATACATGTTTTTTTAAGGCAAGCAACATACGATTAATTAAGCTTAGTTTTTCTATCGAAATTCCGAGAATATTTTAAATTGCTTTCGTAATCAGCTAAAATAGTTTTTTTACTTTCCAAAAAAGCAACCGTTCCTTGTATGCCTTTTAGGATTTTAAATCGCTTTCGCTTGCTGGAGCTGGAGCTGTTTTATTTCCTTTCCAATAATTAGTTTTAAATTGCATCAATAAACCGAATTCGCTGAACTGGCCGACCGATCATGAGTAAATCAGTTAAATTACATCGTTGCTACCGTGAATGAAATTAAGGCTATCTGAAGGTCAATATCAACAACAGGCTGTTTGAAATTTCGTTAACTCAAAATCACACACTGAGTCCAGTGGAACTTTAGATGGAAATTTTTCCATGCTAAATATAAGCAATTTATATTTTCGCGTTGAATAACTCAACCTACATATTTCCCGAACAGTGAGCTCCACAGTTGATGCCACCTCTCATACATTTGCACAAAAATGGCACCCATTCAAATGCCTCGTTAACCGAACGAAATGAAATTTGATTCATGCGCTCCCAGTCTCGAAACCCTGCTGGTGCTTGTAGAGCTACCATGGGCTCTACTGCAGCCCAGGCAGACGTATATCTCCATCTGGTCAAACGAAATCTCTAGAACTCGAACCGAATGCTCAGTCAGCCCCATATTTCGTTCGATCCGTATTTCAATACGATAATATTTACTCGACCATATGTTGGTACTTCTGCACCTACACACAGCCCGGCGGCATCAAACGCAACGGTCAACCTCAGGCTGCATACGGGCCAGACAAAGCGCATTGCAACCACCATAGCTGAAGGCTCCAGGAATCTGGCTACGGCACGGATGCACGCCACTGGAATGAAATGGGGAGATGAGTTTTCTGGTCCCCGAACCCGATTCAAACAAACCTGACTTCGCTGCGATATCTAAAGCCTGCCGGAGGAATACGCCAAATGATTGAGTGGGCTTTTTATCTGCATTAGACAGCGCCGAAGCCTAGGAGAAATACCGACAGCTAGAACGGCTTGTATTTATGCAAATTCCAAATAGGCACTGGCCAATTTTCGTTTTGCTACTGCCCCTTTTTCACCCAATAACTCACTGCATGCTCCGTCAGATTCCCGAACCGAGTCGTGCAACCTGGCAACACACCCGGCCCACAGACAAGCCATGCTGATTGAGAAATGGTAGCGAATATGTTATCTGTTCCCCTTTTGCCGACCGATGCACCGATGAGAGAATTTGATGATTGCATTCTTTCGATAACTGGTGATACGTAAAAGATTTCTAGCCAAATGTTATACCACATACTTGATGCAGATCTGCAAATGCAAATCATGAATTCTTATGCACTTTTGCAGTTTATTGTGCAACTGTTGTGTGATGGAGTTTCTGGGTGCATCACGGTGTTAGACAAAAAATCCGAGAAATCTTTTATTCCTTCAGATCATTGTTCCAATGTGGATATCAATGAAAAAAAAACTTAAATCTATCGGCAGTTTTCAATTGTCAGCAGATTAAAAAGTATTTTTTGTCACCGCGAAAGTTTTCAAACAAAAGGAGCACACTAAGCAGAAAAAAAGACTGCACCGTACTGGATGGAATGATGGATTTTGATAAGGAAATTAAATTAAAAAAAACTCAAACCTTTTAGAATTATGCCACAAACATAAAAAGTTAATCTGATATTTTTTTCTAGCTTTTGAAGAACATATAAAAAGATTTTTTTTTAATACAAAAACCATACAGGTAAAGCTAAGAGATATTCAGGAAAATTCAGAGAAAACGAATAATGTTACGAATCAGAAAAAAAAAAAAAACAAAGCTATGAAAAACTGGGGAAAAGCGCAAACGTTAGTCTTTCCATGGGAGACAATCAAATCATTCGATAGGAAACTTTGTTTTTTAGGACTTTTCACATTCGAAAGAACAATTGAATTACCGTTAAACGATGATTGCGCAACCACATCGGCACATATGAAATAATTCAATCGCCTTTATTAGTTTTATCTGTTCGGTTTTTGTGCTAACAGTGTTCACATTTTGTATCAGTACGGCATTCCATCACTTAATGTATTATTTTTTACTGAGAAGCTTTTTGTGCGCGTTATCATGCAATAAAGCTATTGTAGGTTATTTATTGCTATTATCGTATTATAAAACTATATAGTAACTTATTTCTGTTACAATCTATTCTATTCGTTGAATGTATAGTGTATATTTGAATGAGCAGCATCCATAGCATCCACATTCTTGAATTTAACAATAAAGGAAGAAAAAAATGGAACCCAATCAAATTACAAAGAAAAAGCTAACTAACTCAATTGAATCATTCGAAGCTTTAAAGCATAATTAAGATACCGTGGATTAGTAATCATTCAAGCTTTGATAAAAACCACTAGAGCACCATATTTTTTGTTTTAATTTTAGATTTAGAATTATTCAATTTAATGTTTTTAAACATTGACATATTAACTCTAAAGTTTAGTCAAATCTTCAAATCAAATTATCAATGCATTAGACTAGATTTTATTTAGCATCTGTAGAATACGCTTTCTATCTACGTTAGTAACCGAATTTCCTAAAACCGATCCCCAATGTTTAATGTTTGCTAAGGTATCGATTCAACTCATGGGGACGATAAACCCACCCGTTACGAATATCTGCCCACTTACCTGTGCACCATACTACTGTACCGGCAATCGTTCGACGATCCCCGTTGCACAAATAAATCACCATTCTTTCAACCATGCTTCTCAATTCGTTACGTTAGTGACGCTATTCGCCCAGTTTTTCGTGTGACGAAGGTTCCCACTCATGTACAGTATCATTCAAATCACATAAATACTCATCACCGTTACCAAATGTTACCAAACGTTACCTCCAAACCATCCAAATGTCACAATTATTTTGATTTAAGATTTTATCGCTTCGGTAATCAAACGCCCAAACAGCGGCATTTTGTTCCGGTGCGCAAAACCCCCGTACGTCGTCGCACGTTCGTTTGCGCTGGTTTCGTTGGACGCAAAAGCGTAAAGCAGTAATTGAGAACGTTTGCCTAATTACAGCGAAACTCGAGCACTCTACTCCCCGCCCTGTCTTGTTTGCGTTAACAAGCAAACACATTGATCTGGTTGCAAGCATTGCGAGATAACTACTTTGCTCGATAAAGATTAAAAGCGATACTGAGTCTGAATTCTGGAAGCGGAATGGCTGATGATGATGATGAGTTTTAGCGAATGTTTTCATCGAATGCATTAGACGATGGAAACTCTTGGCTACTACCGTGCAATTCCTGACCGATATGCTGAAGAGAAGGATGAATTGATACATTTTCTCGATTAATCTCTGATCAATGCACGGTAACGTCTGTGTCCATGCCTTTCATCAACGCATTGGATCGATACCACTCTGAAGCAAGAGATTGCATGAACCTGATATGCATGTTTAGAATTGGTTTCACTACACTGTAAAACTATTTTATGCTTTATCTGAATACCCTCCGTCCGATGGTTCAGCGCTTTAAGGGAACGCGAAAAATGTCGTCTTTATTACCCGGCTCCGTCTTGATGTGATTTATGACGTACTTTCAGTTGTGTTTGCTATAAATATTTACGGCCATAAAGGGTACGCGTTTTGCAAGATTTAACATCAGCTCGGACATGCATCACCTGTCTACGCTATCCTTGCGATCCTTGTTCCATTTCTGTTTCAGTTTTGTCCAGTATTCTGCTCTGCAGAATAGTGATGGGCAATGGAAAGCGGATCATACTTTAGGAATACGCTCCGGAACGGAGCAATGTGGATTCAGTCTTAAATTTTTGATCTTCTGGATCCCGAATGAGGAATTCGTCAGGATCCGGATATGCCGTAAATTAAATTCGGAATAAGGATCAGTTTTTATGCTTACTGTCTAGGTAGAGTTAGTCATTTTTAATTAAATTATCAATAAATCTTAAACCCCTACAAAAAAAAACAACTCATTGATATATTGACCTTAAGTCAAATGTTGTTTGCACGTGAGACTTTCTAGTACTCTGGTTTTAGTTTTATTTGAATAATTTCTGATAAAAACGAAAAATTTGGGCAAAACACAGTTTTTTTTCTTTTATACATATGTCCTGTTCGGATTTTGGTCCCGGTACAATTTTTAAAATAAAAAAAAACTACTTTTAGAAATTGTTTATAAATTGAAAAATTTATAATTGAAGTCCATGCTAAAAATGGACTGGTAAATTTTAAAATCCGCGTATCTCCGAATCCGTGTACGTCGAAAACCGCGTAACACGGGTACTGACTGTACTGTACTTCTCATTCGTTTTCATTTACGCGGTGAATGTGCAATCGTTTTTTTTTTATTTTTTTAAATAAAGAGGATTGTTTCGAGGTAAACAAAACAAAGACAAGAAGGATCGGAATCAGAAGATTGATCTCACCTTCGATCCATATCGGTCGGATCCATTCGCATGGAGCTGGATTTTCCCATCACTACTGAAGAAGTACGTATAGACTTCCTATCCTCAAAACTTGATGCAAAAAGTTGTTGGAAGGGATAACTTAATACATTCTCTTAAAGTGTTGATTAAACGATACTTTAACAATTCCATGTACATCAAAACCATATGCTACAATGATGAGAACATTTAATAGAAAGTTAATTTGATCTGAAATTTGAACCAAACATCATTTCACACTTGCGTAAATTCAACAGGACTTCTGGCGCGTTCACCTGTTAGCTTTAGTGCTCCGTCAGGATGATTTCAGCAAAACAGAAACAAACCTTCTGCACTGGAATCTACACGGCTGACACGGCCTCGTTTCTCCCACCGTAACATGAGATGGTGTCAGATGGTGGAAACAGCGCCGGTTACTGACGGTACTATATGTATGGAATGGCAAGTGGCAGCAACAATATGATATATAGGTATATTTTCCAACGGTTGCGAAATTTATGAGACCATTCTTTTTCGATTTCTAGCGCCACTTTCGCCAAACCTCACCTAGTCATGCTGAGACATGCGCGCGTAATCTTTATAAGCTTCCGGTTATGGTGGTACTAAATGTTTTTTTCGTGATTTTTTTCTTCTTCCCGTGTGCGTGCTACGGATGTTTACAAACCGCACGGTGAATATCATCAGGATGAACGTGAGTTTTTCTAAGTAATAAAAACAGCCCCGAATCATACTTTCGAAATGTCGGAACCAAGGTACAAAACAAAAAAACAACGGAGCTAACCGAAACCGTTAAAAGCCTTTACGCGCAAGGTAACGCATGAAGAGGCGTGTTGAGTGAAATACTGCTTCTGCTTCTTAACAATGTTGCCACCACCCAGCATGTGGAAAGACACTCGCCAAATCCATGCATTTTGCTCCCTGCCCGGCTAAACGGCAAAAACTGCTCAATAAAATGTAATCGCCAGAGCAAACTTTTTCAGCCACATTGCGGCGAAACCCCCCAAATCCCATAACTACCGATTACGGGTTGCTGTTGCCGATGACAGGGGAAACAAGTCCGTGGAGAGTTCTTTGCGTCAGCTGTGCATACAAACCCGCATTCCATCTCGCAGCTCGAGTGCGTTGGAAAACCGGGCCCGTGCCGAGTGCCGAAGTGAGAAAACACGACCATTGCCAAAATAAATAAGCGTCTTGTTTATCCTGCTCGTTATCTTCACGCCGCGTAGTATCGACGAAATAAACCACACGCATACCGGGCCCACAAAAAATCAGCAACGCGTGTTTCCGTGGACAAAAATCTTGTCCAATTCAACCAGCGGGAATTTCCTGTCCCTGGAACCTGGGACGGGAGAGCTCCCAGCGCAAGTGACGGAAGGTACGGATGCTCACATAAAAATGCGCCCAAAATTATACTAAAAATGATTACACTCATCATTCACAAAAAAAAAACGCACCGCCAAACAGAACGGAAAGTTATCACACAGCGACGGCAACCGCCATCCGTTCGGTTAGTCGGTTTTAGTTCATTTTCCTTCCGAGAAATCACCTACCTTCTGGGTACGGGCCAGAGACACACGCATTGCTTTGGGTGCTGTTTGTCTATTCAAGATCATCATTTGTGCGAAGTTGTTTTTTTCTTCCTCTGCTTCTCACGCACCGCCTCACGCACACAGTCGATTGGGCGATAACTGTTTTTGTTAACGAATCGTTCTTCGATTTCGGCAGGATTCTTTTTCCTGTTTTTTTTTTGCCACACTTCTTTTGAGATGTACCTTTTTTTCTGCTGTTGTTGCCACCGCTCCAGCTCTGAGCGAGCGGGCCAGGAGACGAGCTAACAACAAATTGACGCAATTAGGCCACCACTTCTTCGTTATCTGCACGCCTACCGGTAGAGGCGGGTGTCGGTGAATATATTACACTTTTTTCTTCACAGTACCTCCTCCGATGCCGGGGATTACTGGAGATTGACGATGCTATCCAATATCGATTTCGGGCTGCTAAAACCCATTCATTTGTGCGCTGTGTGACCAACAAACGCCTTTGACAGTGCGGCGAACACTAAGTCAAGGTGTAAATACTGTGATTAATGATATACAGACCGATAAAATTGTTGGTTCCTTTGTATTGGACAAGTATGTTCATGTCCAATACTTAAAAAAATCCGACAAAAACAATAGGGGTTCCAGACAAGGGACAACAATATGTGTTGCAGCAAACTAACAGTAACTAATAAACGCCAAGAGTGGAATGTATAGAGGAGTCGCAAAGTTTAGTTCCTATCACAAACTCAAAACTATTAATAGGGACATATTCGGCTGATGGTGGGACCGATAAAAAACAAGGCACTATGAGCATTTCAACCTAATGGTAACTTTCTAATATCAGTGAATAGACCTACCATATCTCGAACGAATCTAACGAAAAAAGGAGAGAGGGCATTGAAAAGTAGATAATCTTCGGGACCCTTAAATAAAGAACCTGGAGGACTCACTCTGGAAAGAGACCTCTAATACAGCTATATCGAAAGTTTTAACTGATGTCCGAGGAGGGTCGTAGGCTCTGCTATCAGTTCCTCAGCTCATCGCGACCGCGTAGTCCATATATCTTTAAACACTTTATGGGATAACGGTCCGAATCGGTCCTACCTTTTGAACGCCACATCGTTACAATCGGGCCTACTAGTTCTTCAAACGCACACAAAGGACGACTTTGATAGCGAAGATGATCTAACACCACGCTGTAACTTCGGTAGAATGCTATGCAAAACAAAATGGAAGCAGTTCCAGGAAGTTTCAATTCACTCATTAATCTCTCAAGTTGCTACAACCTCTGGGGCTGAGGAGATAGTGACACTGGTCTTACTATCGGACTGACTATCTAACTACGTGGTATCAATAATCCTAGTGAGCCAGAAATTGCAGACATGAACCAGTAGGTCGTTTCACCAAAGAAGAAGAAGATGCTGTAATCTAAGGTGGTTTTTTGGTAGGGTTAGTGGCTGAGCAATATCTCTAAAATTTGAAAGCACAATGAATAGTAAATGGAAAATTCAATTTTCCCAAGATTTACAAAAAATATAAATAAAACTTTAAATTTTTTTTTTAACCGTACATTTGAATTATTTAAAACACCACTAACTATTTTGTACGAAAAAAAGAAATGAGAAAAAAATGGAATATTACATAAAATATTACAATCAATATTGGTATTGAAGTTCATTAAACCATTCCCGACGCCACTCTATCCCACCGTTTATCCTAATGATAAGAAAAGCTTCAACAATTTCTAAAGCTTTTCCACACAAATCACCCATTGGCAATAATTTTCTCATACTTGAACCCAACCGGCTGCCCGTTCAATGTGCTTAAAGGGAAACTTTTACGGAATGTTTCGGCTTTGGTTCAATAATTAACAGTTACGTTCCATTTGCAAAATCAAAATATCCCAAATAACGAGCCGGAGGTGTATGGTCGGTTCGGATACGGACAAAGAAAATCGGGTTCGGGTTTTATACACAAACTTTCGGCAAGTTTTCTATCTCCATCAGCAAGAGCACCAATCATGCCGTAAGTCCATTCTGAAAGCGGTATCGTATTTTACGTTTGCAGCTGCAGTGATAGAAGAATTCAAGACGGAAAAAACAAGCTCTTCCCTCTTACAAAGCTCAAGGCCTTGGTCAATCGTTACCAGGCGTCTTAGAGGAGATTGTTATTATTAAGGGAAAGGAAATGGTATGGGTATGCGGTTAAACGAAACTAACTTTTCAATCAATAATGAATTTTGTAAAGACGCCCCAAATCCCTCCCGAGAGAGCTAAAGAAAGTGGCTACATACTGCTGGCATGGTTTCTTGAACTTTCTTGGCGGTCAACTCGAAGTTACCGCATAGATGGCTCTCCTTTCAACTGATAAAACTTGTTCGGGATTTAAGTGCCTGCATATCGTCTCAGAGTGTGATTCGAATGTTTTTTACAATTGCATCTAGAATTTGTACGGACATCTACTATTTGTAATATGGTCATACACACAGCGTTGCAATTATATCTAATATATTTAACTTACCTGTAACTTTGCAAACAAGCACATCCTCATCGCTACCGTCATTGCAATCGTCTTCGCCATCGCACACGAAACTTATATGGATGCACTGCCCGTTGCCGCATCCGAATTGACGCTCGGCGCACTGAAGAGCCATATTAACTAAACAGAAGAGAATAATTGTTTTATTAGACTTTTGCCTTCATGTAATTGGTAATCAAGTGGACTACCAACAATTAAAGAGCGTTATGTAATGTTGAACAAAACTATGCAGTGCTTTGTAGTATGTATTCTTGATACATTCGAATTTGAAAGTGAAGCATGCTTCCTACTCTAGTGACTTCAATATGGATCATGGACACAAGTTAACGATCCGTGTTCGTTAACCGATCCGTGTTACAGAATTGGGTAAAAATTAAAAAAATGAAGTAAAAAAGATAAACAGTGAAGCGAAAAAAGTTCCCAACTATCATAATGTTTCTCTCTTTTAAAGCGAGTATTCATTTTTTGGACACATCTGTCAACATTTTCAATTTGAACTTTTTGTTTCGTGAAAGCTAATTATTTACTGCCGTTTAAGGTTGTAAACAAGGCAATTTTAATTGTACGAAAAATAAGTAGAGTGAAACAGTGGTAGTGGTTGAAGATTACACGCGCCGGTGTCACTACTAGTTTGATCCAATTTTAATGTGCGCTATAGTGCTCGAAGCGTCATGACTCGTTGGGTGTGGTATCTGTTCGTAATTTTGTCCAACTTCAACGTTTTAACAGTACTCTCGAAGAAGGTCTATTTCTACGATTTATCCACCTGCTTTTAATAATACTACATAATGTTTTTAAAAACAATTCCAGGAAGTACGTATCACACGCTTCGAGTGTATCGATTTGCCGTATCCTCAAACGTATTTGGAAGTGTGCGTTATACATACGCCTCGAAAAGGTCCCCAATTGGTAACAGTTGTACTGAGATCGCTAAGCGTAATACGGCGCGTGTACGTAGATTTTGTGGTCTACTCGCAGTATCAACACAGTCGGACGTACCTTTTCGGCACCACGTTTAACTACTGTGAGTTTATTGCCGCTACCGATTCGTACACGAACCCCGTGGCAAAGATGGTTTACGCCGTAGCCGTATTGAAGTTTCCTCATGCACTGCTGCAATGTCCTGCTAGTGGTGTGGTGAACATTACCAACATAAAAATTGACGAAAACATAGTGCCACCAATTATCCCGTCCGGAAGATTTTATACCAATTTTAGAATGTACAACAAACGTAACCAAACGCTTCTCGCATGGGTGGCCAATATGATCATCTCTCAAACGATGTTCAATCAAACATTAAATTTTGTCGGATAAACCAGTAAGAAAAAGCCCAAGTATGTTACTTCGCTTCATACATCATATAATAATTTATATTAAATAAACTGTACACGGAGTCGCGTGACGCGAAAACTCAATACTATTTTCAAAAAGTTCTTCTCTTCTCCTTCTTCTTCTTTAGCGTAACGACCTACTCGGTCATGCCTGTCATTTCTAGCTTACTAGACTTATTGATACCACGCAGATGGATAGTGGATTGAGGATCAACGCGATAGACTCGACTGGGAAGTAGATCGATTTTCCTGGAAACGGATTGGCGACCGGGCCAAGTTGCACAGACGTGCTCGATAGAGCAGGCCAGTAAAGAAGAAGAAAAAGAGTTGGATAGTCAAGTCCCCACCACGGGGGAACGGCCCGTCCTGCCGTGGGATTCGAACCCCGGTCTTGCCGTTTCAGACCGGCGCCGCTAGACAATAAAAACTAGCCTTTGCTAATTAAATAATTTCACTCGTGAAATATTAGAGAATTGGACTTTAGCTAACCGTGATAGTAACTACGTAATCACTGAAATTTGGTTCAATTTTATCCCATTAGTTAAGCTTCGTTGAGCCAGTCGGCAACAGAGAACAACGTCAACGTGCATCTTGCTAGCATAAAGCACAGTGCTTAACACGTTCTGAACACGACCAGTAATGTTACGGTATTTTACTATCTGTGTTGTTATCATAGCCCTGTGTGCAACAAAAGAAGCCTTCCAGAGAATTCCCAAAGTAAGAATCGTAGCAACGCTCGCGGATAATAATAACACGTTCTGGATCGATTTTTTCAGCCCATTTTTATGCGCAGATTAGAATGCAGTCTAAAACCGGGCGGATCTTTTAAAATAATAGCGTGCGGCTTGGAGAATCCTCGCCATTCTTCACAGCTACTGACCATGATCGTCGATGTTCAGCAAACCTTTCCAAAGCTGTATGTTACTACTAACATATACGTCAAACATCGTCAACATTTAATGTTCCTTTACGGCACCACGTTTGAATACTGCGAGTTCCTAATGCGCAACGAATCTCGGCAAACCAATCCAGTAGCGGTTCTCGTCTACAACTATGCGAAGCATAACTTTCCTCATGTGTTACGGCCTTGTCCAGTTTTGGGAATCTACAATGTGAGTGGTCTACCCGTGGACAAAAATTTGATACCACCGTTTGTCACTCCCGGTGTGTACTCGGCTACCCAAACATTCCACGACAAACGAAACGCATCATATTTTGGGTATGACGTCGAGTTTTCCGTTTCTGCACCTTCGATTTTCAACAGATCAATGACGATGTTTTCCTTCAAGTGAACACGGTTACACAAGGCGGCTTTATAGAATACCTGAGAAGATAGCAAATAGTTTGTTTGTTGCACTTTAAAACTGCTAGCAACAAGCTCAACAGAATGGGATCCATAAAATGGAGTGTTTGTATGATATGAGTGTAATAAAATATGCAAAACTATAGGGAAATAATTACATATTAATTCATTCTACAACAACTATATTCTGTATATATACAGAACTATATTTTTTATACTAATATTACGTGTTGTTAATGACTAGTATAACATGTATAATAGTGGCTAGATACTGCGCTTTTGGTCCCAGCTATTGTTGAGTGACTAAGAACATAACGGCGCCAATTTTCACACGACATGCTTTCAATAAGTCTAGTAAATCATGACATGGCCGACATGAACAAACAGGTTATGAGATCAGCCAAGAAGAAAAGGAAAAGCATTGGGTTGTTTTTCTTTATTATATCAAGTCATTTCAGGGAAAAGTAAACACGTGTATCCATCATATCTGACATAATAGCTTAATCACATTCTTCAATTGATTCAAATGATCAGCGAACCAATTACCAAGCTGATCGCTCAGTAGTCAACGCACATTTCTAAAAATAATGAGGGTCTACGAAAATCTTCACAACCAGTTGCGTAGGGGCTATCAACCATGGTTCATCTTAAAGCATTGATATTACTGTTGACAGTAACTCATTTCGCGAACGTTGTGTCTAATACAAGGGTAACGTAAAATTTTCAACAGCTAATTCTTTCCACAAACATACCCATTAATGATATTTTTTCTTATTAAAGGTCTTTGTAAAGAAATTTCAATGTGTAGGACAGCCATACGCGATAACTAAACTGCACTACTGTCATGTGGAAACGTTTCGCAACGGAACACAGGTGGCGGGAGTTGTCGTGGAAATGTTGACCAACTTGCAGAAGGTATATGTCACCTTAGGCCTATACACGCAGTACTTTCGATCGCGCACGCAACTTTTAGCCACCTCATTAGAGTACTGCCACCAAGCTAACAACAACCAACTGTTGATGGGAAATGCAGCAGCCAAATTTGCGCTGGAATATGCGCAACAACATTTTCCACAACTGATCGTAGACTGCCCTATACGAGCGGGTCAATTGTTCAACATTACCGGCGTACGTATTGCCGATTCAATGATACCTGTTTTTGTGATCCCGGGAACATATTACGTGGAGATACGAACATACAACAAACGGAATCAAACCCTGTTTAGTGGTTGGTTAGAGACCGATATCAAGTAATATAAAAATGGATATTGACATTTTCCAATTCCGTAAATATGGATAAATCATTCTAAGTTTCTAACTAAACCATAAATATCTGTAATGTATTAAAAATCAAAACCAATATCATTTAACAATACTTCACTGGCTGTTTTTCGACATCTTAGAGAGTTGAGGATATTATCTTCAAAATGGCTGAACTAATTCGTTTGCAATAAAGTGATTCGAATATTTATGGATTCAGCCATAACTTAATGTAATTAAATTTTGTCGTCGCAATTTCAACACCCACAAATCAAAACAACACTATCGAATATTGAATAGAAGAATATTTGGGATGGGATTTGAACCTCGGTCAGGCCGTTTACGACCGATGCCGCTATCTCCTCGATCACGAGACCACACCGGATTAGTTTGATATAAACGTTCTTGATGTAGTCTTGTCAAACACGTAAGTGCCGCTTAACAATTTTTCAATATACTATATGTTTTGTACATGTAAACAAACACACAAACCTTGAACATATTTTTGGTTCGAATAATTTTGGGTTATCACATTCCCCAATAGTTTTCAATCATTATCTACACTAATGACACCTAATTACTTATTACATTGCATAGTATTTAAAACATGTTTCTACTATTCTGAGGTGTAACGAAAACCTACACTACCAGTTGTAAAGGATCAACCAACAATGGTACATCTTAAAGTATTAACATTAGTATTGACAGTAGCTCTTTTCCCGGATGTTGTGCTTAATACAAGAGTAACGATAAGTTTTTTTTTACATCAAATTCATCTTGATAATTCACACTAATTTTCTTTGTTTTCATTTCTCACTAACTCTCTTCATTAATTCTATTATTCAAGATATTTTTGAAGCGATTCGAATGTGTCCGCCAGCCATACAAAATAACTAAGCTGCATTACTGTCATCTTGAAACGTTTCGCAATGGAACACAGGTGGCGGATGTTGTTCTCGAAGTTTTGAACAATTTGCACAAGATGTTTGTCACCTTTGGCATATACTTGCAGTACCTTCGGTCGCGCACGCAACTTTTAGTCGCCTCAATAGAGTACTGCCAGCGAGCTAACAGCAACCAACTGTCGATGGGAAATGCAGCAGCCAAATTTACGCTGGACTATGCGCAACAGCATTTTCCACAGCTCCTCACAGACTGTCCTGTGCGAGCCGGTCATATGTTTAACGTTACCGGTCTGCGTATTACCGATTCAATAATTCCTGTTTTTGTGATCTCGGGAACATATTATATGGAGTTACGAGCATATAACAAACGAAATCAAACGATATATTATGGTTGGTTAGAGGCCGATATCAAGTATTGATATGGAAATTGAAATTTACCAATTCCGTAAATTTGGATAAATCATCTAGCTTCTAACTAAAGCACAAGTATATGTAATGTTTTATCAATTAAAACCGATATCATTGAACAATACTTCAGAGTTTTCTTTAAGATCTCAATTTTCAAGAGTTCAGGACATTATCTTCAAAATGGCGGAACTAATTCGATTGCAATTAATTGATTCAAATATCTATGAATTCAGCCATAGCTTAATGTAATTCAGCATCGTTCAATGAGAAACAGTAGATGAAACGGATCAAACGCATCGGTTTGCGAGACATGCAATGTTCCAGAAGCTCTTGACCACAAGTTTGCCGTATGTCAAAGATTGATCTGAGCCTGGTCAACTTACCTGCGACAATTCAATTGACATGTTTTAGAACTCGCTAAACCCTCGTTGAAAGTGATACGCATTCCTGTTCTGGCAAATATCACAAGCATAAAGCGCGTTAAAGATAACAATAGGAGGTCTATACGTAAACAAAAAACAAATTTTGATCATAATTCGTGTACTTAATCATTTGGCTAATGACATTCCCCAATAATTTTCAACCATTACCAATACTAATTACTAACTATATCGCTTAGCAATTAAAGCAAGTTTCAAATATTACGAGATCTCTCGAAAATTTTCACTACCAATTGCGAAGTAGCTATCAACCATGGTACACCTAAAAGTAGTGATTTTAGTGTTGTCAGTAACTCTTTTCCCGAACGTTGTGCTTAATACAAGAGTAACGATAAGTTTTGAACAACAAATTCATCTTGACAATCCTCTCATCATTAATTCTATCATTCAAGATATTTTTGAAGCGATTCCAATGTGTCGGGCAGCCATACGAAATAACTAAGCTGCATTACTGTCATCTGGAAACGTATCGCAACGGAACACAGGTGGCGGGAGTTGTCGTGGAAATTTTGAAGAACTTGCAGAAAGTATATGTCACCGGTGGCCTATACACGCAGTACTTTCGAACGCGCACGCAACTTTTAGCTACCTCAATAGAGTACTGCCAGCAAGGCAACAATAACCAACTGTTGATGGGAAATGCAGCAGCCAAATTTACGCTGGACTATGCGCAACAGCATTTACCGCAGCTGCTCACAGACTGTCCTGTGCAAGTCGGTCATCTGTTCAACATTACCGGTGTGCGTATTTCCGATTCAATGATACCAGTTTTTGTGATCCCGGGAACGTATTATGTGGAGTTGCGAATATATAGCAAACGAAATCAAACCGTGTTTAGTGGTTGGTTAGAGACCGATATCAAGTAATATGAAAATGGATATTGACATTTACCAATTCCGTAAATATGGACAAAGCAACTAGCTTCTAACTAAACATCAAATATCTGTAATGTTTTATCAATTAAAACGGATATCAATTAACTATACTTCAATGGCTATTTTTTGACATTTTTAAGAGTTGAAGATATTATCTTTAAAATGGTTGAATTTATTCGTTAGCAAATAATTGTTCCCAATCTCTATGGATTCAGGCATAGCTTAATGTAATTTTATTTTATTTTTTCCATGAAATATTTTTTGTTTAAGAAGTTCTTGACCACAAGTTTGCCGTATCAGAAAGCTTGAACGGAGCCCGGGCAACTTTCCTGTGACACTTCAATTCAATGTTTTAGAACTCGCTAAACCCTCGTTGAAAGAGCGGTCCGGTGGGGTAGTGGTATCGGCACTGCTCTCTCACACGACAAACCGGGACCAAAATCCCATCCGGACCGCTCCCCCGTACCAGTGATTGACTATCTTGCCACGTGCAAAAATTAGTCTAATACGGCCAAGGCCGTCATACAAAAAAAACCCTCGTTGATGAAAGTGCTTACGCATTCCTGTTTTGACATATCAAATGCGTCATTGAATATTTTTTTGTAACAGTAAGTAGTGTACATATAAACAAGAAACAAAACTTGATCATATTTCGGGTACTTACAAATTTGAGTAATCACATTCCCCCATAGTTTCCAATCATTACAAACACTAATGACACCTAATTACTAAATACATCGCCTAGTAATTAAAGCAAGTTTCTATTATTACGAGATGTTACGAAAATGTTTACTACCAGTTGCGTAGGGGCTACCAACCATGGTACATCTTAAAGCATTGATATTAGTGTTGACAATAACTCATTTCCCGAATATTGTGTCTACTACAAGGGTACCGACAAATTTTCAACAGCAAATTCATCTCAACAAACCCTCTGATCGTAACTTCTATTATTAAAGGTATTTTTGAAGCGATTCCAATGTGTCGGCCAGCCATACGAAATAAGTAAGCTGCATTACTGTCAAATGGAAACGTTTCGCAACGGAACACAGGTGGCGGGAGTTGTTGTGGAAATTTTGAACAATTTGCACAAGATATTTGTTACCGGTGGTCTATACACGCAATACTTTCGATCGCGGACGCAACTTTTAGCCACCTCAATAGAGTACTGCCAGCAAGGCAACAACAACCAACTGTTGATGAAAAATGCTGTAGCCAAATTTGCTCTGGAGTATGCGCAACAGCATTTTCCGCAGCTGCTCACAGACTGCCCTCTTAAAGTCGGTCAGGTGTTCAACATTACCGGTGTGCGTATTGACGATTCATTGATTCCTGCTTTTGTGATCCCGGGAACGTATTATGTGGAGTTACGAATATATAACAAACGAAATCAAACGGTATATAATGGTTGGTTAGAAGCCGATGTCAAATAAAAAATATGGATAGGGAATAGAGTTATACAATATCATTATAACGATTTAAACATATCAAACAAAATATGTATTAAATAAAGTAGATAGAAATTATTAACGATGTATACGGTAGAAAAATGTTTATTGAAGTTTCTCAATTCCTTAAGTATTAATGAAGCAACTGAGCGAAATCATTCAGATGGAAATTGACTGTATAATTATTAAACTAACTAGATTTTAGGGAATTTGAGTATCAGAAACGATTTATCAATTATACTCGACGTTATTTAACTATACATCATCATTATTAGCTAATCATTCAAAATTTATGATATTATCTTAAAAATGGTTCAACGTGATCGTTTCTGTTTTAATTGATTCGAGAACATACGGCTGCAGGCGTACTTTTACGCTGTTCAGATTTATTATCATTCAATCCGAATACACCAACAAACGTACTTGTTTTTCCTATCATTCTGTAATATATTTTCATTGGAACTGATCAATTTGTTTGGAACTAAAAAAAAATGCAGTACGGTTTTAATAACAACGGACGTTTGCTCATCGTCATGATATATATGATAGTGATTGCACGCTGTGAACAACGCCTCACAAAACGGGTAAGCAAATTGGTGACCTTCATGAAGTTAAACTAGTACTTTTACAGTCAAATTATCTTTCAGCCGCTTTTGATAAAACGCTTAGACTGCACGGATGAGCAGTCCAAAGCGAGCATGCTGATACAATGCACAGTTCACACCTGCAGAAACGAACCACAGACGGTGAACGTATTGCTGGACATTCTGGAGCCCACATCTAAGGTTGTGGTCGCCTTAAACCTCTACACCCAATACTATAAGTCGAAAAACTTGCTGTACGGTACATCCTTTGAATATTGTGAGCTTACGAAAAATGCCAACATACAGATAAACCCCGTCACTAGAATTGCTCTCAATATAGCGCAGGAGAACTTTCCACAGGTACTGAAACAATGTCCTTTGAGCGGCCTTATCAATGTAACTGGGCTTGTTATGAACAGCAAACTGGTACCACCGTATGCCCCGCAAGGTTCCTATTACTTTAACATACGTGCTGCAAACAAACGGAATCAAACGATTATATCTTGTACGTCCGAGTTTCAAATTCTGCAAAAACCATTACTTACACGCACACTATCAATGCTTGGATGAGGAATATGACCACGGGTATCCAAGTTGTTAGAAGTTGGTTAAAATTCGCATTAAACTTCTCTATTATATGCTGTAGTTTTTCCACCAACAAGTGAAACTCCACATTGAACTAATTCAATTTTCTATTATCGTAACACAAGGATACACGGCACATGCGGTAAGATAAGAAGGCCCTACGACGCCAACAACCAACGCAATTCGGCAATAAAAAAAAAAATCACACAACGCAAACTTTACCGAAGTAAATTACATATCCTGTACCTCGCACATATCGACCGCCATAAACTTTGGCGAATTAGTGTAACCACAAGCACATTTTCCATGCTCACATTGCCAGCATCCTAGTGCCGATAAACAGGGAAAAGCCTCGGGGGTTCGAAGTCGATAATAGTAAAGATGCACAATAAGGGACCGAGAAAAATACCCCTTGTAAGAAAGTTGAATGGCAAGCTAAAGTCATCCTTCCCATCGCGCCGACTACTCGGGCGAACTGCGCCGATTTCGGGAGGGAGTCATACACGAGATCCCGGGAGCTCCCGTTCGTGGCCGGTACCATCATTAAAATCAAATTAAGTAAGCACACTAGGTTGGACCCAATGAACTTTACCAACTTTTGGCTGCTTTTAGCTCCGGTTTGCCTAAAACGCTACCCAAACACCCGGTGAGACAATAGCGCCTGCCATGCTGATATGTTCCACGGTGGACGGCTTGCGGACTCATTGCGTAAGATGCTTGAGCCAGTACACTTAGCGGCATAATGGTGTCAGTTTTTCCGTTACCAGCTTTACGGCTGACGGATGGTATAACTTTGTACCCAGGAATATCATTATTCCGGTCACGTCACAGTCATCCGAGTGGGATAGTTCGGTTTCGTCGATGCCACCCAACCACCCCCGGGACTTATAACGAAAGGAAGAAAGGAAAAAAAACCTCTCTGACGTGATACGAAAGAAAAGCGCAAAAAAATTATACGGTATTAGTAAAATGCAGTGGTAATTTTCCACTTAACTTCCTTGAACAACATTTCCACACGCCTCTCCGAGCGTGTCTTTCCTTATGTTGCGTCCCGTCTTGGGCGACATGATAGAATAAGTTTTTACCGGGGATTTCAACTACGACCAGCCAGCCTGAATAAAGTAACTTGAGACACATTGCCACCGTACGGTGGCGAACAATTCGTAGCCTTACTTCTGCAAAATTCAATCCTTTCCCTTGACATTCTTAGATTATCCGGAAGGAGTGTACTGGGACATGCAGTACAGAGCTTTATAATTCAATTATAATAGTTTACTTTTTACCATTTTCATCTTTCTACCTACACCTTCGGTAGTAGACTCTCCTTGCCGCAATCGGATAGTGGTTGATGTGACACTGCTCAGAATCAAACCATGAGTTGGAATTGCATGTTTTAAATACTTTTTAGCTCGAATGAAAGAAAGTCATGAGAGCGTGCATAATTTTGATTAAAAGAAACACTTACGAGGATAATACTGATTGATGCCACTAAAATTATGCTCCGAAACAATTTAGATATATGAGACTCATACTCCGTAATCTCCGTCTTAAATAATCTATCTTTTCGAATGAAAAGCGCAAAAGCTCTGCCTAAACATTGTAAAGAGCCGAAAATAAATGCAAACACGTGGCTTTCTTGAGCCCGTGTGTATTTAGGCATCTTTGCCGCGACGCATCCCCGTATGTTTCGCCAAGTCATTACGCCAGCAACAAAGTCAAACATTCTCCATTAACACGGCACTAAGAGGGCGCCCTTCTGGGACGCACGCTATTACTGCTCCCGAAGCGATACTATTTCGCCGTCGCTCCCCGTTTGGGTAGATAAAGCAGGAGCCACCGTGAACTTCTTCTCGAGGGTGCAAAAGATTACGCAAAACGTATCAAATGTTCTTAACTCATTCGGAACAAGCCTACGGAACCAACATTGGTGCTGGGTACAGGTACATATAGGCAGCAGTATATATACTCCAAAGGTGCGCATGTTGAAGCGTTCAAGAATCCACACCCCAGAGAGAGTAAGAGAGCAATTGGTTCGGAGGAACAAATACAAACACAAACAAACTTGAACGCGTAACCCATCCAAACTGGTAGACAAACAAGACCGTTCTGTTATTCTGCAAACGGGATTCCTGCCACAATCGTACATTTGCCACCCTGCCGACCCTGTTTGCTTGTGCTATACTAGCCGTACCCTATCGACAATGTTGTTATTGGTACTACGCCGAACCAGACTCCGGGACCAAGGTGAGGAAGTGCGGACCTACACGTGTATGTGACCCCGGGATGCCAATACACGCCCGAATCCTAGCCGCTCTCGGTACTAAGGTCATGTGCCCTTTCAATTATTTCCATTATTTCAATGATTGCACATCCCTGCTGGCCCAATCCCTTTGCCCTGACAAGGTTCGGCAAAAGCATCATCACCTTTTCAAGCAATTTCGTATGGGAGACCACTCGACCACGGAGAGATTCGGCTGCAGCACTGCAGGCAATGGCACTGTGGGCCGACCTGGGAAGATGAGAGAATATCCTGGCTCGAGTTGTCCTCCGCCGTCCGTAGCCCGTTGCGTTGCCAAACGGCGAATCCGTCGGTTGTACAGTCATACCTTCTTTCGCACGGTACATAATGCTGCTCGATGTTTGTTCAACGAGCTATTCCATAATTAATGATGGAGCAAATTTGTTTGTCGAAGACGCGGTAACAATAACACCGGTTTCATCCGTTTGCGACCTTGCCCTGCCCGTCAGTCGCTTTCCCAAAAGGGCGGGAACTGGGGTTGCTGCAGTGCACTCGGTTTTCTTTCAAGCACTCGTTAAAATGAAAACATGCGGAAAACCCCGTGCGGAAAACGGCTGGCAATATTTCGCCTCCATCTCTGCCCTATTATGCTCGAGCAGCACCGGGGCGAGCTTTGCCCAGGCGCGCTATTAGTGCGGCACAGCCTTCATGTGTTTGTTGATTGAAGAAAGCATTTTGCTCAGTTGATACAAAGAAACGCTCACGACCGAATCATCTCACCAGCCGGGCAAGAAATAACATCCTCGAAAAGGGTAGACACAGGCCCACCTGTTCCGAAGGGAGGACAAACACAAACACACACACTCCACTACGGCAACTACTGGTTGATGGCGTGTGAGTGTGCTTGAAGCATGACAGCAGATGGAAAAGTACACTCATTTATCATGCTGTAACTTGTGCAAGTGGCAATCAAAACGGCGCCCGCCAATTTCTAAGCTAAGCTCCCGTGTAAAAGGTACGCGCGCGTGTGGTGGGCTAAAGCGCCATTTCTATTGAGATGATTTCGAGCAGAAAAGATTATTCTTTGATTCCGTTTTACCGTTCGGTGCAGGCATAGAATTTTCCAATATGGTCGCACACATTCAGCGCGTACTTAGCGCATCTTTGAATTCAGCCCATCCCGCGAATGGTTTTTCCAAGTAACGGCAATCTAGACTAATTACGGTACTAAACCGCCACTTACGCAATGCCACACGTTTGAGGTTTTACATGCCTGTTCAAATCGAAATCCGATTTCATCGGGCAAGGAATTCAATCATCTCGAAAGCACTTTCAAAGCACTCCATACATTGAGACTGTAAAGTAGATTTTCAGCACCTAATAAAAGGACGAACCACTATAAGTATTAGCGTAGAAATTCAACGAATGGAATGATTGTTTTGACTTGAAAAAAATGCGTTTAAACCGAGCTTAATTCTTTTGTCTTTGGGGACATCATTTATTTGGAAAGGTTTCACTGTTTACGATCCGACAGCTGAACAGTATGCCACCATCGATCCAACCATAGAGCAGCACAATATTCTTGAGATAGGAGAACCTAGAAATTGAGGGCAATCCATCTTAGCAAGCTCAATGTTCTGCAATTCCAACTCGGAATACATTTGGGGTTTCCAGGTCTTTTATAACCGTGACTCGGTTGACAAGCTGATGCTCGTGGACATAAAGGTAGATGATGGGAATTTGAGATCGGGTAAAGGAGTTGATACCACACATAGGGTGCACCTTATGTGCTCAGGACTTAGAGTAAGGGAGTTACGAGATTACTAATCTTTACAATTGTCAACATTAGCATATCATAGGATACAATTATTGAGAAACACGGTACTGATGGCATTTACAAACAACTAAGAACTGAGGGACCTTCCTTGTTTCTGTACGTTTTTTGTGGATGAATACTAGACACGCATACTTCCACAAAAAAACACGAAAGATTGCCAAACATAAGGATGTATGGAAGAAATGACCAAATAAAAGAATTAACACATCGCGATATTTTTTCTTTAGAAAATCGGACAGGAAATTCGGACCAGGAAAATGGAAAACAAAAAATCTAGACATAACATCCACGGAAGCTCCAACATCAGCACCAATTTCCAGAGCTATATTCGTGGAACACTTTCCTTTCTAGTGATTCTAAAAGCATTTGAAGATGGGACGGCTTATCTGAGAATGGAAGATTTAAAAGTCTGATTTGATCCAATAATATCGAATCAAATGTTTCGGATTCATACTTGCATAGCGATTCCATTCCTTTGAACTTCGGTGTTATCACTAAGTAGCACTATACGACGAATCCGTTCCTTTGCGCTCAGGAGTCGCAGTTCTAGAGAGAAGCTAGGTCAATATCATTTGGTCTGATCTGAACCGAGTTTCTCACGAATGGACATAATTTTATCTCAATCGTTGGAACTCTTCCTATCTCTATTTCAGTTCTCGCAGCCAATCTCTTCGTAGAAGCCCTCCAGACTCCTCAGCCTCCTTCTTAAACAACAATTAATCCTCGGCCATCATCAGTTTAATCGCTTTGAGTAGAGCTTTTAAAATTACATGAACTTAAATTCAAACATTCCACTAACACTCATTGTGTAGTATTTTTATATAGACCGTATGAGAAATTAAAAAAAAATAGTTCTAATTAGTAAAGGAACATTGGTGTCGTGAACAGAATCCTAAAGAACGTTTCCTCCTTAGAGACTAAGATACGAACTACAATACAGAATACAACGAGCATCATTTAAACAGTGTTGTATTTCCTTTTGATTTCACATACAGTTACAAAAACACAAAATAATAAATTTTGAATTAACTCACTTTATCATAACCGATGTGTGATGGAGCACAAACGGCACCCAAAAGCTGCGCATATTCATCTCAACATGTTGGTCAGAAACAATTTGTAAAAATTAACTGACAGATATTAGTAGGCATTTGGCTTTTTAATTAAAATTTCATCATTTCCTTCGTTACTAAAATTAGCTGGCGTAGTATAAATATTCTAGAGGATTAACAACAACAAAAATGGCGTGGCCGGACAGCACCATAATACCATGCTGATTAAAAGAATGGCACTAAACAAAGGAAAAGCATCAACAACTGACTTAAACTGTTCCGGAGAAAATACCCGCACATCAAGCATTTTTTCTCTTACCATCACGGTTCTAAAACAAATACGAACTTATTGCTAAGCTATGCAAACAAACACTAGGTTGTCCGTTGTTCGTCGCACTTTTGGTTCGGTTCCGCGTCACCATTTGCTTTTGCAGCGAAGGAAGCACATAAACGACCTTCCGGAACATTTTGACACCAGTCCACGGTTAATTTGCTTCCCTAGCCGCAACAGCAAATTCGTTGCTCGTTCCTGCTTAGATATACAAAGCTGTGGTTGCCTTTGCAGCACACAGCGAGACGCTGTGATAAATGAGAATGAATCGTGTACGAATAAATTTCATTCCCTCTGGCTTTTGCCGTGAAAGTCGTCTTTTGCTGCTCACGGATTTACGGCGAGCGAGAACGTCTAAGTTAGTTTAATCAATCAGTTCAAACAATGTTTTGTGAGGCGTGGTAGGTAAGACGGAGAGTAGTTTGTAATAAGATTATTTAAACTTAATAGAGGAACATCACTGTTGCTGTGCACAGTTAGCATTGTTGTGAAAGTAGTGGGAAGAACGAAATTCGAGGCCAGTTTATGGAATGTGGAAAATCAAGGGCCACACGCACACTCGTTTCAATCCTATCCAGGAACAAAGGGTCGATCCTGAACCCAACTCTGTTACCTCAATCTGTTTAAAATTTTCTTGTTTGGATCCCACAATTTTTTTTTCAACTTTGAAATTACAAACGAACATGTACGTTTCGTCTTACTGCGTTAGTGTTGAATCCGGGCACTAGCAACAGTAAGGAATGTCTAAGTAAGGACATCTTGCCGGATGAACACAGCATGGGAATCGCATAAATTTTCATGATACTTTATCTTTATCAAGGTGCGTCGTTGTAACCGTGGCTCAAAGATAGGAATCCAATGGAGAGCTACGGGATGCTAAGCAACCAACCTTCCACTTTCGCAACTTACGGTCTCGACTTCCACCAAACAAGGCCTCTGTCCAATGATGTCACTTAACAGATTACGTTTTTATCTCACCACGTTTTCCAACCGCAGCACTGCCAAGCTCCAACGAAAAATCACGATAAAACTTCCATTTGCGAAAGCAATGCTCATCCGAAGCTCATCAGCTACCGAAGGTGACCAAAATTGTTGGTGGAAGCATTTTTTGTATTACGAAGAGAAAAAAAAACTTTCACCCGATTTACAGCATTACACCACCAGAAAGGTGTCGAGTCAGCTATCAGTGATGGAAATAATGAGGAACATCACAACATAAAATAAAGCAATAACTAAAAAATGACCTTTCGATCTTTATTTTACGTCCAAAATGCCAAATGAAAGTGAATAAAACCTCGGTCAGGTAATGCAAATTACATCGAGTAGAACCGTTGTCCCTAACAGCAGAGCATAAGCGAAGGAGCCACAAAAATGTGTCTACTTGTGCACAGTGCTTTTTTATTCTTACTCACGCATACACTCAGAATTCCATTTAACAAGTTGGGATCGATTGGTGGGAGTCAAAAGCTGCAGGCCTCACAAACATAAATACCGCGTACGCGCAAAGACGCTACCGCAGTGAAAATGTGGGGAAAACGGAACGAAAAACCAGATAAAACGCACAGGCTACGAAAATGGGTAATTTCTCGCCATTTTTGTCATTAGTGTCGATGGTCTGGCGAAAGCGACGCCACGCATTAGCTAGCGACGACATGGTGCGTGAAAAATTGGCTGAGGACGAATAACAGTGAGCAGCCGTCAAAGTTTTCCGTCTGCTAAGGGAACTTCACCACAACTTCGGACAGGCTCAGTGAGTGTTCGTCCGTTCCTTTGCTAATGGCAGCTTCATGGCACGATGCTCCTAACTAGTGCAATAACGAAGATAGTGAAACCTTATCAGTAGGAGTATCGTTAAAATTTCATCTCTTGACTCGCCATGAACAATGTTTTATGGAACCAAGAAATTATTAATCTTTAAAACGAAAGCGTCACGTAGAATTTACAAACCTTTTGTGATGTACTAAAATGTCTTCTCATGCCATCCCTATGAGGGCCAAGATATGGGGATTAAAATCTCACCATCACATATCATTTTTATGGGAATCATTTATAAAAGTGAATTTCTTCCTTTTCGTCTCGCAAAATAATATATATTTTCATCATGATGCCGCTCCCCATGTTTAGACATTAATCAGTGGTTAAAAAGGTATCATCGTGTTTTCGCCTTGGTGGCTTTGGTGAGCGACTTTGCCATTTGCCTGACTCAAACACATAAGAATTACTTTTCGGAGCATCATCATTACACAATAAAACGCAAGAATTGCTTTCGCACGCGGCACAGACATTAGCATACCGACCGGCCGAAGATGTGTGTTGATGTTTTGCCCATTAAAGCGGTAAGTGCGAAGGTGTCCTTTAATGTATTTAACAATAATAGAAAATGTGTATTTTGACCATACAGAAATCATTTAAGTCCCAATTCCTGAGTAACCTAAATTTAAGCTGTTAATGTTTTATTTTGTGAGTACCATGAACATAGAAGCAACTGTTAGCCTCACAAACAATTTTAGTATCTTTTATTTCACTATATGCTTCAAGATACAGCTGTTATTAGAGTTAAACTTTCAAAACTTTCTAATGCCAGCAATGCCAATGTACAATAAAAACATCGTCTTCCAACTAATAACCAGCGCAATATTTTTTTTGTAGCGACAAGCGCCGACAATTTTTCAATCTGTTCATAACAGCAGCTCGTTTGGAGCAACATCTTTCAATTAAGTGGGAAATCATTCATCACGTCAAAATATCACACCGACGATCGATCAACTCTCACACCATTAGCCTGGAATGGAACATTTCTATATTTTGCAACATCATTGCGTTCAGGACCCAACCAGAGGAGGAAGTCATGGGTTGAGTGAAACCTTGCCGATAGGGCTTTACACTATCGTAACTCATTTTTACGATTTTTTAACACAAAACTGAGCATTTTAACGATTATGAATATCTTTTCAGAATAGCTAAAGTGAGTATCAACTAATTCGATTGCATCAACTGTGAACACTATTAAGTTTTTTTTTTATTCCTGAAGAACGGCCAGGCCGTATTGCTGAACACTATTAAGTATTAAGTGCATAAAAACACTGAATCTACCAACTCGTGGAAGGTCGATATGGGAAAATAATTATCGTATGTACTCCATGTTAAGGGCGGATACATTTCCCTTGTTCTGAAATCCTACATCCAACCAACATGACGTGTGTAGAACCTCTGACCAAAAAAGAAATGGATGTAGTTGGAAACGAACCCTTACATGTTAAGCATCGGTGCAATAAATGAACCGAATAAAAACGTTCGTATCGCGAGAACAAAATTAAATGACAAAACAATTCTTTGAAGTTTATAAGAATTGTGCCATTTACGATTTGCGCTGGAATTACACTTTACGAACGATACTACAAGATTAACGATAGAATCAAATGAATACAACGTTGATTCGTTGAACGGTGATATATGGGCAAACATTGAACGATCTTTGGAGAGAGGAACAAACCTCAATCTATAACGTCTCCACAAAGAGCCGAGAATAATCCGGAACGCTAGATCTAGACGAGTACGCTGGTTATGGGAAAACATCAAGGCTCTCATCTGACTCAATATTGGGGTCACTCTACTCATAGAACTATGTTGATGGTTTGATCTGCTCGCCGAGAAAAGGATCTCGAAGACAGGGGTCTCTCCTGAACTGGTATTGGATTACGTGCAGGTCCCAAAATCAACTACTGCCTCAGACCATACTCAATGGAGGAGCGTTGATGATCGGAATCAAGTTTCATCCTAAATTATTATTAATATACCATCCAAGAAATGAATACCTATTTTTAAACACTCAAGCGAGTAGGCATCTAAGATACCGAGAATTCCGATTCTTTAAGCAGTTGACCACAATACTACGGTACTTCATATCTTACTGATATCCTGAACGCCAAGCATGGTTAATAAGTCGACGTAAACTTGAAGGAAATAGGAAATATCAAACGAATTCTAACAAACAACCTCAAAGAGTGACACGATGCAATTTTGATCCAGAGGTATTTTTTAAATCATCTATAGTATTATGCACACGTGACTTATGCTGAAACACGTTAGTGGCGAGCCTGAAACCACTGATCACTTTTGAAAGACCATTGGCATATGGTAGGATAAACCAAGAGCTAACTTTTCTTTATGGCGTACCCATATATCTCGATGATTGCAAATGATATGCGAATGCTGCGAACTCCTGTCCCACCAGTTAAGGTGCTCCTCCATTTTGTTGCGGGAAGCTTTTGTTTGAAAAATACGATGAAATGCTTCGAATGGAGCGCTATAGCTTTGAAGCCCCTGTGCTACCATTGACAATCTTGGTATATCAGCACGATGAGAGCCCAACGGTGAGATGGCTAAAAAAGAGTAAAAAAATATTATCGTACATTGAGAATATGATATCTATTGTTAGAGGAGAAACAACAATAGTATTTCCCGTTCTGCATGCATCTGCTTATTTAACCATTTTTTTTCAACGCAAAGCGAAATACAGTATTCCAGCGTAACAGACGACATCTTCATGTAATTGTATAGCCAAAAACATCTTTTAATTATTGTTTTCCGAGAGATATTTGATAAATACGTTAGTTTATTGCCTTAGTGTGTATTGTTAGTTAGAGCTTTTTCTGACGAATAAAACATTGTTAGTCACAACTTGTTATCGACATATTCACTGATAACATGGTTGAGCTGTCGTTATTTGCATTTACTCTGATAATGATGATGATGGTTTAAAAATGATGCAAAAAGGAATTATCTCCTCAAGCAAGCAGAAGGCTGTAAAGAGATCTTTTATTAAAATCTCACATAGCAATGATGTCATATGAATTAAAGATCAATAAGAAGCATCCCTCATCAATCCATTTTACATCTAATTACGTTTGGTTCGTCCAGGCAACGTGAAAAATTCCGTTTCACGCATCAATCACAACAGATTTGACATCTTTCATTCGTTGAACAACAGCTCATCTTGTGGATGGATGTGATTGTAACATCAAAAAGCCCAACTCTTTGATGTTGTCCAGGAACCGTACATATGCACAAAGGCGAAAATCAATAATTCAACACGAACATCCCCGGTGAGTTGCGTTTGTGTACGAATTTTCTGAATTAATAATTTACACGTGCCCAACGGAGTCGATCAGGTGTACATAACAATATTTAAAATAGGATCACTTTTTTCTCGTTCGACGGCAATGCATGATAAAGGAATCGTTGAAAGAAAATGTTGACACCTGCCAAATGTTCAGTCAAATTTCACGGAAAAACAACCACCACAATGTACATTGCAGTTTGTAGGAAGGCATTTTTTTTAATTTTCGACATCGTTCGTCGAAAATGCTTTTTATAGTCTTCACAGAATGCATTTATATTTTTATGCAAAATGAACCAAATCAAAAGCACTCAACCAATGAAAAAGGCACTTTGGGCATTGGAGTTGTGGAAACATTTTCGTTACAAAAAAAAGCAGGTGCGTTGTGTATGGAAGTAAAAATGAAAAATTGTTATGTGCAAAAATATCTTCCTTGGTGTATCACTGTGCTCTGCAAAAACGTAAACCGCAATATCGTCGGACACCATTAGTGCTTAGTTTTTAATTATTCATGAGCTAGATTCGTAGTGCTCAATGTTGTAGCTTACTTTCCGGCTGCCGGAAATTACTTTTCATCAATCGAAGTTTCCGGTTCAACAATCAAGTCCCCGGTACATGATCGGACTAAAAACTCAACACTTTATGGCGAAATGCTGATCCACAGTTGCACTGCTGCTGCTTTGACCAAATCATATCTGAACCCCGCAAAATCGGTCTATTTCTTTGTTTTGGCACATGCACATTCATGCCAATTTTTGTTTTTGGTTCATCCCTTGCTCAACAACATGCTGTATTTTTAATGAAACGCAGTACGAAGATCCAAATCAAGAAGCATCATTTAAATTCAATATCACCGTACCGGGGCCGTGACACAGAAATCTCCACCGGAAAGGCAGTAAATTATTTATCTTTCCGCGATCGTGATGGGTACGGTTGTGCTGAACGACGGAATGAATTGACAAAGCGAGCTGCGGCTGCCGGAAACCGGTACACAACCGTACCGGAAGTTTTGCTTTCATCTCGATTTATCTTGGCCTCTCGCCCGCCCCGTGATACGGGTGCGCACCGAAAGCGGAACACCGTGCTGGAAGCGATAGCACCGGAAGTCCGATACCATGGTTTCGGAATTTCCGCTATCGTTGTTTTTCGCAGTCAGCCACCCCATGGAGTCGGTGGAGTCGACCCGATCAACAATAATTCCGGGTAAACACCTACCGACAAACGTATCCTTACACATCCGTACACGACGGAGTTCGGATCCTACAATATAAGCCCCGGTTAGCCCTTGTTTGCGATTGGGTATTGCTGTGTGTTTTTTATTTCCCCGACGGCAAACGCCCGTCGTTCCGTGGGACGAGAAATCCGATACCGAAATTCACTACATCAGTCGCTTTGATGCTTCTGGTTCGCGTTACAAATTGGGTTAATTTTATGATCGTCATCGAATCAGCCGAATTAAGATTGATTGAACTGGACCCCGAAGGCAAATTTCGCTGTGCAACTGCTGGTTCCGGCGAAACAAACCCAATCAATTCCACCAAAAGGACAAAAAAAAATCCCTCTACCAGCGCCCGAACAGCATAACCGGTGACAGTTCTAACTCACCGTGAAAAAAAAGCCGAAAAGATTGTTCCGGAGGCTCCTTTTATGTTCAGCTCCAGCGCTATACATGGGGCACTGCATTAACTACAATCGCGTTCGTTTACTTCGCTCTGGGTTTATGTAGTTCTTTCTGTTTTGTTTCTTTGCTTGTTCACTGTGCCACCATGCTGCCGGCAGACGGAACGTTCAAATCCTTCGGCAAAAGTTTACCGAACAAGGAAATGGGAACAGAGAAACTCATAATCACAACCCACGGCTTCTATTAAGCTTTTTTCCGGCGAAAGTCCCTTTCGATTGAAATCTTTCGCTGTTCCGCTTCCTTCCGCATTGTGTGTTTTCCAGTTTTAATTGGCTTAAGTGAGGCCAACGAATTTAAACCGTCTCGCCAGAATTCGAAATGAGATCCCTTTGCACCGTTGGTCCCTAAAATAAACTTTTCTACACACATACACCCATTCCGAGTGGAATGAATTCCAGCGAAGAAGGGATTTTGTGCTGCTGTCGTCTAAAGGGCCACATTCCCCAATTCTTCACCATTCTAGTTTTAGATATTGTTATCAATTGATTACACCAGCCATCAAATGCGTTCCGGAGGGTCACATTCGCCATGTTTCGCTTTTTGTAATCTTGTCCGGGTGTACTTGCTTATTCGTAAGCAAATCCCAGACAGAAATAAAAATCCCATTATTAGATACAAAAACTAGAAACACAAAATTCGCATACACATTCTTGGAGGAAGCGATTTTTTTTTTTTGCTTTTCGCGTCAGAACTTTCTAAAACCATTCGAACGAGGGAAGCAGAATAAAACACCATTCCCGGTGTTAAAGTGGCAACAGTATTCCTCCATAGGGTGAGTCTTTTAATCTGATTAGGAGATTGAGTCGTCCAATCATTTTCACTGCCTATCACGACGGCTGCCGGAATGGTTACTCGAAACGGAAACCTAAAGAATCTGTACACGGGGGATAAGAACAAATATTGAGCAAGTTTGAAAGTCGAAAGGAGAAGCAAAAAATGTTGGATGATTTTTTTCTGTTTTGCACTCCAAATCCACACCACGCCATCGCCATGGCTTACCGACTACTATACAGCTCCGCGTGCCGTTTTCCGCACTGGAAGGGAAAACTGTACTTGATTGATTTTCATTTCCGCTGCCGGGTTTTGAAGGATAAACAAAGAATCAAAGCGGTGGGCAGTTTCTGGAGGGAGGTGTGCCGTTGAAAACCACCGGACGATCGAACGCTCCTACTCGAGCGCAGGGCGAAAAGATTTACTCGCCGTGACTGACATGCCCAGGACAAACAGTGCAGAGCACCGAGGGGTCGGTGGAATCCGGTCGTTTTCCAACCGTGGTTTTGGCTTGATCAATATTGACCATTGCGTTCCGTAAGGGCTGAGAGAGTTTTTGCAAACCTCGACGAATCGTTTCACGGCATCATGATGGTAATGTATTTTCATTGAAATTTTATTACATTATTAAGAGCATAATTCTAATGCAATGCGTTGATAATCGCGCTGCTTAAACGTGTGTTGGGGATGATTCAGAATAAACAAAGCAACAGTTACAAACAAAAATGTCCTACACTTGGAAACTTGGAGCAAAATAAAACAAAAAACAACTCTTTTGGCACGTTTGCTTATGTTGAGAAACCAATCCCAGCGCACTCCGACCGACGAGAAGTGAAAGTTAACTGGACACAAACACAACAAACAAAAAACCCTCAGCCCCAAAACTGTACCGTAATTTATTGCTCGTTTCGGCTCTGACCAACACTCGCTGTCCCTAACCACGAGGTTTCGTTTTTATGCTGAACTGTGTGCGAAAAGCTGGAAATGCCCAATAGACGTACATGCCGCCTTTTTTTCTTTCCGTGCTACATTCGTTTACTCACTTCTCCACGCCATTATGCGTGGTAAACAAATTTTTCAAAACATAATCACGGCACTGTGGAAGCAAATATTTACCATTATGCTCGCAAGACCACGACCACCCGCCGACACACAAGGACGGAAGGGAGGGAGGGCGTAAGGAAGGAAGGGAGTGCGGTTCGTGAGGTTTTTCTCTAGACCGAAACCCGCACAACCGCTGACTCTAGACCAAAAACCAAACGTACCCAAACAGGGTCCCGAACGTACCCAGCAGCTGGTCGGTGGAAAAGGATTTCTAGTGTGCCTTCTTTTCTATGTTGCATCCCGATGGCAGGATACTTTGTCCCTAGTCACCGGTCCGGGTTTCCCTACAGCGTACAGTTTTGATAGCAAACACACTGATTAATATTTTTCGCTTCAACAGCAGTAATCAATATTTAATGGCGGTAATAATGCACGTACAGTGTGTAAACCGATAATGCAAAAATGTTAAATAACCTTTATACTTGTTGCTTTTAAAATAATACTGGCTCCCAAGTAGTTTCCCTTTTCTAATTCTTTTGTATTTGGGTTCCACGCTCCGTTACTTCTAGATGTTTGAGACCAACAACTTAGGCTATTAGTTACAATTTTGAATCATTTTTGAATGTCTTTATAATAAGTCACTTGCACCGAATAAAGGGAAGAGTGTGTTGGTCTTCGCATAATGATTTATAGTCTGTTTATAGACTTTTGTGACATCATCTATACCCACAACCGTCTGCATTAAATCACAACTTA
>KB663610.1:11861066-11893329 GCA_000349025.1 Anopheles minimus | reverse complement strand
CACAACCGTCTGCATAAAATCACAACTTAATTTCACATTTTACAAAACTGCCCATAATATGCTACAAATTTGGAACCTTCACATATGCTTGCCCAGTTAGCACCCTCCTGAACGTCAGTCAACAGGATCTCACAAATGGCAAAGGCAGCTTCGAAATGTTGCCCCAGACACACATTTTAATTTCGAAAACCACAGACAGGGTGCTCTGCATGTAGCGACAGGGGTAACTATTTCTGACGGTACTGCATCATACGATCGTACCGATACTAAGTAGCATAGTGTTGTTATAACTGAATTTGTGGCACTTAGTCCTAGCACCGGAAAGAGCTATCGATTCCATGCGAACCAACAAGCTGACACAGGATGTGAAACATGTCCATGGTATTGCAGACAGTGCAAACGCAACACACCCAGCAGCAAAAGCCAACGCCTGGTTGCGCTAGAACATACGTGCGTTCATTCTAACAAATACTTTACTGCACTACGTCCTCAACAAATGTGGCAGAAGTACGATGTGCATGAACAGTCTCATCAGCTAACTTTACGTTACAAAAACGTAAAATTAAAAACACTCGATGGTGTTCTGTAGCGTGTGTAATGGCCCTGGATTGGGTTAGAGCTATAGTCAGGTATTAGTACCCTTTATAAACAGACGTTTCACCAAACTATTACGTTTCTATTGATGAAATATGAGCGTACAGATAAGTACCTGCCTGGTGCACTAAAACCGCTTGAACTGTAAAAACCAGTTTTTTTTCAATCAGGCTTTTAGACGAGCTTACGTAAATCATTATTTCCTTCAAGCATCATCGAAAAGAAAATTTCTGCATTTAAAAATGAATGTATGTTTGTTTGTAAAGCAAAAACTCGAAGACCTTTGTTGTTGGTGCCTTCGCATTATTTGTTCGTTTTTCCCCCAACGAAGGTTTAGAGAAACAATAAAAAGTTTGATTAAAATACCAAAGATAAAAAAACTATTAAACTATTGCACGACAGCTATTGTTTACTTAAATCGAAATAAAAATTACTAACTTTGTTACAAATTAAGGATGCCAGTAATTGGAGTACTTATTGAGGTTAGGAAGTGTCACCTAAGTATAAGAAGATTGTTAAGCGATGTTCCCAAAACTCCCTCTTGACCTACTTTTCCACCTGTAAACGATCGACTACAGATCGGCACAGAACTCATACGAATGCCTAACACAAATCTGCAACACCTCCTAGTGGGTACGCACCCCAACACACTCATGGAATTACTACCAACGCAAAATGTCCGTCAGCCGTCAAACGTGGAAGAAGGTAAAAACCATGCCCGGAACAAGTGACACACGTCACTCTATTTGAAACCTCTTTTTGGCAACGCTTGCTAACGTGACCCACACCTACCCACACACATTCGAGCAAAGGGCGATGAAAAGGTTCAAAGCAAAAATAAACACATAACGGAAATACATATATCGAAAAAAATGTATTAGTCTCCCTTATGTAGCGCAAGTTCCATAGCACGACAAAAGGTGACACGGCGACTGAACAACTCAAATCACAGGGCGGAAAGACCACTGTGGGAAAACATGCTTATATCGTAACAGATAAAATGATGAATCGTGTAATTTACCAGCATTGATTAATTTGTTACTTTGTCACGCTTCACACCAAGCGGTTTGGGAGCTTCTACCCCCATTAATGATTGTCAATTAACCCACGTCAAAAATCAATTAATATCCCAACATGAAAGTTACTGGGTCAGTCGTACGGAAAGGGCTGCCAAGTTGATACGCCTTTACATAAAACTTTACGACATTGCCATTCCCGAAAACCTTCGTCTTGCGATGAAATTGCTTTAATAAACTTTGCTTATCTGCTCTTGGGCGAACATTAATTCATTAATCATTCTACGTTATGCGAAACCAAAGCAAACCGAAACGCAAGGATTAAAGTATTTTCTTTATCTTTCAATTTAAAATGGCGTTTAGTTTTCCAAAAATTGCAACTCTCTGCTATATTTTTCGCTTTATACTCGCACAAATTAAGCGTCTCACAGTCTGTTTGTACTAAAACAAAACGAAGCCACATAACCCAGGTTCCCGGGTTTTATGTACATACTGCATATATTTTTTGTTTGTGAGAAGCATGTACTTTTGTGGTTCACAGACCGTGGTTATATGTTTTCGACAAACAAGGAACGAACAAATGAACATGAAAACTTTTCATTGCATCTGGGCGCCGCACAATAAACGCAAATATAAACATAATACACGGAATCGGAGAATAAAAAAAGCTCTAGTTCCTATGTTTTCGTACGGTCCTGTTTTGCTGCTTCAGTTGTTTGTTTGATAAAATTCAACAATGCTTAATCAAGAAGTATTTCATGTTTGCAGAAGTACGTGTACCGTTTGTATGTTGGAAATAAATTAAAGGAAATGTGAGTTTGTACTAAAAATGTAATTGTTTCTAATCTTTGTTTGCCCGCAGATGAATAGCAAGAGTTAAATATAATAAATAACGCAAAAAAAACAAACAAAATTGCGTCCTTCGAACAACATCAAGCATCATGTTCACCACAATCAAATGTATCTATTATTCTCTGAACACGCACGTAACACATTTACCAATACGGTCCGGTTTACCTGCACTTAGACGTCGTTTCCGACATCACCACGTTACTAACTGCTACACATCAACACTACATTTGCTCTAGAGACCACTTATAGCAGTGCTCGAAAGCCGACCAACAGACGCCTTATGAATTTTCCCACCGAGACTAGCGCACAGCAGGTTTCGTTGTGATTCGGCTGGTGTGCTGCGGCGAAAGAAAAATCAGCACCATTTTCATCCGTTTCCGTTGATTAATCCTCCAGAGGATTCGCGTCGCCATCGCGATTGTCCGCATGGTTCAATGTCCATTCAGCTCCACTCAGCATCATGCCGAGCCATCACATCGTACAACAACGGGAAAGCAAAACCGGCGAGCGCAAATGTCGCTTCATTACGGTGGTCTTGATGGATGGTTGTATACGGTCGTAAGGATTCAGTTGATTAGAATCAGCAATGCTATCTGCAGCGTTACGTCCATGCCGATTGGCCCTGGGAAAGGCAAACCCTCCGCCACTGTCTCACGTCTGCGGTACATAACAATCGCCAACGGCGTTCCGAAGTTCGTAGTATTAGTACAACCAAATGTCGCCTAAATGTAGGCAATTCCCAACACGTGAGAAATATTAAAGCAATGTCGAAGAGCGTTCTCTAGACCCTGTCGGGCGGCATCCTTGAATTAAATTAATCACACTGCCACGCTCACATTTTTTTTCTTTTTCATCATTTGTACAAACATATTTACGAATTTTTTGAACTTATTTTTTAACAATTGAGCACGTGTCCAGACCGCAGCTGTAACAATTTAATTTGTGACTGCTGTACACGTGTTTACCTCATTCACCGTTAGTATAGAGGCTGTAGGACACAAATTACATTGGGCTGCTGATGATTCTAAAGAATTGCAATCTTCTAAGGCTAAGAATTCCTAAGATTTCCTTCATTTTAAACATGAATTAGTTGTGTCAAATATAATTCTTCATTCGAATATCAGCACAACAGGACCTGCGCCTCAGAACAAACTAAAAAGACTGAAAATTATATAACTATACTGTTAGCTAGTTTATGTTTCATATAGAACTAATTAAAGCTATACAATGACGAACGTCAAGACGCCACACATTATTGTTTCCTCCCATTTATGCGCGACAACGTATTCGCTAGAGCAGAGCAAAAGCTTACCGCTTTGGCATGATAATCTACGAGAATTTTCGAGTCTTCATTTGACATCGCAACCATGACACAGAATGTATAAGTAACTTAAAAATTTACACAATAACTATAACCGGAAGAAATAAACAATCATCTATAAATTGAAGCACAATATTAAGAAGCTCTGTTAACATTAAGTTTTTTTTTTGCTTTCGAACAAACCTTTCTCAGCAGCAACACAACTACTACGGCGATGTGAAATGTGGACCGAATAACAAAATCAAATTTTCTGTGGTAGAAGTACAGCTGGCGATTATTTCCCAGGTGAGAAATAAAGTTCCAATCTTCAGCTATCCCATCAAAATTTCGATCTTCTTTCTTGGGCGCCACCATTCGGGGAGCTTTGTGGAAGAGAACAAGGGCACATAATGGGGAAAACACGCATCCAAGCAAAAACAACCCATATATTTTAAGTTATGCAAAATTTGTGCGCACGGATGGAAAAGGGTTTGTAATTTATGTTTCTGTTGTTTGTCTGCTGTTTTATGTGCTTTATTCTGAAATGTTAAAAAAACGTAATGTAGTGTTTAAGCATTGATTTACAGTTAAGTATTAGAAAGGATATTTTCCATCAGAAATTTATAAACAATATATAATGCACAAAGTTGGACATTCGCTATGCAACTGTATTGATGTGAAGTATTGAAGTATCATCTCATGTGTAAATCATCGTATTATTTCGAATCGTTCGACATTCATAGAATCGTGGAGCTGAACAAGAGTAGAAGACACTTTAAGGTATCTATAAAACCCTTATCTGCTCAAGACACACGCATCGGACGTCTTTCCGTAATCGAGCACTGAAGTATTTATTCAACATACATACTACCTTGAATGCAGTAGACAAGTTCTAGTTTACAAAGGACCAATAATGTTGAAGACATCTTAAGCACGGGTCAACTGTAAAAGTAATCGTTTTTTAACTCTTCACAGTTGAGTTTGAGTGTCCACTTAAACTCCTAACACCTTTCTTTAGTATACAATCTTCAAATAAGATTAGCAGAAGCACCAGGGACAAAGAACTACAGATAATTTCTGTTTATATAAAACAATCTTGAGTCAAAAATCAGTACTAGTAAGGTCTAACTCAGGTTTATTGTCTTATTAGTGGTATAAAACAGGGAGTTTTAATAGAACTTATCATGAAAGTAGTTCGACTAAAGGAACCTTAAATAAATTCATGAGAATAAACTTAAATTTTCTAACTTTTTCCATATATTTTTGCGAAAAAAGCTTTTTTGAATTAAAAAGCAATTTGGAAAAGTACGTTTAATTGTGTGTCATTTGTACAAGTAACCAAGACAACGTGCAATGGGACATCTCGACGAAAATTAAATTAAGTCACACAAACGTTCCTGGAACAAAGTCAACAGCCACGTGTAGATGAAAACGCCAGGGTCGTGTAAGACCCTGTTCGAGAGTTGTGACGTCCATTCGTAACACTTCCGTAATTAAAGTCAAACGATCAATTGAACCGATACAACAAAAAAACTAATGACTAACAAGCAATTGAGAGTTGGCGAAAAAAAAACATCAAGGAATAAAAAGACAGCACGCAATCACTGCGCACTCTTTGCAGCTTAGCGTCAGAAGTGGCGCTTTTTTGCACGAAAGACGAACTTTGTCCTTCAATTCGTTAAACATTGGAAATTGAAGAAGAACTCACCAGAGTTCATTCTCGGCACCAATTCGTGGACACTGCACTACCACAAACGACTGAACCGATAATGCTACACTTTGATATACGGGTTTACTTTACTTAAAACAAATTTTTGGTATTTAGATGTAGTGTCATAAAAACACATTTATGATGAGGGTTGGTTAAAAGTTCATTTGAACAATTTTATTGAGAAAAACAGATTTTATCAGGTTTTATAGAATATGTTTCACTAAACACTATCCAAAGGTGGAAAACATTTGCTTTCTAAGAACAAATAACATGCAGCAAATTTACAGAATGGATATTAAATCATTCTGTATGTAACACCCAAAGTTAAGATACCTGAAATCGTCACGAAAGGCAACTATCGCCATCAACGAAGTCATTATTATTGTCATCAGGACACTTCAGCCACACATGCCATGCTCGCACATCCTACCACTTCAACAGATTTTTTGCAACACTTCTGAACGTCACCTTCACACCATGTAAATAATAAATCAAGTGGCCATTTTTACATCCCACCATACGATAGCAATTTGCTCCGGCACCGGAATACATAAGTACTGGATGTAAAAAAAAAGGTTTGTAGAAATTAGAAATGTAACATAGAACCGAGAAAAGAGACCAATTCCTAAGAAATTAGACTTTTGCCAAAGAATTATTAACGAAATTTTAAATATTATTTTATAACCGGATTTTGGAAAATTGAATTAAGTCACAGTAAAAACGGATGGTTATTTAACCAAAATCAGTAAAACATGTTGAGGATAAACAACATTATTGAAATAATAAAGAAAATCTTCGTTCTCATCATAGCATACCACACTAAAATTGATTAGACATTAAAATAACGCTTAGTACAATTGTTGCTATTCTATGCGCACGATTCTATAGATGCTCCAATTACGAGCGCTAGGTAGGTTTATGGTTAGAATTACTTTTATTGAAGCGAGTCGCACATTCGAAGAAGTATAGGAAGATCCCGCATACATTTGATTGTCTGTGCAGAGCACAGGATCAAGAACCCGGCGTAATAACAATAGACCCAGCAATACGCGTTTTATGAAGTACCTCTTTTACGATATCCTTAAAGGCGCACCCGATGCCCACAATACGTTACCGGGGCCCTACGAAAACCTTGATTTTAGGTTCTCCAAACGGCAAAAATAAGCTGCTCATTCGAATAAACCTTCTTGACGATTGCAACAAATCCACACACATGACAAACTTTTGCCGCCATCCCCGCAATAGCGATCATCGAATCTTCCTTCTGCTGATCCCATTTTTATTGCACTGTACCCTTAACCTTTCCGATACAGAATAACGATCCATGCACAGCTGAGTGCACTTTATCTGGATATTTCACTCAAAAGCCGATGGTTATTACCAGCTTTTGCAAAAGATAGATTATTTACCTCGGTGTCTACGTATTTCTTGCTCTGGTTATTGTTTAGTACGTTGCTAATAACGTCCTAGTGCTTAACTTCCTAGTCCTAGTGCACGTTGTCGCAACACTCGACTGTTTGCCACATTGGCTATAATTACAGCTAGTATACTTCTGTGAGCTAGAATTACGATGTATCTGTTTGCAACTCAAAGCACTCACTTATGCACCATTAACCGATCTGTATAATACAGTGCGTACTTTTCTGCATGACACAATAATCTCTCTTCAAACAAACCGAGCATGAGAACATTTAATTGACCCGACTAATTTGCATCAAACAGCCGCATTATGCTGACATCAAAGGATAAGCATAAGTGTCTTTTTCTATGGTGCAGCCATTTTTCTACTCACCCAAAACAGACGATGTACGTAATTGCGCCTTACAATGGAAAACTAGTTTCGCATCGTAAAGATTATAAGGTTCAGTGCATTCAGCTCTTCAACCCTCCCAATTACACCCATTGCACTCCGGACGGTTTCTCACAATCCGTCACATGGCACTTGAAAATCGGCCGCACAGTTATGACTGACCCGATCATTCGAATGTTTCTGGGCATTTTCGCAACATAAATGAACATGCTCCCGGCACGCCCCGTACGCACCGATGCCGTAAGTTGTTATTGGCTCTGATTGACATTTTAATTAAATTGGCCCGATTGACAACCGGACACTCGCCACACTTCGTCACTCCATTTATGTAAGTAAGGCACGGTTCAACACCTCGGCTTGTCAATGTTCCCATATGGATGCTTGATATATTGAAGAGAAAACCATGGAACAATGGACGAAATTGAAACAATGTTTGAATGCGTCCAACATTGAGGTATCGAACCAAAAGTTTTAATTTTACAATGTTAATGAAATTAATATAAATAATACGATAATATATTACTAGTCAATTGATATAGCAATGTGATAAACTCAAAAGCTCAAGAAAATCGGTAAATTATACTTCATGAAATAAAAGGTCACTTTATCTCAATCAACAATATAAAATTGAAAAATCTGCATTTCTGCTACCGACGAAAGAAGACAAAAAGCAAGCAATTCACAAAGATTTGTTTTGTTTTCTTTAATTTGCATTTCTTTACGGAAGAAAAAGAACACCGGCAACGGTAAACAAAGTTGCATGAAACACAAACAAGACGTGTTTTTTCTTCGGATAAACGAAACACTAACATAAACATAATTAAGCATCAACTAGACACCAACTCAGCACATTCTATCAAAGAAGTAGAAAGTGTGTGTGCTAACGAAATGCACGTAAACATTCGATTCAATTTCCAGTCCAGCTCGACGTTGACGATGGAATGCCCGAGGTACTTTGAGTGGTGACAATCATGACAAAAAAGCGAACAGAGTGCAATTAAATTTGTTGAGTCAGCTGCATGAAAATTGACATTGGAGAGAATATTAAACTGTTAACAATTAGCGCTACTTTCTAATGGAAAATATTCCCTGAAAACCAGACACGTTATGACCTTAAATGGAATAATAATCCTAAGAACCTTGTCATAAAATAAATCAAAAACGGTATCCATTTATCGTACAGAACACAAAATTGATTATGATTAAACTTTACGAACGATTCTTTCATATTACCACGAATGAGAACGTAACATCCTTTCATTTTGTAAAATGTTCAAATGGTGAGCCAAACACATCAAACGCAGTCTCTTTGATAAAGATGAGATAGAAAATCGACATGTCTGGAAGCATCACTGATTTATGCTCCAAACGTCTCGAGCAATCTTAATCAAACGCATACATGCATTACTAATGGAACGATCAAACATTGAACGAAGTAAAAAGGGACTCTCGTCATTCTACCTCCGACGATGTTATTTTCCAACTAAACCACACCGTTTTCCACGCCTGAACGTTATGATGAAATTACATCAGAAAGTACTGATGCAAAATGTGAAACCTTCAACAAACGGGAACGAAGCGAAACACGGATGCCAAATCGTCAGCTTTTGCGTCACAGTGTTTCTTATGTTATGCTCTTGTGGTTATGGAAATAAGAAATTTAATGCTAGATCTGAGTTCCTTTCATTTTTGGAACTTTTTTTACAGCCTGTTATCTAATCATAACATTAGAAAATAAAGAACGTGTGAAGACATTGGAAGAAATATGTTGGAAAACGAGTTATTCGAATCATTATTTGGAGCTTCAAAATATTCAACAATATCTGAAGACTTCTAAACAATCAAACACATCTAACATATCATTACTTTATGCTTTTTTAGTTTTTAAGTTCTCCAATTCTGCAATAGCCTGTAATCAACGGGGGCTATTGCTTATTCTTTAGAGACTCACAGCTCTTGAATGATGCATGAATCTTCAAGAACCCATAAATCCTTGGAATTTCAGGGATATTAAAGTTTTCATAAGTAAATTAAGAACCATGACTGATTCATTCTGTTCAAATATATCAGATTCATCCAATACCAGTATCGGAGTATTTGGAATCACTTGTTTTTATTTAAACAAATCCATAAATCACAAAACGGTCAGAAAAGAAATGTTAGAATATATTCAAATCATCCTGGACATCTTTTACGAGTTTATTGTTAATTTTTTCTTGCTTTATTGTAAAAAGTTTACATTACAAACACACACTTATAAGGAAAATAGATACAACATTGTTATCGGCCACAAGAAACAAGAACGGACTAGCAAATGTTTTAACGCCGATGTTATTCCCTTGTCAAAGGATTTTTCACCCTGTTTGTTAACCGTTCCTTCTTTATCTGTCCGTCGGTGTCGCTAGCAGAAATGTTTACTAGCTAATCTTTCCCGATTAACCCATGATTAAACGGTGTTAACCGATCCCGGTTTTGCGTTTGATGATCGCGCGATTTGCCCTTGACGAAGACCGAAAACGTTATGTCGCTATGTCGCGTTCCATACACAAACACAACCCACACCCCCGACGAGACCGTTTCGATTCACCCCGGCCCAAAAAATTGCATCAGGGCTCCGAAGCATGTAATCCTTCCGGTGAGCCACGGGTAAACGGTGACCTCGATGAATTGGATTAACCGTCCGTGATCCATGGACGGGATAGATTAGGCGTCATTGCAACCCGCACACTTTCTTAGGCACCACCACTGGTAACGCGCCGTGGTTTCTCGCCGTGACCATCTTTCGCTGAAGTTCTAGCCAAACGGGCTGAAGGATTAAACCGTTGGCATGATTGACAGCTACCACAGCATAAACCGCAACAGCGTGGTCAGGGCAGCAGACAGCTTGATTGGCGCTAGCAAGGCGATAAAATGCTGACGACCACGATTCTAAATTGATGTCTTTTTTTTGCGCCCTCGACCGTTTGACGCTGCTACGTTAATTGTCAATCGTCGGGGACCGATGGAACGACCCTCATCAATTTTCGCACCCGCGTTACAATGCCGCTTTAATTGTAACGTTTTCTTCCTTCACTTTAAACATATCATTTCGCACTTGATACTTATTTGGTTCTTGGAAGTTTGTATTGACTGGAAATTGTGGTTTGAATATCAGTAATCTTTCCTCTCTTGCAAAAAAAGCAGTTTCATAGTTACTAAAACATTTGATGTATTTGCTGAGAATTTATGAGCTATGAGGAAAAAATATATTTGACAGTTCATAAAGCAATTCTCCAGAGCAAACTCTCATCCTGCCTATTGATGGCAGCAAAATAACATTCCTCACATCATTCGCTTACTGTCGTTGTGCCGATCCAAACAAAACATCGATAATATCAAGAACTCGGCGACAAGCAATTTGTGACCGGCTCTCGCACCATCACACTCCCTGATCCAGTGTCCGATAACAATATATCGGCATATTTTTCGCACACATCATCTTTTTCGTGTCTGCCACACCATCATCATCATCATCCTCAATTAGTCGTAGCACAAAGTTGACCTATTCCCACAGAAACTATGTTTCGCGAAGACATGCGGAAATTCGTCGGAAGAAGAGTCAGGAACGCAGCCTAATGGCGGTTTCCCTTTGCTGTTTCGGAAAGGGAAAGATATCCTATTTATGTTCACGCTGGCATATATGTTGACGAAGCAAAACACTGCTAAAGGGGAGGGCGTCGGAACTCGCACTAACTTTACGATAAAATGCTTTACTATAAAATTTGCTGTCGCGAGCCGTTAACAATACGCCTGAGGGAGGAAATATGTTGGAATACGACCTTCCACGACCACCCTTCGGAACGAGAGTTCCCTGTCCGGTTTGCCCAGCACATTTTACATCCGTTTGGTGCACCAGAATCGAACGGAATCGTGTGGTATTTGTGCGAAGAGTTACGGCACCAACTTTGCTGCACATCCATCGGAACACCATAAAACTAACTCAAACTGGTCGTTGGTCCACATCTGCCAGATGTACATTCTAGACGTATCCTGCACTCACCCATTTCCGTGGTCGGGGAAACAAAAGTAGGGAAAAAAGTAATGAGACAACTAAAAATAACTTACGAAAAACAAACGGTGGTACGATCGGTATATCGGCAAGCCGACACCATCGATTGATTTCACCAAATGCGGTGATAGTTCACCCCCTGTTCAACGACCAATGACGGTTTGCTTCCTCCACACACTTCTAACAGTACGATTGGCCTTGAAAACAAGCACGACCGATCGATTGCTTTTCGGGGTTTGCCAATACCCCGATGCACACAATCCGAGAACAGTGAATCAGTTTGGGCACATGCAATTCATCTTCGCACTAAAAACCAATCGGTTGGCGAACTATCTGTAAATAACATAAGCGCAAGGCAAGATGCACCTAGAGTTGAACGTTCTACTGCAATATTTGCACCACATGTTCTGCTGACAATTGCAGTAAGTTGGGCTCAAGAATTTGGAGAAAGCCTACATTGCTAGTGAGGTCGCTCCAGAAGTTATGCGTTCACACAAACCATGTATGACCTCGTATGATAAATAAGCTTTTAAGTAAATACGTTGCATTAATCCAATTATTTGAGCACTTACACTACCCAAGACTAGTGCCGGACACAAATGCTGCCATTACTTACTTCCACCCGAAATAGTGTGCAAAATATTGAAATTAATTCAATGAATCCACGATCACCGCCGGTTTTCCGACGAAAACCCCAAATCAAATTAATTCATTTCGCTCGTCGTCGTTTATACGGTGCTCGCTGTGCAAATTGTAGAACAAATCGCACATACGAAACCCGAAGTCCTCGCACAGACCACATAACCCGAGCAAAAAAGGCCCAATCATGATACATAACTAAAATTTAATTAATGCCGCAATGCATCAAGATTTCGCTATCGAAGCACCTTATTTCACTCGATCGAAGAAGAGCAGCGAAAAATACGTATCATCGGAAATTAAATCCGTTTAGCAGGCAAAGCTCTCGATCAGCGGTGAAAAATATAAATCAAATTCTTCCTAATTTATTCCATCCATTTTCATAGTTCCGCAGTACATGCCACTCGCCGGATTATTCGATCAATAATGGATGGAATGAATAAGAAATATGAAACCGAATCATACTTTACAATGAATGATAGCTGCCCGAAATGCATCAATCATGAGGCCCGGCACGGTTTCCTCTTACAGCCTTAATGAAAGAAAGGCATTAATTAGAGAGCTGGCGGTATGCGAACCCAGTGCAAATCAGAATTAAAAAATAACACCGAAATTGGCAAGATTCCACACGCGTAACCAAACACCCTGGAGATCCGAAATTCTTTTGCAGAATTTTGTTGCAGTTGTTGGGTTGAATTTATAGGGGTTTTAGTCTTCAATTAAACAGGATATTAGTTAACATGAAAGTTCAATCTGAATTTCTGTCACGATTTAAAAAAAAAGGGAAATTGGAAATACAAATCAATTATATACATAAACTAAACCATGGATCCTCCAGGTAACTGTATTTCACAGCTGGTGGTAGAGTTCAAGTCTCAACTCCAAATTCAGATGTTATTAACGAGCCAACTCTGACCCAACGCATCCACGGACGGACAATTATAAGCATAAACATCATTAACAAAAGGCAATGAATGTTTGCCGCATAAACATGTGGTGCTTCGAGTTCATCCCATCTGTGGACGGGAAAGTCTCCCGCGTTCTTTCGCTGGAAGAGCGCACGCAGAGCTCAAACTGGGTACGATGCAACTGACTGGAGCTGAGAATTTTTTATTTTTTTTTTTTGTTATTGTATGACGGCCAGGCCGTATTAGACTTAGTTTACCACGTAGCAGGATAGTCAATCACTGCTACGGGGGAACGGTCCGGATGGGATTTTGGTCCCGGTCTGTCGTGTGAGAGAGCAGCGCCGATACCACTACCCCACCGGGCCGCCCCGCGGAGCTGAGAATTATCGGCAATAAAAACGCAAACCACTCAAAACGCGCGCCAGTTCGTTGATGCATCGCCGTAAGCAACATTAATCGGGCATACAGTGGGAGATGGTCTTGCAGGGAGAATTGGAGAATTTAAATTCCAGACAGAACCACGTGGTGCAGTTGAGTGAAACATGGACGCGTAATGTTCAAAGCGCATTGGTACGAATTATGGAAAAAGAAAAAAAAAACAAAGTTTCGGAAGAGCGTTTATGTTTTACATTGCAGACAGAGAAGGTTCTTTGATGTTCGAGCTTGTTATGATTAATGATCAACTAATGAACTTACCGTGAAAGAATGCAAATTAATATATATATTCGTTTTTGTTAGTTGGTTGGTGGTTTTGAAACGATGTATGATGAATATATAAGCCGTAGTTGTTAAAATCGATAACATTCCATGTTGTAATACGTATATGCTTTTTACATGGACAAAGACGAGATAGTTTATCTGCATTAAAATATTAGCCAAAAGTAGCAAAAGAGAAGTAACATTATAAAGCCTTTAGTGCGTTCGATACTGCATCCTTGAACTCGGCAACCCGTCACGCACCGAAAGACGTTAAAAGAGAGACAGACAAGGTTGTGCAGAGTCTGATGATGATGGTTGGATGAAACTGTGGCGCATGCAGTACAAAATCCAAGCATCCGCTTTAGCAGGTTCGACTATTATAATTCTTAGGATGTTAAAGAAAATGAACACGGCTAGGGGCAGATGTGCACCACGGTACGGTCATGCAGGTTTTTCTTTTCTCTACACCACCAGCTAGTGTAACATTTCCCGAGCACTATCCATCCGGGCTTATCACATCATCTTCGTGGCCAAAAGTTAGTCAAGCAAAACAAAAGCCTTACATCAGTTGCTGCAGCATGCAGACGGAAAACGCGTGCCCAGACTTGCACGGAAGAAAGTTGTTGTTGTTAATATGTGGCCAGTGTATATTACAAGGTTTCCCCCGAATGGCACTAAGAATGGAACCGGTATGGTTGTGGAAAAAAAAGTTACAAGAACCATATAGAGCAGCTTCACCGTGCACTGTGGGATGGTAAAAACTTTCTCTATCCAATTCAAACTCATTAAAAACCCCTCTTGAGCAAAGGATGAATCTAATATTTCAGCTAATTGCTAACATCATTTCGCCGTGCAACAGAGAACTTTTAGAAAAGAACATTCTTAGGTAGGAAGCCTTTTGTAAATAATAGAGAAGTTTATATACGTTTGAAGCGTTATTAAAAACGAACAACAACTTTAACGAAACGTAGTACAAATTGCATAATAAAGATTAGGACATGCAAACCACAGGAACAAAATAATAAGAAAATATATAAAAAATATAATAAGTTTGTTACAATGAAAAGACATTTTCAAAAACAGTGCAATGTCAAGAGTACTTAAATTTTGAAAATGATAAGTAAACAGTCAGAATAAAAATGAAGATAGACAAATGAATATATAGGCAAAACCCTTGGAAGTATAAACCTGTTACTTTCAAACTTTTTTTAAGATATGTCAGGGAATCCAAAGTTCACTATAAGAAATCATATTGATCGAAAGAAATCTGGAGATACATATAAAGATTTTTGTTCGAAATGTAATAAAAATGGCAATGCAATGTAACATTTACAGCGAAGCGGGTTTGCAATAAAATAAAAGAATTGAGAATATTTGCTTGTTTGCCGTGTAAGCAACGAGATAGGAGAGAGCAAACATCAAAAGCAGTTCGCTGGACTTACATTCGTTGGGAAATCCGGTGGTCGTTTTCCCCGTACGCGGCACCGTACCGTTGTTGTTGATAGGCGCACCGGTAACTTGGGACTCCTTCGGTTTCGGCTTGCCAGTCCACGAACCGGTACGGTTCTTGCTGTCCAGGGAAACGGCCGACTCCTGCTCCGGGATCATGTTGTTCTTTAGCACATGTTCTTTGGCCATCGCTTCTTGCATGGCATACTTTTCCAGCTTGTCGGTGCCGGCGCCGGCCACACTCACAACCACCAGCGCAAGGACGAGCAATGTCATGAGCCATGTTCTGTAATGCTTTATCTTGTGGCGATGCTCCATTTTGCTGGCGACGGATACACACTACACTGGAACTGTCGTTCGGACGCTCTTTAATCTTATTCGCACACACACACACGCACTTCGCAGATGGGGACAACGGCTAGTTTTACCGCAACACTTTTACAACAAGGAAACGGGTAGTATTGGGATTTGCACCAGTAGCACGCATACACTTAGATTTCTTTCACGAAGCACATGTTCCGTTTGCGATACGAGTTACACGCACTAACCAAAATGGACACATTATTTTTTTTGCTCTCCTTAATCAAACGACTGACAACAGCACATACACAACGGGTTGGGGATCTCACATACAGCCCATATAGCACAGCACACAACAGACGTTCACTTGCTAAAATGAAAACAGAAACATTTTTCTAAACTTTTGCCTTCGACACGGGAACAGCTGGAAACCGGGACCAAAGCACACAAATATAAAAATCCGACCGATAAAACAAACACGATTTAAAAACAACGTGGCACACGGAAGGACTTTTATTCTGGTCGGTGACCGAATATCGGATAAGCCACACTTGCTTTGGGCACTGGACGTCACGTAAACACGCTGCTGCACAATTCACACCACACGTCTAACTCGACAGCAGTACCGGACGTTCCCGAATGCGACACGCTTTTACCGGAGCGAGCGCACAGTCCAACCATCCCCAGGGATCCTGGTTGTCCCACCGATCGAGATATGAAGAGTTAGGTACCTCCCTTGCCGCTTATCACTTCGGACGCGATACGCGATGGGAGAGCAAACGAGTGAACCGAGGCACAAGTCCTACGCCGTACGAGAAAAGGACATCCAGCATCCGTGCGGCTGTGGTGGGGATTTCACACGGGTACAGCTGTACGGATGAATGTTGCCGCTCTGCGAGAGATGCGTAGTTGCGTCCGCGCATTCAATGCCGTGTTCCCGAACGGTGTGTTAGTGGGTCGGTCGTTTGAATGCCTACACTTTCGAACGCCTATCAGTGGAGCACATGTTTCCGTCAACAAAATAAAACCACTTTTTTGTGCTTATCCAACACGCAACAACTAAACATCAAGATCAAACAAAGTGTATACACTAACTAATTTCTAACCCTCAATCTTTGCACATTTCCAACCGGTTCGTGCATTTTGCCCCATTGTTAAGTTCGCTCAGCCGCGTTCTCTCTCTCATGCTTTCTGTTTATCTCTCACAATCGCATTCGATACGGGCAGGTGTAAAAGTTAAAGAGAAATAAAAATCACAACACTACGTACACTCTACGTACGCACTTTTGGACATACAGCAAGTTACAAGCGTAACTGCAATGAGAAAGTAGTAATACACAGGTAGTACTCAAGATAGACTATTAACGCATATTTCGAAAAAGTCGACATTCGCTGTTCGACATTGCGTTTATACGTCAACGTTATGGTGTCGGTGTCGGTAAATTGCATTTTGGGCGATATTTTGAAAACGAATTTGTTCAATCAATATGATTGTAATGTTCATTAATTTGAATTGAATTTTTTTTAAATCAAAAGTTCATTTTTGATTTTTAAAATCCGCTCATATATCAGGCAGCGAGTATGTCGGGAACTACCTGTCTGGGATCGAATGATGATTTCTCTATTTCTCTTTTGGACCATGCGGGGTGCGTACTCTCTTCCGCCTACAAGGGGTTGTTTTTATTCCATATTTGACAGCTGTACCAGGTAGCCTGGCCGGAGGGTTGCGCACTTTTTATTGCGGAAAGTTAACAGACAATTGTAAATTTATATCCGAGCGTCGAAACGATATAAACGGTGGATCATCTCTGGTTCATTTACTGCATCGAAACACCGGAGATGGTTCGTTTTCTACATCGCCGAAATCACCGTCATCCACCAACTCACAAACACACACACAGACGCTCGCAAGCACGCACGTCCCAAACATCGTACGATGCGAACGATATATTTTTACTCCATTCCCATGGATGATAGCGATCGGACACGGAACCATTCCTTCTCTGCACATGGTACCGAACCCAAGGTGCGGTGGTGCGCATTATTATAAACTCTTAATAAGCAGCCTAAAGAGCACGACAAACAATCGTATTTTATCACATGTACCGAAAAGCTGCGCATCAGGCACTAGAAGGCCATCGATTTGCCCGGCAAGAGTGGATCATTATTACGCAAACGAACAGACACTTCACGAACACCACGCTAGGGCTTCGTGCACCCTCCTTACCGAATGACTGCACTAGAAAAACTGATGAAAAGAGAAAAAAAGATTCAAAAGCAACCAGTCAACAGGATGCCACTATGGGTAAAAATAATAGCGAAGGTGGCTTTCCGCGGTGAAATCTGTGTTAAAAAGCGGGGGGAGAAAGTCGGGCTCGGAATTTTTCAAAACTGTGATCATATTTCATTTCTTTCCTTCTATGTATACAAAAAGTCGAGTCAAAATCCTCCGGTTAATAAGCGTTTATGCTATCAATTGCATAGCCAGAACATTATTGAATCTTATTGAATTTAATAACCATTTTGTTTTTCTCAATTTACCACAAATAGACATATGTACTACTCAGCTGCTTTTTACCAGTTTGCCAAAACTATGAACCAAAGTCATAAGTACACCATGTTGCTGGGTGAATCTGATTCGGATTCATGAATCAATATGAATCTTTAAATGTTATTTAAGCTATAAATCTATTAAAAGAACATTCTGTCATTTAATCGACTTAAAATCATAAAGAACCAGAGAATACATTAAACTATAACCTCAAATATTCAAATAGTTCATTTTAAAAATGCAATGTTGGGTATGGTTCTTAGATACTACATTGAAGATCTTTCTACAAAGCAAATACTCGATACTAATAAATATTAAATTAGATCTAGCATTTTCTATTTTTTAATATAAAACTATAATTTTAGTTCACATAAAGTTCAGAGCAACCATAATCAAGACGCCATAAAGTTGGCCGGCGAAAGATACGAACCGCCTGCACACCTAATATCGTACGATGTGCGTTTATTTACATGTCCGTAAGTACACCTTGAGCATTGCGCAGCAGTTACGCCATTCCGCTTTTGCCCGTGGAGACGTCACATTTCTCACCCTCATTCAACGAAACGAGCCACGTGTGGGTATCAGTACCGAACGCATGTAGATGTTATTAGCATAAGTCATACCGAAGAATCAAGTCGCTCGTTTGTCAGAATTGTGCAAAATAGTTCTTTCAAGTGCTTTAACTATTAAATTGACTCTCAACATTTTCATTCAACTTGTACCGTGTATTTTACTTGTCTTAATCACATCTATTTGGTTCCACCGCTTATCAGCATACAGTTTCCTTCAACTTTAAACATTAGAAACGGTAATGAAGCTTTTTGTTATCGAATTTGTTTCCAGTTTTTTTCATATCCATTCATAATACTCTGGAAATTATTTTCGAATCGTTCATCGTAAGATCGGGAAAACAAATTCAAACAAAACATAGCATATGTTGCCTCGGGCCTAAAAGGATGAACACTTTTGGATTTTGCGTGAATCATAACGAATAAATTATAACAATTTAGAAACAATAGAAAACACTAACTGAGCTCTATTACAATAAATATGGCAATAACATTAGTTCCGAGTCTGCAGAGAGTCCTCCTCAAGCTGATGGATAAAGATACGCGCAGCATCACGAGTACCGTAACTCGGTGGCAAAGCAGTTTTTTGGAGATGGTGAAGAGCTCCAGCTTGTTTTTATTCTGTACAAATCATAATCGGTTTCATTACATCAAATGCAAAACAGAAGAAAAAGAAAAGTGTCAACAAATTTTGCGAAAATAGTTGAGGATTTTTTGTTTTTCGTCTGGGAAAAGTGAGCTACATCTTTGTGTGGAGCGTGCTCGACAATTCGATCTAATTATATTTCGACTTCATACACAATTTTTGAAAGAAAGCTCACTTTTCGGTTGTAAAAAAATATTTTAAACAATAACTGGCGTCACAATGTAAAACGATGCAGATTGTCATAGGTAGTCTGCAATATCAAAAATTTTAGAACAAGAGATGAAGATCCCGCTCAACCACAATGCGTTCATTACTGGCACACACGAATCGTACGGGACCGACAGCACACTTCGGTAAATGATCGTCAATCGCAGGGAGAACAAACTTTCTTTCTAAAAAGCTCTTTCAAACTGGTATTTCTTTTAGTAAATTGATTTGCGATTTCACGACATTGCCAGGTGATAAACAAAGAAATGAAAAAAACAAAACTCACAAACAAAGATTGAATAAAAATAAGACATAAATAATTGTTTTAGTTTAGAAATCAACCAAAATACCAAACGACATAATACGGGATGAACGCAACTGGGAATTCACACAACGTTACGATGGGATAATCACGACGCAACAGTACAAAACCAGTGGTGGAGGAGGTGGACATGATTAGGAAACAGATTTCAGAGTTTTCGTCAATTTTGATTTCTTTTTTAATTTTCTCTGTTTGTCACTCGTAATTTAAACCTAAATATGCCAACAGTTCCAAACAGCTCTGCTTCCTAACCTACGTCCAAATGTAACACGCTTTTTCCTCATAATGCCGATTTATGCTTCCATTCAAATGATTTCTGCCTCGATGTTGTAGATTTTGCTTCCAATTCCATCGCACACAGCAAGGAAAATATCCCATCCACCAATAGAGAATTGCACACTCACACACAACCCCCCTGTGTTTGGTGATTAGATGTTATGGACCGAAAGGAAGGAATTGGACATGATGGCTACGGGTGTTAGGTAGTGTACAAGGTTGTTGAATATTAGGACCTTTGGTTTAGGTTAAGTGTATTGTTTTTTTTTTCTTCATTTTGGGGTTTTAGCCTAACTTCTCACATGTACGCATACGCCGGGAACCTGTTAGAAAAGAACAAACAATCAGGAAAAACGTTGGTAAGGTGGAAAACCGCACTACTTGTCGCGCAATGCAAGACCGGTGGGCAACACATCGAAAGTGTTCCACAGTGAAAAAAAAAGCAAATATAAAGCTGTTTGATAAGAGCAACTACTAAGCAGCGTGTTGCCGGTGCATGTGCGAGGACAGCATTTTGATGAGTAGATGCGTGAGCATACGGTGCCATACATACGGTTACCATTATCGCGGACTGTTAAATGTAGCGTGTTTGAATGTATCATCTGTAGAAAGCGTTGTAATTTTCGTTTGCGAATGGTAGTGCCCTTTTAAACTTTTAGGATAGTGCGTTCGTTCCACATGAATCGTGCTGTTACATTAGGGTTTATATCTTCGTCCCAGCGATGCATGCCATGCCATAGAATCACAAGCACGCAGCCATCGAAGTCGTCCTTTCGCGCGCAGACGTTCAATTTTCCTTTATAACGCTCCTGTGAGAGGATCGTATTATACGCACACACACAAAAAACAGCAGAAACAGAATAGAAGTGCAGTGCGGAAAAGAAGGAAAACGTTGGGAAGTGAGAAAGTTAAGATTAGTGCCAATTTTAATTTCAGAAACAGAACAGTGCTTTCTACTCATCTGAACCGAACGATCGCTAATTGATCTTCTATCAAAAGCAAAACTTTTTCACAACAATCGGTTGTGCTACGGGGTGCTTGTTTCGGGATTTCGGTTTTCCTACACGATTGGTTCACACTCTAAACTAGGAATAACACTTTACCGTGGAGAAAATAAAACATTTCAAATGGTTTATCTAACTGAATATGAAAAGAACACCAATATTAGCACAGACCGATGGAATGGCGAACTTTTGTGATGTCATATCAAACATTTATGGTTTTCTATATACATTATAAATCTATAAATCTATTGACTACTCCTAAAAGCGTAAACGGTTTATTGTAGGATCAATTACATACAAAATTCAACACACCTATTTCAAAGTAAACATTGTATGGTGGATTTAATACACAATGTGCAAGTGTATAAAGCGAAACTTCCCAATAAATGATTTTTTCGCAAAAGATGTGCCAATGGTGAACGATTAATTGTATTAAAATCCGGTGCACGTTGTTATATTGATGATTTTAATAAGTCATGTAAGAGACGTTAGCTGAAGGATATAATTTTATTCCGTAACCTTATTAAAAACTGAGTCCTCGTTTTACCATGCCTTAAAAAAAACACCGCCTTGAGCCAAATGGGTCTCCGAAATATAACGTACAAAATCATACAAATATAAATGCACCGTTCGTAGTAACAGCAATTGTTGTTAGTGTGTGAATTGTTATTGAGATCGATGCGTACCATGTAATTTTGAGTTCCCCAATAGTGTAAGCGAGTTCGTTTAAATATTGTGCAACAATCCGTGTTGCCTATTGAGCAGGTTGTTAAGCAGGTTTTGTCAGACATTGTTTGCAGGTAATGGAAGAAAGAAAATGGAAACATTCATTCACAACATGTTAGCAAAAACGTACAAAAGTCGTTATTTACCGGTAAACAAATAGCCTAATGCAACTAAATAAAATTAAAATCTAGAATGGAAGCAATAACATGGACATGAACTGAAGTGTTCGATGCACATGAACTAATCTGTTGAAACATGATCTAGCATACCCTAGACTGCTGGTGATATTCTGCGTGTACGATCGATAATTGATGGATTGATCTTTATGAACTAAACGTACAATCTATACACACGAAACGAAAGTCACACATTGAACGGGCGATGGATGAACACTTAACAGAAAATAAGCCACAAACACTGACGGCTAACATAATCTAGCAAATAATACCAAACGGGCAGACGAAACGGGTAATGCGAACGCGTAGACAATCAGCAGGCACACGGGATTGCTAAATTCGACCACTTACCAGTAGGTTCTCTTCTCGGCCAGATGCTTCAGCACGTTCTGGACGATATCCGTGCTCGTGTTATTACCGCCAAGATCTGAATAAAAAAAGGGGGGAAAGTTACAACCAATATAACAATCACAATTCACCGTACGCTGCCATTCGTTCGCTATGTTACCAGGTGTGTGAATTCCATCGATGTCGATCGTTTTGTGAAGGGCATCGGAGATGCAATCCGCATGATAGCGATGGCCGAGATGGTACAGCATATCCACTGCCGCATTTAGCATCGCAACTGGATTCGCAACGTTCTTACCAGCGATGGCCGTACCGGTGTTACGGGTGCCCGGTTCGAAAACGGCATACTGCAATGAACATTAACGTTTCGCTTATTACAATGATCCCCGTTTACAGCGATAGTTACGCACATGATCACCATAGTTACGCCCGGAAAACAATCCAGCGCCACCGACCAAACCGCAGAGCACATTCGATGTGATGCTGCCGTACAGATTAGTCGTGTTCATCACGTCGAACTGGTGCGGATTGGAAACCAGCTGCATGCAGCAATTGTCAATGATCATATCATTGTGCTGTATGTCCGGATACTCCTTGGCGATGTCGCGTGCCACCTTCAAGAACAACCCGTCGGCCAACTTCATGATGTTGGCCTTGTGGATGGTGGTCACCTTCTTGCGGTTATTGTTCTTGGCAAACTCGAACGCAAACCGCGCAACACGGGCCGCATTCTCGACCGTAACCACCTTCATGCTTTCCACCACACCGCGCACACTTTCGTGCTCCAGCATGGCATACTCGCCCTCCGTGTTCTGTCGCACGATCACCACATCCACATTCTGGTGGTGGGCCGGTATCGCGTTGAACGATTTGCAGTGCAGCACGTTGACGTACAAATCCAGCTCGTTACGAAGCGCAACGTTACGGGACAGAATGCCGGTGGCTTCCGATTTCGTTTCGATGTTACCCTTAATGGCAACGCCGTTCCGCTTAATGGACGTGATGGCATACTCGAGATCATCGTTTCCTTCGCTGGCCGGATCGATGTCGACGATTTCAAAGTCCACTGGCACACCGGCAAACCGGAACACTTCCCTCACATAGCTCATCAACTCGGGACCGATGCCACCGCCCGGCAGCATCGTTACCGTGTGGCGACCACCATACTGTGCTTTTGGGATTTGTTCCACCTTTCGTTGGACGGGAATCTTGTGCTGCAGTTCAAACGCCGACACGGTGCAGTTCTGTAGAAGGAAAATAGCTCGATTAGAACCAGCTCAACACAGCCGATTTCCTCCACCCACGAACGGTATCCAAATTATGTAACGATTCCTGCTATGTTATGTCCGCTGAACGACCGTCAACACAAACATGGTGATCGCTCCGTATCATTCCGCACATTTCGCACGCTGCTACGGGACTATCCCTTTTTTCTACTTACACGCTTGATCAGTGGCGTAACTACATCCTGGCTCAAGCGAAACAATCGGAGCGCCATCGTACCGATTTTGGGCACACTTTTCTTCGGTGATATTCACGAAAAAGTGTTACGATGGAAAGCCTGTCTGCACGGTGTTTTTCACAGCAACGAAGGTGAAATACCAACGAAAATAAGAACAATTGACATCCTCATGACAGCTTGCACACTGGGACGAAAAAAAGCGAAAATTTGTCCAAACTGTTTTCTCGCTGGGAAAAGGCCACATTTTTAAAAACAACATGAAATTTGAGCAAAGTACCTGAAAGTTCGAAATGATTCCATGGAATAATTAAGAAAACAATAAAATCGAGTCAGTTATATTTTTGAACAACACTGTGTGTTCCAGGAAAGAACTTGATGAAAGGAGATGATTTATACATCGTTCAAAACTTCCTGGATAGAGTGAAAAATATCAACTTCAAAAGCACGCGCGTAATCTTACGAAAAATCATCATTTTTCCTTTTATTAATACAAATTTCAAAGTAATAGAGGGCTTCATCAACTTGCATACTAAACAAATAATTGATCTTGATTCCGTAGTGAGGATCTGTGATCTCAACTGTCAAATTCCCATCTGACATGTGAAATGTCAATCGAAATGAAATAACCTTGCTGAATCGAACCTGTTTTGAAGGCAAGAAAAAAAAAGAACTCAGCTATTGTCAATTCGTCAGCAAAGTAAGAAAAAGTGTGCTGCGTGCTTGAAGATTGGTGAAATTTCGTTATTGTTTGCGTTCCAAATAAAATAACCATGCCTAAAAACCGCAATGGCAATTTTCGAGGTCGCGGTGGTCGCAACTTTGGTGGTGATCGATTTTACGACAGTAAGTACAACCAAACCAAATCTTTTTCCTATCGCCGCCATTTTGGTGCTCGCAGCCACAAAGGAAGGTGATGATGGAAATGCAACCAATAACACGGTTTCTGTTTATGCTAGGTTCCGAAGTGGTTAACCACGGGCATGACGATCGAACTGAACGTGGTGGCGATTGGAATGATAGAAACAGGAACGACCGTAACATGACCAACGTGCAGCGGCGTGTTAGCTTCAAGCCTTCGAACGGGGGTCGTGGCAAGGGGCGCATCACGGAGAACCTGATGCGTGCTCATATGAACGACGACGATGACGAAGCGATGGGCGGTGATACGTTCGATAGTGGCAATCCTCGCATGCGTATGAACAACCGTAACTTTAACCGCCAACGACGTAGGGGCTCTCCAATTCCACGCGGTATGAACAACGATAGAAACCTGCCCAAAAAGCTCATGAAAACCTCCAACTCATCCTGGTACGAGGTGAAGATACCGTATGGACACAAATACGAGAAGGACTTTATACTTCGCTCGATTCAGCAAGCGATCAGCCCGCTAGTGTTCATTCCGCTATACTACAAAACGAACGATATTTGTGCGTTGTTCTTTGTGGAGGATTTCAAAGTGGCAAACGCCATCCTGCAGGCTAGTCGCACCATTGAAACGCCCGACGGTCGGCGTCTTACGCTGAACGTGCGCAATAACCAGCCGCCAACGCAGATGAACGAGCAGCTGAAGGTGCGCATGAGGCAAGCGATGGAAAAGCGGTACAATCCCCATACGAAGGCGCTAGACCTGCACAAGTTCCATGCTGATCCTGATTTGGCCGATATGTTCTGCGCGCTCGCCCGCCCACAGATTATGCTGACCGCTATCGATATTATTGCGGAACACATTCCCGCACTGGAGGCGCTAAATTTGAACGAAAACAGGCTGTACATGTTGGATCACTTGAAGTCCATGGCAACAAAGTTGCCACATCTGAAAATTCTTCATTTAGCTAAAAATCGGGTAAGTCGGGTGGGTGTGGTAGTGGTTCATTCTGTTTAACTCACGCACACTGTAAATCCGCACTCGCAGATACCGTACCTCTACACGCTGGACAGTCTGAAGAATCTGAAGCTGGTGGAGCTGAATCTGGATGATAATCCGTTGCGGAAACAATACGACGATAATACGATCTACATCAGGTATATCAGTACGAGCGGGGTCACGTGAACAAGTGATGTTGTCTTATATTTGACAGAAATCGTGCGTCTGGATCTGAACATCAAGTGTTCCTCCCTATAACACACTCATCGTTCGGTGTTGTGTTGGTGTTACCCGTTCAAGATAAGTGCCTGGACGGATGATGCCGTAATGTTCGTCCGAAGGGCGTAGCAGAGCGACGAACAGGAGACACTGGTTTGGGAACGAAACGCAATTCTGTAGTGACAGTGGTGTGCATGTCGGAAGTAGAGCACATGGAACCAATGTTTGTGCAATCCGGTCGTTCGGGGCGGGAAGTTAAAGTTGCTTCAAGATAATCGATATTGTATCGAACGTTTCAATTCCTTTACATATTTCTAAATTACGAAGAACCCCGGTATTAAGTAGTAACCGGTACCGATCCCCTAAAGCAATTTGCGATTAGACATATTTGAACCAACTTCCACAACTTTTAACTGTAGAAGGTGCCAAATCTTAAACAAACCGTATTTCATTTGAAAACATTGGAAGAATAACATCTCTTTTCCCTCTCATTGTTTGAGATTGAAAACAATCGTCTAAAGTACGTTCGGTTGTTTGTTTTTGTCGGAGGTAACATGGTCAATTACAAATCAAGCATTCAAGGGCATTGTCATTTGTAGGAAGTTGCACGCAATGGGATTGGAAGTGGCCGGTTTCGGTGTCGTTTATTTATAGCATGTGATTCGTCTTGAGATTTGTGCAAAATCGGAAGTTAGTTGGAAGCAGCGTTTTTCAAGAATGGATAATTAGTTATTAGTTTACAGCACAGATCTGTAACGAGATTGATGCGATGCGCTCTTCTCTTGTCATTTACTATCGTGAGCTATCTTAATGGGTTTGTCAGAATGGGTAACGGTTCCAAATATCTATACAGCACCACCAAGCAATTGATGTTACATTAACATCGACAACTCAACAACCTGAAAGGTATATGCCCATAGGAGTAACGAGAAACAATCCATCTTTGATGGATCACCGAACAATTACAAATCACAAACATCCAAAAATGGTCCACGAGGATACGTGTGGCATAGAGCCAAGAGTTATCCTGGACCAGCGGATTCTTCGAATGATTGTTTGTTGATTTCATTGGGCCGTCGTGTGGAATTGCACCCACCTCGAAACACATTACAGTGATGTAAGTGTGTAGTCGAAAGGAATGTGTAACGGATTGTACCGTGATCCTCTCGTACAGCGAATAAAACACATTTAACCAACATTACACCCTGCGTGTACGTTACATCTGTCGTCGATCGCCGCGTGGGGGTGCAAAGAGGCGTCTAAGCTATACCAACAATGCATTCTTCTAATAACTCAGCATGTATACAGAGGTGTCTGTATTGCTTCAACACACTGGAACTCAATAGTTTTTGACAAACCGATTAAATAACGATCAGTTTAAGTTACAGAGTTGCGCACGCTACAATCTCTTTTTTTAGATGTACGAACTCTGTGTTAATATCAGAGAGAGGAAAAAAAATCCAAAGTGCAAATTCCAACAAACTACAGCCTCACCTGCACAACGTTTCAAGGCGATCGGGTTCGAATCGTACAGCGTATACATCGTCTTACAAGATTGAGTACCGTTTCCATCTCGTTGTGTCACTCGTACAAGGACAATTTAGCTACCACTTATCTGTAATGATAAAATCCATCGAAAAATCGCGCGGTTGAGACCATTTTTTTTTTCGGCATGGACATGAATCGAACGTTGCTCCAACGACTGTGCTGCTGCCACGTCCATTGTAATGTATAATATTAATTTTGTACCGTTTATTTATAGTGAAGTGCGTAAACGATTCCCCAAAGTTATCAGGCTGGTAAGTGTTACCTGCATCGGTGGAAGTAGAAAGGTGATCTCCCCTAATACGATCGATATTCATTCGACATCTTTGCTTCTTGTTTGTTAGGATAATATCGACTTACCGCCACCAATCAGCTTCGATATACCGGAAGAGGATATGAAACTTCCGGATGCCAAGGCGTCGTTCCTGTGCGATGCAGCTGGGTCCGACATTGTTCGGCAGTTTTTGGAACAGTACTACGCCCTGTATGATTCCGATAATAGGCAACCGCTGCTCGAAGCCTACCACGAGCATGTCCTGTTTTCGCACACCGTCAATACATCCTACCAAACCAATCAGCAAAAGTAAGTACATTTGGTGAGGAAATAATATTTGATAAACTAAAGAAAAAAAACTGTTCCTTAGGATGAGTGTGTATTTATCGGGGCAACGCAACATAAAGCATAAGACGGAACTCGATACACGTTGCCGGCTGTTAAAGCAGGGAAGATTGCAGGTGGTCTCGTATCTGTCGTCACTACCACTAACGAAACACGATCTGCCGACCTTTGCCGTGGACCTAACGCTGTTTACGGTAAGTTGTAAGCCGTGTCCTTTCGAGTAGAACTGTAACGTGTGGCGATATAACTTTTCTGCGTTTGCTTTATCTTGTACAGCCCCACATGTTGCATCTGACCGTCAATGGCACCTTTAAGGAACGCAAAGGAAACGCGGACACCGATTTCATACGATCGTTTCAACGCACGTTTGTAATAGTGCCGGCGAATGGTGGCTTCTGCATACGCAACGACATGATGCATATCAACGTTGCAACCCGGCTTCAGGAGGAGAAATGCTTCAAACCAGCCAACAGCGTAGCCCTGACGCAGCAACCACCCGCGCCTGCACCGGCCGCCAATGCAATTGCAGCAGCGCCGATGATGCCAGACGATAATACCAAGCTGCAGATGATACAGGCGCTATCCGCCCAAACCAAAATGACCACCGAGTGGAGCAAGCTGTGCCTGCAGGAAAACAACTGGGACTACCAGCGGGCCGAGTTTTCGTTCACCGAGCTACACAAACAGAATCGAATACCGCCGGGAGCGTTCATCACGAATTGATTTGATTTTCTCTTTCAGACGAACTGATAAGCACATTCGCCTTAGGTATATTGCACACTTTATCAGGACAATGTAACCGTGCATTGACATTGTGTATCCATATCCTTTTTTTTCCTACTTTGCTTATAAGGCGCACATGAAAAAAACGCAAAATGGCCGTTTAGCTAATGTTCGTTTAATTCTTAATGATTCTGGGGAAAATATCTGTAGATGCAGACATACTATTTTTTTAAACACACTCAAAAAAGTTAGGAATGATTAACCCTTTGTTCTTTTCTTCGTATGTTTTGTTTTTGTACAATACGTCATAAAGTGAAAAATCTCTTCCGATGGTCACTATACGGGAAAACTTTTTTTCTCTTCTATATTCAATCTTATGTTTTATAGCTCAATAACAGAAACAGTTGCGATATTGTTCAAAACAATGCATAACAGCTCAGTGTTTTTAGATATGGTATGGAAGGAAGAATTTGCACTACTTAATAATAATGGCATGAAAATTAAACATCCATCGTGTATCACAGTAAACAGTTAGTTATGTTTTGTCATGTACAAATAAGTAGTAAACGGAATGGATTTGTCAATTCTTCATTAATTGTGTAGTGACACAATCTTCGTGTCATTCAATTGTGCGAAATAATACTGTACAACACACAGTAGCGACGACTGTAGAGTCCAAGGAGCAAAGTCTTGCAGCAATCGTTAGCCAATACATCCTACCAGATAAAGATGAAATGTGGTGTAGTTAAAAAATCATAGTTTTTTAAGTTACAGAAAATTATAGTGTTGCTAAACAGATGACGGAAAATCACCAAGGGGTTGTGAGTTTAGGTACATTTTGACTTACGTTATGTATATTTGTAAAACTACTTACCTTGATGGATTGTTTCCATCCTTTTGTATCGTAAACTTTTACACAGTTTCAAAAGTACACAAAAAGAATGAAAATAAATAATTGGCAGATTTAATTTACGTAATGATACCAACAAAACATGAACCCGACTTCTTTCGTCATTTTACTAATCTAGGCAGAATCTATCTCCTAGTGGACGAATTAGGGGATTTGACCGAAATTTTATGACCACCGAACTTAAATGTGGAACGATCCACGAACAGCATTTCGCGATAATGTTGAATGGGTATTTACTACAATTAAATACACGGCATGCCGATCTGTAAGCACTGCATATTACGTGTACTGTTTTAATATGTTTAAAGACAACAACCAGCGAAATTATAGAAAAATTCCACCGCAAGCCATTTCACGTACAGCTAGTCCTCAATAGATGGCGCCACATAAATATATTGTTTTCCGTGGCAGATTGTTTTTGAATACTCTAAATTGTTAAAAAATTAAAACTTGAATACTCTAAATTGTTCACCATAAAATTGCTGACTACTTGAAGAATCACATGTTTAAGCTGTCTATTGTTAATTGCAGAAACAATCAATTCTCATGTAGCTGGAAAAAATGATGTTTTCATCATTTACAGGCACAGGAACAAAATATTTACAAATACGTATTTCTACCGTTGGTTAGTGTTCGATGTGTTAGGTAGATGTGCCGTGGACATTTATTTGTGGAGCTATCTTCCAATAAAATATTACCCGAACGAGAGAAAAACTTGTTCCATCCATACCCATTGAAGAAAGCCTAACAAAAAACTTACGTATATTTGGTCAATTACTGTAAGTGTAATTACATTGGTCGAATCCATATAAATGATAAGCAGTTGAAAACACAAGAGAGAGGAGGAGCTCAACCAATTCTAGTGTCGAGAAAAGGGCGTACCCTTACGCGATGTCAATGCTTAAATTTAGTTTATTAACAAAGATTTATATAAAATTAGATCTTTGAATGAATGTGTGATGGTTTCCATAAAAGGGATTGGCTTTCAAAACGGCTGTGACTAATAATTGAATAATCGGATTTTTGAGGAGTTTATGAAAAATTATGGTTGTTTGAAACTTTGAAAAGGACAGTTATTTTTAACTGCTCTTGAGTTATACTTTACCTGATATTACAAAAAGTCCATTTCTGATGTATGACGCACTGCCTAACGGCAGGCGTAAATGCATTTAGATACAAATTGAAGATCTGGTTTTTTTTCAGTTGCCCGATCGCATATTGCTCCACAAGAACTTCAACATAAACTTAATCTAGTCTGAAATTCACATACAGTTGGGAGACTTTTCGTACCCCATACCAAACCAATCCCAAAAGGCACCTCATTTAGGGTGTATTTAAATTAAAGTTAACTGCAACAAATGTTGGTGTGCCTCGGTGTGTCCCGGGCAATGCAGACTCGCCATTATCGAATACATATCTTGCTATATACATCTGTGATAAGACAGTGAAGATATTTATAAAGCGCTGAAATTTAGAAAACAGTCAGAGCACGGCTGTCGTATAGGGAAGTATCGTTGCTGTACAGGGAATCTACCCTGCGTATACTACTGCACCGTAGTGGATTGGAATCATTCGACCCAATAGTGTTCACTTATAACTATCAGTTGTCGTGTCTGTTACCGGTGGTTCGTTTAGTGCCAAAATGCCTCCATATTTGAATTACGTTAGTTATAATGTAAGAGTGACCGGATACCATCAAACTGTGTTACGCGTGGGTGTAATAATGGAACCACATCTTTATCGTTCTTAGGAAGCCAAAAAAAGTTTAACTTCGGGAGATCACCGTCAATTTTACAAGGAGCTTAGTCGCGGTTTGGATGTAAATCTGCGCATTGATAAAAATAAGTACTCGCTATTTGAACTTGCCTGCAACCATCGTGGAAGGAAGGAATTTATCCGAACATGTGTCGGACATGGCGCACTTGTTACAGAGGTATGCAACTTAATAGATCGTGTTGGGTGGAAGTGACGTGTTTTATTTGATATACCGACTTTATAGTTGTGGGCTTCCAGACCAGGATGATTTGTGGTATAATTAAAGCGATTAATTAAATTTAACCTTAAATTCAGTGGCAACTGTTGCGGGTAAGATGCTTCACATGTGCTTGTGTCAGTTTCGCTGTCTTATCGTGTAATCAACGACAAATGACGACGATGCATTTAGAATTGATTACAGCAATCAAACGTTTGGTCAATTTTTCAATCACTCCATGCTTTTCCAGTAGCAAATTAGGCTGGTTGGGGTCCTGGACGTAACGAATGTTGAGGCCCCAACATTTAAAGGAATCCTTGGAAACGTCGTTGGTTTTCTTGGAAAAGTCCTAGTCGTGGGTTTCGAATAAATTTCCGTAGTGAATCATCAGATTCAGAGAAAATGGCCTTGTGTCAGGGTATAATTTTTTTATACTTTATCTTATCTCACTACCGCGAGTAAGAATCATGAAGACGGGAACCATGAAGAAATGTGGCCATTTTTATTTTAAAGCAGTACAAAATTGGAGTGTTACGCCGGTTTGCTGCGCTCTTTGGGACCCGTGCAAGATATATGTATGTGGCAGACGTACTCTTTTGTGTACCACACATGTACGTGCTATGCCGTACCGTGTATTCGTACGTGTAATCGCTAATGGCTCATAGCTAATCCCTGCAGGTTACGTATAATCTTTCACGGAAACTAAAAAACATTTTCGATATTTGGCTAAAGCCTGCATTAAGTCTGCATTTAAGGAGTGGCTCGGGGATGACTCAAGTGTCAAAAAAGGAACACCCC
>KB663610.1:11777334-11824940 GCA_000349025.1 Anopheles minimus | reverse complement strand
GGATGATCCCGCCATACCCATTGTGCGCGATCGCGCGAATCGAATTGGAGAGATTACGCGAGATCAGTGCAGCGCGCGAGCGAGCGAATCAATTTTTGCTGCTGAGTGCTTCATGGAGCAAAACGAGAAAAAAAACACACACACACACTCGCAGCCAGTCACTCAGAGAGTATTAGCGGTTTCGCAGAACTGCTTCAATCTCATCTGGTTTCTTTCGACTCGAATCACCGGATTCGATGCACGTGCTTCCGAAACGCGCCGCCGGGATCGTGCTTGGTACCGCTTGGGGAATCGTGGGGATTATGCGCGGTTAGTACTTAAGTGCAGCATCTACCGTTGTGGTGCCCGTGATAAGCGAAGGCCAGTGTGCATACGTTTCGGTACATCATCGGAGTAGCTGAGTGCTTCCAGTGAAGGTTGGAAGATGTGGCTTTGCCGCTAGAGGTGACCACCGGACAGGTGGAATTTATTTGTGTCTCGGAGTTCGGGCAGAATTTTCAACCGACAAGTGTACAAAGTGTTAAGATCCCAAACAGTTTACACTGTGGTGTTGTGTGAATTGTTAATGGCATGAAAATTGTTCGTAAATAGAGAAAAAGTTGCAAATCAATATACGCAGTGGGTGGTGTACGTTACCGTGTGTTTGAATGCAATCAACCATAGTGAAACGTGAGGGAATATAGTTTTTCCAACCTATCGACGGTTTCGGTGCTAGAGCGTATCGTGAATATCGTATTCTACTCCGTCAGTGCAGGTGGTTTTGTGAAGGGTAGGCAGCCTGCCATCGTGTTTGCAGCAGCAGTTGGGGTTGAAGAGGGTTAAGGCAAACACAATACAGCTGGATACACTTCTTCACGTTCTTCAAGGTAGGAGGCATACGTCGGTTGTTGATCTGATTATAGCTTGTTGTTGGTCGATAAGCGATAAGCAGCTGAAATTCTGTATTTAATGAATGGAATTGGTTCATAGCTAGCTAGCAACAGAGGTACATTAGATCAGTGGAGTTGTAAAATGTTACAAAGCTTGATAAAAGGGGTGATGTACTAAGAAAGGGGTTTAAACGCTAATAAACCAATATCTGAGAACTTAATTTCATTGTGTTTTAAAATTTGAAAACTCTTTTGGCTGATGATCATAAAAAGAAACATATTTGTGTAGCATATTCCGTCACCTCCACTTTAGATGTCGCAACAAAAAGCTTAACGGCAGAGGAAAATGCAATGGCAAAGATGGATGCACCTAAACCACTGATGACAGCGTCATTTTGTATTGACCTGACGCTTATCAATGATGCTCTTTTAGACGTATTGTTGTTGTGGGGATGGTTTTATTTTTCTCTCCGCGTTGTATCTCCTCCGGTTTTGTGCGTTTCTTGCAACCTTCATTGACCTTTACCTCGGCTCGTTTTGCGAATATGATGGAGCTGACCACCGGTATCCCCACCTTGCACCGTTTAAACTCTTACCCTCATTATCTTTTCTTTTTTGGCATCTCGCGAACCCCTCCAACAGGCACGGGCGAGGCGTGCAAGAAAATGTGGCCGAACGTGGTGGCGGTGGTTGTTGTTGTTGTCTGTGCGCCTCCGCCCGAACAGGGGGTGCCCGAATGCGTTAATCATATTCGAGACAGGCTCCGTAAAAGGACATACGCACGACCACGGTACACGCGAACGCGCGTCGAGCGAGATACCTGCTGATCAATGTCACCGGTTTTGGAACCTCAGCAGTATGGCGAACCACCCGGTCGCATCGTGTGCCCCGGTTTGTGCGGCGCGACCAATCGTCACCAGCGAGCGCGTATCCGATTTCAGTGTTCGGTTTTGGTGCAGCGCGTGATGTTTGCGGTGTCGTTCGTGAACCGTTTTCGCCAAGTGTCAGTATCTCGGTGGCGGCGAACCGGCGGCATCGTGTGGCAGCAAGGTAGTGAAGACTTTAATTACTTCCACTTCGTTCGCCAATTGGCCGTGCCGATTTTATTTTGTTACTGCACCTCCTTCTTAACCTCCCGTTTTGCACCAACGCCACCGCCACAGATGGCGATCGGCAATCGATTGGATCGGATTTATGTGGGAATCGGTACGAGTGTGGCATGTATGGTGAGCGCGAGCAAACAGGAAACGAAGAAGGTGAGAAGATTGAACGTGCGACAGCAAAACCCACCGACAAGGGGTCGGGTGCCGAAGAGCAAGGATGTGGGGACGGAGACGTGATCCTCCGAAGAATCCTTGAACGCACTCAGCATCCACACGCGCTCCACATTCGCAGCGGTGGTAGTGGTGCAGCCTCGTGCATTCGATCGCAGCCGCCATTCAAGTGCTTAGCGAAAGGTTGCAGCGATCGTCAATCATCAACACCACCGTACGACGGTGCTCGCATGGAGAACGCCTTACATCATAACATTTTGATGTGTATCGAATGGCCCCCTCGTGGTATAGAAGTAGCAAACGTAAATAAAAAAAAAGGTTCATTTTCCATGCCATTAACCCATCAACATCTCATTTGTCCCTGGTACCAGGTGCCCGGGACACGGATCCCATCAACCGGGTGCATCTTTCTGGTGCTGCGGAACGATGCCGCTAATTTGCGAACCGCTTAACACCGCCGCGCTGTTGATCGTTTTCGCCGGGATATTCAGTTTTTGTTACCGAGTGTAAGCTATCTGGTGATTTGCACCTTTTCTCCTTTTTTACTTCCACCACGCTCATTACTGTCAAGACTACACGTGACGGCCACCGTCGGACGTGTAGACGTTTCGGTACAGTACCGCCAGCGACTCAAACGCTAATAGTGCTGATTGTATCGGACCAATCGTCCGGAACCCCGTCTTTTATACACTTGACACACAGACGTGACGGTGGGACACGTACGGTTGGCGAACGTTGCCACCATTACGAGCAGGTGGTGTCGCATAATAAATCGCCAATTGATATGTTAATGTGGCACTGCGATCACTGTGAGCCATATGGGTGTCACAATGCCACACGCCGTGCCGTGACGTCGACAGCCGCTGCGGCATGGAAATTCGAAGGTTTGCACTGGCAGCATCAATGAGAAAATTCGCCATCCGAGTTGCATACCGAATGAAACATTTGTATACAATGTCAGTAAGTATCGTTTAAATTGCTATGACAGGTTTAATGGTAACTGCCAATAGTAGAGTGGACGCAAAATATATCTTCCTTGAACTATAATAGATCCTTTGGTCGACAATTATTAGTTGATTTGATGTTTGTTTTTCTGAGGGTCAGATTTTGTTGAACAACATAGGTTAAAACTTATATGGAATAAACAGAGATATTACAAAGATCCACGAGTATGAATATCTAGATGAGATTCTATATATGACCTTGGGAATATCGGATGAACACCAAATAACAATACCTTGGAATCACTTCAGATATTCCTAATTTACATACATATCCTACACTGAGTGCTTTTGGCATCCTCTAGAAGACTTCTCTACAGACACACTGATTACTAAGAATAAAATACGCCTTCGTATGCCTATTCGTTGTCCCAGTCTTCGTGGGAAGTGTATCAAAGTCATGCCTCCTCGGTCTAAAAAGAGGCCTTCGTCTAGCCTTCCGTAGCCGAGTCTAATTCATTCTCGTACAACTCATACAGTTCTTTATTAGAGTGGCTCCTCCGTTGTCCTTCCTTCCTAACAGAAATTACATGTGTTCCATACCTGTTGCCTGTGTTGTTCGGTGCGTTTAACCTTGTTCTTGCTTTCCTTTATATTAATATAAATGTAGTATTGAGCTTAACTCCTCACTATTGGGGGTTGTCCAAATAAGTTTAGAGGTCTCTTCAAGACTCTTGGGATTAGCAGGACTGACACTCTCATGGAGATCGTTTCGGAGCTGTGACTGTCATCCAGATACGCGTACTTCAACCCAAGGACAACCAGAAATGGCAGACAAAGAATTCTTGAAATAGTAATACAAAAAAACCCCTACACAGAAGAAGAAGCATTATTCCAATCGTAGCGTCTGTAACGATATCAATTGGACCGTTACGATCACACTTTGTAGACAGCGCTTCCACTCACGATGGGTCATTCTAATGTAGCAGAATGCCCGGCTGAGTGGAACCGACACCATAAGATACCGTCACGGCTAAAAAAAAAAGCGAATGGATGAACGATGCCCTCGGTCAGTGGCGAAGCTCATCTTAAACCACTAACGCCCGACGAGCTTAACGAATAAATTACAATTAGGCGTAAAGATCGCGCACAATAGATAAATTACCGGGTGGGTTTCTCCCCTTTATTTCTCCGATCCACTTTATAACGAATTTAACGATGCCGATTGCTGGTCGTTGTCACCAGCGTTCTGTGGAGCAAAGCAAACAAATCTCCCCGGCACCAGCTACATATGTTTATTCGTTCTCGTGCATTTTGGCACGGTGGCAACGAGCCGGCCATATCACCACTAAGTGCATGTGAAGTGGTACTTGCGTGTGGTACATGGCGTTAACTTCCTGTTGCTGCCACTGTCACCCGAACCGGCACACGGCGGCCGGCTGTGCATGGCTAGTAAATGGGCCATCGAAGCGGGTCCGATGGTTCCGAAAAAGGCACCGAAAGGAAGATAAAACGACCGGTTTTGTTTGTTTGTTTGTCCCGATCATTGTTATGCTTTGCCGTTGCGTTCGGCACTTTGTGTACGATGCACAATACGCGGCGGTATTGAGCGTTTCGCACGCAAATGCGGTGATGCTGGAAGCCCAAATCGATTACCATACAATCTCATGTTCGCAATGTTCGATCGCAATGTTCCAAGCCAAGGGACACGCTGAAAAACAATCGACATTGACCCATTTTGGCACTGGGGAAGATCACTGAGCACGTTATGCATGGTACAGGAGGAATTGTGCGGTTTCTTGACAGGTTTCCACGTAATGTCGGTAGCTTTTATCTTCGTTCTGCGGTTTAAAATGTGACTACAAGTCTCTTTTATGTTGTAAATTCAAAAACAATGTATCGGTTTTACAGAGCACAGAAATGAAGCCTCCAGTTTTCAGGGCAGATGCTGCCACTTTATGTCTTTTTACGGTCTTTATTTTGTGTAAAACTAGTATCATGTTGAATTTTAAATATTTTTAAATGAAAATAATTATAAATAATATTTAAATTCGCACAAATTTATCTCAATAAAACATTCACGATTATCTGCTGTGCTTCATTTGCAAAACACACCCATCGGAGAAGGTCTTGCGGTGTCGTAACGGCAACGTAATTTTCGACCTCCCCAAAAAACGATCGTTCGTCTAAAAAGTGAGCAAACAATCGGCACAAGCACCATTTGTCACGGTGCTGCAATCCAACAGCAACAATCAAAAAAAAAACACGACAGATTACATTCAATATGCTATGTCAAGAAAAGCAATCAGATGTTCCATTTGGCATTGCGTTGCTGTTTTCTTTTTCCTCAACCCCCATCGGACAGTGCCGTACCTTTGGTTGATCAATAAAATTGAATTTAAATGCCAGTATGCTTTCCGTTTTGCGTATGACGGCAGGTGAATGGGTGTTGGGCGCTGGCATTGCACCTCTGGCCGGGATCGTTACGCGAACGTAACGAGTGCTTTGCGAACTGATCGTTTATTTTCAATTTCATTGCACCCCGAACGTAACGTTTTGGGTGGTGGCCCATTGATTCGATCCCGCACCGGAGCGATCGATTGCTCGTAAATATTGTGACATGAAACGCGCGCGGGAAGGCAAGGGCGAGCATACCGCACCGCAGACAAAACCACAGAATAAACAACGTTCCACAAAAACGGGCAAGGTTCGCTTAAGACGCAACCAGTAACATCTGTATTTCTTCCAAACGTGTGGATAATTGAATCTTAAATCATATAAACAATGGGGATTTATGGTCGAGATACGACCGTACAAAATGGCTGGGCCTTTAACATTTTAGAGGGGGTGTATACATAAATCGAAAACATAACTTTAGTTTTCACAAGATCTTGTTATGTTTCATATTTTGATAACAATTTACTTACTCACTTAACAGGCTTACTTACTTACTTATTTAAATTCTATGTTTACCTGTCTTTCACGTGCTCCTTAATAAGATACTAACTTCAAGCTATATTCATAGCGAATTATGTAATATGAGATCTGATGTGCGACTTTCGATAAATCAGGTGAATAACACAAGATCACGACATTTCAAAATCTTCCCAGATTTTCGGAATATATAAAGCTCCAAATTTTACTTTATTGAGAGATGTCTCCAATAGAGCACATGTAATTTGGGGCAGTTCGGTAGTAGATCTTTAGGCGATACGATCGACAAGCAGTTCCAGTTAGATTTTAACTCTTCGTTGTCTGAACTGCGACTCTAGACTACCTCGGCTGTATTGTCCGAATAAAGGTTCACGAGATCTCGAGATCTTCCTAGATTTTTGGTATATGTAAGGCTTATTTAGGTCTTATTTTTGGAAGCTGTCACCTAATGAGTTCATGTATTTCAGGGTAATTTAATGGTAGATCTTCAGACAACTCCAGTCGCAAGTAGATCTTTCTTTCATTGCCAGAGCTGTGACTCCAGATTACCTTGGATATATTGGAAGAATAATGGATCACGTGATCTTGAGATCTTCATAGATTTCGGTTTATGTAATGCTCTAGGTCTTATATTTGGGAGATGTCTCCTAAAAAGTTCATTTAATTTAGGGCATGCTTGGTGGTAGAGCTTAAGACGACAGTATCGCTAAAAAGTCTCAAGAAGATCATTCTGTTTCACGCAGAACTGTGACTATCATGCATCTTACTACCATGAAAATGAAGCTTTTGTTCGGTATTCGGAGACATATTACTAAGATTTGAAGGAACGTAATATAGATTTTTATTATACAAAATCAAATGTCACCAAATTGGTTAGCTCGTTGCACACTAACAAATGGTGTTGCATTGCCACTTTGTCTGTGCCCACGTCGTACGTAGGTTTTGCCACCTTTCTCTACACCGTTTGATTAGTCACGTTAGATGTCTGGTTCAGTTTGTTGTCGTTGTTGCGCACGTTTGTACACGCTGTCGGTGCGAAACATTGACCTACATCGGTGTGCACATGATCATCGGTGCATTTCGGCCAGAACGGCTCGCCGGTGAAGCGGTGCGGTGCCCGTCCAATGCACGGTGAAGCCTGCTGTGAGTGTGGTTGTCGTTATGCTGCCGTCCGTATGTGCTCCCGGCGATGGATCGCCATGTCTATATGCGCCATTCTGTCTCTTCGCGTAATATGCGTGTACGGCTCGAAAGAGTATACTGGCAAGAGGCGGTTAAGTGACGGAACTCAATCTCTGAGTTCGCGCAGAGGTTCCGACTCCATCTGGTAGAGTGAATAGCGAATGGGCACAACATTGCTCTTCCCGGCTTTTCGTAACAGCTGTATCTGATGCTGTGCTTATGGGGACGGAATAGCTAACGGTGGCTGTCGGAAGAGGGAGTGAATTGTTTTTTTTTTAGTGTGTGCGAAGAGTTATATGCTGCCTTTTCTCCATCCGACTCCACCCGAGCTGAGCATCATCTACCGTAGCATTTTTTCCAAAGGGGCCGTTAACCCGACTACGGTTTGTAACCGTTAGATCCGATTGGAGTTCAGTGAGAGAGAAATGTTATTTTTGTGTTTTCTGGAGCTAAGCCTTATCGCTATAAGAAATTGGAAGCTAACTAAGGCTGTGGGTCAGTTTAGCAAGTTTAAACATATGTTCCTTGAACAGAGTCACGATGTCTAGATCATTTGAAAAAACTTTGTAACTCGAGAAACTATCTTTCTCCTTAGACATTTGATTTCCAAGCCTTGGACATTGAATTTTGAAAGTTAATGCCCAATTCTCCCACCCACATGAAATAGAACAGTCCATTTTCAACAGTTTAAACGTTACTAATAGCCTTCTTATCTTGCGTTGTCTTTCAACAGATCTACATCGGACGTAAACGACGCGACATCGTCATGGCTGGATTGTGTGGTGTTGAGTAATCGATTGAGAATGAGTTCGTGCGGGGCATTGCGTACACCTGACGGTTGTTTGTATCCCTCAAAAACCCAAGTGACTAAAGTTCATCGGAACGGTGCTTACCGCAAGGTGACAAGTGGTTCGATGATACGACAAGGATGAGTCCCGCGTTCGTCATCAGCCAGATAAGCGCTCGGAAGCAGCACACCCGCAAGCCCTAATGCCGGCAATGGCCAACAGGTGCCCACCGCCATCACTATCGTCACCCTCGGCACCAGCGAACGAACCATCACCGTCAACATTGTCCTCGCGCACAATCTCCCGATCGCCGTCACCGTTATCCGGTGCGGGAGTGGCACCACAGGCAGAAATCTCAAGGCCTCAACCGGTAGCGGTTACAAGCCGCACGGGTACGGTGGTTTGCGGCCTAATTGGAAAGTTTGAATGCACCGGGTCCGACTCTGCTGACGTCAAAGTGACAGCAAACAGTTGTCGAGTGAGCGATAGCGCGCTTATCAGCAACAGGGGCTGTCCCATCACACGCGGATCGAGCCCGCCGTCGGGTGCGGGCGAAGCGGCCGTGGCTGTCGGGTTCCGGGAGATTGTGACTGGTAACCGTAACGAATGTTCTGATAAGACCGCCACCACAATGGGCGTTGGTGGGACGGGCGGTCGGCTAGGGAAATGTTCCGGAGAAATGGTGAACGCAGAAATGGATGCCTGTGTACATAGAACCCGGGAGCGTCAACGAAAAACGGTCGTCTACAGTCGGCTTTGTTTGGACGATGCGTTGCTGGAAGATGTCGGACTGCTGCAAGAATCGGACACCCGTAAGTCAAACGGTCCGGTAGGGCATGGCGAGAGTGGGACCGGGGCCGGGCGGGAAGCAGGCTGGTCGACCGGGCAGGCGGAAGTGATCCGCTTTCCGTGCGTAGAACGACTGATCGAACTGTACGCAAACATCATCCGCCAGAAGGAGGCTGAAGTGCAAAGATTTATGAGCAGTATTGTAAGGAACGGTGATAAAAGACGATTAGATAAGGGCGTATCATCGTCGGCGGACGGACGGCGGAGACGGGCGACGGAAGATGGGACGCACGGTGACAAATTACGACAAGGTGACATACGCAAGGAACTCTCGCTACCTGCGTCAGTATCGCTGGAATCGTTGTCACGAACGAAGACGGTGCAGGCTACAGACTTGGTGGATGACCGCATGCGCACTAGTTCAACGCAGTCCATCGACGAAGTGGTGCGCGCCAGTCGCACTAAGGAAAGCTCCAGTCCGGCCCAGTCGGATGAAGGTTGGCGCAGCAGCACACAGCCCAGCCCGTACGGTTCTAGCGACGAGGAGGAACGCCCAGTGCCGGTGGAGGAAGAACCACACGCAGAAACGATGAAGAACCGCGACAAGGTAACACGCTCATCCAGCTCGGACTCCGCCCTCGGTCTGGACGATGATCTCAGCCAGCAGGAACAGCAACAGATGATCGCAACCGTGGGCAAGGTGCGACGACTCACACTCGGTGTGTCGGATATTCCTCTCCGTTCCGCATTGCTCCCGGTGCCGGAACCATCCACACTGCCCAGCGTAATGGCAGTTACTACAGAGCACTGTCCAACGGTGGTACGCAGCAAAATGATTCTAGAGGCGCAGCTAATCGAATTACCCCTGGCAGACGGTGGTACTGGTGGAGCGTCGGATCAGTCGGGCCAGCAGCAGCTCGGCTGTCCACCGAGCAACTCCGTATCGCGCCGTGAATCCGCCCAAAGCTACATCAGTGATACGGGCGAAGGTGTACGTTACGTCCGCACACCGTCCGTGGTCGTATCGGACTACTCGGACGACACGATGTGTGGCATAACGTTGGAGGAGATTGAATACTTCCGGAGGCACCGGTTACGCCGCGGTTCGGCCGACTGCGAATCGGACATCAGTGCGGCGTCGTCGTGCAGCAATCTGAACTACTGCGGTTCGTCCATTAGTGCGCTGGATGGGTGCGAGTACCAGTGTGGACTGAGGACACCCGAACGTAAGGTGTCCGATTGCTCAACGTGTTCCACGGTTAGCTGTGATGAGGACGAAGGCTACTCGGTGGTTCGTTCCAAACTTGCCAGCCTACGTCTCCCATCCGATCCGGTACCTGAGGAGACGGAAATTTCCCCAAGCACAGAGCTACCGGTCATTAGGACATCACACAGCAATGCCGGTGCAACGGCAGAGGACGCATCTACGACGGAGACGGGAGATGTTCGAGTGTGCAGCAAAAAGAAGGTTAGTCACGAAGCAAAGCACTCTGGATAGACGAGCCTTGAGGCTGAAGCGTTACTGTAGCATTAAGTTAAGTTAAGCTATCGTCCATATACATATTCTGAAACGTCTGATAAGTCACAATGATAGATAGATAAGTGTGCGCGTGTGTATATTTTGTATGATGCAGCCGTATCTGATTAATAAAACTCATAGCTAATCGTCATACGTCACTGACTAACTGGTTGAAGTTCGGTTCTCCCTCCGAGCATTCGATACGGTATGGATCCGGCATCTGAAACAATGCTCAAACAGTTGGCTGGCACACATATGGTTCAGCTGGCGGAAATCCGCAATATACAAAACACAAGAACACTGCCCAAAATCGTGAGTGAAGCGAGCAAAGGAGCGAAAGACACGGCTAATGATTATGCGCTTGGGTCGTTTTTATTTCCAGCTCAGTGCCCCGGTACGGGGCACACTAGTGGGGTGCTTTTTCTTCCTCTTATTGTTCGATGTTTCCGAAGCTACCTAATCAGCAAATCGGCCGTCATTGACGTCACGTCGGGGTGTAAACAGTGCTGACCGTAACAAGATCGGTGTGGGCTTGGATCGATCGTGTGCTGGGAGGAAGGGTTGGAATATTTGTGTCAATTAAACGCTCCGTTTGGGAGGCAGTCGCCTGCTTTATGTGCTAGTATAATGGGATGCAGAAATGGGAACAGCAGCCACTTTGCAAGTACCGCCAAGCATGATTGTTTGGAAACAATTCTAACGATGCAGAATAGTGATCCGTTTGCTACAGTGTTTTTCTAATCCATAAAAATAAAACTACTCTTTCTATTTCTTCCCGAATGTGGTAAATGAGGGTGCGATGGTGTGTAGGAGCTTAATCGTCGCGTCGTTCAATATAGACATTGGAAGCACTTCACGACGCTCTCGATTTGAGCTAACAGTCGTTAAATATCTTTCGTTGTCATCTCTAAACGAACCGTAGCCGTGTTTGCACAATCGTCGTTTACACAGTGTTATACAAAGATCCACTTAAAGCACGGGGGAAGTTCCGTTCCTTGCAGCACGTTCCAATAGCATCGCCCGGGTCGGTAATGGCCGTATTGATGTATTCATGAAAGAAATCATGTTGTGTGTCAAAATATTTGGACATGCGGGCCAGAGTTGCGTACCCACAAACAGAAACAAGTGAACGGTTGTCCCGGAACGTTCAAATACAGCTGCCAAAGCGTGTTCTGCCAATTTCTGCTCTATGTGTTTATTCTTCAACATTCTTGCCGGGCCGGATCGTACCTGATCGTCCAATGCGCGTACGGTAATGGTGGATGTATTACATTGCTAATTGTTGCAATGAAAGTGAGCAGCCCAACATGGGCTTGTGCTTTTGGCTATTGCGAACTACACGATGGTGGTCGCGCGTACCAACGATTTACTTCTTCGGACGTACCCTCCACTCACCGACGTTAGCCTCGCCGGTCACGGGAATGACGTCAATGGTGGTACTCTGCTTCATGGTGCGCAGCAATCGGAGCTGCACAGCAGTTTCGAATTTGGCCCATTCAAGTGGCATTTGATTGGTGCTGTATAACCAGACGCGCGGGCAGCCTCGAGGGGCCTTATGGCCTTTATCTCAGCGTAACAACTTAATGGCAACGATGAGAAAAAAGCGGCGAATGGGCCCGGCCGCCACTTTAAACAGGCTCTAGAACTTAACGCCATCGGGCCGGCCGGGTATTAACAGGGGTATATGAGTTATGGGCATATGACAACATCCGCGCAGAATGCATCTAGCGAGTTTAACGAATTACGGAGCAGATAGAAGTGGATGCTACTGATAAAATAATGTGTCCATCATCTCGCGAACTCTCGGGCGATGATTTTGCATTTTGACACATTTGACAGTGTGGATACAGTTACGGATGGTATTTGCATATCGTGCTTGTTTTGACCCTAAAAACACACAAACATTACCTTAAACAAACCCCGAACGCGCGTATGCAAGCAAATAGGTCGTTATCGCGTTTGAAACAGCGACGGTTGTCTCGGTTTTGTTGGAGATTGTTATGTGTGGCAACCGTGAGATACTTACATTGTTACAGAGCGATAAACTCGCGGAGTCAGCGAGGCAGCTCAGTTAATTGCAGAGGTCAGTACATATCGAATCATACTCGTAGTCAAAACTGGCAGCTTCTGGAACTGTTTTGATTTTCTACTCCCCCTACATAACATTATCAGTTGATAAGGTCCATGTTGTATCAGCAGTTATGTTGTTATCTGCACCAAGTTTGGTTTATACGTGTGTGTTTGCACTAAAGATTAAAGTATATTTAGCATTGTCAATTTTTCGTCAGTATAACTGAACGATAAGTAACGCAAAAAAAAAAAGAAATGCCGTAAATGAGAGGAGACCCAATTACATGACCGCATCTAACGATACCCTTTCGGTTTGGATAGATAAGAAATTAGGGCTTATTTTCGTGCTGGGGAAGATAAGCTACATGTGGGACGACGCTTAAGAAGGGCGTTTTTGTTTTTTTTTATCCAAAATTTTAATATTCTACGAGTTAGATACGAAATGTTGGATTTACAAATAAACAATGCCACAGTAGGGAACGGTGGGAATGGATTCACACCGAGATGTAAAACTGATTACATTTTGGTAGCGAGAGAAAAAGAGAGAAGGGCGAATCAAGTGGAGAAAGCGAATTGGTAATGACGCAAAAACGGCCAAACCGGCGAAGGAATCGGAAAAGATTATAAAATTAGATTGAACTAAAGGAAAATTTATTTCATCAGCTTATTGTTGAGTGTTGACGTCAGTATCTCGTTTATTGTACCAGTTTGTGTGAAATTGTTGAGATGTTTTACCTACCTCACTTTTTCCTAATTAGTATATGGTTTTGCCTCATTTCGATGCCAATATACAAAACGAAAGAATCTTAGGCATGTATTTAAATTCAATCTAAATTCTTCATATTGTTTTAAATTCAAACCGCCTGTATGCGTGGAAAAATTAAGTCCACTAATGACTAAGCTTATGTAAAATATTCTTAAGTAAATTTTTTAACAACAACTATTCATACCTCCGCTCAATACCACAGTTCCCTGTAGTTTAAATTCTACTTGTTATAAATACGATTTATAAACAGTTTAAAATAAAATCTAAGTAATAACATTGAATTATTAAAATCACTAAAGAAATATTAGCACAAGTAATAAGGTAGGATTTAACTTCGTAAATGGAAATAACACAAAAAAAATTGTCATCGTGTGCTCTTTTTTCGTCCACTCCTGTTTATTTGAAAAAAAAGCTTTCCCGCGTAACATGCATACTTTCAGGGGCTTAAAGCTTGCGTCTATTATTCTCGCTTGATATTTATATTCATTGTTTACTGTGAAATGATAAATTTACAGCAAATTTTACATGGCTACATGGTTACGATAATTCACAATTAATTATAAAAGTACAGGCAAATTACTTCAAAATGTTACAACAATTTACTTGTATAGAAAGACATGTAAAATTTTTCCGTGATAGAGGGATTTATTTTTTTGCTTATTTATTTTTATCATTTTATTTTTCCTCCTTTTTTTCCTTTTTGTCCTTTTTGAAAATATTATAGTATTAGATAATAAAAGTAATTTTTTTTCTCTGTTGCAGGTTGGTATGAATGATACAGACAAAATTGAAGAATTGAAACCGTACAATAGAGCGAGGGTTCGTAGTTTGAATTACGCCTTTTGTTCGTTGAAGTCTTTTGTTCCTGACAGAAAGCTGAATCATGAACGATTGGCGTGCACCATTTATTCAATGTGCGAGTGAACCGTAAGTAAATGAGACTAAAACGCCATTGCTTTAAAGGAGAGCATTTCTTCAACAAACATTATTCGAAGCCTTGACGTTCGGGTGAAGCCCATTTCGAAACGTACAAAGGTTCATAGCGATTGGGAAACAAAAAATCGTCTTTTTTACCATCTGTTTCGTACGGTAGTTTGTGTTCGGCATAGTTTGTGGATCGGGAGTATATTTAATACACACTTTATCGAAAAAAATGCCTAGAGGAATCGAATGATCGTAGCACCGAAACTAGATCTGGTGGTATTGCTCCTACTATATAAACAAACAAATATGATTGAAACCCAAAGCGGCTCACTCGGGGGGTTCAAACGCAACATTGATTGTGTTCCGAACAGAACTATGACGAGAAAATGATAAATGAATCTCGTCCAACATGGATTAGCTTTGTTTCTCAGTTTGTGTGTGTACATGCTACAAAAAAAAAACTTGAATTTTCTCCTTTTGCCTACTGTGCTTATCTTTCTATCCGGTGTCATTGATTTATCAGACTCAAACTGAAATAAAAGCCCATGTTGCGTGTAAGGAGAATACAAAAAAAAATCAGAATCGAAGTTTGTTAAAATGAAAGCTCAAAATGGTGTTCCTTCTGCCCGCATCTACCGATTTGCAAAACGGTTTGCGGTTAGCCGTAAGCAACAAAACATATACCCTGGTGGTGTGCGTACGACATGTATATCACAAGGCAAAATAATCCTGCCAGTCGATTTATCTTACGCTAATGGAACTTCCATAAGTGACTGTGAACATTAATGAGATTAATTAATCAAATTAGGCTGACCAAATTACACGTCCGTTGCCGTTTCGGTTCGGAGAAGTGTAGCAATGATGATTTTGCACTTTAGGCGTCATTTGTCTGGTAAATGGTGTTTTTTTAGTTCGATAAAATATACCGTATTATCTTAAAAATAAAAATAAAAATCAAAGATCACCTCAGTTAGTGGATCTCACTAGAGCGATTGTTTTAGGAAGCTAGCCAACGCAGGTTACGTTACTGAACAAATATCGATCATTATCACGTTTTCTGACAACAATGACGAAACAATGTTAATCTCGAGACAAAACAGATCGCTGAACGTGCCAAACATCTCGCACTTGCAGCGAGCTTTCCGATAAAGAGCACGAGAGAAGCTCGAAGAGAGCGCTTAACGTTTACTGAGCGCTCAAGATCGCGTATCTAAAGAGAGTAGTAGATGCAGAGTGCGATCATTCCATCCGCAAGAGCCGAACGCAAGCGTCGCGAACGGATCGTGAAAATTCGTTTCCAAGCTGTCCTGTGGATGCTGTGGACTTAAAACCTTGATGGCCACGAACAAACAGTCGCGTGTTCATCGGCCGTACCTTCAGTCGTGTTTCGCTGTTCGATAATTCGTGCGTCGGATGATGTGTTTTTTGTGTGTTTATTGTTATTAGCCATCTCGATGAGCATTAGTAGTCAGATTTTTTTGCTCGTTTTTGTTGTGGAGTGATCAACCGAGCTAGTGACCTTACCTGTGAAGCGTCATATTGGTGTTCCCGTACGGTGTTCTTTCTGAACAGTGTGTACAGCTGTCTGGGCACGAGTTGATACATAGTAGCACCAGAGCGCCATGATTCCCGCACACCAAATCAACTTAGCTGCAGTAGTGGAGTGCCCTGACGTAACGGTGGACAAATTGAAATAGATTTAGTGATTAGCCGACAACCGCATGTGCACCGACGATCGCTTTGTGGGGGCTTTCTCCAGCTGTCTCCAGGCGGCCGGCAGGTTCTCCAGCTTGTGCCGCTCGTGCTCGGTGACCATGGTGTGCATGAGGGCAATCGCAATCCAAAGGGTTCACCATCACACACCGATAGCAATAGAGCGGGAGGGTGCGAAAGAGAGTGAGCAAAAGCAGCTTAAAAAAAACAACGAAAAGAGACCGCGGATGTGATACCCGGCAACCCGTAACGCACTCCCTGTCCCCAGCTTTGCAGTACTGCCACCTTCCCCCCGTTCACATATGTTAGCGTCTTTATTTCGAACCTGTCGATCGTGTGTGATCGTAATAATCAATTTACATTTATGAAATATATCAACCAGTTTTTGCCTTCTGATTGATTTTGATCCCAGGTGCGCGTCCCGCCGGGCACTCTTCCAACGCGCTCGTTGCACTCATACGCCAGTACGTGCTCTTGTGGTAGTGGTGGGCCGGTTGTGTTTGCGTTTCGCGCGCGCACCTCGAAGTGCCAACGGTGAAAAGAATGCAGTGAGGTGCGCGCACGGAAAAAGCTTCCAATGGTCGATGGCTAACAATTCCTAAAACGGTCGAACGTATCGAATGCTACAAATTGTTGACATGCCAGATGCGGTGCATTAGCGGTGTGCAGTAAAACAACAACAGAGCAAAAAAAAAAAACACGAGCAAACGGTGCAGTTTATTTGTACAACACACTCCTTCCTTTCACGGTGACGTACAGATCTTTTTTTTTTTGTTCGTTAAACAAATGATTTGTGTGCGTGTTGGAGGCTGTGGTGTGGCGATGGTTTATACACTGTCGTGGGAACGCGAGCACATAATAAAGTGTTTACCACTCACATGTCATGTTGTTGACATGCGGTTGAGCTTAAGAACCCTACTGGAAGCTTTCGGCTCCGGATGAGGAAATGAGATTTTTTTAAATTAAAATAATAATTTCACGAAACAAGTATTCTTGCTCGATAATTTACTTAAACTATTGTAAATTTTCAGTAAGATTTTTTAATGGCAGAATGTCTGAAGAAAAATACAAACACAAAAGATGCAATTCTTGGGCAAAAGTGATCAAAAATACGTCGTAGTATATGAAGCTTTTTGGGATAAAAAAGCAATAGATTAAATAGAGTGTTCCGTAGAATTATTCTCGAACCTACTTAACCCGGGATCACCTACAAGTTACCATAACAAAGATGTAACAAACAATCGACTGTTTGCGTCACTAGACCGACGAATAAAAGGGAAGCTGTGTTAGTGAATGCTAAACAACACAAGGGAACAATCATATTATGAAGGAAAAATGATATTTAAATAGCTTAAACTTATGCAACTGCCACCACATCACAAGCAGTTCAAGGATGTTTGAAAACACCAAAATTCTTAAAGCTTTTCGTTACGTTACAGTCGATGAAATCTTAACCTTTAAAATTTGAGCTACACGTTCGTGGAAGGACAAAGGGCTTCAAAGTATCGTTAAGCATCTGTAACATTGTCGATCTCGAAACGTTGCTTGATAATGTCGTATGGCGAGTAAAAAGAGCAACATACACACACAGGTACCTTCCAGTCAACACGTTTCCTACTCCGGGCGGAATAATTTTAACGCTCTTTCAGCTTTCAATCAATGGTTACATCTGTTGTTGGCTGTCGTTGGATGGCTGGGCCAACGATCGTTTGCATACCGCCGGATCTAACTGGATGTGACGTAGGTTCGTGGTCGAACCTGTCGAAAACGCCGTGTGCCAGCTACTACCTCAATTGTGTTTGACACAGTAACTCGGCGTGGCGGAGACTCAGCATGATCTTTCGGGACAGTACGACACACACACACAGAAATATATAAACGCAATTCGTTGCTTGCGTCGTTTGCTGGAACGTGAAGAACGACATAGACCGTGGCTGAACCATTGTTGTGAGCCGAGGGTAGTGGTGGCAACGGTGTATAATGGCGCGTGATCAGTGCTACTCATAAATCCTGTAGCATAACGAAGCATGGCGAAGCCGAAGATCATCGCCGAAGAGGGGCTGGCGTTGCAGTCGTGCAGATGTCGATACTACCAAGGGCGTCCCGCGGATCACGACGAATTGGGAGATTGTACGCACGATGTGTATCGATACGTCTGCAGCAAGCGTTCCACCTAACCAGGCCGAAAATGTTGGTGAGAAGAGAGTAACCAAACGATAATGAAATAGGTACAAACCGTTCACTCACGAAAGCTGTGATAGGTTTAGGGGGATGGAGGGGGGGGGGAGAGAGAGAAGGGTGCCGATCATTACACCTCTCGAAGCCCTTAATGTGCTGGGTTACTGGTGCGCCTCTGGCACGCACTTGGGCGTTCGAACCACCGTCCGAATCCGAAAGTCTGAGTGCCGACCATGATTGATTGTGGGCAATTGGGACCCGACGCAATTCGGTGGATGCAAATGAAGGTGCGCAGTTAAAATTGAGGCATTTCGTCACACCGGAGGCGAGAGGATTGCAAATTAATAGAAGATTCAAGTTGTAAGTGTCGACGAACCAAACCTAGAATCTTTAATAGTAGACATTTGAGACATGGTAAAGTAGCGTCCGAAGAAATGTACTCTGCGCGTGTTCGCTTGCATGCAACCCGTTCGGATGGCGACGCATGTCAAAGGACACCGAAATGAGGGGCTTGAAATTGTAGACACCATTTGCTGGCAGTTCGCTGACACACTAATTCTTCGCCAGTGGTAGATGCCAGCGGTAGATCCGGCTAATGGATGGACATTGATTTAGGCTTAATTTCTGGAATGCCCATATCTGGACAATCATTGGCCTGGTCGTGGGACTCTGTGCCAATCCCTTACCGTGCGATCAAGATGACTACGCGAGTGAGACCGCAAGGGGTTTGGAGCGTGTGGCCCGTACCCAGATGACTAGTTGACTGCGATGAAGGTAGTGACGGCGTAGATGTTCGCCTTCAATCGGACGGTCTGTAATTTGGCGAATAATTGCTCACACCTTAAAACCCTGATAAACACTCCCCATCGCTAGGAGTCATCAGATTGGTGACTCCCCGTTGAAACGGAGACAGCTCTAAACTGAAAGGCGCCGAAATGGGTTTTTGGCACTTTGGACGGCATCAATTAAACCGGACAACCATTTCGGACCATCGGGACAGTTTTCGCCCCCCACGAAACGGACGGGTCCTAGCGCCTCTCGCTAGGGTCGCACTTCGTTTGTCACGTGCGGTAAACGATAAATTTGCGATAAAAAAAACCTCCACCAAGACATACCCAAGAGTGTGCTTTTATTCACACAATAAATATGTGCACGCTACGTTGTAAAGCTTTCGGACCTACTAATTACCATTTTGGTCACCATTCGTGAACAGAGCGTCAGTTCAATAGGGAGGTATGGTAGGGTTGCTGCCTTGCAGGTTCCATGGGTTGCGACCGATCTTCCTGTATGTTTTTTGTTGCTGTTGTTTCTAGCTCCAAAACCGAACCATGTCACCATGGATCGGGGTCCTTTTCGCACCAATTTTGGGCTCAACTCAACCAAAGCAAAGGTGGCTTCAACTCGTCCGAACCGGACGAGCTGTGCCACGGTTGTTTGTGCACTTATTTCATCCTAATTTGGTCATCATGATGAGGTAGATACAAGAGGGGTTTTTTGTTGTAGCTGTGACTGTTGTTTTGGCAACTCTCAAGAATTGGGTAGCAGCATACATTTGTGTTTTTCGTGTTTCTTTTCACATTTTGTGTTTATCGTTCGTAGCGCGATTTGAAACCATTAGAATTGAAGGTGCATTATTTTGCAAATAAATGTATTCCCCTCCGGTTTTGTGTTTTTTTCATTAGTTTACTTTTATTGGTCAATTAGGAAGTTTACCAAATTTATGAGCAAAGCACTCGTAAAACGATTGCGATTTGCGACGTCTCGTTGGAAAAAGTTCCTGACGGCACACCAAAAACAACTTCATCTCCACTGACATCGCGCTGTACCTCGAGGACACAGCGTACGGACCGTTTTAAACAGTAGAATTCATCCATCTTCGTCCAACAAAAAGGGGTGCAATTGCAGTGCAGACAAAACAAAACTGTTGCGATTACTATCGCACTGCTGGAGTCCGTCAGCAATTCCTGGCCAAATTGAGCGCAAAATGTGTGGCTGTTTGGTTTTTGTTCGTGCAACTCTCGGCTGTCGATATAAATTTTATACCGGCCATTACTCTGGTACTCGTGCCGGTACCATTTCCGTTTTCGTTTCGAACCCGTAAGTCCGGATGCCTTTTTGTTTTATTTGTTTCCTTTTCGATGTCATTTCATTCCCCACTGGAAGAAATGAACAAAAAAAAAATCGATAAAATGATACAAAATATGGGAATTGATTTGACGAATGTTTTCATTCGCAAAATGTCAGTTTTTTGGATGATTTTATGTTTCACTGTGATTCATTTTGTGTGCGTGTTTTATTTCTGCCTCAAACCGATCGATCAACGGCAATGGAATGTACGTCAACATTTTTGTTACTCTCGTTGTTTTCGGTCTCCCACCAATCGAGTCGATCAGTCGGTAACTGTAACACAGTTTATCGGGCCGATAAACGATCGGAAATTAATTCATTTACGGCATATCATTTGGCGGAATGTTTATTGATTTATAGGCAATCAATTCGCGTATTTACCTTTCGCACAAGGGAACAATGAATGGTACGGGTTTGTTTTGAGCGCGGTCTTGTTGGCGAACGTATTCAATTAAGCTGTTTGTGAGCGTATTTTATGGTATTTACATGCAAAATGATCTACCGCCACAGGGTATATAAAAAAAGAGCTTTACAGGCAATTGCTTTTGTGTATTAAGTATCGGTAAATGACGGTTATTACATCGTTGTCAGTTCCAACAATGTATTGTTATCACTATTATTATTATTATGGACATTACGCTTGTTTTGCGTACATTGTAAAGCGGGGGAAATTACGCACAATTGACAACATTATTATGATTGTTGTTTTGGTACGTCCGTTCTGTGCAATTTTCATAACGATCAGCTCAGGATCGCAAAGATGCATGTCCCAAGTTCTGGCAATGCTGATGTCTTTATACGGCAGTTATGTAGCGTTTGCTCGTGGTATATAATAAATCGGGATAAAAGAGTACACACTGTCGAACTAATTGCTATGGAGCGAACCGGGGAGATCGAGTGCCGAAAGCAAAAGCTCTTGAAAGTTTCGCACCACCTTCATGTTGTCTGTCAGCTTGATAAGTTGAACGCTGCATCCAGGCGTCGTGCAACTATCGATCGGTTCGTTCTGTGCAGTACACCGGTTGAGAATAGCACAGCAGAACGGTATCGTGTTCGCGCTATCGATGGACAGCGTTGATTAATGGCTTTTTGATGAATTTGACATTTTGCAGCTGTCAACAGTGATTTTCTCCGGGTTTTGCAACCGATCACTTGACGGCTCCATTCACTTTCTGCGTGCGCTTGACCGGGAAAGTGCGAGCTCCCTTGGAAGTTCCGGCGAGCCGAGAGTAGGTCAAACAGGACGTCAGCTACATCGGGCCCGGGCTTAACGTATTCCAACCCAGGCAAGTTTACAGTCGGAGCCGGTGTTACCCGAAAAAAAAAGGGACGTTCGCGATCCTGTTTCGATCGCGATCGCTTTATGTGGTTAGTATCGTCAGCATCACGACGACGTTCAGTCTTCCCGGGGCCGTTGAATGTCTGCTGTATATTAATGAACACACGTCGCACTGTTACGAATTTAACAAAAAAACCGCTGTATAAAAATTGTAGTGCAAGCGTTCGTGTTTGAGTTTGTACGATGATTGATGGGTCGACTTAATTTTGATGCGTTCTGAGCAACTCCGAGTGACGCGGAACCGCACGAGTGCCTTGGGTTTATAATTTATTAGTAATATTTTGTCTTGATGGTCAGTCAAAAATTATTCTAAAGCCGCAAAACGGCACTCACGCACGAAACGGTGCCGGGAACATGAGGCGATAATTCTTGGTGTGCATGAGCACGAGCTGTAAGGGGAGTCTTCTTTAGTTTACGACCGTCACCGACCCATATTTGGCCCTTCGTATCGATACCGATCAAATTTCGCCCGAATGCATAATGAAGGCCGTAAATTATGCATGGGAATGCACCGAAATGTTCATAATTTTGATATATATTCGTACGCGTTCGTGTATGTTGAACATAGCGCTGGGAACTCGGTGTCGTTTGGTTTGTTATTATGCCGTTTTTTGAGGAATAAATTTGTCATAAACCCGAGAAATGATGTTCTGAGGAAGAGGTTTTCGCCTTAAGAATAACAGCATGCATGAAACATATAAAACTTCTTGATGTTAATGTAAAACAATAATGAAGACATTCACCCTGCATGTCTAAGGATATTAATATTTTGGTATTTATTGTGTGCTAGTAGAAATGTTTTCAGACGTAAGATAACACCGTATTCCGCAGATTGCCTCATGCTACAACTTCCAAAATTATATCTGCATCAGATCAAAACAAACCCCACAAAACACTGAAGTGCTCCGTTAAAAGTAATCTGGTCCGGAAAGGCCACCGGACAGTTAGCGAACTACCTGAAATGGATTACATCTGATAGTGCTTTTGTCATAAGTGAGCGTAATTTTGGTTCACAGATTCTACGATTGCCGCGGTCAGCGGAACCAGTATCGTAACCTTCGGACCCTTTTACACCTTTTCCATTCTTGCCGGTTGTCGGTGCCAGGACGGTAGGCTGGCCATGTCCTTGATCCCTTTTATACGCTGCGGAACGTCGGTGGGGAGCGTGATCTTCAACACTCAGGAATGGATCGCGCTGTTTTTTTTTTTTTTTTTGGGGAGCAACTTTCATCGGTGCATGACGATCGGTTTCGATCCGATCGTCGCGTGAGCGCGAGGTCGTAAATTACATCAGTCAATTAAGTTTAAATAAACGAGTTAATTTAAAATACGACCGAACGTAGTTGATCCGCGAACGATGCAACACGGTTCGGAGTTCCTGCGATCCCGCAGGGTAGCATCCGTGCTGTGCGTCCGAACAAATTACGGGCAAATCGTTGTTTGCAATGGAATATTTATTGCACTTGCTCGAACCGGTATGTGGCAGGGCGTGGAAAGATGGTGGCGATGATATCCGTTGCGGATTTTTAAATGACTGGATGAGCGACATGGGTGATTGTGTTGAATTATACTGCCCAATTAGTGACGGATACGTTGCATCTATTGCGAAATATTGAAGTTCAGGTGTTTGTTATGGTTATGTATTATGTTATAACACCCTCTCGTATGAAACCATTCTCGATCTTAAAAATCCTCGACAACGCATCTGCCAGCACGTTATATCTCGGATGAGATTGGGTCCACAACCCTCAGTATATTACACTGATTAGCATAACCATGAAGTTGAGCTCAAATCTCCAAACAAGTATTTTCCAAGACTAGTAACCTGTCTAAGTAAATATTAGTATAGAGCTTCAGATGTAACAGAAAAGATTCTTCAGCTGATATGGTGAAGTTATTAGCTTACAATAGGAAGAAACACAGTCTAGCAGCAGTGATAACATGAAGGGTATTCATATTCTACTCTTGGCACATACCTGGGTTGGTGGAGCAACTTATTGCTCAATCAGAGCCTGACGCTGTAATCGATTAAATAATGAATTATTCAGCGTGGTTATAATGAAGTGCAGCTGATTGAAGGAATATCCACCAGCACCCTAGCGTGGCGCGCATAGCATTAAGCACTACAAACAGAGACACTTACCCAAAGTACGGTGTAGATGAAAATGTCATCTGCTGCTAGTGGATAAGGGCTACTTTTGCGAAAAGCCTGCATTGCATCAAAAACCCGGGACGAGAGGCATCGAGTGCTCAGATCATCTCAGACCCATTGCACCGGTAATCGGATGGATGAATCAGCTGTTAAGTGATAAATTAATTCAAAGACTTGAGCAAACGACCAAAATGGTTCGCGGAATTGCCTGCATGGTTACGGGGATTGGCGCAGATCGATTATGCTGTCACCCATGCTGTTGCTCGCGAAGAGATTGACGCCACACCTCGGAGGAATCCGACCCCGGGTCCCGGTGCACCGTAACCTGGGATGAAGCATCTCGCGAACGCACACTGTAGACGGATACGTTTTCCTGAAGCCTGAATTCACCACGTATCATGTTATTAATTTCTCTCTCGCTGGCACTCGTACACACCGCGACCACCACGCGGTTCATCGCGTACAGCCGTTGGTCGTTACCGATCGTTTGGGAGTACGGAGCGTTACCCAACTGTAGCCCCGATCGGGGCTGTCACGATCGCAAGCATCTGGATGAAAGTGGCATTCGACGGTATTTTGCTCTTGCCGATATGCGCCAAAGAATGGGTATAAGAGTACGGACCCGCCGCTTGTTTTCTTTTTTCGATCATCTCGAGAAATTCATTGAATGGCATCTGAAGCCTCCGATTCAAATGGTAATCCACCGTACGGACACACGAAATGCCGCAGTGCGTTGAGGTAGGAGAACGTGCGTCTGGGGGAAGCGAACTTCTTATGGCTCCACTCAACAAACAGTGCAGTACGCATCGGAAGGGACAACACTGCAGAGAACCTGCAGAGTATCGGTAGGGGGTTAGTATGGCGTGTGAAACAACGATTGATGATGACCAATGATGAAATCTGCGGCGTGTCCAATGCCTCCAGTCAATGATCCTTTAGCTCATGTCAGCGATGCGACTTAGGGGCTGTTTTGTGCGATGAATAATCGTTTCTGATGGTGAAAAATTTCGCCCCATAGGTCAACGTATTGTTGAGTATGGTTTTTCGGCTGCAGTGGATATTTATTTCTCCAATCTGCGAAGGGGTGTGTTAAACGGTACCAGATTTTGTGTTAAATATTGGAGAGGAATTTATATTATTAAAAGAGAGAAAAAAATACAAGGAAATAAGTAATGTACCATTACAAGTATCCAGATGCCAAGAAGAGCAAGTAAAGCAGGTTCATTCTCGCACGCCTCGCTGTTAATGGATTTAGTGAGTTACTGACAACATCTTTATAAATTAATTCATTTATGGGATGGGCAGTGAAAATGCGAAATGGTTATGGATCATTTTGTGCACCTCGCGGGCATACTGTCCCACATGATACCTCTTCATTACACCTCGATTATGTTCCCTTTTTCTCAAAGAGCCAGCCCAGCGGAATCGGCCCTGCAACGGTGGGTAATTATAAATAATTATTATCATTTGCCTGATAATAAAACACCGATGGTAGAGAGATATCGCAACCTATCATCTTTCTAGGATTTATGAATATTGTATGATTAATCAGTGGCTTGCGCGTTTGCAACGATGTATCCTCGTGGCGTTTCCAACTCACCGGTGGACGGAGCGACGCTCGCATAAAGCCGGGAGTTTTGAAAGTTAAACCTTGTTAGCGTTGATCATAGATTGTGCTATCGCGATAAGATAACATGACAACATGACAAGCCATGTTGCATCGGTACACATCCTTGATGAGCTCTTTAAACCAGGGTAGATACATCCGGACTCAGAAGCAGAGCACATTGGAATGGTTTTATATAATGAAAGCCTAGGATTCAACTGAAGTTTCGTTTTATATTTCATTTCATTTAAAATGGTTTGTGAATAATCCAATTTATAGTCTGATTAGCACTAAAGAATTAGTTCACTGCCACTCTCGAACATATGTTTGGCAAATGTTGTGACGTGTTGTAGGGGCCTTGTACTACAATAGCTTCCTTGTGAGAGGTATTCATCGCTCATGTTCCAATCGCAAGCAGCAAACACTACACGAGAAATACATTTGCCACTCATGTTTATGTTGTCTTCACGAACGAAATATGGAACCAATGATCGGTTTCACCGTTGGAACCGAGTGTAGAAAGAGCCAAATGGAACAGAGAGAAACGAATGATAGGAAATCAGTTGTTTACACCACAGGGATTTTGCCGCTGGAGTGCGTAAACATGAGGATTATGACTAGCTACTAGCGTGTTCATGAGACGGCGGATGCTACATGTTTCAGATAGGGGTGCTAAAATTTTACCAACAGTTGTAAGACAGGCGCGAACAGTTTATCAGTCGTTTTACACGGTAATTAAGACGATCGCACATAAATCATTTACCTATCGCGTTTGCCTTGTATGAGTGGTGTGGTACTGGAGTTATTTTTTGTAACTGTTGGCGAAGGAAAACATCAAGTACAAGTTAGGGAACATTCGTTTCTTACGTAACGCTATCGTCGCAAACTATAACACTAGAGACACCTTTGGCTTTGCTCGTTGACAATGAAAATTTGAATTTCTATGTTCTCAGGTCTCAAGATATATGTATTCCGCATGCTTTGCTGTCATGCAGAAAACGGTTGTTCTGAAACATTATCTCTGGGAGTACCCAGCATCCATGTAACCGATTTTATCCATTATCAGCTGCTCAAACGCGCCCGAATCTAAGCAGAAGGATGCCTATCTTGTCCAAATATTTCTTTACGGGTTTGAGAGTTACATGATGTCACTTTGTACTCAATTTTTACTTTAAGTGTCTGCTCTATTGTAAGGGCAATTCTGCCGGAGAGAGACCGGAGTTTGGATTTTTTACGTTAAAGGCTTTCTGCAGTCAAAGGACCTCAAGACTGCAATGTTGAAGTGGAATTACATAAAAGTCCAAGCAGTCTTAATCTTACTGTCTCCTAAACTTCTGCTACAATTGTCATTTCCCATAAAACAATATAAAATTTAAGCTACACAAGGTGATTCATCAAGGTACTTGAGAGCTTAAAAGTAAAGTATTCAAAATTACTTGATTTTCTAAAACATATGATGAAAATCACCGATTCCTCCAACGCCCTCCCAATTTGGGTTACGTAATAAAGGGAGAAACCCTTATTTCCTAGGACACTTTACCAGTATTATGATTCGCGAACTACAATGAGAATAAATGTGTAAATTAATACATAAAGAAACGTTCAAACCCCATTATAATACTTCGACTAAAGAAGTTGCCCTTGCATAACAAAGCAATTACAAAAAGTGTGAAGTTGGAGCAAAAACACCGAAAATGGAATCATGCCATTCATGCTATCGTGATCTATCAAGTGGCACTTAATTCAGCTTAAAACAAGTCATAAAGTATGAGACTTTATCGTTATGGCGTTTCATGTTCGGCGCTTACTTTAAGGAAGCTTCCTTGCTATCTGCCGTCTCAAATTCAACGCTCCCGAACGGTAAATGTTTTTATCACACTCACAGCTACCATTTTTATTTTTTTGAAATCATCTTGCTGCGCATGTTTTCCAACAACACAGTGGCGTCTTTGGTGAGACGCCAGCAAAGTCTTAACGGCCTTAGCGTTTAACACGCAACGCGTAAACCTAGAGCGTTTGTTTATCGTGTACCGATTGTTGACCGGAGTTACAAACGGGATTTGTGGACCCGGTCCCTGCTACCGTTACGCACAGATCCTTTGGTTAATCATTAATTAAAAATGTATCGCCAGACGTCGATTGTATGACGGACGGTTCAAAGGGATGGGATGGGGGAAAAAAGGCTGGCTATTTTTTTTTCCTTCTTTTCTGTCGGCATGCTTTCTATCATTTAGCTGGTGGAATCATTATTTGGAACAGTTGTACGAACCCCGAGATTAGACCATCGTAGCCGGTAGCCGTCAATCGATGACAGTCGGCAAACACGGCGCAACCGTAAGAAGTCGATCAATTTATGCAAATATGACAAGCCACTTCCAAGGCGCGAGCAGCGAAAAGCTCTTAAGTGTCGCCGGACGAGATTGCACCGGTCCGGCAAGCGAACGGAAGCGGTCATTTTGTTTGCGATAATTTTTCACACCATCTGTCACGGCTGGCTAGCGATGTCACGGCGAACGCACCCTGTGTCACCTGTTCCGTCCCAGCTGCAGCGAGAAACGGGTCTCGGCTTTGTGTCTCGTGTAGTACTTGATGCGTCACTTGATGTCAAAAGCGAATAGATTTACGATCTCACACTTCTGGTCAGGACTTTGACGGTGTACGGGCTGTGGAAGCATTTCCCTGACCGGTCACTCGGATCATCCGATTCGTATCTGGTTCGTAAAACGTTTTTGCTAATTTTCTGTCAGGTTGTCAATCGACAGAAAAGGATCCGATCGGCTGTCGGTGGATCGTGGCTACGTTGATCGTCATCGGTTGCTACCGGTTTTGTTTGGATTTATCCCATTCGGGTGTCGATCACAACCATCAATATAATGGACTATATGTTGTTCCTAGCGAACGATTGATATCCTGCTCGGGGTTGTTGTTTTTAAAACATTTTTTGAATATTATTATATGACATTATGTGAAACGATGAACTCTCGTAGATAAACCGCCTTGGTAATGGCTGTATCGCATACATTTAGAGCTCAAAGTAATGAACCATTACGTAAGTAGTAAATTAATGAAAAAAAACCCAAACTCACCGAAAAGCCTTTAGTTCGGATTAATCAACAAACCGTTAGCGTTCGGCGCCAACCCACAGCCGCCACTTAATGTTTGATGTTTTATGATTAAAACCATCCGAACGCGTTCATCCAGCTACATTAGAAATAAAATCTGTTAAACCTTGCGCCGCATAATATTACCAACCGTTTGCCTCGGGCGAATGAATTTGCTTTTAATATGTTTGCGCATGCTAATACATGTGCCGAACGGTGGGTTTAAAAAAGAAACAAGCGGTTTTAGACAAGATAATGGGGTCGCCTCTGGCATCGGAGCAGAATAATGGAGTTGGTTGATTGTTCATTAAAAGATTCCTGGTTAGAGTTGAACACAAAAAAAAATGGAAAACATATTTTGACACTTTGGCCCGGTGTAATTTGCATTTTAGTTGAGAGTTCAAGGACTTTATGCGGCACTAGTGCGAGTTATTTTATGGTATGTGGTTAAATACACGAAACAACCGAAGGTAATCATTTTACCATGTTCCGTACATGTTTAATGCATAAAACAAAATACACAGTGATCAATTTAGAGAACACATTTAAACTTTCGTAAAGAGTTTAAAATGTTGAATCGTTAAAAAATGCAAAAAAGCTCAGCTGGAATTGCAAACGATATTACCTTGTTTTACCGAATAAACCACAAAATGGTCACAAAGTCATTACGTACAACACTACTCATCGCTGTTCATGTTCCGTTTGTGCTGGCAACGGTGCAGAAAAGTAAAGAAGAAAATAATAAAATCGCCTCCAATTTGCACATTTTTTTACGCCTGCCGGAACGACGGCACCGGTGGGGTGTTGACACACGGCGTTGCTCTTTGTTTATTTCCGTATCGATGTCGTAAAAAAGTATGGCACACCGGAATGGGTGCAGTTCTGAAGGAGCTGGAGGAAAGACATTTTAATCGATCATCGTTTAAATTGTGGTCGAGCTTAAAAAAAATTAAACAACACATAACAACAGTTTCTTCTTGTTTGCTACATAAATATTCATATGACTTTGTGTTAAATATTATTTTTAGTATGCATGGTTCAGCAAGCGTTCTCAACACAAAAAATTTAGTTGAGTTTGATTTAAAACAGTTTTTAAAATAACTCCTTTTCAAAGGAGTCAATCAATCTTCTTTTTTACGAATTCAAAAGGCTTGGTACGAAGGACTTTTTTATGAAAATAAAATGACTTATCAAGATTTTTAAAACACTGAAATGTACCTTAAAATTTACAGTTGGGTGAATCTGACCAAGGTTAATGAGTCTGAACTAATTTTTTAAGGGATTTAATTTAGAAATCGCTTTCCTAAACTACTGGAGGCGGTTGTTCCTCAAAAAGATATGATATTTAAATATTTGTATGTCCATTCCAGATCATAAAATGTATGTGATTTTTTTAATTGAATTGATTAATAATTAGCAATTTATCTTGGTACACGAGTTTGCTTATAATCATGATATCCTCGACATTCTTAAATCTTTGAGGTTTCTTGAATCTTTGAGGAAAACGAATCATTTGAGGCTCTACTCATATTTCAAAGGGTAACCCTAATAAATCGAGGAAGAAATTCAGCACCATTCACAATTTATTTGTTATTGCCATAAGCCACTCCTGTAGCGTATTCGGCTATTCCCAGGAACAATAAACGGTTACAAATCGTTATATTTAATGACATTGCTGACAAACCTCGTTTTGCTGATGCGCGAAGATTACGTGGTTCTTAACGATGATACGAAACGACGTTAAAATTCTGCTATGGGAAGAAAACCAAGAGAAATGTAGCAATAAATGTAGTATGAACTCATCAGAGAGCTTCCCACCAGTAAGGATAAATGTGACCAAGTCTCGCGCTGCATTTGTGGCTCTGTAAGGGTAATATAATGTTCAAAAAGTCTTCTCTTAATCTCCACCATCGTATGTGTACTGACGGTGCAATTCGTAGCTGCGCCCTGCACATTGTTACCATGCGTGCAGTTGCCATTATTTCTCAATTCGTGACCGTGTCCTGTACGGATTGCATCTTTGTTTAATCAGATGGACCACCCTTAGCGATTGTTGTGCACATCGGGAGACAAAACCCCATTTCCAGCCGTGTTAATACCGTTCGCTTCCAATCTTTCGCTAGGATACGTGCAATTAGGTGTGATCGTCGATTAACCCTTGTGTGCAGCCGATAGAGCCGGGACGTTAATTGCACAACGACGGTTAACGATTACAATTTAATTAATTGCTTGTGTGATGTGTGGTTCGTGGAGTTACTTTTTAACGTGCACGCACTGGCAATACACTTCCGGCGAGTCGTAACGTGCGCGCGCGCGCGTGTACGTCGGTGAAATTGAAGCGAGCGGCCTGGGTTCGCACTGTGCAGAGGATAAAGCATCTGGAAATACACGGTAAAGTGAAGTTTATGCAAATATAAACAAACAGGGTGTCGCGAGTTTTGTAAAGTGTCCGAGCCTGTGTGATAAGCATCGCAAAATGTCACTGTTCTCGTCGAACAACACACGGCCGCGATCTCTGATGGAGGCGCTGCTGGCGAAGAAGATTGAAGCAGCGTCACAGCAAACGGGCCCGGGAGGATCGCGGCTGATACGGACGGATTCGATGGACTCGAGCAGCAGCATCGGTTCGCTTATTTTGGGTGACGATGTGTGTCGCTGTGACGATTGTTTGCTCGGCATTGTAGATCTGTACACTATCGGCCCAAAGGAAACAGCAAGTGGTATTAAAAAGGTAGGCAAAATGTGTACTTATTATATTAAAGTAAGCGTAATAGTTTTTATACTCATTAGTGTGACAAAGTTAACTAAGCCAAAAAAAAAACGGAAATGAATGTAAAACGGACGCGTATTTTTTCTGGGAAAGATGATCTTCGCTTAAGTACGGGAGTAATTTCAAATTTGTATGTTATGAAATGTATTAAATTCGCGATCGTTTGCAAGATAGTTTGAAAAATATGAATTTAAACTTTAATCGTTAAGCTGCTAAAATTCACAACTCCCTGTCACTGGCTCTATCGAATCTAATAAGTTTATCTAATTATGAGTCCTTTGTTTGAAATGTCAGGGATAGAACGGAATATTGATTAGGAAATGGAATTCGATATTGCAAAAATTAAAGTTTATTTGAAACCATGCGTTTCTCTACTTTACTTTGTATCCTCGAGGTTCAAGGTTGTCATGGTTGATTATGGTTTACTTTTAGATATTTCTTTAAATAATGTTGAGATAAACTTTCGTATGAATTTAGTCATGCTGAAGTATATGATAGATACTCAGGCTTTTTGCTCCATGCATGTATGCATGAAAATGTTTATTTTGTTTGAACTATCTTTTTCCTGTTGTTTTTTAAACATTTCCTAACAGCAGCAGCTAGAGTTTTAAATGCTGAAAAAAATTTATGAATTTTGCAGATAATTATTACTGATTATATTTTAATGTTTTTTAAGTAATGGTAAGATATTTACTTCCAACAAAATTACGTAACGAACAATGCCTTTACTTAAGTGACTCTGGTAAGCTTTTTGACGTCATTACTTGCATCATTCAACTTGCTCCATCTGGTAGAGGCTTGAGATAGTCTACGAAGAGCTTACTCACCACTGCCACATAGTGGTGAAAGCTTAGCTACTTTATGTGAGCATTTTAATGATTCCAAAACTGAAGCATAGAAATTATGCTACTACTCTTCAAAAATAGTCATCATAGGTTGTTTTTAATCGTTTTAATTTTTAATATTTTTGGCTAAAAAGTTATTAAACTATTTATTAAACATAATTAATAATATATGACAAAGTTTACAGATAAAAATTGCCCTTTTTTGGACTTTTGAATAATTTTACACATCTGTTTCAATGATTATGTAATGTCATCAGCGTTTATGAGTTATAAATCTCATGTTATGAACACTTTGGGTTTGATTAAAAAAAATACTTAAAGAAGATAATACTGTCAAAAACTTGATTACGGTATTATAAAAGATGTAAATATTTATAATAACAAAAGAATATGTTAAAATTCCGCACCTGATGCAGTGCGTTTGAGATCGAGTTGCCGCAAAAAAAGCTCATCTCATTGCACCATCAACCGCGAGCTTTCGTAGGGCGAATGTCGTGGCACGCACACTACTGTGGTGAGGTAAACATAAAAGCAACAACACTTATTGAAGCATCTGAATAAAATAACGTAAAATAATGCAATTTGAAAAAATTGCTTAAAGTTTAGATGTTATCAATAAAAAGCTCGTTTTGGTTGAGTTTTGAATATCGAGCAATTTTTTAATTTGTGTTCAGATATGTTTGAATATACTGGGGAAGTATTTAAGAGCATTCCATTCATAAAAATATAAATGAATTTGGAAATGATTTGGATATTTGTACTTACATTTTATTACCACCCTTGTATGACCATCTTTTTCCAGTGTGCATTACGTGCTATTGTTTGGGATGAATTGGGCACATACGATGAGATACAAACACAAACACGTACGCACGCGTCCCACATCGATCGTGGGGTCGGTGAGCGTGAAACAGCTTCTGGACACAAACACACCGATCGTCAGATCTGCTCCTATTACTGATAATGTGAAGCCGTACGAAGCAAACGTGCCGATCAGCGTCACCATCGCGATCGTTCGCCCTCACCACGTTCGCGCCACCAGCTTCCGACCCGAGTGCGGGACAACCCGCCTGCGCAAAAACTCGCGCGGTGCTTGCCCGCAGCCAGTGCTATTGTTGATACTTCAGTCTAATTCCGACCACCGACCGTACCGAGTGTGCGTCGCACGTTATCTGCGGTAGACTTTGCGCTTTGCATCCACCGCGCGCGACATTGGTTGCGTAGCCCTCGAACCGCCCGTCGCGATCGCTGTGTTTGTGCTGGCCGAAACTGAATCTAATTCTACTGTTGGTTGGAGCTGTGGAGCGAGCACGTCAATCGATCGATTCGATCGGTTTGAGAACGAACGGCTCGGACGCAAAACCACGAGTGCCTCGTGTCACTCGGTGGACACCGTGGTAGTTTTCGCATATCGCGGCTTCAATCGAACATTCGCTTCCAAGTGGTGAGATCTCTGTGAGCTGTGTTAGCCCGTGGGACAGCGGGTGGTGTGTTTTTTTTTTTTTATTTTGAGGAGACAGAAGAAAAACTTTCACTTTTGCCACTCGAAAAAGGTTAAAATTTGGACGAAAGTTACGCTACCGGTTTCCAAGTTTTTGTGTACCGCCTCTGTGTTTTGCGGAGCCGTAGTGAAATGGACATTCCCGTATTTCGCGACTGTGACGATCGTTGCGCGTGCATGTGTTAAACCGGGCAGCCCTTCAGTGTACGTAACGGGCGCATCAGCATCCTCAATGAAATGTGTTGTTGTGCTGCGGTTTTTATGCAATTTTGTGTACTCCAACGAAAGTCAGACAAAATGCGGTGTAGTAAACATAGCTGCAAGCGAACTTTGTGCACTGTTCGCCAACACAGACGCCATACGAAACTCATCTTTTACTATCTCTCTCTCTCTCTCCCTCTCTTCGTCTCTCTATCTCTCTGTTACTGACTAAATATTTGATCTCGAGATTAGGGTGGGACTGGCGCGAAACAATACACGGCTGGAACGCAGCGCGTTCCCTATGCTGTTGCGCACCGGTAGTTCTCTCGCGCAAAATTCTACATCGCAATAGACTAGGGGTGCGGTAGAACAACAGTGCTGAGAATGCCGTGCCAAGATTTACGAGCCTCCAATGCCGGGCGGACATCGGAACTTCCATTTTGCTGTTTCCGAACACCACCGAGTCGGCCGAGTTTCGGGTACGGGTGGAAAGATTATCTTTCGCCAACGGAAAAGGGAATAAGATGCGAATGTGAGAAAAAGAAGCAGATTATAATACAAAAAAAAAAAAACACGATCCCACACACTTGGCGCCTTGGGGATTTTGTTGGATTGTTTAAACAACGCCTATCATTATCAGTGGCGGTGGCGTTTGCGAAGGGGATGTTGAAATGAGGCTACGGCGTTTTGGAAAACATTCTGCCCCATACACCTGATGGAATGATAAGCCCGACCCAATATTCGTGCTCTAGCATACAGCGTTCTATCAACTGTGGCTTTTTTTTAGATTTTCATTAAGTACCTCTCAATCATCAGAACAACATTAAGGGGTTTTAATCAACCAAGTCTCGGTACTTTATTTATTCGACTTAGACATCTTCCCGGGCAAATGAACTTCCAATGCCACTGGCCATCCACGCATCTTTGGGAAAGAGGTACATTTTCCAAGTTGTGAAAATGCGTAGATGTACGTATAAAAGATGCCAAACGCGATCTTCAACAAATCTCAGACACAACAACACCTACGGATTAACCTTTTTTATTATTGTGGAAGAGAAGCGCTAACTCTTGAGCCACGGTTGAATCATCCACGACTTGTCTGGCCGTGTTTTTTGATGCGTTGGAAGCAGGACCATTCCCGTCCTATTGTACCATCTCCCTTCTCATTAGAATGCACAGGTTCTTGCAACTTCATCCTTACCAAACACGAACGAAAGCTGGGTTGATGACTCATATTCTTGTTCGCATTGTGCTGTTGGATTTTAAGACGCATTGCAATTAATTTTGTAAATAAAAACAACCCCGACGTGCTACCCTCATTCGGGGTTCACGAGCGAGGGGGCCTGTATGCGCCCATCACTACAAAAACGCAAACGACGTCATCAATTAACAATTTTCACACTGTATCGCCAACAAGCACCTGGGGTACGGGGTTGGCTATCAAATACCATTCCGAATACATTGGGCCACAGAAATGGGTTTTTCGCTTCACTGATCATTTATTCGTTTCGGAAGCGAAAAGCTTGCGTCAAAAGGGGTGTTTTAAAATTCAAAATATTTCGTATCGTTCTTAGTACGTGACGCACAGGCAATCGTTACTATTGAATGGATTAAATCAACTGCGTCGACAAACAGAATGAGCGAATGAAGGGAAGAAACCAATTGTAAAACAAAGTTTTTAAAACGTAAAATAGTTTAAATGTCCCTACTGCTAACTAATCTAAAGTAACGCGTGCAATAGTTTCACTGCACGCAACAGTACGTACAGTACGTGCATCCGAACCGGTTGTCATCTCTAATGGTCGCTAATGGCGTCCCTGGCGTTTCCTTATCACCATCAAGTTCAGAACCTCTCCTAGACTAGGCGCACGAATCTGTTCATCAGCCGAACAGACGGCCGGTTTGGTGCATGGTCGGTTGGGAAATATAAATTTATTGCCTCAACCATCCCACTTGTCGCAACGGTTACACAATAGTGCGATGCTCCAAATGGAGGGCCGGTGACGAAGCGAGATTGAACACTGCAGCAGCAGCGGTGGAATGGAATTGCGATATGGTGCAGCAGCCGCAACCTGTTGTTCCTTTGCAAACTGTACCCGTTCGAAAAAAAGTGCTTGCATTTCGCATGATGGCGTGACTTCAGTGATGTTCGTGAAAAATGCCATCAAGATTGTGAAAGCATGGGATGGGATGGCATTTCGCTAGAATCTACTACGCGCTAGGCGATGTACAGGGAGGAATCTGGCGAAAGGAGTCAATTAGTCGTTTGGCACTTTCCGTTCCATCGTAATGATGCGATGAATTGAACATCTTCACAGACGTGAAAAAAAAAACAACAGAAAACCTTTCACTTCGCTGGTAAATAAGCAACTTTTCGGGATGGACACTTTCAATGCTGATCACAGATAAAAACTTAACAACCTGCAGCGGGATGTTTCGCCCTCCAACAGTAAAGACAATGCTATAGCATTGATTTTTTGTTGTCTCCTTACTCCACCTTAATCGATTATACCATTTGTGGGGTAATTCCAGTGAGTTACAATAATGCCAAACCTGATTACTGTATGCCTTCGTTTTGCAGCATTGATTACCCATTTGGTTGGGCACGGGAAAAGGGCGATGCAGTTGCGGGAATTGAACTCGTCAAAACCCGACGAATAGTAGCGACAGGTTCAGGGAGCAAACTCCCATTATTCAGTAGCCAGCGCCAGAGCGTTTTATTTGCAAAGCAAACGCGTCCATAAGCGTCCGACTGCAACCGGTTCGGGGTAGCAGACTTCCAAATATGTCCCCCCCATAAGTACCGCAATAAATTTCCCTCGCTTTCGACCGGCCGGACACACGTCGAAAAGTTGAAACAGCGTACGAAATGAACCGACATCCAGTTTCCTGCAAGTGAGGCACTGTCGATGAGGTGCACCCTCGAACGATCGGAGATCCTCGGCGAGGTCCTGCAATTGGTGGCTACCGGTAAGGAAACTTGTCGCCGAGTGATGATGGTTGACGTGCCTCCACGAAGACAAATTAACTTCGGAAGCGGGTTGGGCCCAGCACGATTGAATACGCTTTTATCCTTACAAGAGTTGGAGTATGAGAAAGCGTTAAGAAGTGAAGGATTGCTTATTGAAAGGATTGAGGAACAAGAGGACTTAGAAAGAGAGAGAAAGAAAGAGAGAGAATCGTTAATGTTTGCACATCATTTTGTCTGACATATCTAGAGGATAGTGTGGAAGTTGTTCATCAAATTTTGTGTAATTTTTACAGTGCTCTCAGTGAGTATCATCGGAATTGATCGGAATCGTCTACTATAAACTCTACAAACACCTACAAATTGGACACCGAGGATTAAGAAACGATGCCTATCTGCACGTTACCGACGGTGACAATTTACGAGGACTTTGATAAGCTTAGTGCGAAGGAAGTTTACTTCACGGAGTCGGGCGATAAGGTGACGGTGAAGCTGTTGCACTTTCCCAACCTCAGCCCGGAAGAGCAGGACCATCTGAAGAACATGTCGGACAGCGGGGACGAGCATGACGTGGGCAATGGGGGATCCGCCGGTGCCGGAACGTCCAGCGAATCGGTACCGCGCAGTCGAAAGAAATCCTTCACCCGGAAACTTTCGAACGATGCCCGCAAATTTTCGGCCCTTACCAGTCGCAAGAATTCGAAGGACGCTGATCTGACCCCGCAGGTCAATGTACCGAATGTTGCGCCGAATCAACAGATGGGTGGGCAGCATCATCACCATCATCATCACTATCATCATCACCACCATCAGTACCAGCAACAGCAGCAGAAGGCACATCAGAACAGCGGTCCCTACCATCAACATTATCAGCAGGCGCTTCAGCTGCGACACCGTACGCAGAGTTCGTCTCATTCGCAGCACCACTATCAGAATCAGCTCCCAATACTGCAGCATCCGGCGGCCGATGCCGGCTTTGGTGGCAGAACCGAACATGTGGGTGGTGGTGGGCTGCGTTACCGGATGGGTGCGAATCGGTCACCCTCGCCGCGCCAGTCCGCCAGCCTCTGTCCGGGGTACGAGCAGTACCAGATGTCACTGCTGGAGGTACCGATGCCACGTGATTATGGCGATGCATCGAGTGATGATCTGAGCTCCGAATGGGACTCGGACGTTCCGGACGTTCGACATGAATCTGGAGCGAAGGTAAGCCGAGGTTTCTCGCTCGTTGATTCGCAAAATTGCAGCGCACTGTAGCGTACCAGATTGTACGTATGCGGCTGATGTTTATTGTGGAAGTCGTACTGGAGATCCAAGCTCCATGGGTGTATTGTTCAGGATGACAAAAAGAAAACATATGGAGAATTGTTCATCGTATCAAGCAAAATTATCTAAGTGCAATGACGTCACGATAATCGCTCACTCCTCACGGTTTCGTCAGAATAATGACGTAAATTACAACCCTTGGGCGGTGGTACAGCCGAACAGCTCAAAAGCGAATCACTTTCCATCTCGCAGGCATGTGCATTGATCGTAAAATTGTTAATGGTTGGTACGGCTCTACTACATACAGCAATGTTTTGTTTTGTCTGCCAATAGGAAGCCCTGTACAGTGATAAGCGCCTAAACAAAACTTCTCGTTGTAAAAAGGCACTTCTTTCCGGCATCGACCGGATTAATGTGATTAATGCTGAGGGTTGACTGATGGCATAAAGTCGCCTAACTATCTTGACCCGTCTAGAGTAGTGTCAATGATTCATCATTAGCAAACGAGGTCATAGCATCGTCCAACACCAATTCCGTTTTAACAGCTGGATGTAAAACGTAATTCCACAGCTGCAGTTGGAAGATGTAGATGGATAGGAATCATGATATCAGTTGAGATGCAGGTCACGAGTAGTGGTTTGTGTTTCGTTAGGGAACAGCAAGTAAAGCACATGCACATGAGTATGAAAGTAGCACGTGCTGCGGTTGTAATGAAGAAAGATGGAGTATCGAGCTACCATATGGGTAAGATCTCTAGCTACAAATGACCTTGAAATCAATCAAATCAACTTCAAAACTATAACTTATAGCAGTGTGACGTTTAATACCTTGTACCAACTAAAAGCTCGTGTGATTTAAAGTTTAGATGCATCAATGTTTGTCTACAACAACTTAGGGCGGTGAAAATCCCATCAACTCCCAAATGATCCGTCGAACGAATGCAATGGCAATGACAATAATTGACATGACATTTGCTACGCACGACTCGATCCTCACTAGATTTGCGCACGCTAAACGGTCCATACAAACGCTCGGCCACCGGCGTCATTGGTGAAGAAATGTGATAGCTTTAAGTGGCATTTTACGTAACAACGATGCTTACGCATGTTGTGCCCTCGCGGCGCTGGGTAAGAAATTGGCGCGACAGCTAACTGTTAATAAAAATATCACACAATTGATAGGGGGCAAAACATGTGAGCTGTGTCCTCCCTTAACTATTAAATGTGTGAGCTAAGAATAAGCATGTCTTAAATTAGGTTTCTTCCCAGGTGAGGAAATGTAATTGTGGGCACATTCACACAGAATCAAAATCGAAGCGAAAGGAATATACTCCAGAACCGAAAGTAGTATACAATCATCATAACTTCACTGACGTCAAGATTGGCTGGAAATGGCACTGACAGATCCACGTGTGATTGTCGGAAATTCGAACCATTGACCGGGGAGTCATCTAATGAGTTTAGAGTTTCGTGAAACAAACCGGTTCTTGGTGCCATACCTGTGCCCCCAGCAGGGCGATGCGATGTGTTTGGTGTGGGTAATCGAATACGATTCATCCCATACTGTTCAGCGAACTGTAACGGCATACTGATCGATGTGGTTTCGAGGGTGACAATTTTTCCAGAAGCGTAAAAGCGGTTCCGTATTGCTTACGGCACCGTTCAACCGAGGGACATATTTTGCGGTTTTGCTGATTGATATTGTTATGCATTTTTTCAGGTTTTCCATGTTGAATTTATTGTTTGTGCGAAGTGTCGCTTTCATTCCGAACGATATTTAATTATTACATAAATCAACAATGGAGTTGATATATGACATTGGTAAACGATTTAACACCTGTTTTTTCTCTTTCTCTCCTGATTGACAGCCTTCTGGATGGCGTAAGTTGCGTAACATCGTTCAATGGACACCATTCTTCCAGACGTACAAAAAGCAACGTTACCCGTGGGTGCAGTTAGCCGGCCATCAAGGAAACTTTAAAGCCGGCCCGGACCAGGGAACGGTACTCAAGAAGCTTTGTCCCAAAGAGGAGAAATGTTTTAAGGTGAGTGAAGCGGAATGGTCTCATTGATGTTATTGTGTGTTTAAATTATTAATACGTTCCTTTCTGTCTATCCGCATTCATACATAGGTCCTGATGAAGGATGTTTTGAGACCCTACGTTCCCGAGTATAAGGGTCAGGTGAACAGTGAAGACGGAGAATGTATCCTTTTCCATACGTGTAATATAGAAAATTATTACGTAAAGATTTTTCAAAAGCTTTTGTTCATTGCCAAATTTTCTCAATTTGAACTCTTACTATCGAATGTCTTTCACAATTAATTTACTGTACTATCAATACATATAATCCTATTTTAAATTTTAATATTTAATGACTAGTGGCTTCAAATTTATTCAAATTATTTTTAAGACAATTATTTGATTTGGCTTTTTTTCAAAACATGTACATGTTCCTTAACTTTTAACATTCTATGATATTCAGCAACGTATATACAGCTGCAGGATTTACTCAGTGACTTCTACCAACCGTGTGTTATGGACTGCAAAATAGGCGTCAGAACCTACCTGGAGGAGGAACTGTCGAAAGCCAAAGAGAAGCCGAAACTTCGAAAAGTAAGTGATAGTGATCAGCAATTTACGTCGAACTTTAATAATTTGCTGCTTGTTTTGCAGGATATGTATGAAAAGATGATACAAATTGATCAAAATGCCCCTACCGATGAGGAGCACCGCGCTAAAGGCGTCACAAAACCACGCTACATGGTGTGGAGGGAAACCATATCCAGCACGTCTACGCTCGGATTTCGAATAGAGGTACGGTAGACTTACTCATCAATCAAACGATTGAACAGCGGTTAGGTTACGGCGTCGCACAGAACCAGGATGTGAACAGTATTGTTTGATTCTGTGCGCTATATGAAGCAGCTTAGAACTTAGAACGATCGTATCGATCACGTTTCTGTGTAAAGACGACTCTCTCTTAGACGAAGCTTGTTATGGAAGGCTTATTGCTAGTGTTTGTGTAGTTGTTTAGCAGAAATACAGGTGCTGTTGGAAAACAATCAGCAATTTCGTATTGGGGCTGAAATACTTACACAAATGTAAGCGAAACTTATTTTTTTATACTTCCAGTAATTCTAGAGTCGATTTTTTAATTAGTCAAATTGTTATACTCGATCTAATTTTATGTAATTGTTACAAAATAATTTAAAACGAATATTAATAGATTTATGTAACCATTTCGCTAATACTTATTTCATATTGCTATATTACAGGGTATCAAAAAGAGTGACGGAACGAGCTCAAAAGATTTCAAAACGACAAAATCGCGTGATCAAATCTATGAAGCTTTCCGTGAATTTACCGACGGGTTTCCTCATGCAATGGTAAGCTTGCTAAATACCACTATACAGAGACGCCTGGGGTAAATATTAATGATCATCTATGTTTTGCAGCCGAAATACATTCAGCGATTAAAGGCGATCCGGGCGACGCTGGAATATTCGGAGTTTTTCAAAAGCCACGAAGTGATAGGCAGCTCACTGCTGTTCGTCCACGATCGGCACAAGGCAAGCGTTTGGCTGATTGATTTTGCCAAAACGGTCGCACTGCCGGAGAGTGTAGCGATAACGCATGACAGCAAGTGGAAAGTAGGCAACCACGAGGATGGATACCTGATCGGGATCAACAATCTGATCGACATCTTCAGCGAGGTGCATGATCGCCAAACAGTGCAAACGCTCACAGAGCGAATACCGAGGCTTTCATTGCCCGAGGACAGCAACGGTATCGATGCGGACCTGCAGCGTCACGACGGATGTAATCTGACCGAGGAGATCTCACCCGCCACATTGCCCACCGTGTCCGGCGGTCTTCGGTGTGGTGACAAAATCAACTGCGTCAATAATAACAATAATTACGACTGCAAACCAGACGATCAGCAGCTGGTGGGTAGCAACACTTCGGACAGTACGGGTTTGCGTGACTACGTTGGACCAAATTCGGGCTGATGCGGGCAGCTAGCAGCCGGGCGTATGCTGCCAAACAAGGACTGAAACTCTCAGCACAGTGTCTTAGCAACAACTTCTGTGAAACTTTTGGCAATTATTCCACACGTCAATTGTAGCTGACACATTAGCAACATATGGAATGGAAGATACATCGTTGTCGAATTATTGTCTAAGACGCTATGCTTCACGCGCTGGGTTCATCCACTGTCCCCTATTGTGTGACCCAGCGTGTGAGAATCGGTTGTTTAATTTATAAAATACTACGATCAAACACTCTGAACATTAGAAGTTAGAATTCTAGCGATAATTTACAGTAGATAAAGTTGGAACATTTTAATACATATCTGTTATGAAAATTACCCACAAAGTGGTTGTTTTTTATTATTCCAAATGAAACGTATCACGTCCAATTGAATGAATTGAGCGATGGATCCAGCAGGCTTCAGTAGTGATAAGATATGCATATCATGGTATAAACAACTCGAAGAAATATCTAATGCTTTAAGAAGATGCAGAATAAACTTGAACCGTTGCACCTAGGAACATAATGTATTACTTGATGTATTGTCAAGCATTCACTGTTTGAGAAAGGCACTTTTAAAAACTAGAGCATCTCAAACAGACCCTGTCGGAAGTTCTTGCAAGAATATAAAAAATATAATTTTATCAAAAAACGAGCTCAATTTTATTGTTGATGCCTATCGTTATTTTTGTTTAGTGGTTTTTGATGGCACAATGCAAACAAAGCCAATGGACCAACGCAGGTAACAAGGGGCATTTGCGGTCAATCTACAAGGGTTTGCTTATCTATCCTCAATAGTCATTACAACAAAGCGAAATGAGAAAGAACAGAACATTCATTAAGTGTTAACCTGAAAACGAATGATAATATGCAATTATTCTGAAGCAATGATATTGGTGGGCAGCACATGAAGAACATTTAATAACGTTTTTATAAACTAAGTAATTCTAGGTTTATAAGGTTCATGCAGGATAGTTGAGTTTTGAGATTAGTAAAAGCTTCTTGGAGGCCCCAAACGGAATGTAGGAATGTACATAGACAACACCGAATCGGTCATAGCAAGGTTCATTCAGAGTAAAGCAATATATTTAGAATGCCTATCGTGCCTATAGAATGCCGTTCTTAAGTAATATAGTTTATTAAAGTCTTGTGCATGTGAACTTCCAACAGTTTGCATCACTCATTTCAATTATACTGGACTACAGCTACGATCCTCAATCGATACGAGACACCCATTCGTTATTCTCAATATTATAGCAAACTTTATATTAAGGTCCTCCATTTTAAGAGATGTTTTAAATCGATAGTTGCGTACCAGGTGAGCGATAAGAATCTTCATCGACAGCCATGCGTATCGGACACCGATACAGTTCCGTGGTCCACCACTGAAGGGAAGATAAGCATAGGGATGTCGTTCAGCCATCTTTTCGGGGAGAAAATGATCGGGATTGAATTTTCCGGACTCGGGACCCCAGATTGATGGATCGCGATGTATTTGGTATATTCCCAATGCTACACAGCAGCCAGCAGGAATGGTGTGTTTATCTGAAAAGTCATGTCGGATTGATGTGAATTCCTTAAAAAGTGTTGTCCGTTGCTTACCATCCAGTTTTACGTCCGCAACACATTTTCTACCTATTAAAGGACCCACAGGAAATAGACGCATCGTTTCTTTGCACACCATCTCCGTGTAGACTAGGTTGTTGGCATCTTCCATCGTTACCGGCTTCGTTATGTCCGGGCACACACTCATTACCTCTTGATAAACCAGCTCCTGTACATCCGGATGCATGGCAAGCATGAGCAGCAGGTTTGACATTGTTGTAGCGGTTGTATCGTGTCCAGCCACGATCATGGTATCCACATGATCCTTGATGTGATCGTCCGTTAAGGAAGGGTTGTTTTTCGCCAAATCGAAAAGATTCTCCGCGAAATTAAGCGCTGGTTTTCCTTCGTATGCCTGTTCTTTGTTCGAGGTGGTTTTAGTTTGCTTATTTTTTTCTTTCAATTCCTTCATCAGATCGAGAGACATGTTCCTGATAATGTTCACACAGTTGGTTTCGAGTTCGTAATCTTTTGTAAGACGATATATGCTTTCTGGATAACGTTCTACGTGGAGCATTCGTTTGAAAACCAAGGAGAAAAATGTGTCCAAGCAATGCAGATACTCATCAGCTCCATCGTTTCCTTGAGTGTTGAGATCCTTGCCAAAAGCGGTCCCTGAAATTGAGTTAAAAGCCATGCTGAATATTCCACCTTATTGTTGTAATAATGATCGTACCAAATATGGAATCAATTGTGCATTTAGCAATGTACAAATGCAGATCGATTTCGCCCTGTCCAACAAATTTGCGAAGATTTTCCACCATGATGAAGTCCTTATCATTGAATGTATCCACAAAGCTGGACAGCATAGTTGGGTTGAACGATCGGTTGAGCAACTTTCTTTCGCTTTTCCAAGTATAATCTGGTGAAGAAGAGTGTTTGAATGTGTATAAATAATATAAGCGAAAACAGTATCGTTTGTATTACCTGGAGCAGCGAAAAGACCATTAATCCGTATAAAATTGTACTGATCCATCTTGTTCAGCATGTGTGGAGAATTCAAGATCGTTCGAAAATAATCCGGATTATCGTTTAGAAAGACGAGCAGCTGCGGTCCCAACCAAAAAGCGAAGGGAGATTTATATCTAGGAGCGTAACGGTCTAGTAGTTGTAGAATGTCCTCTGCAATATTCGATAATAGGAGTATGATATGAAGCAATCTAAGTAGACAAGAGTTGATGCAACAATATTGTAGATGTTCCATATCACACAATAAACTTTTTATCTATGTAAATATTCAGTCGTTACTTCAGATCTTAACATAGTTTTCGTTTACTGAAAATTTTATGTTTTCTGATGAATTATTGTCTTCAACATCATTAGGAGTCTCGTTAAATTCCCTTCATTTCTTACTGTTTTTACCTGATGTTAGTGTTAGTGTAGCTTTGATCTCAATTTTCTACAACACACGGGGGAACGGTCCGAATGAGATTTGATCCTCGATCTTGCCGGTTTCGCCTGTCAAATCGGACACTGGACGGCCCCGAATGATCTCAAAATCCGGTAACTTTCGATTAGTCTCTCAATGTGTTTGTCCTAATTTTAAATCCGAATTTTTAACGTTTTATCTGTTGAGCTGACAATATTTGTTTGCTATAATTTTTACCATACACACATTTGCGCAAACACACCCGCATCATGATTATATTTTATTTCATGTATAAAAGTATGGGAGTTGATAAAACACGCACCTCCAGTTCTTTTGCCGAACATTAGATACACATGTCCAACCAGTGGCAAACACGGTGGCCCATTCATGGTTGCTGCTGCGGCGTACAGTTTCCGACGCTTCCACCGCACACACACCAAAGTGGCCAATGCCAGTGCCACGACAATGTACAACAGCACCAGCTGCAGTGCCATAACTATATGTTGGCGGTAACCCCAAAACAACCATACACACGATCACTTCTGATCCGGCCGACTCGCGAGCACACAAATTAGGAGCGTAGAACTATCACACTGCTGCTACACCGATCACAATGCACGCACAATTGCTTCGATGCTGACTAAGAACTGAGCCGCGTGGACGGCGACGAACCTCAATTTATAGAACCCTGAAATGAAAGGAAGCTAGCACTACTTTTTGAAATGCAAAACAGCGCGAATGTGTGTGTGTGCATATACAATTTTACTACCCGTCTGGACTACATAGAAACTAAAAATAAATACATAAAAAATATAAGAATTTGTTTCAATCTGAATGTGACTCAAAAACATTAGACAAGCTAAAATTCTAATTGTGCTACAGGCTTGCAGTACAAAATTGAATATTTCTTCGAAAAGGTGTATTTAGTCTGTAGTATGTGTGAATGCCGAAAGCAGATCACTCGAACAGGAAGACGGCTGAAATGAAGCTCGTAAAAATTTTTACGTACAAACTGACCTACAAAAAGGCTTATACGTGCAAACCAGTCTGCCAACCAAAATGAATTTGGCACTGAGGTAAATTGTTTAACAACTGGTGACCACGAATCCTGCGAAGGGCGAGCGAGCAGTTGGATCTTGCATAAACGTTTAATTTTAAATGTCAAGGAAGATTCTTGATTCCGAAATGGATTGAACGTATTTTTATTTTATTAAATTTATAATTATTAGTTTGAATACTATACTATACTATCTTGTTTTAAAACTAATCGAATGTAAGAAATCACGAAGAAAGTATTGTGTTGTAGAACCGGCTGACCGGCTACAATAAGTACATGATAAATTGAGTTTTTCGATTAACTGTCCTTCATGTTATAACGCATGTTATAATAAATAGTAATTTGATTTGAAATGATTGCCAGCATGTAGTAATGAGCTTCAAAAATTTCAACAATTTGCAATTCCAGTGTTATAGAATCAACAATAAATTTTTCACCAAAAGACGGATGTGCCACAATTCAATGATCCTGTTCAAATGAGGATCTGTTATTTCTAATAAGAGTTTTTCTCAAATTATGTATACTTTGATCCAGACAAATCAACCGGTGTTTGATCATCTGATATACTTTACATTTTTTTTCACACATCATATTAATTCATATACCAAATTCCACATCTATAAATTTATATTTCATATATATTTTTATGATATTTGGCTTAAAAATCAAGAAGTTTGAAGGACATTGGTCTCCCTTGTTAAAAAAAGTATAGCGAGTCAGGAATGGAAGTTATTTTTAGCTAGGTCGTGAAGCCATGAAGAGAGCTTTCATAACACATAATCGTACTTTTAAATGAAATGAGTTCAGTTCCTTAATGAAAATTGAATAACTAACAAAGGCATATGAGTAAACACAATGTGTATTGGATTTTTTTTATTGAAATATAAAAACACAATTTAGATACAATACTCCAATGGACTGTAGAGTTGTCATGACATAAGTGGATCGGTACATTATTGAGATAAACTTAAATTTCAGCATAATATCATTAATCATATTGGATACTTTCTCATAGTGTGTAAAATTAATCGTTATTTCTAATTACCTTTGAATTAGATTAGGATCCAAAACCGGTCATAGTAACTTTCGTTCAGAGTAAAGAAATAACTCTAGCCTGCTTCTTGTATGAATGTATGATTAGCTCTTCTTAAGTAATATAGTTCCATAGAGTCTTGTTTATAAGAACTGCGAACAGTTTGCAGTACAGGTATCACTATACTGGACTACAGCTACGATCCTCAATCGATACGAGGCACCCATTCGTTATTCTCAATATTATAGCAAACTTTATATTAAGGTCCGCCATTTTAAGCGATGTTTTAAATCGATAGTTGCGTACCAGGTGAGCGATAAGAATCTTCATTGATAGCCAGGCGTATCGGATACCGATACAGTTTCGTGGTCCACCACTGAAGGGAAGATAAGCATAGGGATGCCGTTCAGCGACCTTTTCGGGGAGAAAATGATCGGGATTGAATTTTCCAGACTCGGGACCCCAGATTGAAGGATCGCGATGTATTTGGTATATTCCCAATGCTACACAGCAGCCAGCAGGAATGGTGTGTTTATCTGAAAAGTCATGTCGGACATTAGATCGATGTGAATTCCTTAGAAAGTGTTGTCCGTTGCTTACCATCCAGTTTTACGTCCGCAACACATTTTCTACCTATTAAAGGACCCACAGGAAATAGACGCATCGTTTCTTTGCACACCATCTCC